>VZSR01000520.1:44701368-44718933 GCA_013398615.1 Brachypodius melanocephalos | reverse complement strand
ACAGGGACGGAGACAGGGACGGGGACAGGGACGGAAACAGGGGGCTGCTGACAAACACCAGGGAAACAGCCCCGACACCCGCAGAGATGCCCCCCGCTGCCTGGCAGCCGCCTCCCTCTGGAAACAGCCAGGGAAGGGCTGATCTCTGTTCCCTGTCGGGAAAGTGTCCCAGGTAAGGGACATCCAGCTTTGCATCCCTGGGCTGGAGCTGGGGCTGAGCTCGGGCAGGGCAGCAGGGGGTGAGCACGAGTTTGGATCAGAGCAGAGCATGACCCAGTGGTTCAGCCCCAGTTTACTGCAGAGCTACAGAAAACTGGCAGAGAACAGCTCCGGGAACAGCTCCGGGAACAGCTCCGGGAACAGCTCCAGGAACAGCTTTCCAGAAGGGGTTATCCAGGTAAAACCGGAGCAACAGAGTGTGAAGGATCCCAGGATCTCAACAAAGAGTTAATGATGGAAGGAAAAATAGGGGAATGTTTAAAGGGTCAGGGAAAGACATGAGATGGAAGAGGTTGATAAGAACTAATTTTATTTCTCTTTACAATTAAAAGGGGTCAAAAGCAAAGTGTGGAGCTGAGCCTGGGTGTTACACCATCCATCTCACCCATACCACAAACAGGATGGGCTGCCAGGCCCATTTCCAACACCATCAGTCCTCTTTGAGACTCCATTTGAATATTTTTCCAAGGATTCTGGCACTGCCTCCATGCTCCTCACCAGACCAGAGCCTCACTGTGCCTGCAGGAAGAGACAGAACCTTCACTGTTCCTTCCCCAGCCTCTGCAAACACGGCTGGCACAGGGCTGCTGGAATTGCTTCCTTGGGTTTATTTCCACTTAGTGAAATATCCTGAGAGGAGAAGAGCTGGCTCTGCCCTCAGCCCTGCCCTGGCTCTCTCCCTCCTGTACAGGACAGAGCAGGCAGGACAGGAAAAGTCCACGGAACATCTACAGGCACGTGTGAGTCTTGCTCAAGGATGGGAAGCAGCCATGGAGAGGCCTCTTTGGATCAAAGTGTCCATGCAGCCAGCATGCAGGGATGCACTTTTAGGGGATGAACCCCACAGTGATGGGAAACCAAAGGAGGAAAATATTAGAACAAAAAAACATAAGACTTCCAGAGATGGTCCTCTGCAGGTGTGGCTGTATCTTTGCATCCCTCAGCTGCAATGAGTGGTGGCAGTGGATGCATCCCCACCTGGGGAGAAGGGAAAATTCAGGTCCCTGGTGTGGACATCTGCATGTGCACATGTGCCCATGTGCCATGGAGTCAAAAGAGATGGCAGAGAAACCAGGGAATGAGACAGATGAGCCTTTTTTGTCCTGAGGAAGGGCAGGGAAGGATGTCTGTGAGCACACTGCCAGAGATGTCTGGCACTGGGTGTGATTTCCTGGAGGAGGCTTTTTTTCTGAATGCAGAAGACCCAAATCTCCCCAGGTTAGAACATGAATGAAATGTTTCCCACGGTATTTTAACACTTGGTTTCACCTCAAGCAGCAAGCAAGCTACAAAGGATCAGCTCTGCCTGTAGAATCAAAAATCCAAGAAAAAACTCGATGCATGCAGAAAGCTCAGATTTATTGCCAGGTTTTGATGCAGGAGGGACAGAACTCAATGCCTATGTAGTGAAACACTTACATTTCTTCTGCTGAGTCAGATTCAGACTGGATGTGACCCTCAGGAGCCCCAGCTCTTAGGAACAGACCCACTGGGGAGCACCTTGCCCCCTCATCCCTGTGCATGGTCCAAGGGGAGCTGCTTAAAGTGCACAGAGATGGGACCTGGAGCTGGTGTCCACAGCACCCAGACTCCACCTCTCATGGAGCCCTGCGGTCCTTGGCCTCAAGCTGATCAAAATTTGCCATGTTTTGGTTCCCTTCAGCCAACTGAGTGCTTTTCATTTTGATTTCTCCCCCTCACCCCCCTCCATCCCAAAGCTAAAAGATCCTGACAGCTTGGGCCATTGTGCCAGCTGACTTTTCCTTCCAAAAATAATACTATTTTTGATGCAAACCGCTCAGCCAGCTCTGTTTTAACTCTCTCCAGAGCCCTGTAACTCTGTGTGTGCAGGGATGCCTGTGTGTCCTCTGGCAGGCTTCTGCATATGGAAAGAAAGAACTTTTCCCTACCTGAACACTCATTCCCGTTATTGAACCTCTTTGAAGTCGAGCAATAAAAAGTCCCCGTGCCCATGTGCAGAGTTCCAGACCAGCCCTTTAATGTCTCAGATGCAAATTTCACTGTAACTGTACCAAAGTGGTGGAAGGCTGCTCCAGATTATTGCATTGGTCTCATGACTGGGCTGTTCTTCAAATAAATCCCTACAGATCAGAGAATGTCCTCATCCCATCCACTGGGAGTATCTCCTTGCTGGGAGCTTCCTTGCCCCATGACCATGTGGCTCTGGGCACCTCCCAATCAGAAAGGCTGTAGGATGGGAAAAGGAACACAGAGGATCACCAAAAGCATAAAATACGTTAAAAATCTGTGCCCTTGCACTGGAATAAATAATTTAACAAGAGAATCCAGGACATTTCTGGCAGTAAATGCAGTGTGTGCTGTGTTTATCTGCAACTCAGCAATAAAATACCCAGAGCCATCATGGCTCTTTGATGTGAGATATTGCTGTGCCTTTTTTTCACACTGCATCACCTTTCCTCCCAGTGAGACAGAAATAAAGCAAAAGCCAGAGGTGTTCTTAGCCTGTGGGCCCATAAAGGAACAGCCATTCCACCCTCTCCATAGGGATGTGTCTTAGCTGGAGT
Source organism: Brachypodius melanocephalos (assembly GCA_013398615.1). NCBI lineage: Eukaryota > Metazoa > Chordata > Aves > Passeriformes > Pycnonotidae > Brachypodius > Brachypodius melanocephalos. Next base: position 44,716,168 of record VZSR01000520.1, on the reverse strand, counting down.
CCCAAAACACCTGAAAATCACTTCTGGGTGAGCAGAGAGAAAACACACAGGAAAATCCATGCATGGGAGAGTGGTGAGCATGGAAGAAACAGAGCCAGAATTGGGTGTATCTATCTTCAAAATGAAAACTTTTGGAGTTTTAGTAGGCAGAGGCACCAGCTGGCCCAGCCTGGTTCTCAAGACACCTCAAGGCACAACCACACTGGCAGCGAGGTGATGTGGACACGTGGGAGAGCCAGCTCCCAGGGCTGCTGGAGGTCCTCTGTGTGACCTTGGCCACATCACCAATGCCTCCTGGGGTTCCTTAGAGATGGGATAACTCCTTTTCCCCCCAGTTCCTTCACCCTGCTGCCAGCTCTTCTGTTACAGGAGCTGCCACATTCCTACACCAGTCACGTTCCCATTCAGAGCGAACACAATGTCCATTCTCCACTCCTGGAGCAGGCTGGTCCCTCCAGGTGATGCTCTGGTCCCTCCAGGTGATGGTCTGGTCCCAGCCCAGCTACATGAGAGCCCTTGCCCAGCCCAAACACAGACCTCTGCCCAGCTACAACCAGGAGGCACCTCGGGAAAGCAGAAAAACAAGCAGGGAGGATAAACATCCGGATGAGGGCTGAGGAGGGAAAGCAAAACACTGAGGGAAGCCAGGAATAATAAGAACCAAAAACAAATAGAAAAGAGCTAACAGGAGCAAGGGATCTAAAAATAAAATGAAAGAGCATCAGCAGGGTGGAGGGGCTGGGATATTTTGGGGTCTGGCAAAGCATGTAGGGTTGGTGGGGCTCAGTTTTGCTGTAGTGGGGCTCAGCCCTGGGGCAGAGCCAGGTTCTCCTCTCGTTGCCTTCTCTCCCTGAAGTGGGGGAGGATGGAGGGTGTAGGCTGGGGCTCCCAGGAGCTATTTGGGTGGCAGTGATGACAGCAAGCTGCTCTTCAACCCTGCCACATCTCCCCTGGGGGCAATAGTGTTTGCTGCAGATCCTATCCTAGGAACAGATGTCCCACCCAAAACCCTCCTCAGCTCCCCTCCCTCCAACCTGCCTCTGTGGTGGCTCATGGTCTCTGTGAAGGAGGGGCCACATTTGATCAAGGACTGGGGGAAGATGTGTCTCCTGAACACCCCAAATCAATGATGTCCTTCCAGGAAGCAAACCTGATTATCCCAGGAACTGCCCCAATATGGATCTGCAAATCCTGTCAACCCAGAGCTCCAACATTTATATCCAGAGGTGAAACTACTGAAAATCAAACCACTAAAAACTTATCTGTTGGTCCCCATTCCCTGAACGCCCCAGGTCCAGGTCATACAAAATCAGTAGGGGAAAAAATTTTTTTTTTCTTTTTTTTTCCCCAAGGAATTAGCTCGCAGAGGGAAGGTTGTGTAAGACAGACTCTGCACCTGGCTGCCCCAGGTGGACAGGGAGCATGGGGTGCACAGACCCTCAGCAGCTTGGAGATAGACAAGGGGCCATCAGAGGTGGGTCTAAATCTCCCCCTGGGAAGCCACAGCCAGGAAGGGACTGACCTCCACTTTCTCCAAGCTGACCACGGGGCTCCTCTGCATAAGCAACTTCTTTCACATTTCAGACATTTGCTTTTCCTTTTTGGTTGCCCACATTATTTCTATTCTTAGGGCTGGGAACTTGCCCCCATCTTCTTTCTCTGCCACCAATGCTCTCCTCACCCTGGCACCTCCTCGAGGTGGCATTTCCATGGTGGGACCCAGGAGCTGCAGGGAGTCTGGGAGCCTGCTGGAATTAAAAAAAAACACTTTGGCCACCTCTTAGCCCCTGACTCAGAGCAGTTCCCCTCTCTGAAAAGCAAGATAAGCTGAGTTCAGGCACTGCTGCCATCAGACCCACTATGTCAGAGCTCCCCTTTCCCGTCCTTGGAAGCCCAAGGGCTGCAAATCCACGGCCACCTAATCAAAACCAATGGTGAATTTTAAAGATGAGGGGAAAAAAATAAAACCATAAAATTAAAAGAAATCAGTCGGGGTGGAAAGCCAAGGAGGCCACGCGCCAGGAAAGTGAGCTGCCTGCCAGTTTGGCACGGAGTGAATGCTCGGCCTGTTGGGATGAAATGCTGGAGCTGGGCATGGTGAAGAGGCACTCAGCGTCTTCAGGGGGAAAAGACAGGCAGGGAACAGGGCAGGGATGAGGACCAGACAGAGCCTGAATGACAGACGTGTCCCAAACACACACTTGAGCATGAGGATGGGTGTGGGGGAGCATTGAGGCATGTCCCCACCAGGAGCTTGGCTGGTGTTTGTCAGCACAGCCTCGTAAATGACAATGGTGCAGCCGCTGTGGACAGGCTCCTGCTGAAAGCAGAGCTGGAGCTGCACAGAGCAAGGGACAGTCCCCAGCAGGGCTGTTGAGGGCACTGGGCTGTGGAGCTGCAGGAAAGGGCTCCCAGAAATCCGGGAGAACAGCAACAGGACAAGGAAGAGAGGGATGCAGCCAAGAGCAGCATGTGATGCACCAACCCTGAGACGTTCAAAGGGCAGTGAATGTCCCAAACCTCTTTCCGTGCACAGGAAGGGGACACCCAAACCATCACTGGGTGCTGAAATGGGGGTGCAGGCTGTACCCAGCAGGACAGCAACCCTCGGGCTCCTCCCAGGCCGCCCCTCACCAGCACAGGAGGTGGGGACCCAATGCACGGATGGCTCCTCTGCTTCCCTGCGTGTGCCGGGACAGGCACGGGCTGCTGGCCAGGATCCCGTCTCTCCCTGGGCCGGCTTCTTCACACCCAGGGCAAGGAGCCTGTGGAAGGAGCAGCCGCAGCCAAGTTTCCCCCTGTTTTTACTTTCCCCGATCCTTTTCTCCCGGGTCCAAGCGGTGTGTTTCGGGTGCCGCCTCTCCCCGCCGGGGCTCTCCCCGCGGTGCTGTAAGAAAACGTCCGGTCCGAGGCAGGCGGCACCTCCCTGGCTCGGAGAGCTGCAGCCGGCAGATTCCTGGCTCCATCCTGGGATGGGATTGCCGGGGCTGGTGGAAAAGTGCTGCTGCTTTGCCTCTTTGATGAGGGGGGGGGAAAAAAAAAAAAAAAAAGGATCGTTTGAGTGTGAGTCGAATCTTTCAAAGATGAGGCTTTTCCTCCTAAAAGTCTTTATGGTTTTGGTCCACGCACTTCTGAACACCGAGGCTGGACCTGGTGAGCTTTTCCAGCAGGTTTCTCCTAAAATCCCCAGCAGGCCCCTGCACATCCCAGTCCCTGGCCATGCCCTGCTGCAGCTGCTCCCTGCTCAGGGATCAGACCCTTGCAGCCCTCCCTCCCAAACCTGGGTTGTCTGTGAGGAATTAATGCGTTTCATGCACTGACCCACACAGGTAAAAGATTTAAAAGGCAAACACGGGCTCGGGGTTCTGTCCCAGATCTGCTGGGTCCTCTGGGCACTGCCTGCCCAGCTGCACAGCATCCCAGCTCAGGAGCTGACAGGACAAGTGAAGGGTAAACAGAGCTTTTCCATGGAAACATTTGTTCAACAGAGAATTGCAAATTTTCGTGGTGGGTATCTGGTTTCCTCCAAACTTAATTGTTGTTGTTTCTGAAAGCTGCCCAGCCAGTCTGGATCTGGCTTTTGTGAGCATTTTTTCTCCCTAATGCTTAATTTTCAGCAACTAGGATGTCCCTGCTCTTTTTTTATTACTATTTTTAAATTTTTTTTTATTTTATTTTTATTTTTTCTTTATGTTTCTATCCTTTTTTTTTTCCCAACATAAATGGAGGCAATGGCAGCTCTTTTGGGCTTTTCTGCAGGGCACAAACTCTCTTTCTCACTAAGAGGTTAATGGTAATGATTATAGAATCACAGAAGTGTTTGGGTTGGGAGGGACCCCAAAGATCATCCAGTTCCAACCCCCTGCCATGGGCATGGACACCTTCCACTGTCCCAGAGTGCTCCAAGCCCTGTCCAACCTGGCCTTGAACATTTCCAGGAGTGGGACACCCACAGCTTCTGTGGGTAACATGTGCCAGGGCCTCACCATCCTCACAGTAAAGAATTTCTTCCTAATATATAACCTAAATCTCTCCTCTTTTGATGATGGGTGACCCAGAAAGGCACACTTGGATTTTTAGGTTAAGGCCTTGAATTGGAGAGGTGGAAGTGAGCAGCTGCACATGGACACGGGGGAAATTCCAAGCTTTTCACAGAGCCAACAAGAAGTGGTGATAATTCATGGTAAAGCTCCCAAAGGACGCATTTAACCACAGAAAGAAGGAAAAGATCAGCTGACTATCCAGAAGGAGAGAAGAGAGAATTCCTGCAGGGTGTTTTTGTCCACCTGGGATGCTGGGACAGCGGGATGTCCCTGTGTCCACGGGGGACAGCGGGATGGATGTCCCTGCGTCCACAGGGGACAGTGGGACGGATGTCCCTGTGTCCACGGGATGTCCCTGTGTCCACGCAGCCACGGGCTCATCTCACTCCACCCCTGTGACCCAGCGCTATCTTTTCCCCTCTGGTGTTTTCTCGCTTAACTCCATGTTCCCAAGCCGTGGGGAGGCAGAGGTCCGGCGTGTCCCCGGTGTGTCCCCGGCGTGTCCCCGGCGTGTCCCCGCAGGGACGTGCCCGGGGAGCCGGCGGTGACAGCAGGTGGCACTGCAGCCCCAGGAACGAGCTGCTCCCGCTCCCATTCCCACATTCACACACACTCCCACTCTCACACTCCCACTTCCACACTCCCACTCCTATACTCCCATTTCTGCACTCTCCCAGCTCCCAGATCAGCCTCACTGGCACATCCCCCAGCTGGGACCCCACCAACTCTCGTGGTTTCATCCACCACCAAGCAGCAGAACAATCTGGGGCATTGTTCCCAGCCCATGCCAGAGCAGGGTGTGCAGGGAAAGTGCACGGTAAGGTTTTGGTGCAGGGGTAAGACCTGGAGCAGAGAAGCCTCATCCTCACCCTGGCAGCACTGGCTTTTTGGGATGCAGGAGGCTGGACATGCCTGTTGCTTGTGCACAGGGAAAGCAGGAGGAGGGAAGCAGTCTGTGAAATCAAGGTAGCCTGGATAAAGTGCAATCCCAAGCCACTGCAAACCTGAGGGATTTAGGCAAAGAACCAAATTTGCTGCGAAACTGTGACCGTGAGCACAGCACTTGAAGAAAACCCAACATCCTTCCATGAACTGTACTGATTTATGCCAGTAAATTTACACCCACCTCTCCAGTTGTGCCTGCTAAGAATAAAACCAGGGATGCACCATAGCCTCTGTTCCCATCCTGTAACTCCTCTGTGAGTTCAGGCTTTATTTTTAGCCCAGCTTCCTCAGGGCTCTGTCTGATCTAATTTCTCCAGGGAGAAGATTTTTTTTCTGCTGGATGCCACCCTCCTGCTGGAACCCCCCATTCTCCCCAGCACTGCTGAAGGGCTTGACCTTTTCAAGCAAATTGGAAAGATAAATGGGTCAAATCTGGGTAAAAAAAAAATTGGCAGCCAAATTGAGCAAGACCTAAAGGAGCATCATAGGGTGAGATAGACAAGTGGGACACAGAATTGAAATAGCCAGCCAGTGGCTCTAGGAAAGGCAGGATTACTGGGGGAGGAAGGAAAATGAGTATTTTCCTTCTTTCTTGCTTTGATTTGGCTGCTGTGTCGCTGCCAAGCTCTTGGTGACAGACTCTCAGGCAGTTTTCTGCAAGGGCTCAGTGCTGGTTCCTGGTGTTTGGTCCTGTGATGTTGTTTCTGGCCAGCAGTGGGTTGAGCTCATGTCTTGTAATTATTGGGTGGGCTCGAGGAGACCACTGCGGCTTCCGATCTCTCGGGGAAAGAGAGAAAATAAGCAGGATTAAGGAATTTCAGAAAATTACAGGCATTTTCGTTTCACATCAGCTTTGCCAGGAACACCAAGCCCTGGAGAAGGACAGCCACTGCAGGACATGCTACCCATGGGCAGGACTAAAGGACTTGGTTTCTCATCAGCCACCCAAAAACTGTGAGGGTGTGGGGTTTGTTTTTTTTATTTTTGTGTGTGTGTGTGTGTGTGTGTGCACATGCAGACTTTCCTGGGCTGGCAGTGGCCCAGGGAACACGGCACCTCTGCAAGATTAAAGGGATATATTCCATCTGCAAGCACAGTTTTTCACAGATTTCTCTTTTATAGCAGGATTGCTGTAACTGGAGGGGCCTGAGGGATGAGGGGAGATGTCAGAGCAGAGGGAACACTGGCTCTCACTCATTTTTAGCCAAGTCTGTGTGTTGAGGTGATAACGCCACATGTGCAGCCCAGCCCACCCTGGCTGCTGAGCTAATCCCCTCCTAGCTCTCATGGTTTTTCCTGCAGCAGGGAGAGACAGAGAGTCAGCCACAAATTCCCCTGGAAAATGCCAATTGTGAAGCTGCAGCAGTTGAGCAGGAGTCATAGGAGCATACACAGCACTTGGAACTGCTTTTTATTAGGATTTTTACCCTTGATGTAGGAACTTGGCAAGGGGTTGGGAACCTAACTTCCCAGCTTGTCTCATCCACCCCCCAGTGGATTTTCTGCTGTATATATTCTGTATATATTGACTTGTGAACAGTCAGTATGTGGTGCTGAATACATAAAATAAACACAAATGCTGTTTCAGGTGGTCAGGTATTGTCCTGCTTCTGCTTCAAGGTACAGGATCTGAGCATCCCATTCCCATCTGAGTGAAAGGAAGTTCCATTTCCAGCATCACCAAGCAATCCCTTGCTGCCATTTATCCCAAATAACTTTTTTTTTCTTTTTCTTGAGGAAAGGGCTGACATTCAGAGCAGGTGGGATCTAATCAAGCAGGTACTGAGGCACATGCCCCAAATCACGGCTTTTAGAACTACAATAGAGACAAAACCTCCCAGCATCTAGTTTATAATTGCAAACAAGGATCTAATCCTGCACTTCTTGCTCCTGGGAATGGCTTATCAGGTGGGCTGCTCTACGCAGTGGCTCTATCAGGTGCATTTATCTGTCTATGTACATGTGTAGGAGATGTTTATGTATTCTGTCTCCCACTCAGTGTAGACATTAATCATGCGCTGCTCCACCCAAAAAAACCCCTTAAAAGTGGCAATGGCTGCTTCCACTGTCACTCATGTGAACCTTATTTGAGGGTTTGTTGCACCAGAGCTGCCAACTGCAACTCCCCGGACCCTAAAAAAAAACCCCAAGCTGTTCTCACTAAAAACCGGCGAGGTTTGGACAAGAGCCCATAGCTTTTTCTTCGATTGCTTCAGGCAACAATTGTCATGCCATGGGGACATCCCACCCCCGGGCTGGTGGCCTTTGCTGGCGTCCCTGCACACATCCAGCATCCCCCTCCAAACCCGCCAGGAGCCTCCCTCTCTCCCCGCTCCCCTCATTTCCCCCCAAATAACCGCGCGATTATTTTTTTCCACATGAAAGTGCCCCGGCGTTCAGGTGGACAATCTGACTCCGGCTGAGCCGCCTGGAATCCCTGCGGTTTTTGATTTCCAGCAGGGAACAATCTTATCGGCCCCGATTGTACACAGAGATAGGGAGCCCTCGGGTAGGGTTGCATAAGCGCAGATTGCCTCGGCCGCCCTGGGGAAGGCTCTGCCCGCTGTATTTATTTGTTTTCCCCACCGCGGGTTTCAGGTTCTCCTGGTGACCATCATTTCAGCTTCCCTTCCCTGCTCATTGTTCGAGCCTTCCTCACGGATCACTGGGCAGGAGGTTCGATTTAAATCTGGCCTCAGCCCCCGGCCCCTCGCGTGTTGCCGTGGGAGATTTCTTGCAAACAGGGTTTTTATTTTCCCCGTCTCGCTGTGGTCCTTCTCTGTGCGAGGATGGGGTGGGCTCGTGTTTGGGATGGCTGTGATCTGGGTGTGATTCCCCCCTCTCTCGGCACACCCATTTTGGCCTCTTCCCCTCCTGCCAGCTCCTCTTTCAAAGCTGGCAGCTGCGTGGGCACCTGGTCTCCGACTGCAGGGGCAAGATATTCGGTTTCCGTGGAGGCCACCAGCAAAGTGCTGTGGCTACGTAACCCTGGCAGAGGCGAGGGATGAGGACAGAGGGACACCCTGAGCAAAGCCAAGCCCCCAAAACCTCATCAGAGGAGCACACAGGGGTGAAGACCCAGATCCCGGGGCACCCAAGGACAGCACATCCTGCAGTGCCACCTCAATGCCACACGATGCTCTGCTGCCAGGACATCCCCTTGTGTGCTGCCCAAGGGCAGGGGCTGAATGCACCAATGAGACATCCATGCTGGGTTTCTGGGAGGTTGCTGGGGCATGGCGAAAAAAAAAAAAAATCACCATGCAAGTCAGGGTTTGTCCTTTGGAAAACGTTTTGGGTTTGGAGTTAACCCTGTAGCTGCTGTGGAGCCATTGTGGTGTGCATCTTGGACTCCCCTTTGCTTGGGGAACATGTTATGTCTCAGTCCTATTCACAGCTTTGGCTCCTTTTGCCTCTTTTCCTTCTGGTTTAGAGGATTTTAACAAATCCCCCTCATGCAACATCACCTCTTTTCCTTATCTAGGGTAGATTAGCAAATTTGACACATCCATAAACAAGAAAGGACCATTGTGATGAGCTGGTTGGAATTTTGGTGTGCTGTGAGCCTGGATCAAGCCTGCTAAACACCCCCCTGAAAATCATCACTGTGTAGGGGCTTAATTCTCCTCCATCCTAAAAATTCCCTGCTGGGCTTGAATACAGCCCTGAGTGGAGCAGACTGGAGTCTGTGTCTCCTGGGAATAGCACAGCTTCAGCACCCCCACATCCTTCCCTGTGCTATTGCCCCCAAGAAATTATCCCACCTCCTTGTCAAGCACCTCCTTGGCTTTTGGAGATGTTGCCTCAAGGGGCACTTCTGAAAACAGAAATTCATGGTATCACAGAAATACAGAATGGTTTGGGTTGGAAGGGACTTTAAAGGCCATCCCACGGGCAGAGACACCTTCCACTAAACCAGGCTGCTCAGAGCCCCATCCAGCCTGGCCCTGAACACTTCCAGGGGTGGGAGATTCCTCCAGGCTCAAGCTTGAGCCTCTCCCCCTCCCACAGGGCAGCAGTGATGAGTGTCCCCCCCTGAGCTGTCCCAGCAGTGTCAAACCATGTGCTTCCCCCACTGCTCACCCGACAGACACTGGACACCTGTGAGGGTGGCTGGAATAGGGCACAGCATCCCCATCCCAGATCTGCTGAGAAGGGCACCTGGTAAACCCCCAGGGGTCCTGTTTGCTGGAAGCCACCACAACAGGGGACAGAATTGTCATTGTCCCCTGCACTGAGCATTGCTGAGCCTGCACAGCATTCCCAGCTCCTGCTCACTTTGCTGCTGCTCCTGCAGCAAAGCCTTGCTGGGTGGGCAGAGGGCAGCTGCTGGAGACCCAAGCAGCCCCTGGCAGGATTCCTGGCTAAGTTCTACAGTTCCTTTGTGCCAGTGCCTCCGCCCAGCCCTAGGGGGGCTCCCAGGAAGGGAACATCTGTTTATAAACTGGAGTTCTTTCTCTCTTGAACTCTTTCTCTTCAAGTTTCCCTGGCAGCTCCAGAACACTAGGCATAGGAAGATGTTAATTCCCTAAAAACCTCTCTGATCTGCTCCAGGATGATGCTGCCCTTCTTTTCAATGAAGCATGCACCAAGGCTATGTCTGCCAGCATCCCTGGCACTGCCACAAAATCCCTCCTGTGCCCCCACAGACAGAGCTGCAGGTCCCTGTGACACCCACCACCCCACACAGGGCAGTGGGAGCAGGAGTGGGGGGACACAGGCTCCCTTTGGGGCTCAAGAGAAGCACTCTGGTAGTTTGCAGATGTGATTTCATTTTTCAATTGTTTCTAATTTGCTTGGGGTTTTTTTTGTTTGGTGGGGTTTTGTTGGGTTGGGTTTTTTTTTTTTTTCAGTTCTAGAAAAGAGACCATTTCTTCAGGGAGTGTTAGCCACAAGCCTCATTTGGCATTGTTTTTTAGTCAATTGGTTTTGTCTCGTATTATTAGGAATATTGTGTTACATAATGATAAGCTGCAGTGACTTATAATGGGGACTATAAAGGGAGGCAGCGTGGGAGTGCAGAGCCCCATCACCTGCCCTTGCTCTGACCTTCAGCAGGTCTGTCATCTCCCCAGGTCTCAGTTTCCCCTCCTGTAAAACAGGGCTGATCCATGCCCCAGCTATTATCTTAAAAACTTTTCCAGCCTGAAGTCAGAAAAAGAAGAGTTTTCCCCCTTTCTTCCATCCCGAGATGCAGGCATGAGAATTTCCCACACCTTTTCTACCACAGCTGAAATTCATCTGCGTCTGAGCAGATACCAAAGCATCTCTATCCCTGCAGAACCAAGCTGTGGATGAGAAGCTGAGACAGGAATGAGGAGTTGTCTGCCCACAGAGGTATTTTCCGAAAGCACTGGACAAATGAAAACAGGAAACCGTAATTGAACTAAATCTGCCTCTTTAACCTCATTATTAGGATTGGGATTATAGCTTTGGAGAAAGTTCAACCTCTGTTTAAAACTTGAGGAGATGTGGATGAACACTATAAACCCCAGGGAGAGAGGGAATGTTCCTGCACTTGGTGAAAAGTCCAGCTGGAAGGAAAAACAGGGTGACATGGGATGGGGGTTCAGCCTGGTGCCCTCCTTCCAGGCATGAGCCTGCAGTTGGGGTGAGCACTAAAAATCTCTGGGGAGCCTGGAGATTTGCTCTCTCTGCCTGAAGATTAAAGCAAATTTTCCTTCATTTCCATATTTAAAACTGTGTCCACATCCAGCTGGGAAAGATGACAGTGTCTCAGGTTACTTGGTACTCTGCACCCAAGCTCCTGCAGATCCGGCCTCTGCCACCTCTGCTCTCCCCACACAGCACCTGGTGCCCTCAGAAAACCTGACAGCTTCAGCCCCAACAGGAACAGCTAAATCCATCCTTGGACACGGATTGCCACAGCCAGGATGTGCAAGCTCTGAGTCCTGCTGCTGTTCATGCTATGGGGCAGGTTGCTGCACTTGCCCTGAAGGCTGCTCGTACACAGACCGATCTGCAGCAGTGTCACCTTCCTTGGGTGCAAAATTACTGACAGAAAAAGCAAATTGGGTGGGCAGCCAGAGAGATTTTCCACCTGTGCAGCATTCATGAGCTGCAGCAGCCTGAAGAAAAGCAGGAGCAAGAGAGAAGCTCAGAGGTGAAGAGTTATCTCGGGGCATGTGCTGTTTCTTTTAGAGAGTCTGCAGATCCAGAAGCACTTCAAGAATAGTTAAACAATTGTTAAATTGTACTTTATCTTCAGGCTGGATAACAGCACACAGGCTGCCTAGTGACAGGCAGCTCCATAAAACCACCTACCCAGGAGAGAGGGAGTTGGGATGCCTTGGCCTAATCCTGACAGCAGCGCACACCTGGACTCATTCCAGCTGCTGACATTCCCAAACCCGTGTGCTTACAATGAAACTCTGACTTTCTGGCTGTTCAGGCCTCGTTTGCAAAGACACAGAGCAGAAATGTGCCACATCTTGGCTCTGGGCTCCTGGAATTGCAGCTGGGGACGTGCAAACTTCAGGGAACCAGGCCTGGAAATGTTGGACTTAAATCCATGGGCTGAGTGAGCATCCACTCTTCACCAGCAGCTTCAGAGGAGGATTTGCCAGCACATGGCCCAGGCTTGTGGAGGCAGAGAGTGGCACTCTGCCTGCCCCTCGGGGGGCTGCTGGGGAAGGGGAGTGGGCAGGAGCTGCAGCAGGACAGGGGCATAGCAGACCCGTGGTTTGTGGACAGGACAGCGCTGCCGCAGCGTGACCCAGGAAACTAAACCAGGAGAGAGCAGGGGGCTGGCTTTCTCCTTGGGTGTTTGCTTTTACACACTGAATTTCCTGCTTGGGGAATCTGAGTGCACCCCACAGCCTTGCCCAGGCTGTCCCAAAGGTGGAGATGGGCTGGGGAGCAGCGGGCTGCCTGTCTGAATCCGACGGAGGAAGAAGCGCTTACGGTAGAGGTGACCTTTCTAAATCCCTGCTTTGGACAGACATTTCCAATAAGTGCTGAAGAAAAGCCTGCCAGTTCCAGCTTTCTCAGCCTGCTCTCCATTTTCCTTCCATCCTCTCCAGGCTGAATTTAATCCGAGAAGGTTCCTTTGAGCTTTTGTGTGTTGCTGAGGGAGATGTGGGCGCACAAGGGATCGCGTTACAACTTTCATTTCCTGAAATGTTTGAGGGAACATCCAGGGTTTTATCCACACATCAGGCAAAGTTGAGGGCTCGGGTTTCAGGTCTTGTCACTCAGCTGTCACCAAACAAATGAGCCTCTCAGAGCTGGAGACGAAGGGAGCTACCTGCTATTCATGACCCCGAAAGCAGGTGATCACTCATGGGAAAAGCAGGTAGAATTAATCATTCTGCTGTTCTCCGTTTCCTCCCCTTTTTCGGCTGACCTGGACACAGTGTGAAATCTGTCCTGGGGGGTGAACGGGAGTGAGGTGGGGCGAATTAACCCCTTCCTGCCGGTGGAAATACAAAGCAGAGCTAGGTGAGAAAGAGCCTCAGGCTACCTCCCCAGGCTGGCTGTGCTGTGAAAATCTTGCTGCGAGGTCAAGCCTAATCGAGGAGAGCTCAGCAACCTGTGCCTGGCTCAGCTCCCGGGCCTCCCTGCTCCTACCTGACGGCTGGCCAGGGAGTTATTTCCAGGGGGATGCCCTCAGCACCCTCCATCCCTCCTCTCCGCCTGTTGCCAACCTCGTCCCTCTTCCTTTTGGGGAAATGGAGAGCCGGCGGTGGGTAGAACTTTGAGGCCGGGGGCCTGAGACTATCCCCAGTCTGGAAAGGGGGATTTGGGCAAGAGGAGCAACCCATGGCATCTTCCCCAACCCCTCGACAATCAACCCTGCGCCTGCCTACACGCAGGAAGCGCCTCTGAGCTGTTTGCTTTGAAAATAACTTCTGGTTTGCCAGTCCTCGCTTGGCTTTCCCGCCGCGCAGGGCTGGAGCCCCGGGCAATATTTATCCTTCCTCTTCACCGAGCCCGTGGTTTGGGAAAAAAAAAAACCCGAAGCTGGAGCTTACCCATCCTCGAGGTGTACAGCCCGCAGCTGCTGACCCTAAAAACATCCTTCATTTCCCCGGGGCTTTCCTTTTCTGCCCGAAGGGACGGGAGGGAGCGGCTGCGCTGCTTTGTGACAGATCACGGTGGAACCGGATGAGACTCCCGGGAAGGGTGAGGGTGATGAAGGTCCCCGGAAAGGGAGGAGAGGGCGACCCTGGACCGGGGGACACGCACAGTCCTGTTCTGTCCCCTAAGGTCCCTCCGGGTCACGCAGTAGGACCGGCCTCCGGCCCCCTTGCCCAAGGCGGCAGTGGAGGTCGGGGTGGCTGCACACCAAGGAAGGGAGGTCCGTGCTCCCCCCACAGCCTCGGCTCCTGCTCCTCTCCGAGCCGCAGAGCAGCGCAAGCGGCTGCGCGCCCCCCGCGCGGTTTGCGCGTCCCTGCGCGGGATTTGCGCCCTCCGCCCTCGGTCGCACGGAGCCACGCCGTGTCCCTGCCGGGCAGAATGTCCCCCACGGCCCCGGCCATGCCCCCCAGAAAGGGTCGTCGGTGCAGGAAGCGCGGCGGGATTTGGGCCGGCTCCCCCGAGGGGGCGGCCCGGCCCGCCCGGAGGGAGGAGGGAAACCATCCCAGGATATCGGGCCTCCACCTCAGCCGGAGCCCGGGAGGGCGAGGGGTGGGCACGGATCCGCTGCCCCGTCCGGCCGTGGGTGGGGGTTCCAGAGGGGCTCAGGAGCGGGGCCGGGGCCGGCGGGCCCGCTGGGGATGGAGCGGGAGGGACACGCAGCGCTCCGGCCGGGCGAGACCCTCCTGCAGAGGGTGACATTTCTCCATGGCCCAAGACCCCGAGCACAAACACGGCAGCGCCTTAAACAAACACGCTCTTAATGATGCAAAACGCTAACAGTGAGCACTGGCACCGGCGAGGCCCCGACGGGGCGGGCGGCGGGGCTGGGCGCTCCCTCTCGGCCGGGTGCCCGGCTCCCTCGGGGTCACCGCAGGCTAAACGGGTCCTCTATCCCCGTCCTCGGTCCCTTACAAAGCCACCGGCTCCCCTGCAGCCCCGAACCTCCGCTGCAGCCCGTGAGGAGGGAGTGAGGGTGGGCAGAGTGGCACGGGCTGGCCCCTGCAAAGAAAAGCGCAGCCTGGGTGTTCTGCCATCAGCGTAGTTTAATTTAGACTGTTTAGGTACAATAGAAAATAAACCCGAAAGAACATGCGATTTTTTGGTAACAAATACTCGAGACAGGCAGCGTCATCCGCGGGCTCTCTGCAAGCCGGGGGGAGAGGCGGCGAGCGGGCACAGACAGGAGAAGGGAACTGGCGGGGCAGCTCAGGAGGAAATGGCCGCCGACTTTTACGATTATTATTATTATCCTAATCTTTAGCCACATCGATGCATTTCACCACAGAAGAGGAGAAAAGTGGGGGACGCGGGTCCACGGGACCCCACTCAGTATCTGCCTCGCACGGCCGCGGTCAGACACAGGCACTTGGTTAAACTCTAATACTGCAGCTTTTGAATATTTTTTCCACTCTTTTTACTTTCTTTCTTTTTTTTTTTTTTTTTAATTTTTTAATTTAAAGTACATCGAAATCTTTTTGGTAAGGCTAAATATGAAAAATGTAAACGTAACTTCCCCTCCCTCCTCCCACTCCGACACAGGGCTCAGCACAGCGGTTCTCTCTCTCTGTCCCAGTCCCAGCTCCTCGGGGACAGGGCCAGGCAGCAGCAGGGATGCGCCGGCCGACCCTGCCCTACCTCGCCCGCGGCGCTGGGATTTGTTTGGGTGGAATCGGATCCAGCAGCGGCTGGGCTTTTTCTTTTCTTTTTTTTTT
>VZSR01000520.1:44668570-44693465 GCA_013398615.1 Brachypodius melanocephalos | reverse complement strand
CAGCCCTCAGCCGTGTGTGCGACACTGCCCCTCCCCGAATGCACACTCCTCAAGGGGCACAGACACCCCCGTGGGCACACACAGCTCACCTGCGGGCGGACCCCCGTGTGTGCTCACAGCGAGCCGTGTGAACGCTCCCGCAGCCCTGTGTGCACCCACCCACCCGGGTTCCGCGCCCCACCCATGCAGACACCCCCACCCGTCTCTGTGACACCCACCCGCGCTCACACGGCCCGTCCCCAGACGTGTCTGGGGCAGGGAGCTCAGGGCTGGCATGTGGGTGAGTCCTGTCTATCCTAGCCTCAGGTGATGGCTAGGACGGGGGCGCTGGACACCGGGAAAACTGCAAAAAACCCCAAACCCTCTTATTTAAAAAGGAACAACAACAACAGTAACAAGAACAACATCAACAAAAGCAGGAAGGGTGATAATTGATTTTTTTTCCTTGTAATACATTATTGTAACGATTTTCGTGCAAAATACTTGGAAAAAAAAATTAAATTTTGGGTCCTCTCCGCATCGAGGTAAGCACTTTGAGGGTTCTCCTCCCTCTGTGCCATCCCCCAGCACAAATCCTTCTCCCCACCTGGCCAGGGCATGATCCACGCTGGGAGGAAGCTGCTGCCCGGGGGCTGGGAGGGTGGCAGCTGGATTGGGGACAGGATTTACATCCCGGGCTCAGTTTGCCTGTGTGCTTTGCATTCGGGTGCTGAACAAATATTTCCATTGCTGGGGGACGGTGCCTGTTTCGGCTGGGCCAAGGGAAGAGGCACCGTCACCCTTTTGGAAGGGTGTGTGTCCCTGTGGTGGCTCAGTGGGCACCCACGTGTGGGAATATGGGGTTTGTGGGGTCCTGCCTTCAGCGATCCAGCTCTGGAGGGGCCCATCCCGCACCCACCCTCCCGGTGGGTTTCCAAGCTGGCTGCGAGGAGGGGACCTTTCACCTCTCATTAGTGATGCCATCAGTGGCTTGGCAGAGCAGAGCTGAGGTCATGTTACATATGGCACACAGTCTGTTCAGCGCCGGCAACGCCAGCTTTGAAATTTTAGAGAGGGGAAAGGTCACCTTGCGTAAGCCGAGGTCTGGGGGTCCTCCGGTCTGTCTGCGCCCTGGGTGGGTCTCCATATGCCTCTGTCGTCGCCAGCCTTGCTCTGTCTGGCCCTGGGAGATGCTCAGCCCGTCTTCTCTTCCACCTCCTGAATTTGCAGGGAGTACCTTTCACATTGCCTTTCCTTTTCCCTTACACCAAACCTCTCTCTGTGCTGTTTATTTTCCTCCTTTCTCTTCCCAGCACCAACCTGATTATTTTTCTTCAAACAACATATAATGCAGATTTCCAGGAGAAAATGAGTTGTCTCTGTTTATCAGCAGATCTGCCCAGACGGATAAGTTTACTCCTCTCAGACCTGGGTGTATAATTTCATAGACCTTCAAAAGTGTCGTGCTTCCATGGTGATTAAAACTCGCTCCTGAATGTTGCTGGGGCATTTCAGGTTTCATGCCACTGGATCTTAGAAAAGCACATCTGTACAGCCGTATATATTTCATCTGAAGGGCCAAAAAAAAAAAAAAACAAAAAAACCCCAAAAAAAACCCAAAAAGAAAATAAAAAAGCAAACCCAATATATTTTGTATTTGGAAAAATATGACACATTGCAATAAATTAATTCCTGGTGTAATTCACTACTTTGAATTTCAGCAGGATCCTGTTGGAGCTTCATCTGGAATGATTCTGGAGGTGGTGACTGCAGGGAAGAAATTACCAGTTTCCCACGTATCACAATTGACAGGTAAGTTCATGCTCCTTCTCAGCCCCACTGCAGAATCTTATTTCGCACTTTATTTTTTTTTAAATACGTGGGGCATGATCCTTAAGCTCTTCAAGTAACTTGGCTGTGAGTCTCTGGCATGCAGCTGTTGTAGGGAGATCTTCAAAAGGACATTTGCTTCTTCACAGGTCATAACTAAAAAGGCTCTAAATGAAATAGATGCTTATCTTGAGAAGCTGGAGCTGAACCAACATGCAGTGGATTCGGGATACACCTTTCTGTCTGCTCCAGTGAGGCATCCAAACAGCCAAATTAAAGGCAGCTCGATCTGATTTCCTCCAAACAAGGCTACTTGCACGGATTTTAATTTTCGAGCAGGAATATTCTGCCTTTCAAAGAGGGAATTTGGGAGCAGAGGTATGAGAAGGCTTATTTTCAGAAATGGAGATGCTGCAATCTGTTCATGGTTTTTGTCATAAACAATGTTTTCCTAGAATGAGGCTAAACTGTGCCCTTGGTTACTGAATGCAAATCTGCTGGTTTAAATGGAGTTCCTTGCAAGTGGAAACAGGACTCAGCCATCATTTTCCTCTGCTGTCTAATCGCTGTAGTCTGAAGAAAAGCAACATATGTATAATGGTAGCTGAGATGCAGGAGGGGTGGAAGCTTTCTACCAATGAGAACCACATTAAATAATTAATTCCCAATTG
Source organism: Brachypodius melanocephalos (assembly GCA_013398615.1). NCBI lineage: Eukaryota > Metazoa > Chordata > Aves > Passeriformes > Pycnonotidae > Brachypodius > Brachypodius melanocephalos. The sequence continues at coordinate 44,690,985 of VZSR01000520.1, read as the reverse complement.
CCTTTCTACATTAGTGCTTTCGGCTATAAAAGCTGGTCAGCTTTGTCAGGCCCCAGGCAATGAAACATTTGGTGCATTGTCAGTCCAAAAGTGGAGGTAATAGATATCCAGCCTGGCTGGAAAAGTGCTGCTCTCCATCCTGCCATTCACATATTCCAGCTGCACAGCCTCATTCTTCATCCTTTCCTTTGCCTTACTGAAGTTTGACAGGACAGCATCTCTTCTGCTGAAGCAGCTAAAAGCGTATTTATTTTATCAAAAAAGCAAGGAACTTAACAGCTGAGTCTAAAAACAGAGTGTGCAAAGTTGTTCTCTCTTATCAGCAGACAAATCTGTCAGGTTAATAAGGAAAAGACTGAATTTCCCCCTCCTTTGCCTTTTGCCCCCCTTGCCACATCTACTGGTCCCCCCCAAGCCCAGCCTGTCACCTCAGGTCACGATGGGATCTTTTGGGTTCCTACGTCATTCACAAGAAAGGTCTTGCCATGAGAAATGACTTCACAAAGCCTTTTGATGTGCAACTCATCAGAGGCTGCTCTGCTCACCTTCTGAGATAAAGATACCTGTGTGTGTGTGTATGAAGCTGGAGAAGAAAAGGAAGTGTTGGGATAAATTGCCTGGGGAGGTGGGAGATTCTCTGTTTAAAAACAGGTCTAGACAACCATCTGCCAGAAAATACCGACGTCTATTTGATCTTGTCTTGGAGCTGGGGGAAAGACTGAATGGTGCTGTCAAGTCCTTTTCAGCCCTGGCAGAACACAGTTACACACACATATTTGTACCTGCTCAGGTGTGTGTATAAATGTAAATATTTCCACACTTTCAGGGACAAGCTCTTGGCCTCTGTCATAATTTGTGCCTGTGAATCTAGTGGGTTAATTACACCCAGCTTTGCTCTCTCATGGCTTCATCAAATTTGAGTTTCAGTTCTATTTTAATGTCCTTTGTGCCTCGAGTAGATCAGATCACAGTGTCTAATCTATTGACTGTGTTTTTCTCCCCTCCCCTTCTTCTCTTGTTCAGGTGAAGTTCCTTCAATTCTGGGAGATTTCCAGCAATTCCACTGAACTCCCAAAGCACATCTGTGAATGCATGTGGGGTTGCACCTCTTGAGGTAAGGTTGTGGTTGTAGAAACTTATCATCAGTTGTAACAGATGGGTGCTTAGAGAAATCGTTAGGCTGAGCCTGAGGAACGACATGAAAAATTTGGGGGGTTTTATGATTATTTTTGTACACAACCAGTTTCCAAAGCATTCAAGAAAACATGGTCATGCCTGCTGCTGGCACCCCCGTAATTTCTTCCCAAGCATGCAGACCTCAATGGGATCACTGAGTTGAAGGATGCAGCTTTCAGAAGCGTGTTGGCAGCTCATTTGTGTTTGTGCACGGAGGACAGAGAGACACCAAGGGCCAGGATTTGTGATCCTATACACAGCTTCCAATATTAATTATAAATACTTCCATTAAAATTCATTTGAAAGGGAGTTTTGTCACAGTGATGCCTCCCTAAAGATGGGGTCCTGTGCAACTCAGCATTGGAGATAGAGGGGAGTGATGGGAAACTTACATTCTAAGGAGGTGAAAAAGGGTTTTGCAGGGCTGAGGTGGAGGAAATTGTGCAAGAATTCTTCTGCTGCTGCCCCCAGAGCACAATTACACCAGATAATGACAGTATTCTGTTGACATCCTGGTGCATGTAAGCAGGAGGTGCTGCAGCAAGTTACATAAATCAAAAACTACAATTTTGTAGCAGAAATTGAATTTCTGAAGCCAAAAGCCGGGATGAGCCAGGCTGCAAAGGGTGATCTAGGATTTCAGCCTTCACCAGGTTTCAGAGGTGACTTCTCTTGCTTATCCACCTTATCCTTCCAAAAGATCTTTGTCCCCCTCGTAGCAGAACCCCTTGTAACCACATTTGTGATCTGATGTCCTGGCTGATGTCACCTGCTCCTGCCCAGTGCATTTGTGCAGCAGGTTGAACTCTGCAACGAGCATGGAGGTGGCACATCACTCCTTCTGCCAACACCACAGAGAGGCAGAAACTTCTGTGCTGGGGACAGGCAGAAGCAGAAAACCCTGACAGTGCCTGAGAACGAGCAGCTAGAGCTCGTGAGTGTGTCCTTGGGCAGGGTTTGAGGAGCAGCTGTGAGTTAAGTTCACATTTTGGATGTATCTTCCTGGCAGAGCTGAGCCCTCCTGCGTGGTCATTCAAGGACTGTGAGCAGCAGGGAGAAGAAGGTGAATTAAGAGCTCCTTGGGTGCAGAAAGTCACAGGGTTTGCTGTGTCCCAGCTGATGACGGGTGTGGTGCAGGTTTTGTCATCAGGATAGGAACCTCTGTCAGAGCTTGGTCAGGCTGCCTTGGTAAAGGCAGGGTGAGAGAGGGATGGTGACTGTCCCCTAGAGCCACATCCAAGAGGAAAGAGCTTTTTCAGGGAGGAAAGTGAGCACAGGCTGGCTGTGAGCACACAGTGTGGGCTTGATGTTGGGCCAAGGTCTCCAGCACATGATGCTCTGCAGCGAGGGTGGTGGAAATCACACTCATTTTCCAAAGGAACCCTGTGAAAGTACAAAGGGCTGAGGTGGGCTGTTCCCCTTCTCTTATCTCACCTTTTAGTATTTTAAACACCACTTTTCCTAAGGGTGGGGCAGGCAGGACACCAAAGGCAAAATTCCTGTCCAGCAGTGTCTGTTTGTCCTTCCCAAGTGGCACATTTGCATGCCAGAGGCATCAGCCGTGTCAGAACGGTCTTTTGGGGGTAAGGCAGAGGAGGAAGGGGAAAATCTTCCCCCGGTTTTGTTTTGTACATTCCTTTTGCTGGTGAACCGTTACCACCGTGGCTGAGGAGGTTTTTCTGATGCCTCTTGGGTTTGTTCTGCAGCCAGAACTTCTGATTCTGTCTGGCCACATATTGTATTTGGCTGGTTGTCTCTCTCACTCTAAAAACTCCTTTTTTAAAATTTTTTAAATTTTTTTTTTTAACCCTGTGGCATTTTAATATCACATAAGTGGCACCTTTACCAAGAGATTAAAGGTCTGTAAACAAACAGCTGTTTTACAGGCAAGCTTTAACACAGGTAACAAGTAAGAACCGCTTGTGAAAGAGAATTTGGGGAAAATTTCTTAAGTGTGGGTAACGCTTTTAAAATATTTCTTCCACAAAACTAAGGTATTACAAACAATTCCTGAGCTGACATTCAAGTAAACCACCAGCAATTATTCAGGTAATTAAAACTTTAAAACCATTTTAGGGGAAACTAGGAGAGAGTGAAGCATCATTGACCTTGAAAAGTTTCTACAGCAATGAGAGAAAATCCATATGCTTTTGGTTGGGTGGTAGAGGCAGTCCAGCTGTAGGGAAGGAAAGAGAAGAGTCACAAATCTTTGATGCTAATAATTTGTTTCACATTCTGGTAGAAAAGAACTGTATTTATTGGATAACTATTGGAACTGTATCCAGGGTTGTGCTGGAATTGTCTTGGCACTCTAATTCTGGCCTTTTTACTGAAGTTAGTGAAAACACTTCAGAGTTTGGCCCTGGGAGCTGGGGAGAGCAGGATGGTGGGGGTCATGCAGCCAACAGACTCATACAAGGAGCAGGGATCCCTTGGCAGGGAGACCAGGAGTGGGTTTGTCCTGCTGTGAACTTGTGTAAAAGCAGTTTTGACTCAAATCCTTTCCTTTTGATGATCTAGAGTGGATATTTTTCCCTTCATCACCTGAGAATTTCCATGTTCTGTTCTTCATTAAAGCCTTCCATCTGGTAGGTTCTGGGAGCTTCTTTCCTGCCAGGGCCTCTTCCTATCCTGCATCCACCCTCTCCTGCCTGGCACATGGTGTGAAATGCATTAGCAGGTGCTGGAAGAGTGCAAGGGCACAAGTCAGGAGTGACAGCAGCTCAGAGCCCTTCCCAAGGGCTGGTTTGGGCAAATTCCAGCCTGGCCCAAAGCAGGGAGTTCTCAGCTCAAGGGAACAGCATGGCCCTGGCTCTGCATGGAGGTGGCTCAGCATGGTGCTGTGGAACGGGCTGAGGCTGTGCAAGGTGCTCGGTTACACTTCAGGACAATGGTGAAACGAAGGGCAAGGGACAGCGGCGTGGAGGTGGATTAGCTAATTAATGCACAGCTTGATTAGGAAGCTGGAGCCAGGTGTGCAAGCCCTGCTCTCCTCCTCTCCTGGTTCTGATCCCCCTCACCGTGACTGTGACACAGGGAGCCACTGGAGTCCACTATAGGAAATGCAAATATTGATGTTTTGAACAGAGAATGGTTTATTCTGCAGCAGAACAGAGGGTGAGCTCTCCTTGAGAGCCCACATTGAGCTCAGGGGATTGGAGCCCACCCAGCTGCCAGTGAGGCTGCTCCTTCTGGCAGGAACAAGCCCAGGTGCCAGGTGTGCCACCCTAAACCCACAGGTGATGAGGGGATGTGTTTAGGGCTGCTGTGAACACATCCAGCAGCTCCAGACACGGCCCATCACCTCCTCCCTGCAAGCAGGTCCTTTGCTGGTGTTTGGGCCAGTTTTGGGCCAGGTGCCCAGGGCAGGATGGAGTCACTGGGGTGCCAATGGGGCTGTGAGGGGCAGGATGCAGCTGGAGCAGGCACAGAAGCCAGTGATGTTGGGGGAGAGGAGGGTACAAGCTCTGCCCTTCCCCTCTGGAGCTGTGTGATCCTTTGTATAATCCCTTTAGCTTCGATGGCACCATGGTGATTTACAGCTCTAATGCTTTGATCCAGAACATGATGGACCATGGGACACGAATTAAAATATGAGAGATGACTGCAAAGCACAAGTTTCCATTTGTGGCCAGCTATTTTGTGAAGACATGACTGCAGCCAGGTGTGAAGATCTTGCAGGAGATGAGGGGAAAGCAAGGCAGCCCAAGCAGATTTGTTAGAATGTGAATGGGAGCACAGCAGCGTAAGCGCTATTAATAGGATTTACACAGATTAGTAAACTAATCTGTGCATTTCAGATTGGATTTCATATGATGGAAAAGAAAATTAAGCCACATACCACACAGACTTTCCAGGCAGTGATTTGTGAGTGTGATCTCTTTGCTGGTAGAAGTGTCTGCTCAGAAAAGTTGTGACAGCTCTGTTGGGTGGGTCAGTGACACTCAGTGGGAGCCCAGGAAGGGGGGACAGTGTTATAGGATGTAGAGCTGTGCTAGAGGATTTGGGAGACAGACAATGGAAGGAGCAGTTTGTTTAAGGAATGGCTCTTAAAATGCACTGCCAGGAGGTAAAGCAGTGTCCAGCCTTGGCTGCATCACCACTGGTGAGGAGTTGTCCTCCTGACTCAACTAAAATGAGAAGCTGTGGCTGCCTCATCTGTGGCAGTGCTCAAGGCCAGGTTGGATGGGGCTTGGAGCAACCTGGTCTGGTGGAAAGTGTCCCCATCTATGGGATTAGATGAGTTTTAAGGTCCTTTCCAACCCAAACCATTCTGTGTTTCTCTGAAAAATAACTTTCCCTTCTCTGTATGTGGACTGAAGAGGAACAGAATTGGTCAAATGTTGCTGTAGTGGGGAGGTAAAGGACTCCTCAAAGGGAAGGGCAGAGTTCTATTGCTGTGCCCTGCTCCTGGTACCAGTGTGCAGGAGGTGGGAGGCATTGGCACACTTTAGGGAGAGATTGAGCACCCAGGACAATTCTAGCAGTCTGAGTAAGCTGAAAGTTTCATAGCATCCAACATATACATTATATATATAATGTATATATAGTATAAAATAATACATTTAGGTTATATAATATCTATGTTACATAGGAAAACATAATATATATGTTGATATATTATATACTTAAATATATTTTATATAAATCAATCAATAAATATATTTGATCAGTAGGTTCTGGCCTCAGTGTTTTAACTGTGCCTTTCCAGAGGGGTGAACCCCAGCCTGGCTGTACCTCTTGCCATGGAGGAGGGAATTGCTGTTACTGTGGTTGTGCTGATGAGGAGATGGAAATCCAGATGTTTAGGGACTGGAGTTTTGGTTCCCAGTGGCTAACATCAACTAATCTTGGGATAGTTACAGTTCAAGCTGCCTCTGAGTAGGGCTTGAAAAATAAAGTACAGCTCATCTTTCTGTCTGTGCTTCCTGTTATTTTGCAAAAAATACAAGTATTTGGAACATTTTAACACCCATTATAGTCAGGACTGAAGGAAGATCACCATTAACCTTTCAAATTTCTGTTTTAGGCCAAACCTTTAAGAAGCAGAGTGAGCTGAGCAGCCCAGTGATTTTTCTCCTTGCAACACCTTGTTAGTTTACAACAAATAAAAATCCCCAAATTGATTTGGTTTCTCTGGGAGAACAAACACTTTGGATTTTTCCTGGGCCAGGGCTGAGGGTGGCAGATGGCACATCAGGAAGGTTTCTCTCCCTTTCCTGCCTCCTTTCCCACAGCTCTTGGAGGTTCCTCTGGTCCTTGCTATGGGTGATAACTGAGCTGAAAACCATTTGTTACAACTGGGAGCCGTTTTCTTTGGGATAATTATGGATCCACCAAAACTCAGTTTGTATGCAGACATGTACTGAGGTGTGGTGTGGAGTTGGGGTCTCTAGAAACCTGCCATGATCCGTGCTGCCAGTCTTGAGGATGCTCTGGAAATCCTGCCTGTGTTATACAGGGATGTAGAATGAATTTGCTTGAATTCCTTAAAAACAGAACTGCTTTTACAGTGCTGATTTTAGGAAATGTTTTTTGTATGCTGTTTTTTGGGGAGTTGTTTTTAAGTCAGTGAAATGTGTCTCTAACTTGAGTTATACTGAGGCTTTTTTCTTTTTAATCACCTATTGGCTTTACTGACTATATTGCAATAGTCTAGAAGATTAATTCAGAAGCTTAATTTTAAGTTTATGAAAATTTGTGCCCAGAGGCAGCTTTGACAAATATTCTCTTGCACTTGTAGACCATTAATTAATTTTATTTCTAAAACAGCACCTATTTTATACTCTTGTTTATTTTCCTGAAGTGTCTTGTTGCACACAGTGCTATCAGACCCAAAGGCTTGGAGAGCATGAGGCAACACCAGATTTGATATAAAATACAGATAGATAGATAGATAGATAGATGTGATACACCCAAATTTATATGTAGTTTGGCTTGGAGATCATCAGTATCTCCAAATTTATTTCTGTATTTTAAAACCAGGAACTTAAGAGTGAAGTTGAACAGGAAGTTGTGGCTGTAACCCCTTTGCATAGTTCCCCTTTCTCACCATCTACTAAATATTGCAAAGCCCATAAATTGTGAAAGTGGACAAATCAGAGCTTTGCATAAGCACAAGGCTGAGACTTGGGGCCAGGAGGTTTCAATCCTGCATTACCTGGAATATATCATCACTAACAGACTTGCTGGGATTCGATTTCTACCGGCTATAAAATGGGATTCTCAAATTCTGTCATGCCAACCTCGTTGCCTTTGATGACATGATACTGTGCTTGGAAAGGGAAGAGCCATCAGATGTGACACAGCTTGGCACCTGCCAGCCTTTGGTGCTGTTCCATGCCCTGATGAACTGGGGAAATGTGATCTGGGCAATGTCTCTGCAGGATGGATGGGAAATTGTTCTGAAATGGTGATTGTCTTGCGGTTCTCTGTAGGGTGGATGGGAAATTCTGAAATTCTTTTCTAAAATGATGATTGTCTTTTCGTTCCGGGTCAAAATACCACGATCCCTTGATCAAGTGTTTCTACTCAGCACGGCTTTAGGCTGTGTTTGCAGGGACATGTTGGATGTTGGAAGAAGGTGTGCTTATTAAATACAGATAAATTGATGATTCTGCACAAGTTTCACGGGGTGGAGACCTGGATCCTGGAACATGGGATCTCGTGGTGAATGTGCTGGCAGTAGAGCTGGCAGGACAGGAGGCACTTCTTCCACTGGACTTGGCTCTGGTAAAACCTAAGCAGGAGTGTTGTCTGGTTTTTGGCTTAGGTATAGCTCTCCTACTGCTTTCCAGAGTTATGAGTATATTCAAAAAAGCTGCTTCTTTCACACTCATTCATTATGGCTCCTAATAATTGAGAACAGTTAAGAGCTGAGGAGAAGTAGGGTCTACCCTACCTCTTTATTCTGAGGCTCTGGTCCTCCAGGCCATCAGCAAATGACTATTCCTTGTTTGTCATGAGCCTCATTCACCTGAAACAAGGCTTGCTTTCATAACCCAAACTGATCCAAAATGTAAGTGAAAAAGATTCAGATCTCGGTGAAGAAATCTGGGAGGAACAGGAGCGCTTCTCACCACGTACAGGTGAGCAATTCTTGCTGCCATTACTGGGTAACAGACACAAACCATGAGCAGCTGATTAAGTGGTTTTATTTGCTGGCGCTGACTTTTCCAAAAGAATGGAATGAAGCTCTCCTGGCTTGAGGCTCAGGTTAACTCTGCCCTTGGTTTGCACGAGAAAAAACCCCACAATAGCTACAAGAAACTGAGTGCAGCAGGAGGTGCCAAATATCCTCCTGGCACCTCTGTGCTGGGCCAGTGAACTGTCCTGGAGCCGTGGAGGGCTGGCTGGTGCTGTGTGACCTCTGTGCTGGGACCAGGCATCCTTGCTGGTCAGTGCAAGGCAGCTGTGCCTGGAATGATCAGCATGCCCTGTGCTCCTGGGAGCACTTCCAGGCCCTCCCTGATAAAGCCAGACCTCAAAATAGGCTGCTATCAGCAGCCTGCTGCCAGGTACCTCTGTTTTTGGAAGTCCTAGGTCCCACCTCATATCAAGAGTTCTGCAGGGCTGAGGGGAAGATGACAAATGAGAGCAGCCCCTAAACATCTCCCTTGGAATTTATCTGGCGGGTCCTGGGGAGGTCAAAGCAAAAAATGACCTGGAGGCTGGGTCTGCTGTGATCTTGAACCCAGTCCTTGTCCTCATGGGAGGATGTGTAAACGTGAATCTTACTTTTCTGGCCTGGAGTTCATTGCTTTCTTGGCAAACCTGGGGGACACCAAACCCTGAGGGTGCTGTAAGAAGTAAAAACACCACAATGTTTTGAAGCTCTGGGGAGAACACCACTACATTAGTAGGAAAGAGGAGGAGAAGTGCTATAGCAGCCCTGAGAAGCTGATGTGACTCCCCACACAGGGGTGTGATGTGCCTAAATCCCTCCCCATGCAGGTGGTGTCACTTCCTTAGAGGTTGCAGCTCTCTCTCTTACTGATACTCTTTGGGTCTGCCTCTCCTGCAAGAACAGCACTGCCAGGGCAGTCAGCCCCTGCTGCCTCTGCTGCTCTTCTGCCACAGGCTCTGAGCAAGGGCACAACACGTTTGGGAGCAGCAGTTCAGAAATCTGAACCTTTCTGTGGAGTTTTGGGACTGGGCTCTAATATATGTCATCTGCAAGAGGGAGAAGAGGCTGCACTTCTTTCACAGCTCCATAGCGGACCTCAAAATAAAGATTTTTTTTTTTTCTTTTAGTCTTAATCTGATCAGTGCTCACTTCCAGCTGCATGCATACAACACAACAGATAATGTTGGGGGTTTTTTTACTACAGATAACTTGTATATTTGTATGTGCATTGTAAATGTGCTTGGGATGATATTGAGTGCTGCCTTTGAGAACTGCCTTCTGATCCCCTGGCCTGCCTTGGTTTGATTAAGCAGCAGTAAATAGCAAAATCCCTAGCATCTCCCTAGGACATGAGTAACATCTAAATTGTCATTTGTTCTCAATGTAATCTTTTAAGAAACCACTGACTTGGGACATGCAGGAGCATGCACAGCTCAGGCTCTGGACTAACCCTTCCTCATTCCCCTGAGCATTTCTCCCCCTCAGCTCCTTGGGCTTGGTGGGAGATGAGTCAAACCTTTCTCAGATTGCCTTGATCTGGAAGTGGGTGGCTGTGGAGTCCTCCAGGGACTGCATGTGCATCCCCCCGAGCTGATGGTCCAGGCAGGACCAGTTTTTTGGAGTCTGAGTGCTTGGAGACTCAGGGATGCTGGTCCAGGGCCAGTCTAGCTATCAACAGGGCTATTGGCCAGCATGAGAAGGTGGCTGTAAACACAGTAAATAAATTAACGAAGCAAGCTCAGCTTTGATGTCAGCAGCAAGTCCTTCTGCTGCTGTCAAGGGACATCCAGGCGGGATTGGGCTCCCGAGGAGGTGGAGTGAGCCAGTGGGCAAAGCAACAGGGGGAGTCAGAGACCTGGCTTTGCAACCTGCCTGTGCCACCCACCGCCTGCATCGCCCCGGGCACATCACATCACATCACCTCCCCTCCCTTCCCTCCTCTCTCCTCCCAGCCTGCCTTTATTCCTGAGCACTGTAAGCGCCTCCGGGCAGGGTTTACAGCTGCAGGCAGTGTAAGGGATACCACGAACACCGAATTGGCTGCCTGTCAGCGTGCAGACCGGGAGGGAAAATGATGCGGTGTAACATCCTGGGAGTCCTTTTCATAACGTAAGGTCTATCACAAAGCACTTTGGCTGCCACAACAAAGCTTATCGATCAGCCTCAAGTATTCTAAATTGTGTCTCTCTGCCTGAGAAGTAGCAGGATGAAGAATTAAAGCACTTACAGGGGAGAATATTGTACATGAGTTATTGAGTAACCATCAGCACTGCTCCAGGGCTGCTCCGTTCCTCTGGACTGCATGCAACTTCTGAACATTTTATCTTTTTCCTTCAGCTTTTGCAGGCGAGTGCCAGCTTCTGTAGCATATAAACTAGGTGCTATTTTTATTGAATCTGGCTTTAATGCTGTAGGTTTTTCACACGTGTTGGTTTTTTATTGTTGGTTTCATTCCTGAACTTTCTGGCACCTCTAAGTGTGAAATTGGTTATGTGCACATTGCTTGGCAGATGAATTCCTATTTCTGGGAATCATTTTCCTTCTAAAGCGTATTTTTATATTAAAAATGTGATCTACATCCATGTACCGGCCTAAGATTCCAGCCCAGAGATTTCTGCAGCCAGAGACCACCACAAAAGGGGACGCAGCCTGGAAGGAGACCTCTGCTTTCCAAGCTGTGAGTATTCATATTAAAACCTTGTTTTAGTGACCCAACGTCTGCCTCTTGGAGCAGCAAAATCCCCTTCTGATCTGGCACCGGGGAAAAATCAAGACAAATATAGAGGATAATAAGTGCTGTCTTCCAGCATTGTCTCCCTTCCCAACTTGTCTCTCTGCTAAGATCAAGGGAAACCACCCATCTCCCTGAGCCTTCCTACCATCAGCTCCATCCCAGCTACTGCCTTGGCAGCCCCCCTTCCTCCTTCCAGCATCCCCAGGCCCTTTGTGAGAGGCAGGGGGTCTCAGGCAGCCAGAAGGGTCCTGTCCCCCCTTTCTCCATCTGTGCACAGGCTGCCAGGGAAGAAGGAACCGTGGCTGTGTGTGGTTTTTCTCGCCCAGGGTGACCTGGAACACATCTGCGAAGCCCTCCAAAGTAGCAGGAATGCGCTCCGTTAGGACATGATTCATCCTGCATACCGCATGGGTGGCTGCTCGGGGAGAATTTGGGCATTTGCATACGCTGCCGAGACCTTCCGCTTCTCGGCTTGCTCTCAACCCCCTGCACTTCATCCAGAGCGAGGGGGCTGCACAGCCACAATTCCCTTCCCGGGGGATCGGCTGGAGCCAGCCCGGCAGCCGTGGTCCTGGAGCTCCTTCCCCTGTCTCTGCATTGCGAGGCACAAAGGAGAAAAGCTGCTCCCAGCCAGGTTGAAGGATGGCTTTTAGGTTTTACAAAATCACCCCTTAGTGTCTCCCCTGCAGGGATCAGATGAGTAATCGGGAACTTGCCCGAGTACACCTTTAGTTCTTGATGTCCTTTATCTTCAAGAGAACATCCTCTGCTAAGCCTGAACACGGACAACTTTACCTGAATGCAAGTAAGGTTTTTGCTGCAAGCAAAGCTGGGACAGAGCTGCTGCCCGGGCATCACTTTGGAATTCGGCATCTGCAGGGCAGGAAAACACCATCCCAGTCCCAGTGCTGAGGCAGAACCGAGGCACGGCACAGGGAAGCACCAGGAACAGGACTGAGCCAAGCACTCTGCGTCTGGGAAGGAAACAGGAATTGGGCAACGAGGGAATTGGCTCTACCTTAGGGCTGCTCCAGGGTAACCGGATTTACTCTGGCAGCTGCAGAGCGGGATCAGCCTCAAGCAGAGACGGGAGATGCTCCCCGGGCTGGGAGGTGACTTTGTCCTCCCTGTGCTTTGTCACTGAGCTGCGAGGAGTGAGCGGGACGCGGCTGCGATGAGTGGGAAAGGTGGAGGAATGGTGAAAAGCACCAAGGTAATGTCTTAGTGAGTAAGAAAATGATGAATTTCGTGGTTTTAACTGTATCTATTAAAAAAAAAAAAAAGTCTCTCAGACCTCACCTTGCTTCCTATGGCCTAAAGATAATTTAAAGGGATAGAAGGGTGTTTTCCTGCTGGCATGTGCAGGCTGTTAATTATCTCTAAAACGAATATACAACTTCAGTGAGGGAAACTATTTCACCTGCACAGATTAGCCCACTTGGATTTACTGTCGTTCATTTTGGCATCAAAATTGTAACCAGGCAATCCTGGAACACAGATCTGAAGTAATATGGTAATGTGTTTAAATCCTTTAATATCAGAGGAACATAACATTTCAAGCTGTTCTCAAAAGGCTGCCAAAACCAAGCCTGACACTATGTGAAACATTTTAAAGAAAAAATTCAACAAACAGGAATTTAACAAATAGGAGTACACCTACCCCCAAAAAAGCCCCTGTCATAGAAAGCATGCCAGTGTCATGGGAACCACAAGTAAATACTGACTAGTCCCAACTAGCAGGTGGAAATAGATTTTAAGAGTATCTAACTAATTATGGTATAAATTCTGTTTGAGACACAAATAGGTTCAATATGAGGCATGAGATTTATGTTTTTTAATTTAGTGTTTAAGAATTCCGACAAAACCCCCTCAAGTCAACAGAAAGTCTCATTCTTGCTTAAATAGGGTTTAGATCAAATCCCTGGCAAGCACAGGCGTTCTTAGTTGCCATCACCTTTCAGGATGAGTCATCAGAAGCCAAGTTTCTACTTCAGATTGCTTTTCTAACTCAATATTCAAAGCCCCCACATGACATCCAAACAGAAATATTTACACAAGATGTGTATAAATATAAAGTTTATTCAGTATAGTGTTTAGAAAAATAAGTTCACATCATCTCAGAATACAAATAAAACACTTAATTGTCCAGGCACAAACCCCTATTACAGTACAACAAACATACATTAGATCTCTTTGGTTGGGTAATTAAGCACAGATATGTTTGATGATACACTCTGGGGCAGCATCACCTAACAGTGCAGTAAAGTCTTCTTGATTATTCCCTCCTCTAACGCGTTACATTCCGCTTAAATTTCATATTTGTTGTAAGGCACAATAAAACCCATATTGGAGAAATAACTGGTTAGTTCTGGACAAACAGTACATGCAGCAAAAGAACAAACATCCTCTGAATGTGAATCCTGAAAGCCAGAAGATTCACCCTCTCCTTGAGTTCAGAAATTTAAGAAGCAAGTTTTAAATTATATGAAACATACAACTAAGGTATAAAATATCCTTCAAGATAATAACTGCTAGGAGATACAGGAAGACTTCAGGCATCCTTGCTTTTCAAAATATCACTGTTTTTGTTTTCAGAATTATAAAATTACTATTCTTTTTGATGATTTGTCATTCTTCTTGACCACAAGGCCTGGGCAGTTCATGCCCCCAGAGCCCTGCACGCATATTTCACACGATCCTGGAGGGATGCACCCTCTTGTTCATCTGCCCTTGCTAAGAAAAGTGCACAGACACTGGATGCACATGAAAAGCTCCTGTGCACACAGGGCCAAATTCCACCCTGATTTATTTAACTGAAAATTGTTACTGAGGTGATTTTGCATGATTTGAAGTCAGAACCTGTCCATTATTGTCACCAATCTCAGACTGAGGGTGGTAACAACGGTTCCAGCCTCACTTCTGGGTGAAGTCACTTTCTGAACGAGTCTTCCTGAATCCACAGGTAGGGGAAAGCATAAATGGGAAGAGGTATATGCTTTGATAAGACTGTGACTGTTTGGTTCTACTCAAGTGCCAGCCTTGTGCTCTGGTTTGTGCTGCCACTGTGTATTGGGCCAAATCTGTCCCTGACCTAACAGCAGTGAAATGAATGGACCATATTCCCAGCTGGCATGAAAAGACAATAAAGTCAATGGAAACGTGCTAGTTTAGCTCAGCTGAGGACCTGGCCAATAGATGTCTGTGGTTTACATTGCTAAAATGTCCTTGCAGGTAAGACCATAATGCTGCAAATAGTCCACACAGAGCATTCAATTCAACGTGTTTCTGGTTTTCTGCATAACTCTGGGTGAAACAGAGGCAGTTTTAATCAAAAGAAGTAAAGAAGAGAGGGGTTTGTAACATCATGCTTTGCAAGAATTTGATTGAACTTTAGGCATATTTTTCAAAGCTGAGTCTGGGACTAGTAAAGCAGTAAATTTGGCAATGTTTTCTGTAAGATTTCCAGTGGACTTAGAAGTTACAAACACATGTGAAGTTGAAATGATCCTTTATTCTCATCCATAACAGAGAGAAGGGAAGAGATGCAATGTGTATGCCAGGTAGACATACCTTCCACTTAAAAACCAGAATGTGATAATAAGGGCTGTCTGTGGGGCTTGGACACTCACTGCCTTCCCACATGTGGGCAACCAGCATCCAAATCCCCTCAACACCACATAAAAATCCTTGGTTTGGGAACCAGTGGAGCAATGTCTTATTTACAGCAGCCAAAGATCTGGCCCTGGACACTTTTTGGGGCTTTGAGTACTGTCTACTGAGAGCAGTGAGCCTGCCTGCCTGAGGGCCACAAAATAAAAACTTACCCTTGTAAGGAATAAAACTACTTATTTAAATTTCTATTTTAGACACACTGTACCGTGCAATGAGTCTTTATATTGTGCATATGTACCTGCAGAAAACATGAGGTTATAACTATGTTATCTGGAGGGAATGACACTTATTTTCAATGGGAGAAAGAAAGAAAGAAAAAAGATAATAAGAAGTTACTTGATATCTGGAAGACTAGAATAATCTTACTTTGTCCCAAAACACTGCTTCTATGTACATCCTCCACTCCCACCAAAGAGTGGGAAGTCTCCTATTAGAAGTACCAGACACTCCAAGAAACGTGCCACTGTAACAACATACACAGTTTTTCACATCAACTGTGCAGCAAAGCCATGGATTTCAGAGCCTCAGTAACACAACGAATGCAAAGAAGGAAAAATTAAAAATAAAGTAACAGGTACTGCTGTAACACCACAGTCTCTTCAGTTATGAGAGATGATCACACCAACAACTGCTCTGAAATATTCCCTAGCTTGCCTCCAAATATAGTCTGAGCTTCACAGACCAAATGTTAATCCACCGTCAACTCCTTCAGAGCCAAGAACACATCCTCCATCAAAATGACAGCGATACAGGGTATTCCTAATTTTCCAAATGGCTGAATGATTTCATGCAAAGCATATACAGCTACAGCTACTGTCATCACCACCTTAGTTACATGGGTGAAGAAGAGGTGGGAAACAGATTGCTCACGCTGGGGCCCAGCAAACAGATAAACAAGCAGAGTGGTTAGGAGAACTCGGGACTATCCGATTCCCTGCTCACGCGGAGCTCCCGGGAACGTCAGGGAAAGTTGTGCCAGGGGAACATACAGCTCCATGTCCTGCTTGTGATAATCTCTGCTTTAAAGAGCTTGCCTCAAACACCCTGTTTGCCTGGGTGCACGTGGGGACAGCCAACTGCTGCTGATGGGCTGCTCCTGCCTGTGGAGCGTCAGTGACTCTGTGCAGCTGCAAGTGCTCCCCTTGCACGCTCGTTCTTCCCTTTCCCTGCACTTTTCCCTGCAGCTCTGGAGACTCTGGCTCACAGCGCAGACTCCAGTGGTCACCAACAGAGCTCAGCCTCAAGGTTCCACACAAAACCTTGCAAAACATGCAATATAGTGCAAAACTACAGTGAGAATGCCGATGCCGAACCTTCATTCCCCAAAAGCTTTCCGTGGAACCTGTTAAAACCAAGACAAACACACCGGGATATGCCACCTCAATTATCTTTCCTTTCTATTTCTTTTTTGTCCTTTACAAGTGATCTTGTTTTGTCCTGAGCCTGATTCAGAGCCCACAGAAGCTTATGAAAACATTTCCAATTGCTTTCCAAAGGCTTCGGACCAGGCCCCTGATGAGGATGAACACATGCTTTAGTTACTGTACATATTCACATTAGGATAAAATATAACAAAACCAAACCCACGAGGATTAACAGCACGTCATTTTTGTACATCTGAATGCTTCTTATTTTAAAGCTTAAAGGATGTGCTTTTCCATGCTACAAAAACTCCTCTGGAGGAAAGGTTAAGATCTGTTTCACCTGCCCAGAGCCCACCTGCTTCTGCTGACCCAGGGGGAAAGGTGTGGACACCCATCCTCAGCCAAGCACTGCTGCTGCAGTCCCCACCATCATCCCCCAGGCTGCTTCTCCTGGGAGGATTTACATAAATACACACTCAACTGCACTCCTGGATGGGGGCCTTGCTTGACTGAAGCCCTCCCACACGGGCTGTTTGGCCAATGGGCCCGTGTAAAAATGGGATTCCCTTCCTTGGCTTGCACATCCAACCTTCCCTGCTCATCTACTTGAGGCTGGAGCCAAGAGCTTCCCCTCAGCACAACCCTGTGGTCCTTGTGCAGATCCCTCCTGTCCTGCTGATGTGGTGCAGAAGGACCCATCCTCGGCTCTCTGCACTGCCAGGAAATGTCACAATGTCCAAAATCACCCAGGATGTCCAAAAGACTCTTAAACCTCTTCTTACTTGTGCAAGCAGGGGCACCCAAGTCAGCGGGGTCTACTCGCAGAAGTAAGGCATCAGGATTTGGCCCTGAGGACGGATATTTGCAGTTCAGTGTTTTTATTCCTCCTGCCACTGTGCTTTAGTAACAAAGATAAGGCCACTAGGAAGAAAGGCACGTGGAATTCCGTAAAAAATACACAAAAGGGTTCAACTAATTCGCAAATTACTAACAAAACAAACAAAAAAAAGCCCCTGAACACAAAGACAGAGGGGGTAGAAACAGTGACCTCCTGGGTTTGTGAGACTGGGAATTAATTTTCTAGTTTCAGTGTGATTAACATTTTAATTTTACAGTCTATTGCTTGAAAAAAAAAACTACAAAAAAGTAAAACCTTGTCAGAAATAACTACGCTTACTTCCTGCTCAAACAATAAAATAAATTAAAAAGCCAGAAAATGTTTTCCTTTTCAATGCATTGTGTCTAAAGTGAAAGGGAACATAAACCATAAATAAAATTCATTGTACTAATTAAAAAAAAAAGTCTCCTTTATAAGAACTGAAACAATATTTACATTCATAGTGGATAGAAAGCTTCTGAATTGCATAATTAAGAGTTTCAAATGATGCCTTTTCTGCCGTAGCATTTAGAAACCTGTACATGATTGATGTGAGATTTTTGGTTTGAATGCAAGTCTGCTGGAAAAAAAGCAAACATACCAGTAACAATATTATGATTTTGTTTTGTCTCTTAACCTCAAACAACATAAAAGTAGCCAGAGAGGTATCGTCTGAAGTTCCTTAGAAATCTCTCAATGCCCATGGACTGGAAGTAAACAGAAAAAAATGTCTGCATTGTTTCTACCATTTTGGAGTGAGATTTTTGTTTTCTGTCTGAAGCTAGGAGTGTATACTTACTGTTAAGAGTATGTTGGACTATGGAGAGTCGAGTTCAATTTTCAGGGTGGTATCTGGTAGCCAAACCTGTACCCATTCCTCAGTACTTGCCCTGGCCATTTCTTTTCTCCTTTAATCTGCCTAAAAGAGAATACTGCATGCAAACCAAATGTGGCAACCTAATTCCACTGTCAGAGATTCCTCTGTACATTGATTCAGACCATTTCAATGTTCTTCTGGTTTCTTTAAATAAAAAAAAAACCCCACCAAACAAAAAACCCCACAAACACCCCACTAGGTGCTTGTTAGGGCCTCAACAGGAGACTTATCTATTAAAACAGAAAGCAAGAAAAGAAAAGTTACAAGTCTTGCATAACTTCATCCATCTGAACTGTCTGCAGTTTGGCAAGTTCTTTTTTGTCCGTTTCCAGTTCTTCACACACCGTGTCAACCATGTTACTCATAACATACTTAGATTTGGAATCCAGCATCATTAAATTGCCAGTTGACTTACTCTCAGAATTAGGTAAGAAATTCTCTTTGACATCGGGTACGGCTTGCAGAACCAACCTGTGCTCTCTGCCAAAATCCTGGTGCCCTTGTGCAGGGGGGTGGCTGACACGGTCTCCACTTGTCGAAACGATTTCTCCAAGCACGGGCTGTGCTGTGGAAATGGACAACAGATCCTGACTGGTGATGAGGGGACAGTTCTGAAGGGTTGCATAGTTAGTGTTGCTGACAGATATCACCGTAGAGGTACTGGTCACGGGTGAAGACATGGACTGGCTCTCCGAGATACCAGAGCTCAGTTCTGCAGCATTTAAAAGAGTTGGTGGTGTGAGGGAAAAATTATGTGAGGGCGTTACATTCACTAACGAGGAGGCCAGGGACTGGAGTCCTGCACTGGATATATTTTCAGAAGACATGTTGACGTTCAGTTGTGCGTTCTGACTGACTGGCATCAACTGAGAAAACACCAGGCTTCTTTCCAGTCCTTCTTGCTTGACAGATCCTACTGCCTGGCCCGAATTGGGAACTGTATAAACCACTGCACTTGGAGCAAGGGGGCTGAAGAAAACCTTTCCTTGCTGCACTGTTGGAGATTCAGTCGTAAAAGTTTCTCCATCAGATGTGCTGGAGTTTACTGAAGCATTACCTAGGGAAAGGGAAGCAAAAGAAAAGAAAACAGAGATTACAGCTGGCAGAGAGTTATGCAGTCCTGGTCTTTTTTACCTTTGCAGTATACATATACAGTAATATTTCATGCAACAGTGAGAAGCAATTTTTCTAGCAGGTAAGAGAAAACTTGTTGTAAAGAAATCAATGCTGCTAATATAAGTTGCTTCTAGAAAGTTTTTTAAAAAAAAGTTTCTGGTATATTAGATTAGGTATCTTTCAGGCTCTCATTAAGGGGCAAACAGTCCTCAGCCATGTGACTAAAATGAATGTGCTTTGGCCTTCACTAGTTGCCACCACTCAATTTCTATCTAAGAATAGAAGCACGAAAAGCTATTAAAGATAGTCCAGTGACAGACTACAGCTTGTGTGTGGGAACTGGAGACACATCACATGAAATCCACTACTGCTGGGCAGAACCTGCCCGAGTCAACCTGCACAGAAAACAGGAAAAACTGATAATTTCTATCGGTCTAACTAGGTAATCCTCAAGCACTCAGCTCTACTCCCTTTCACCTTGCTTTATCATGTTTTTCTATAATCCTGATCCTACCACATCCACCATGCTGTGAAAAGTCACTCAGCACTGCCTGCCCTTGCTGAAAGCCATAGCTCTGCTCAAATGATGTTGTGAGCCAAAGCAAGAGGAGGTGGCCAGAGATGACCTGAAGTTGTTTTCCCTGGATGCACCATGTCAGTTGTCATTAGGGTAATTCCTAAAATAAGAAACGCTGGTTCTTAGGGCTGAGTGCCACATGGAACACCTCTCTTGCTCAAAAGCAGTTTAATTATAAGAGACTACAGCTGGACATAGCTGAATATTTTAGAACAGCATCAAAGATTAATTTCTCACATGGGGACTATTTTAGTTGCCTATTAATTTCAGTTAATCAGTGACAATTTTTGGGAAGATATTATGTATATGGGTAAACTAGAATAATAAAGCCAGGTACTTGAAGTTGCCCGTCAGTATTATTTACTGGCTTACTTGAAATAGCTTGCAGCATGCTTCACTTGGAATAGGCAGCCAGCTATCCATCCAAGAAAACCAGAACTTTTCTCTGCACCAAAGATATGGTTGATCACTCTCCAGTGGGCAGTCAGTACTTTTAACAATGGGGAAAACGGTCAGAGAAGAGCTTCTTATGAATCTTAGGACTTTCAAATACAACAGTCCTACAAGACTTAAAAGGACAGAACTTTCTTTCTCACCTTTGCTGGCTGTTAGTTTATGCCTTGGAGCATGTGGATTAAGTGGCTTTAGTAATTACAGGTGGCATTTAGACTAAAAGTCTTCTCTCTTTAATCTTGCTTAAAACTATGTGCCAATAACTTCCAGTGCCCGTGAGTGCCACATTTTAGGATCTTATAACTGTGCACCCATTTGAAATGTGGTTGCACAGCTGCAGTGTTCCTCCCTGTGCTTCAGCAAGAACAATTCACACCCTATACACGTTAAATTCAAAGAAGCACACAAGCACAATTTGACTTTCATTATAGTATTCACAGCTCCTGAAACTAGAATCATTCCAGTTTAATCATTTTCATAACCAAAGACAAAGTGGCCAATGAGCACCAAAGATGCTCAACAGTGCTTTTTAACTGACCTGCTCCAAAAAAGGGATCCAGAACTAGGTTTGTGCTCCCTGGATTCTTCCTGGCCAGCTGCAAGATTCAGACTCCGGTATGTTAAGACCACCTCTAAAGCAAACTTGGGGAGGAGCCTGCACACTTGGCACATGAACCTGTGATGACATATTTCCCTTGGACCGAGGGCAGTTTTATCCAAAGAGCCTCACATCTTATATCTACGAGCTAGTGCTTTCTTCTATTGTTTCCTTAAAGTTTAATCCTTCTTAATTATGGAACAGAAAATGTACAAGCAACTGCTTGGTCTTGTTGTGTCTACAGTAATTCAAAATGTATTTTTGTGCACTGCCTTCGTTAAGAAAACAAAAAACCAAAACAACCACCACAAGAACAACAACGGTAACAATTTCCAGCTGCCATAATTTTCATTTTTATGAACCTTCTCATTAAAAGAATTCAGTGGCAAATGGGGAATATTTTGAATTACTGAAACAAGTAAAATTTACAGATATTTGCGAAGACTCGTATCACAGACTTCTGTGAACAGCATGAGATGAAAGGGGTGTAAATTACCAGACCTCCTTCCATGCTCTTTACAGAGGAGCTCAGCCTCACCTAACAGTCTGCCCACAAGCATAACCCACTATAAAGGGAAGCAAACGGTATTATTTGATGTTCTGTGTGTGGCCAGGCTGCGATACAGTGTTGGTACCTAGGAAGAAAAGGACCACAGCTTCTAAAATGCTAAGTGTGCCTGATTCCAACTTTTTCTCATACATCTTACTGCAAGAGGCAAAGCTTTTACCTTGTGAAGCTGCCACAGAAACTGGAGGCAGCTGCAGAGAAGAAAAACCAATGCTTCCGTTCAGCAGCTGGCCATTTGTTCCTGAATTGGGGATCTGGACAATACCATACTGGTTTATTTGGACGGGAGCAGTAAAAGTAACTACGGAGCCTCCATCCTGGGAAGCAGCAGTTTCTACGTCTTCCCTTTTCACCTCTGAGCTCGGTATCAGTCCTGGGAAAGTGACTGGGATGTTGCTAGAGCTGAAGGCTGCTGTGGCATTGGGGACCGAAGCCTGAAGGAGTTTGAAGTCTTTAACATCTTCTGACGATGATGATGACAGTATGTCAGTGATGGACACCCCATTGCTCACAACACTCGACGTGGTTTTGGGCGAATTTAAGGTAACAGTCTGCGAAGTGCCCACGCTGAGTCCATTGAGGATGACACTGTTGGGTCCCTGAAGAAACGAGCTACCATTGAGGAAGACAGGAGAGGTACTGGCAGGCATGAGGTTTCCATTCAGCAAGACACCAGAGGAGCTCAAGGCTATTTTAGTGTTTCCAAGCTGCTGCATGTAGACAGGCTCCATGTGGCTGGGGAGGCTGAGGCTGGTAACGCCTTCGGATGAGTTGGAGAGTGGATGGGGAGATAAATCCTCACGCCCCTTACTGGATTCATCTTCTGTGCTAGGGTTGCCATCTGACTCGCTATGGGAAAAAATGGAGAGATGACATTGCATTACCACGGCGTGCCAGGACCTCTGCACCCAGGGGGACTTCTTGCTTTAACACAAGTATGCGAGAGTTTCCACGAACAATTTTTTTTCTGCGTTTTGCCTTTACAAGGCACTTTAAACGAATATTCAAGCCAAGGGCAGGAGGTTTCTTAGAATAGAACACATCAAACCAAACATTCGCCAAAGGAGAAACTTTACAGACTGGGTTATGGAGTTGTAAATAAATTCCTCCACCACGGCGACCGAAGGGGGCTGCCTGGGCCCCCCTCCGCCGGCCCGGGGTGTCCACACGTGTGAGACCGGCCGCGGCCATTTGGCAAAGCGCTGGGGAGGTGAGGCAAGGCCGGGAAGCGCCGCCGGACCCTCCGGGCTCAGCGTGCCGCCCCCGGCCCGGGGGAA
>VZSR01000520.1:44616406-44653836 GCA_013398615.1 Brachypodius melanocephalos | reverse complement strand
TTTTTTTTTTTTTTTAAATAAAAATCAGCCTCAGCAAACAGAAGCAATGACCTTAAAACAACAAGGTGGTTGTTCCAGTGTCATATTGGAGTATTTGCATTTTTTAAAAAAAGTGTTGTATTTATTTATTATTTCTTAGTAAGCCTGGGGTTAGTTCCTTAGTTAAAAACTACAATAGTGGGAAAATATTTTGGGTATGTGGGAGAGCTGGTAATACTGCACGAAGTATAGTATTGTGGATAATGAGTTACAGAAGATGGAAATAGCCTAGGAATAGCTGTGAAAAGATTCTACTGCACTCTGGACAGTCTCAAACTGGAGAGATCTGTGAAGCATCCAATAATGTTGCACTGCTGGAAGAAGCAACCAGGCTTACTTGGCTTTTTCTTACTGGGAGTGAATCATAATGCTGAAAAAATGGTATTGTTTACCAAATTTTATTCAATAATGACACCTATGAGTACATAATTACATTTTCAATTAGAATAAGAAAGCATTAACAGTGAAACATTGTTTTGGTCATGTGGAAATATATTATTGTTCTATCTGCATTATTTAATTTATGGTCCTTTTATTGTTTCTCATAATCATAATTGACTTTTATCCATAAATATTTAATTTGTGTTTTGGATGTTAATTGCAGAAAAAGGCCACATATAATGTGATGCCACTGAGTAGAGAAACATAAAATTTAATAACTAGAAACATTTTCTACTACACATAGTATTGCCTTTGTAATAATGCAATGAGTAATGTAGAAAGGATGGGATGAATACCGTTCTTGGCAATGTGCAACTTTTTATCTATTTACTTCCTTGAAAAGAAATCTTAGTTTAGTACCAGGAGGAAGCTGCACTTGCAGGGCACATGTTTGTATCCTGGTTTCTTTGGAGAGTTCTTATTTTCTTGCTTTGATTTGCTTGGAGCATTACACCTGCAGGATGTTTTTCCGTATATATTTTTAATCCAACTTTTAAAGCACTTTTTAGCAGCTTTGCAAATGAAGACAGTATGCTGAGCATATTGTATGGATATCTTGAACTGTTTCAAGTATGTGAAGCAGCCCTACAATTTTATTCAACTTTTAGTGAATAACTAAGAACTTAGTTATTAGAAGAACTTAGTTTAGTGAATAACACAGAACTTCTTGACCTTGATGGTCTCTCCTTGATGCAGACCAAGAGAAGTTGTTGGGCTGGCATCTCCCGGGAGGTGCAGCTTTGGAGCAGAGTCCTTGGCACTGCCAGCGTTGGCACAGGCTTGGGAGCAGTCCCTGAGAGCACAGCCAGCCAGGATGGGGCAGGGATGATGCCATTCTTGCCCTCAGCTCTGCCCTGCTGCCATGGGAACCTTTGCCCAGGGGAAGGAAGCTGTGGGAAATGCAGCACAGCCTGCGGTGCCTGCGGTACACTGGACTGTAATCCCTGCTCTGGATTGTTCTCTAGTGCATGGCCCTGCAGGAACACTGCTTTTTTACCTTCTCAATGCTTTCCCAAATGATTTTCAAGGCTTTCAGAGATGCCCTTCTTACAAGATCAGATCTGGTGTGGGCAATTAAATCTGACATGTCTTGAAGTAGGAAAGTAAATGTTTGCTGTGCTGATCTGTTCTAGAGACTTCACCCAGGGCAGCGCCAGCTCTGTATCAGTGATAGACACTTCCACTGTGGACCTATATCCATATTTACTGAATTTAGGATGGATAATTACGAAAAATCAATTTTCTACTTAGAATTCCTATTTCCTAGCCATTCAGAATATAGAGCAGTTCAATAGAAGAGTGGATGAAGGAGCTGTGTTAACAAGGCTGGTGTTTCAGAAGACTGGCTCAATTTATCAGGTGCTTGAGTGCCAGCATAGCCTCACTCGTGTAAGTAGCCCATAGAAATAGTGAAAATCTGCATGTGATGATTACTTTTAGGATCAAACCCCTACTATTTATTTTCACTTCTAAAAAATGTACATCAGTTTTTCTGACTGTTGTTTTTCTATTAAATAGTTTACTTAACACAGACAAACAATTTATTTAAGATAAGTTGATAGCACCAGACTTGGAGTTTGTCCTAGTACAGTCACTTCTCATATTTGGCTTGGACTATTTATAGTAGAAGCTGAAGGTGAATGAGATGAGGGAGAGGTGTAGATTTGTGTCATCTACCCCTTTAAATATGATCAGTTTAAAGGTGTTAAATGGCTGTCTCTCGTCTTCTTCTGGGTGATAGCAGACCTTTTACTTGCCCATCTTTGGTTTGACCAGGTCAGCTTTTAACTAGAGATTGTAATAAATACACCAGTCCAATTTGATTTCGTGATGAGAGAGCATTTTTTGTGCAAGTTTGGAGCAATTGCATTGATAAAACTCCATTTATTTTTCTTTCCTAATATCTGCAGATTTTTTTCCCAGATTCTTCAAGGATAATTCAAATATTCTTACCTGGAGTCCATTGAGGAATGTATAGATAATGAATAAAAGCTACATTCCAAGCTTTGTTTTAGAATTTAGCACTCAGAAATTAGAAAACTGCAAAATAAGAACTCGCGCTTAGTGTGGTTCTTCTGTATATATGGTAGGGTACTATTATTGATATAAAATGGTATTTTTCATCTTGCAGGATGTGTCTTATGCTATAATCACAGTATTTTAATTTTTGGACATATCAAGCATATGCAATGGATAAGAGGATCATTGATTTCTTCCTTTTCTTTAGGATTCCTGATATAAAACTTTTTATGCCTATGTATTTCTCCTGTGATATTAAAGCAGTGCTGTCTCTTACTGATGGGAAGAATCATAATGGTTTTACAGGATTTCTATATTTTTGTATGTGCTGAAAGGGGAATGTAGAACTTTTTTTCCATCAACACTTTGTCTTCAAATGCACAGCCTGCTTCCCCAGCAAACAAAACCAGCCTTTTGAAAGCCTCCTAAGGAAAATTTTAAACTTAGAATGTGCCAATCTTGTGAGTAGCTGCTGGGCATTCCAAAAAAGGGTGTTTGCATCAGTTAAGAAAGTTTAGCTTTAGCTTTTCTCTGCAGTATAATTTTGGAATTTTTAAAAAGTTTTATTCTATCATAGAGCCTTAAGAAGTTGGAATGGACCTTAAGGTCATCTAGTACCAAACCCCCCTGCCATGTGCAGGTGTGCCTCTCAAGGTCTTGAATTTTGTATAATGACATTTACCTTTGCCTGTGGTTGTACCCTTTCTATTGCTTGCGCCCAGAATGTTGTGGCTCTCCCCACGCTCTGCTTCCAGCACGAATGAGCTTTGTTGCTGGCCAGGTTGGTGTAAAATATTTTTATGCTTTGGACGTGATCAGACATCACTGGTGATGCCTTTTATGTATAAAGACAACAGGAAGAGAAGTGATGTGGTTAAGAGAATAAATAAAAAATACCAGCTGCAGGTGTGTGCTGACTTCCACTTGAGCCTCCCTGGTTACTCCAGCTAATTAAAATCCAGGTGTTCCCTCTGTCACATGCCTGTCCCATCCTTGTGTTCCAACCCTTTTATTTTTTTGCACTGAATGGTGAATCAGTTCAGGGAGGTAATCCCTTTTAGGGTTTTAGACTAGTTATCAGCTGAATTAGCTCCTCATACTACTCCTGGGCACATGTGCTGTTGTGGAAGTTGCAGGGCAGATCTAAAATAGGATAATCTACTGTAGGACTAGACTTGACCTTGCACTTGTACCGGCCATATTTGATACTAGTAAAATTAAATATAGAAGTCTGTATGAGGTACCTGCCTGTGTCTTTGTTGAGAACTTCAGTGCTGTGCCAGAAGACTGCTGTCCTGGTAACATTCCTACAGCCTAAAGTGCCTGTGTAGGTGTGTGTCAGCCATGCAGAAAAAGCTTTGATCTCAAATAATCCCATGCAATTTTCCCAGTACCTTCCGTGGGAGTTAAGATGTTTGTTTTAGTTGACAACCTGAGTTTGCAGAGGCTCCATTTGTCTTTTGCTCAAACACGGTGCAGCTTGGATTTGGATTTCGCTTAAACAAATGGGAAGGAATTGTCTCTTCATGTTATGTAAAGTTTGCTCCTGAAAATAAAAGGATCACTTGCGGATTACTGAAAGTGTTGCAATTTGAAAAGAGCCATGTTGGGAAGGAGACAACTTTCTTCTTAAAGCGGAGGAAGAGTTTTCAGGTCTCTTCGCGTTTAGATCTTGTAACATTGTCACCAGTGTGAGTGAAAAGCTAGTATGTGAGATTACTCAGGAGCGTGCACAGTATGGTTCTTCATAAGAATGGTGGGTTTTGTTTGGCCTATTTTTCTTCTCTGCATAAATGAAAGTGAAGGTAATACGAACCAAAATCTATTTGGAAAGTAATAGGAATAGCAGTGAAGCAAGTTTGATATTTGATGTGTTATGGCTGTTGTCACCAAGATGCTGTTTCTCTTCTCTCTCTCTTTTATTTTAAACATTGTTTACATTGGTAGTAGCCAGAAGACCTTTCATGAGTCCCAACTCACAGTTTTCTGCAAGAAAAGGAAAAACGCTTGGATGAGCTGTAGTCTAAGAAGTAAACAGATTTGGGCAGGGAAGATGAAGATGTAGTAGGAACAAGAAACAGTTTCCTCCCGAGTTAGTTGACACAGTGTCTCATGCTAAAGTACTTGCCCAGTTCCATGCATGAGTTTTCAGTGGAGCTCCGGGATGGGATGGGAAATAACCCTGGAGTCAGAACTCCATGCAACATACATCTAAGTGTTTGTGGCTCTTTATCTCCCTGGTGGTTTTTTTCACCCTTCCCTTGGAGCACAGGAGGTGAGCTGGTGTCAGGGGCTGTTTGTGCAGTATCAGAGAGATCACGTGTATGCAAGTCATCTTTGTCCCAATCTCTCTTGTCCTCTGGCTTGGGAATCCATCCCAAGGCAACTTCTGTCTGCGCTGGTGTGTGCAGAGGGAGAGAAGGGCAGGAAAATTCGTGCTCCCATCAGCGTCATGAAAGTACTTTGTGTCCCCAGGAGTGTTAAACTTGGGGTCTTTTCAAAGCAGAATAGATGCTGTACAGGTGAGTCAGCCTTTTGTGCTAAGGGCCAGGTGCTTGACTTATTTTCAAGCTGGCATGCTAGGGCAGACTGGCATTCATCATATTTGTAAACACTCCTCGGAGCTGAGGAAGGCTTTTGTCTTGGTTTTCTTTAATGCCCTGGGAGTGACTGGCTTGACGCATTTTCCCCAGGTGGCATCAGCAGGCTGTGAAACACAGAGGAAGCATTTCTGCTCTGTGACCTTTGCGGCAAAATGATCTTCAGGAAGGACAACCAGGAGTGAGTGTCTGTACAAATATGTCCACTGCTGACTCCAGAACAGGGAGTGAAAGGCTCCATGTCTTGGACCAGCCCTTGGGCAATGCAGTTCTTGTCCTCACTTTTCTGCTGCATGTGAATTTGGTGGTTGATAAGTCATTCCTGCATAGCAGAAAGAGAAACCCTTTGATTTTAGCAGTGGAAAGATTGTTGCTGATATTGGGAGTAGAACAGAGCAGGTTGTGGTCTGGTGTGAAAAATTTTATGTCAAGTTTAGGCTCTCACTTTTCTGGATGAGTGTTCAGGTTTCTTTCTAGTAATCTAAGTCTAAGTAGTCTAATATTAATCTAAAACCTAATAATTAGTTTTTATAGCATTTGTTTTTGAACAAAGACTGGAGAATATTTGTCTGTAGCAAAGAACAAGTGAAAAGTAGTTCCTGGTGAGCTTTCTACAACACGTGGCATAAGGATGGCCTCAGTGCTGGGGCTGCTTGCAGAGGTGAATCTTGGGCTGTCCTGGACCATGCAATGTTGCTAAGGAAAGCAAAAATTCCAGTTATGTGGGATTTATCCAGTGCATGTAATAAGTGTTTTGTCAAGTGTCTATATCTGTTTTTTTTGGGTTTTTTTTTCTTCTTTCCCTGTAGTGGGTTTTTTGTTTGCTTTCAGTAGGCCATTGTCTTGAGGGGTCTGGTCTTGCAAACAGTAATGAACAGGCTTTTTGTTTACTGGTGATACCTGTGAGACTGTTCAAATAAGTATATGGAGCTGAATCCAGGACCTCCTTGAAGCCCACCAAATACTGAGGGTTTGTTTTCCCTTCTTCTTTGAGACCTCAGTTCCCTTGACTGCCTTGAAGCCAGTTCACCTCTCCTAGTAGGCACCGACTGAAGGATTAGGCCATTTTTTAATAGTAAAAAAGACCTGAGCATATTCACATTTTGACATGTCTGAGACTGTGCAAGCTGGGGAGCTGTTGTTCAGCCACACATTTTTAGCTTATGGATGATGAAGTCTTGAGTGTTAACATGCTTGTTAAATGGACATTCTGGGCATGTGAAAAGTGACTTAATTGTATATTGTCAAAAGCAAAGAACCTTTTTTGGCCTGGCCATTTATTAGGCCGTTTAGCTTCACTCGAATCTGTGTTTGATAAAAGCTGCTGAGCAGAAATCACATGGATTTGTCTTTCACTGTTCACTGCTGTGTAGGTGAGGGTGCGAGGCAGGTGCTGGTGACAGTTTGAACTGCCAGACTTTGTGCCTAGAGTGACAATTGCTGCCTCGCTAGCAGAACCTAAACATCCATTATCTTATTAGTGCGTTCCCATCTTTATGCAATTAAACCGTATTATGTTTAAGCTGTCTCCACTGTGCACATTCCCACAGTTTTAACAGTTTATTATTGAAAGCCTATGAGAATTTGACCGAGATTTAATTCCACCTGTAAGGGCTGGGCAGCAGTGGAGTGTGATTGTATCTGTATGGTTTAAGTGCAGCTGCCCTGAGAAGTGAGAGTGCTGCAATCAGTATTGTCAACTTCAGCAACCAGATAAGAGGGAATGACCAGGAGGAAATACTCCTTTGTGGGGGAGAGTCTTTGTTCCATGAGAACACTTTCAGATAAACGGTGAAAATTGATCATCTTGGCATTCCCTTGCCTTGAAATTACTTAAGGGCTGGTCAGCAAGGAAGTTTCCTTGCAGTGTTTAATAATACTGATTTGTGCAGAAACCCCAATATTTCACACGTCTTAGTTCTGTCACTTGGAAGTTTTGCAGACAAGTCCTTGTCAGTTCTGGAAGCTGTAATATGTATTGCTGTTGAGGTGATATTTTAGGGTGTAATTTTTTTTTTTGAGTAAGCATCTATGTCTTAAAACCCTCTGAGTCATGTATTCTATTTTTTAATACAAAATGGTTTTGAAGGCTCAGCATATTGTAGTGGTCCAGATATGGCACTAAGCATAAACAGCCATTGAAATACCTCCTGAAAGGAGGGGAAAGAATATTATGTCCCTAGGATCACTGAATTATTTTACACGTGTATTTATTTCTAGTGACCTGGGCAATGCTTGTTTGCAAGCTAATTAAGGTATGTTGATGGGTCCAGTTTTGGGGCTGACATCCACCTGCCCCAGTTAATTTAGGGGTAGTGTTGGTGGCAGGGTAGCAAGTAATGGTTCTGCTTCACCTGTACAGACAGGGCAGTTCTGTCTCTGTTGGGTTCAGTCATCTTGGGAATGCGGCCTGATCTTTCTGATTTCCATGACCAACTGTAGCACGTTTTTTCACCGGGGAATTTTGTTAAACGGGTTAACTTTGTGCATTGGGTTCAGGCTGTGCTGCAGTGGGTGTCACCCAACTCGTTTTACAGGGTTTTCCAAGGAAAACACCCAGTATGGTGTTTTCTGCCCTGGGTAGGCTGTAAATGGCTTTTTCAGTTGAGCTGTAGTTGCTTTTCAGATACCTGAGTTGCACAATGTCACCGTGACTCATGAACCACAGCCTGTGTCCCTCACTATATTCTTTTGTGCAATAGCCAGGGTGTAATCTTCAGCATCTACAAGCAATCCATCTTTTCCTTATCTTTGGATCCCTTTTGTTTTATTTTTATTAGTAAACTTGGTTTATGTACTTTGTGAGAGTAGGGAAGGTGATCACTTTTCTGTAAGATCTTAATGTTTCTTGGAGAACATACTGGTAAACCATGGAATTCCTTACACGTCTCTCCAAAATGTTGCATGTGGTTTTAGGGGGTGGAATCAGCATGAATTACCCTTTAAAAGCTGAAAGTTAAGGAAGTAGATGAAGTTCATCGGAATCTGAGAGCTTTAGAGAAATTAGCAAAAATGTGTTATAAATAGGAGGAGCATAAAATAGCATCATAAAATGGTGAGAGGAGATTTTCAGTGTGATATCTCCTTAGAGATTCATTTTTGGGTAGAGGGAATTAAATATTTTGCACACGTGCAGCTTGCTTTGGTCAAGAAAATTACAGGTGGTCAGTGTTACGTGGGCACCCCAAAATGTCAGGAATTGGAGGGGTCATTGCTTTCTGAAAATCTCATCCTTTGCTTTATTTTGTGTTTTCACTGGATCTCCCAATCGTTGGTCATCATGGATTTTGCTAGTGTCTATTCCTTTCTGGAAGGATCTCTAGAATCAAAAAATCACGTTTAAAATAGGTGCGTTGTTTTTTAATTTTTATTTTTCGAGTGGGTGGTTGTGAAAAAAATCTTTTCGTTATTGTGTACAAACTTACTATTTGATTGAGACTAAGACCATATAAAAAGTGTAAAATCCTGTATTTCAAAGGTCCTAGAGTTGTGTGCTCAGGGGTGTTCTCCCCTGATTTGTTTTAATTTGACTGCTTTAGTGGCTCTAGATAATATCAAGCATTTATTGTGTGTGATTTATATGGATAGGGAAAATACTATACACACTTTCTCAGGCCAGGAACAATGTTCTTTACACATAGCCTTTAATACCGTTGTGAGCCTAAATAAATGCTGCTTTTGAATATGTGCACATATAATTATGCAACAGTGTGGTTTATTATGAGAGAACCTGCAGCATTGTGGAGCTCTCCTCAGCTGATGTTTGGATAAAACAGATCAGCTCAGATATTGTCTGGAACTGATCATCTGAATCTTGGGCCAGATTTCCTTCTCCTTACTTGTTTTCAATGGCTCTTGAGTTAATCAGGGGGAGTAATGCGCTCTGGTGGCACAAAGCATATGGATGTAGCCATGGATAGTGGTGGGGTTTGGTTGTCTGATATTTACAGCTGAAGTGGTGAATGGAAATGGAGAACTCTTTTTTTTCCCATTAACATTACATAGAGATAGGAATGAGCAAAAATACTCTGCAAGATGAGTAAGTTAGACCAGTCTCACAGAGGGTGGCAGGTGGGATTTATGCTAAAACAAGCATTCAAAAATACTCTTCTAGGCTATTTCCACACATAGAAATGAGTGACACACAAAATCCCAACAATCTGTACTCTGAATTTGCTGTACATGGGAGGAACTTCCCATAATGAAGAACAGATTTGTGGATATTTATCTGATACTTCAAATAATTTGACAATAATTTGATCATGATCATCCCACCAGTGTGGGGAGGCAGCTGTGTGTCCTCCTCCCTCTTGTCCCAGCGTCTGCATCCGCTGCTGAGTAACTTCACTGGGGTCTTCTGCTTTGTGTGGTTTGTGGCAGAATGAGTACTGAGGGAAATACTAACAAGAACAGAATGTGTTTTGTTAAAGCTTTTTTGCTTTTGTCTTTTTGATCCTCCATTAATACAAATTGTCTCGCTTCTTGCTCCCTCCACGCAACTGATTCTCCTCGTTGCTTTTCCTACTAACAAACACTGAAGGAATAAATATGCATCACAAACTTTCATCATGATAATATTCTTTTGAAATGTGCTGCAGCTTTGAAAGAGCAGCTCGTGTTACATTTTGTAATGGTGAGTAATGTGTTTGCTCACTTTGTCCTTTGTGTTTGATAACCTGTGAAGCTCCTTCCAACTTCACTGGAGTGGGGTTGGGTTTTTATTCCCTACAGTCTGTAGGAAATGATTGAGATGCCAGCACAGCTAATGAAGGTCTGACATGTTCTCCTTATTTTTAATACCTAAAAGTAGTTGCATTGCATATGACCTTACAGTTTAGCTTCAAAAAGTTTACATGACATTCACCAAGTGGTTTAATGCACCAGAATAGCAGTTGCCATTTATTTTGGAGCTTGTGGAAAAAGCATTTTTAGAAATGATTAAATTTAAAATGCAAAAAAAAGTTCTCTACCGTGCTTCAAGTAGGTCAAGATTCCTGCCACCCTTAGAAAGGAAATTGAAACCTGACCTGCTCAATGGCCAGGGTGGGATGGAGGAAGGAGGTTTTGGTGTGTTTTTCCTTCTTTTTTTTTTTTTCCTAATAAGTCAAAATATACTTGTGTTTTTGAGATTTGTTTCACTGGGCACGTGTTGCATATCGTAGGGTATTTCAAGACATCCCTGAAATATTTATCATGCTGTGTCCCACCAATAATGTAATCTTAAGGTCTCCACTGTTTATAAAGCACAGTCTATATTTTATCTCATGCTGAGAAAAGATGTGATAATGGTTGTTTGGGGATTATGTGAAAATGAAGTGAGGAATGACCCTTAAAAATTGGTAGGAAGTGAGAGATTCCCAAATGAGACCAGGGAGGTGGGGAAGCTGAATTGCTGCTGTGGGATTTTTCTAATGAATATCGTCTTTACACTTATAATGGGGAAAATTAAGACTGGGGAGAGAAAGAAGCATTTAAAGAAAGTGCAATAAAAATCTGTTGGGCTACAGAAATGAAAGCTAAGCCTGTAATTTGGGGAACTTCTGTTTGTTAGTGGTGCAGTTTCAGGGAGTGCAGGCACAGAGCCTGAGAAGGTCTAAAGATCATCGGTGGATCAAAAGTGCTGGAAGTGATCTGATGTAAATGAGCTTCGGGCAGAAGGTAGCACAACCACTCCTAAATGAGAGACCCATTCAGCAGGAAATGCTTTACTTGATTTTGGGTTCATTCTTTACATCTCCTTTAACTTTCTTTAGGTTAAAAAAGAAAGTAGATTTGCTGAAACATTTCTTTTTAAAACATACTTACCTAGGCTTATTTCTTGAAGGATGAAATCTGAATTTGGATGAAGGATGGCAATAAAGTGTTACTGAGTTGCATCTTTTGTTTTTCTGCAGCTTAATGTTCAGAATAATTTCGGCTCTGCTCTGTGAGGTATTAAAGGAGTTCACAGAGATCTTTCTTACTTCTCTGACATCCAGCTATTCAAATTGCAATACTAAAGCCAACAGAGATTTAGCAAGTCATTCTAAATGGTGCTTTAGGGCAGGGAATAAATAATGTCCTAATCAATTGAAATTTCAGTAGGTCATTGTGATATGATGTAAAATTACCTACATTAGTCCAGAAAACCCATGTGATCTCAACAGTAGAAGTATTACTGAGTCCTTAGTATTCAAAGGCTGCTGGTGCTTTTGGTCTGTCTCACTGAAAAGACAGCAGCCTTGAAAAGCGCTTCATTCCCTGAGGCTGTATTGGACTGGAGAGGAGGGAAGGATGATTTGTTGAGTCCTGACCACCACCTTTTGCTGCAGAAAGAGTTTTTGACATGCTAGTAGAATATATCTCCATAACAAATTGCATGTTCTATCTGAAGTAGGACAAGCTGAGGATTCTTATTCCAGTTTCTTCTGTGTGTTGTATTGGCTATTCGGGAGAAGCAGAATGATGTGATCTTTCCTTTTCTCTTTCCACAGTGTAAAAAAAATGATCCAAGTGGCTCAAGTTTGGGTCTCTGACACATGTATTATGGGTTATGCCAGATAAGATAAATTATTTGCTTTTTGATAGAAGAATATTAATCTCTGTTTATTTTGGGAAGACTGCTTTAGACTGATGGCTGAGTGATTACTGTTATGAGCAGAAGGAACAGATGATTGAATACTGAAAAAAAATTTTAAAGGAAGACAAGCATAGCCCAGATGTTCTAGGATGTACATAGTTTTAGCTTTTCTCTCTCCTTTTTTATTTTTCTTTCTAAGGTATTGTTGTTTCAGGGTTTCAGTTGTTAAAGCACATAACCAGGATCATAGAGAAGACTGGAGACATCTTCCTTACCAGATCTGGTTACCTGTTGAAGACAATCAGGTCATCAAATCCTCCTCTTGTTAACTTACAAAACTTCTTAAAACTAATTAATGTTAATTTTGTAAACTACTTTTTTGTTGTGTTAGTCCTGTTGATTCTGATTCCAGACTCCCACT
The DNA here is from genome assembly GCA_013398615.1 of Brachypodius melanocephalos. Classification (NCBI taxonomy): domain Eukaryota; kingdom Metazoa; phylum Chordata; class Aves; order Passeriformes; family Pycnonotidae; genus Brachypodius; species Brachypodius melanocephalos. The sequence goes on along the minus strand of VZSR01000520.1, from coordinate 44,641,757 downwards.
GTTGTGACTGATGAGAAGTATGAGGTTTTACTCTATTGGTCAAACTTGTTATAGTTCAGGAACTTTTTCTGCTATTTTTCCTGAAAAGCCAGTCTTCCTAATCTTGTGGTTATCTAGTTGCCTTTTTGTGCATTTATAGGATGAGCTCATCTGTTTTGAGTGTGATTGACCAGAACCACTCTGGTCATTTCAGTTTAAACCTCACATCCTGCTGGTGACTCTTTCAAACACCAGCAGCTCTTCTGCTGCCACCTTGGGTTCCATGTGCCTTTTCCTGACTGCACCACATGGCAGGGACCAGGAGGTGCTGTTTAATTGGTATAGGGCCGTCACTTTCTCTACTTGATGCTCTTTAAGTGATGAGCTTAAAGAGCTGTGACTCTGTGACTGGTTTAAAATGCATGAATTGAATTTTTTCAGTTGTGTTTGCTTCTGTTTTTGTTGTGGAAGGAGTTGGCTGTAAAATAATCTTGTGTGCTTTGTGTAAAATATTCTGAAATAATTTGTCATGGTCTCTTGGCTGTCTTATTTTTAGCAATTCCGAAAAATAGTATTTACCCTCTGTCTGCTACCCCATGTGTTATTGCACTGCTTGTGTTTTAACTGTTCATTGACTCAGCTTTTTAAAGGTGTGTTAATCAAGCAACTTGTAGGATACCTTGAAATAACGATAGACACTTTTTGGGTCTTTTTTCTCTCCTTAAACTTTTGGATCAAGATAAACTAGCTGAGTATGCTCCAAAAGCTTTGGAAGAGGGAATGAGAAATTCTAATAAACAGCATTGGGTGCTGTTGATTCAGAGGCTGCTGAGAGAAGAACAGTTTTTTATGCTCTCCCACCCAGTGGAAGTCCCTGGGATCTTAGTTCAAGGATCTTGTTCAAACTGTGACCTGTGTGTGTGGTGCATCCAATGGGAGAGTTTATCTGGTTGGAAAATAACCCAGAAAATAACAGTGAGGCTGCACAAATGTTATCCTGGCCTGTGGGAGAGGACAACAGGGGAAGGACAATGCACAGCAGTGCAGGTTACAGCAGCTTCTCTGGCATTGGTGCTGACTTAACATGTAGGGATACACTTCTGGTGTTCCCAAGCTGAATATGTAAACTCAGGGTTGTTGAGATCTTCTACTGCTTAACCAGAATGGCAGGTGATGTCTTAACCTTTGAGTTTGGCCATTCATTTGTAATTAAATGAAAAGAAACAGTTGATTTTATTGTATCATAAACTAAGATTTATGCAGGAGCACCCACTTGGTCGTGGCAGCTTGTTCTTTCAGTCATTTCAAATGGAGCAAGTTTAGTGGTAGGGAGGACATCACTTTGTTACACTTTGTTTTTTGAGCACTAATAGGGGTTTCAGAGATATCCAGGACATGGGTGATGCAGCTATTGCTCCACCAGGCTGTTTTTTCAGTCGTTTTTAATCGTGTGTACATACACCCACACTGTCTCTGTATTTGAATAGCTTGAGGAAACTGGACTGTGTACTTTTCATGCTTCAAGTCAAACACAAGTCTGTGCTCTTGGCAGGAATTTGGCTTGGTTCCTCCCAATAGCTGGGAGAGATGAGCCAACATTCATAGATCACTCAACAGTATCTGCAAAAGATGGGTCAAGATTTTGATTTTTGAAAGACTTCTAAAGCCTTGCATGTTTCCCATTGAGACCCCAAACCACTGCTGTATTTTGGAAAACCTTGGTGATATGCCTGGCTCTCTGACAGATGTGTCTTATCAATTTTATCTTCTTATTCTGAGATTCGACGTGAAATATGGGAGTGTCTTGTGACAAACTGTCAGTAATGTGGTCAGGATATCCCATCATGCCACAAATACCTTTTAATGTTTTTCCCCCTTTTACTGTAAAGCCACATTTCCTTGTCTTGTTCCCACATGCTGCTATTGCACTGTAAAATGCATTGAAAATACAGGACAGAAGGTAATACCTTGTTTCAGATCAAGAAAAAGTGTTTTTGTGACTATTTTGGGATCCCCAAATGTTTATTTTTTTGTTGTCTATGTTTTAGCTTTTTTCTGTGTGATTTCTGGCTTGTGTAGGTGTTTGGTGTGATGGAGTAAGTGAATGCTCAGAGTACTTGAGTTAGCAAGAGCTGTCAGCTCTGGGGGCAGCTCAGCCCACACCATGGTGCAGGACTTTCTCACAAAGTAAGAGAGGGATATGGAGGGAGAAGGGAGCAGCAGATCTCGTGTGGAGTCTGGTGTGAGATCTCACACTTGTTAACGATAAGAGTGTTTGTCTTGCGAGACAATGGGTGACGTTGAGCTGGATTGTGCCTAAAAAAATGCAGGTTCGGCAGTTTGGACAGACGTGGAAAATTTCGTAATTGTGACTTAAGTTCAGGTGTGCTGTGGGCAGCTGTTGATCCAGATAACTACTTAATTTGATATTTGCTGAGAACTCTGAAAACTTGCAAAGTTCTCATTGAAGGAGAATGAAACATAATAAAAAAGGTTATTGACACAGTTGAATTATTATTTTAGCTCATGTGTTTGCCCAATAGACCATAATGGATTTGGAGTAGTTGTTCTGGTACACTGAGTAAATTCTGGGTTGGTTTTGGTTTGCCTAGTCATTGTGAAAGCACTTATTTCTCAATGCCACACAGCTGCTCTTGAAGTGTCCAGAATTGGCCTGTCAAATACTGGCCTGTTGTTTGACCAAACTGGCAGAATGGTGCTGTAAGACATGTTTTTTGGTTGTGTCCTTAATTGACTAGGCAGCACGCTGTCAGAAAGAACCACTTTTATTCAAATGGAAATATTTAAATAAATTAGAAATATTTTTCTATACTATCAAGAGTTAATAACATAAAAGCTTCTCTAATTTTTTTTTTTCGTTTTTTCCCATAGGGAAAAAAAAAGAAAGGCTCATCTGTACTGGATAAAAGTGATTTAAGTTTTAGCTTGCTGCAAATTCTCTTATCAGGTCCAAGCCCCTTGAAGTGGTTTTCTAGTAGAGATGTTGAAACACAATGGGTGGTGGAAATGTTTGTTTATTATTAATTGACTCAGTATGTCTTTTTTTTTTTTTTTTTTTTTTTTTTTTTTTTTTTTTTTTTTTTTTTTTTTTTTTTTTTTTTTTTTTTCCTTTTGAAATGCCAGTCAGTCAAGGCTGTCGTTCAGCCACTACCTGGTCTGCTTTATTTCTGGAGCAGCTGAGATAAACTGGTCTGTACAGCAGAGTATGTACATGGGAGTTTGGAAAATAGGGTTAACTGTGCCTGAATATTTCCTAAAGTTTTGAGATGTCTGGGCTCATTTAACCTCCTCTTTTCTGCAATACGGAGAGGAACTTGTCTGACAAAACAAAAATGAAACAGAAGTGGTGTGTGTGCATCCTTTTCCCAAAAGATATAAATAGTCTAGAAGGAGGATTGTGTTCTCTGCAGCTTGGCAGATGACACTGAGAATTGACATAACACAGATATAGGCAGAGCACCGGAGTCTCTTCCTGCTTTTGCTTTGTTGCTTAAAGGAGGGGGTTCGGATCAGCTCTCTGGAGTCCTGATACTTTTGAAAAAAATATGAAATGTCAGCAAAGCAATCTCCGAGATTTTGTGTCACGGTGTGTGTGACTGGGCTGAAGTGAAGGGAGCTGCAGACAACTGCAGATAGCTTATCAGCAGTGTTTAACCCCCCCCAAATTTTCATCTGAATGGAGCGCTTCTCATTTGAATCTGATAGGGTGAGAAGAGCTGTGTCGTGGTGGCACATGGGCTGCCTGTGAGACCTGTTTATTTACTAGTTGAAGACAAGACCCATTGTGTGGGGGTTTTGGCCAGATAAGGTTTTGGAGCATTCTGAAGTTGTCTCCTCACAAGGTAAGGACAGCAAAATCCACATTGCTACAACTTAGCAGATTTTGGACAGGAATGAACAAGAGAGTAATTGGTATAATATTCTCCCAACTCCCTCTTGTATTTGGCAGTCAAGGAAGAGATGGCCCAAAAACCGAAGTCAGCAGCTACTGTAAGTACTTGAGTAAGGGTTTATGAATTCCTAAAGCTGAGGTGTGAAAAGACCGATTTTTATCCCTAACTCCCTACTGATCTCTTAAGCTCTTTTATTCTGAGGCTTTCAGAAGTGCTTGATGTCCCTGGAGTCGTGCTTCTCTTTCCTCTGCTTTTGGTCCCTATCCTGTAACATGGGAAAAATGGCTTTAACTGGGTTCTTTTGACTCTTTTGGATCACAGAGGTCATGGTTGCTGCAGACTCCAGGAAGAACCTGCCTTCTAGGCTGTGTCTGGGAGTCCATCAGCCCAGAAAATAAGGCTGCAGTGGCCAAGTGCAAATCGTTGATGAGCTCTTGGCTATATAGCAGAAACCACTGTGACTTGTTAAATGTACTGAAGGTTGTGAAATATACAGGTTCGACAGCTGCTCCCCCCAAACTGAGCTGTTCTCATCTCAGTTCAAGAGTCACTGCTTGGGAATATCAAATTGTCTAATCCAAGCTAAGCAAGAAGCCCAAGAATGTTTCTAGAAGCATCTTTGATTTTAAAAACGAGATGTCATTCTGTAAGCTTTCTCATGTGTGTGTTTTCTGTTTTTTAATATTCCCTCCCCATAAATCAAGTCATTCTACTTCTGTAAGTAAATTTCCCTCTGACATCGAAATTGAAGAACAAGTGAAAACACATCATTTTTGCTGATTCTTTCCACTCCTCGTGTTTGTGGTTCAGGTCTTGGCTATGTGTTGAAGACTGTATTTTTTAATCGAAACGGTTTCTTCACTAGGAGATACCATAATTTGTTTTGTTACTTTAAATAGCAGAAACATCTTGGTTATAAAAGCTGAAGCAAGAGGGGCTTAGAAATTCTAAGTGTTCGATACTGTTTAATGAGTATATCTACTGAAAATAGGCTTTATAAAGAAGGGTAGTAACTCATTCTGTAATACTCCTAGTCAACAGCAAAAGCCATAAAGATTTTTTTTTTTACTGGAATGATTAATGGCTGCATATCTAGAGTCCTGTAAATTTTTGTAGTGCTCAGCAGAATCTAAAATTTTGAGGGAATATCTTGTATTCCTGCTTGTGAAAATAGCTCTTCCTTTAGTCTGTTTTGTTTGCTCCCTTGCCAGCCAAGCTAAAAAAGTGAGCAGCACCATCAAGTTATGCTAATATTGTGAGCCATTTTCATCCTTCAGTGTCCCAGAGGGTTGATTCCTTATCTGCCATCATCCCTTCGTGAAGTGTGTGCATGTGTGAGGAATGCAGGATTGGGCACAAATCTTGTACCCTTTGAAGACACTCTGTCCAAAACAAACACTTAGTTCCCAGTAAGTGTAATTTAGTTGATAAATATCTTAACAGCTTTCTGGGGAGGAACCTCTGTTTGTTTTCTGCAATGTACCAAAAGCCTTTTTAGTACGATCCTGAAGTCCTTGAGCATGAGGGCTTGTAGTGCTGTTTGTGCATTGATGGTGCCAAACCATGTAGATGTTTTGTTTGCTTCCCCCAAAAATGTGGTGTTTTAGACTGCTCAGAGACTGGGCCTTTTGCTCAATATTTCATGAGGATGAAAGAGAAAAACAACGGATAAAACCACTGTCCATGAAATGAAAATGAGCATTCTGATGTTTATGGGTGTCAAAGACCAGGAGACTTTATTGTTCCTGGTTGGTGTTGCTGATTGTCCATGTTGTATATCCATGTGTAAGTCCTTGGGCATTTTCTATTGATATCTTCATCTTGATTACATGTTATTGAGATACAAACTCAAATCCAAAAGGAAATGAAGTGTTTTAGTGAGTGTGTGGAGTAGAATACAAATTGCAGATGCAGAATGCAGAGTGCAACCTTGGTGTGAAAAGGAGAAGCAGCAGCATCACACCCTGTTTTTTTAGATGTCATGTGAAGCTGTTGTCTTCAGACAAACTCAGTATTGAGCAAATGTATGGATGTGATTTTTAAAAATATGAACATTTGTCATCATATGTATATTATATATGTACCATATCTGTGTACATAATACACATGCCAATGTACAACTGCCTATTTAAGGCTCCTAATTTAAGAAAACACTGAACCATCTGTTTTGGCCCTGATTTGAAGGTGAGTTAAGCAGGTGCTTTGGTGCTTAGCTCATTTGGGGAAAGCCACACATAACGTGTTGGCCAATGAAAGATATACAGAATGATGTCCTGCTTCCACAGTCAGCTGTCCTTGCAGTAAGGCCAGTGGGGAAGAGTTGAACTTGGAAAGAAATGGAAAGATCCCCTGAAATTATGTGGTTTGTGTGCCATGAGGAGCTCTCTAATACCAGTGGTGTTGGGGTGTCCTTCTGTGCTATTGAATGAGTTGAGTACCTTTGGTGAAGTTACAAAAATTGCTACATATCTTTAATGACTAGCTAGCTAAATAATCCATATGAAACAAAATTATATTTTTAAACTTTAGAGTGCAAGATGATTTTTTTTTTTCGAGTCACGTTTTGAAATCTTTATTTCAAGATGTGAAAGAATTTATTAAATCCACCTTTTTAACAATCTGCCTTCCTGGTGGTGACACATGCTCTGATGTTAGTGGTCTGCAGTGAAACCAGAAGGAATTCCTTGGAGCAGGGTTGGGAAAATGGCTTTTTTCCCTTCCTCAGGAATCAGATGGAAATGTGTGACCTGACATTGCCATCAGTGGTGGAGTGGCTGCTGTTTGTGAGGGCAAGGGTGACAGATCTGCTGGGAAGAGAGCTTGGGATCTGTGTGTTAAATCTGTCCGGAGATGGGAGAGGAGGCACGATATGGACAGAGTCCAGCTCTGCCCTTGAGTTGTCCCACACAGCCCCCTTTGAATTCAGAAGGAATTATCTCCAAATAAATATAAGGGTGGATGTGCGTGAGTGAGTGAGAATGTGATCACCTGATGTGGGATTCCCATAGTGAGGTGTTGACTCATCTTTTTATGTATGGAAAGCTATTTTGCAGCCTTAGAAACCGTGGTTTCAGTTGGGGAAGGCATTGAAGCACTTGTATGAAGTGCTTTTCCAAGGAGGGATTTTTTTTTTTTTTTACATAGTCAAGTCCTGTGCAAACTTGAAATATCGTTGATTTAGGGAAGGGGGAGTGAAGTAGTTTCAGGTGCTACTGTCTGTGAATAATATCCTGCACAGGGAGCCCCTGTTCTGTTGGTCCTTAGGCAATACTGTGATCAAAAAACAATACAAACACCTGCACCTGGATCCACCTGCTGAGTTCTGTCGCTTTACACTCCCTATTCTATATCTTAGGAAGGAGGAGGCAGGGACTTTTCTGTGCTTTGGCTGCTGTGTTGAGAGAGACACAAACAGCACGAGCTGCCAGATTGAAGGAGGCAGTGAAGCTGTCCTTGTGTCAGGCTCCTGCATGCACAGAGAGGCTGGGGGAGGAAGGAGAAAACCCTTTCCCTGCTTTGCCTGCTCTCATGTATTTACTATTGCTCCTCCTGTAGTGGGGACATAAATTACTTTCATTACGTAAATTTTATTAATTTCTCATTATTCTATTGAGTCTGTGTTCCAGCAACTTCTAAATTCCGGGCTTAGTGTGCTAATGAAGTTTGATCTTTCCCTACCCAGATAGTTTGTATTTATAAATAACTTTGTTTTCTAACTAAAGGAATTCTGGAGCAGGTAAATGCACAAGTAAATTCAAGTTTTACTCTTTAACACTGGCAGCTGCTGTGCAAGGTGCAGGCTGGAGCTGTAGTTCTCCATGTGTTAACAGCAACAACAAAAAATACCCCCCCCTTTTTAAAAAAAAAATGTGAGATACAATTGTGTTTATTTTGCACTTTCTAATCTTGAAAACAGCAGCTGGGTAAAACTGGTTGACTCTCCTCATCTCTGCCTCTGTAAGGACTGGAACCAGTTTTGTTGGGGATAGGTCAACAGTGTGAAAGTTTTGTTTAAGATCTTTCTCAACCATGTCGGTGTTGTTTCTCTTAACTTGTTTAGCTTTTGTGCTGGGTTTGTGAAGGTAAAACATGGCTTAGCCCTTAATGTACAACTGTTTTGGCTTCAGTATAGCAAAGCTATAAATAGGCTCCCCTTTGCCTCCCCAGCAGTAGGAAATGACTGCAGCAGGTGTTGTCCTCTGCTAGAAATTTGCACATTATTACTGCCTAAGTACTTTTTTTCTTAAAATCAGCTTTTTTTGTTGTTGTTGTTATGTGTTCTTCCTTTATTAAATGCCAACTGACTGGTCAGCAAGTATCTTGTTAAAATCTGAAGTCTTCATTAGGTCAAAAGAAATAAAAACAGAAAGGTATTTTTGGTTTTTTTTCTGTGCAGCCTCTGTGTAAGCTTTATTTTATATGCAATTTAAAAAATATTACCAGAAGGCACAGGAGAGCTGTGTAAAGCTGGTTGCTGACTGAAATGGTTTTGATTCTTTTAGCTTTGCTGGGCTGGAGTTTAGCTCAGGTTTGTTGTAGCAGTTCCTCTGTGGTCGGACTGGCAGATACTTGGAAGTCTGCAGACAAGATTTGTGTCCATGCTTGAACTGAATTCTCCTTGCACTGCAGCATCAAGAAAATAAGGGGTTTTGTGCAGCGAGGTGGTGCTTGGAATAAATAAGGCTATTGCAGTGTGACCCATGTGAAATGGGTTTGCTGGTGTCAATAAACAAGCTTCCCCTTGATAGAGACCCCGTCATTTTGTTTGGATTAATGTTTGGTCCCAGAAAAGAGCTGTTTGGGCAGGGAAAATCAATGTGTTTGTGCTGCTGAGCCTGGGTGGAGAGCCCTGGCCTCCTGCCACTGGTGGGGGCTGCAGAAAGAGTGAAATCCAGGGGACATGTGCTGTGCAACCAGCAGAAAAGGGGGCAGTCCTGTGTTTCAGTCCCTGTGTAACATCTGTGTGCCTTTGCACCCCTTCCTTTCTCCCACAGATGTGAGAGCTGTGTGGAGCTGCTGTTTGTGAGAGGGGCTGGGAACTGCCACGAGTGTGACACCCCCCTGAGGAAGAGTAACTTCAGGGTGCAGCTCTTTGAAGACCCTGCTGTCGACAAGGAAGTGGAAATCCGGAAGAAAGTGCTGAAAATGTGAGTGTCACCATTTAAAAGAACAGAAAGTGGATGTATTTCTTGGATCAAAACTTTTAAAAAATTGACTTATTCAGTAGTACAGAGGAGATTTTTCTTTTCTTTTTGTTTTGTTTTGTTTTGTTTTTAAGTGGCAAACCAGAAAACTTGACTTCATTTATCGTGGAGGGATTTCAGAGAATCTGATTTTGTCCAACAGTTGAGAGCTGAATTCTTGATTTAGCCTTGAGGGATTCCTGCTTAGCATTGGAAAATGTTGGGTGTTTCTATGTGGCCTTCTTTGGCAAAGACTTGGCTCCAAATAGGAGATGATTAGATATTGAGGAGTTGAACATGTCAGTAGAGCAAGAAACAGGACCTTGATTGTTTTGTTCCCTGGGGACCTGTTCTGAGAGTTGAAGGCCAGTTCCCTTCAAAATCAAAATGGGCAAAAGAGAGTTCACATTGGTTTTTGCTTCACACAGCAATTGTTAGTGGAAATGGTTCCTTACAAGCCTGGTGTTACCAGTCTGTCATGCAGATTTGAAAGCTCTTGAAATTGAGATAAATGAGGTCTAAAATTGCATCTTGCTCCCTGTAGCCAGTAAGCAACATTTTATAAGGAAAATAAGTGAGCCATTTGGTGTTTTGATAGAAGAAAATCTGATAAATGTAACAACCCAGAGAGAGCTGTGTGTGCCTAAGTGAACTTACAGGTAAATTATAAGCTTGTCAGCCTTTGTCTAAAACTTGGTACAATAGTAAATGAATCATGTGATGTTGCTGAGATGTGGGGAAACTGTGCCACTCAATACCAAGATGTGGAAAGCAGTAATAATTTTGATGTTGGATTTTAAAGTCTTCTGAGGCTAACAGAAGCTGAAGTGGAATAATCAACAGAGTTCACTAAACACAGAATAAAGTTTAGTTAGAAAACATTGGAAAATGCTTGACCCACTTGGGTTTGCCAGATTAGTTTTTAGGAGGCAGAAGAAATGCCCCCAAATTGCAATATGGCCTCAATTCTTGGGATTTTTATATTCCTGGGTGTCACGGTCCACAGATCAGGCAGAATGTCAGTTTTATATTTTCTTGGGAAGAAAGTCTGCATATCTTCACTTTCAAAAGCTGTCTGTGTTCTAAGCCAGTTGTCCCTTCATCCTTTTACTTTCTCTAGCTCTGCAGAGGTGAATATGAGTGCTGGATTGGTCTATGAGATAATGATATGAGATAATTGTATAGAATTTTCAGTTTGCTGCTGACATATGCTTTCTGTTGTTGGCACAAAGCCAAACTCCCTTTTCTAGAAAAGTTTTGTGGGTTTTTTTGGTGGTGGTTTTTTTTTTTTTTTTTTTTTTTTTTTTTTTTTTCTGTGGGTGTTACTGTTGCCCTTGCCTTTGTTAAGAGGCTGGCTGGGAGTTTCTCTATCTTGGCCTCTGTGCTCATGTTTACCTGTAACCCTGGAAAAGGAATTGGTAAACAATAGGCAAAGATAGCACCGATTTCTTCCAGGCTGCCTCCTTTCCTTTGGAACAGGCACTTCTGTCTCCATTAAAGATTCTGGTGAGTTTGGGAGTCACAAAGCACACAGTAGATAAAACTAGATCAATGCTTCATCAGCTTGCAGCAAAAGCTTTGTTGAATGGAAATTACATCCTTCTGTGTTTTATAAATACTTTTTTCTTCTCTCAAAGATACAATAAAAGAGAGGAAGACTTTCCCACTCTAGATGAATATAATGATTTCTTGGAAGAAATAGAGGAAATTGGTAAGTCTTAATGCTTGCACTTTTGATGTGCTGTGCTTATGAGACCACAGACTTATATTCTGACTCAGCTGCCTATCAGAATGTCTAAGATCAGTTTCTGTAATATGTTTTATCATAGTATCAGATTTTTATCTAATTACTTTTTTCCCTGCATTTTAATCATATTTGCTGAACTTTAGGACATTAAGTAAAACATTTTGTCTGCCAGAGAAAAAAACACAAGCTGGAAAAAGAAAGGCTTGCAGGGGACTGTCAATGCTGCACTGGCAAGGATTAAACAAAGAGAGGAGAAATTGAAATTTTCATTATATGCCTCCATTAGCTTTATCTACCATGACAGAAGCCATATGGTGTCTTTCATCATTTTTGCTTCTGCAAGTACAGTAGTTGAATCTGCTTTGATGCTGATGACCTTACATACCACTGTGGTAGCATTTTATGTTGCTGTGCAGAAGGAGAAGGTTTAAGAACAGACGTTGATTTCTTTCTCTTTGGATTAGCTAAAGCAGAACTTTGCCCTTTGGGGAAGGGACAATGTTATCAACAGAGTTTATTTTCTTCTTAGTTAGGGTGACTTGTGATTTATAGTGGAGTGATGGGTTTTCCTTAGAAAAACAAGGATGTGTTCAAAGGAGTGATTCCTAAATGGTTTGTTCTTGGTTTTTATGAGCTTCTGAGGCTTTTCTTTTTTTTGACCCAGAGGAAGAAGAGGTGACTTAGAGCATGTGGGAGGGGCAGTGAATGTGATTTGAAGGAAACCATGGAGATGACACTTTTCCTTCGTTTTTCTCAAAGGAGCCCTTGCTCGTTTTTTTTTGCACTGTGGTGTTTTGTAGAAATGTATCCAATACACTTACTGCTGTGAGCAATGTATCATGTTTTTGCTGGCATCAGAAGGCTGAGGCTGGGAAGCCAAATCGTGTGGCTGGGAAACACCAGTCACACTCACATGGGTCCAAATATCTGGAGGAGATGATGTGGGTGTAGCTTTGTTTGTGTATTTTTTGGAATGGTATGGGGGAAGGAGGGAATGAATAGAAAGAATGGCCAGAGGATCCTGGAAGAATCTGTATGCTTATGGGAAGCAAACCTGCTTTTTTTCATCTAGCATTAAATACAGTTTCCCGCTTAACTGCTGTTGCAGGGCTTTTCAACATCTGTAACAAGGGAGTTGAAGTTTTGCCTGAAATTGTCTGAACCTCATGAATTTGTGCAGGATGTTACGATTCTACAGCTCTTGGGATTAGATAGTTACATTGCAAATGGTTCCAAATCTTGTACTGGGAACTTTGTTTAGAAGCAGCAGAAACCTGGCTCATCTTGATAACTTTATGAAAAAAAATTGAATTGGCCAATAATTGTTTTGGCCCTGCAAATGCATGGTGAAGAAGCTTGGTAGAGTTTTTAGGAATTGGAGTTAGTTACCTGAGAGGAACACCTGAAATACTAAAAGGAATTGGAAGTCCAGCTGCATCGTAGTTCATTCATGTAGCAGCCAGGGTGATGAGAAGAAAGAAGGGGGTGCAGTCAGAAGACTCTTAATTTTCACTGTCAGTGAGTTCATTTATGAAATCCCAACTCCAGACGGATCCCAGAGGACGGATTAGATTCAACAACACCACTTTAGGCAAGAGTTCAAGCCCTATTTGCTCTCTCTGGTGACAAAGCCCATTGCACATTTGTCCCCAAGCCCATCCCTGCTGTGATTCTGGGCAGAATTCCCCACCTGGCAGTTGTCTGGTGTGACATTTTCCAGTGCATGTTGTGTGACTGAACAGTGTGTTAAAAGTCCTTGACTGTGTATGATAATTCCACACTTTACTGCTGAGAGGAGTTATTTCATTTTTTGTGTGTCTCTGAATTCCCTGCTTGCTTGCTCATGTGGAAAACTGGGCTGCAAGATGGAAAAGAAAGGATGTGCAGGGCAGCTTTGCCTTGTGGAGCCAATATTCAGCAGGCTGGCAGTAGCTGGTGGTGGTTGGGAAGGTAGAGAGCCAGGGAGGTGGATTTTCCCTCTCCCCATACCCCAAACTTTCAGTTTTTCTGTGAGGGTCAAAGTGCAGCTTTACCTTTTTCTTTTCTTTTTTCCCCCCACTCTTTGCTGTAAAGTTTTGCTTCTGGAGTTGTGAGGGCTTAAATGAAGTAGTTGCTTAGCACAATCAAAATGTAAACATCCTGTATAGGTGTATTTCATGTGACCCTGATTCTGATAAGTTTTCCAAATATTCCAGGTAGGTCAGCTCCAAAACTAGCAATGGAATGAGGCACAGCAACTGCTGACCTCACTTGAAACACATTTTTCCCCTTCATATCAGCTGTTTTATACCTACAGACTTTTTCTGTTGAAATAGAAGAGTTGGGTGGTGCAGCAGCAGCGTGTGTGTGTGTGTGTGGGAAGGTCAAACAAACATTAGGGTAGTCACCTTTTAAGATTTCTATTATAAAAACCAGGTTTTTGAAGTGATTTTGAGTGTAGCCACTGAATAATGCTTTGGGCTAAAATGTGTTAAACAAGGCTTTAAATAAGAACCACGTTTTAAAGCGAGTTTTCCCCAGAAGAAAAATCGGCTGGACAATTTGAGAACATTGTAAACACAGTTTGTTGTCATTAGCACAAGGGATAAAAATAAAGTGAAAGGGTTAAACCCTGCCTTCGGGAAAGGTGTGGACAACACGTGAGTGAGTCAGATCTGTGCCCTGATGAGAGGGACCTGGTTAAACCTTGGAGTGTTGCTGCAAGTTGCACTCTCTGGTCACAATGCGAATTTCGCTTGCTCTTTCTACGAAGTTTTCTTCTTCCCCCAAGTGTTTCTTTTTTCCCCAGAGCCATTTTTCCAAGCCCTGTCAAAGCTCTTTGGGGCAGGAGAGCTCCCAGCGTGTGCCTGGCACCTTCTTCTGGTACCCGAGTGAGGCCCGCAGGCATTACCGCAGCACAGTTGTTAGCGGTAATTGCTGCTTTTTAAAAACATTCCCTGCGTTCAGCTTCGAAGGAGGCTGCTGTTATTCGTGTATTCCTGTATCTCCCTGATCCTCCAGGACTTTCTGCAATACCGGCTGCCTCCTGACTTGCCTTGCTCAGAGCACTTATCTGACAAGTGATCCTTGGATAGAAAGGGTTTTGCTATCTGTGATCACTTGTGGGTTGTGCTGTTTATTGTTTTGTGGTTTGGTTTTTTCCCCCCTCTCTGCGTGTGTGTTCTCGAGGATGGTGTTGCTGGTCCTCAAACAAATAACCTAACTGGAAATTGGGCAGCTTTATCGAAGATCTGTTTCAGCCTTCTCACCTGGACAAAGATTTCACACTGTTCCAGCCAAAATGGTCTTTCCTAGACTGATGGGGCTGAGTGATTTCAGTCATTCATTACTGTGCAATTTTTCTCGAAAAATTACTGACTCAATAAAAGACCACTGAGGTTAAACAGAAACGATTATTAATACCTAACTAGACTTTTCTGGCTTAACTATGGGTTTTCTTTTGTTTCTGATAATTATTTTATTATAATCGCAGAAATGTTGGTTGGAAGGGACCTATTAAATTCTCATCCATCTTTTTTGCCCCTGACCCCTCTCCTACCCCTTTTACAAGTACAGGGATCAGGCATCAAAAGCACCAAGGGAAGGTGCCACAGTAGCCTGGGACATCCCAGGCAGATTGAGGATGAAGTTGTGTCTCCCTCTGTAGCACTCTGCCATTCCCAGTCTGGGGTTTTATGAAGATAATTAAAGAGTTATTCGTAGTAGCATGGGAGGAATATTGTTTACAATGAACTAAAGCTAGTAATTTTTAATCTTAGTCTAAAACAGGGACATTTTGAGGGACTTAGCCATTTAATTAAATTTTTTTGTCTCATTTTCTTTTTTATAACTAGGGAAATACTTTTCCATTTGTTGTAGAACTGTATAGTGAATGTTGTTGTTTTGAAAAGCACAGAAAGTCCCCCTGTAGAGGCTGAATTTTAGAAGTTGGGAGTTTCACCTAAATAGAATGAAATGGTTCACAAAAACACAATAGTCTTCCTGTTATACTTAACAGATGTCTCAAGGCAAGTCATTTTATAAACCAACCAATGTGAGATGGATAAGTAGATAAATAATTGTTGCATACAAAACAGCTTCTGTTTCTTTTCCCTGAAGGGCTTCAGGCCTCTTATATCGGCTTATGCTATATTTCAACATGGACAAAAATAAGTCTGTCTTCTCTTTGAAACCTTTTCAAACCAGCCATCTGCTTTGCCACTCATATTCAGATCTACACCAATATTTTTTCAGGGTAGGTGTAGCATGTGAGTTGGGATTTTTAACTCTTTCTAGTTCTTCTAGTTCTGTTTTTTTTTTTAAGTTAAGAAGTTTATTTAAAATAAATTTCTGGCAAAAGTCAAAGCAGACCAAATAAAAAAGTGCTGCATAGTCCTAGCTATGTTAAGGTTAGTATGTTGAGTATTAGCAACTGTATTCTTTGGGTTTATAGTTGTTATGTTTTAAATGCCAATTAACTTGTAGAGGGGACAAGGGACAAGAGAGAGGGAAATAATATCTTAATTATTTTTGTGCCCTAGTGCCCCTTGCTAAACAGACTTGTCAGATGTAATTGTGAGGGTACAATGGCAAGAATTTGTATTCTATAAATATTGATGAAATGACGTTTGAAGCTCATGAAAAATTTATTAGAAAATATGTCGAAAGATGTTTTGGCTGGCTGGCTGGCCACTGGTGACCATGCAGTGTCAAAGAGCAGCTTGTTTTGCTGGTAGGTGTTCATTGTAGAGGGAAGATCCTTTTTTCATGTCCTAAAGGGCAGCTGTTGACACCGAAGTTGATGTAGACAGATCCACTGTTACACTTTCCACTGTTTTACTTTTGTTTACACTTTTTTACACTGTTTCAAGTCTTGCAACAAAATGTCTTAAGTGTTTCCACTCTTGATATGTGGACAAGTCAGTGTTGAGGAGGAGATGCTTAGGACCAGGATAACGCTCTTCATCAATGTCTATGTATCATTATTCTCTGGGACAAATTTGCTCTGACCTTTGAGGGTGCTGGAAGTTTGAATCTCTGCTAGTGTCCTATGATATCCTTGAGTGCCAAAGCAGAGTAAGATGGACAGAGCAGAGTCAGCATGGTGTGAGCAGATCTGACTGCTCAGAGAGTTGTAGCTGTGGTTTGGTTCCAGCCACAGCAGGAGAACGCGGGAAGATAAATGCTTTCACCATGAACAGAGCAGTGGGCTTTTAAGGGTGACTGCAAGTGGCTGCTGAAAATTTCCCAAACATTGATGCAGAAATTGATTCTTTAGATAGAAATGCTACTTCCTGTGAAATACCAAAATACACCTGTTTTTGTAAACAGTTCTCAATGAAGTTAGGCATCTGTAGGTCTTTAAAACGTACCTGCTTTTCCTCAGTGTGAGTTTTAAATCTTAAGTTTCTGGTTTTACAGACCAAATTGTGACCAGTTGAACCTACTAAAGACAACTGAGAAAGAAGCAAAAAAACAAACCCTAAAGGTTTCAAGCAGCAATAAATTGCAAAACAGAGATCATCAGCTTATTGCTGGACTTATTTTTAGAGAAATATTCACGATGTTCAGGAGCCTAGAGGCAATTTGGCATCTCCTCGTGCACCTGAAGGTGGCATCTGGGCATCCTGCTAGCACAGCATGGCTCATGTGCTATTTCTTTCTTGTGTTGTCATTGAAGAGTTTAGAGAGTTGCTGTGTGGATTTAAGTTGTAGGAAGTGCTGACATTCCCATGCAGCTGCTGTCATTGCAGAGCCCTGAGCTGATTGTGTGCCAGCATTTTCACATGACACTTCTTCTCTGCCCTAATATTCAAATATTAAAGCTTCTTGTCAGTGGGTAGCTGTAGGCTGGAATTTGGTGGTCAGATTGCCATTAAAATATTAAAGGTTTATACTAAAATAATGTTCTACTGAGGAGAGATTGCTACAACCAAAAAGTGCGTGTTTGTCACAATATGAAATAGGAAAATGTTATGCCTTTTGGAGAGGAAAAAACTCCTCCAAACAATTGGGATGGGTTGCTTGCTTTCAAAAACCAAGGAGCTGAACTTTGAATGGTTTGTTTGGGTTATGGCAGTGCCCAGAGGTTCCAGCTAGGCTGAGATCCAGACCACAGGGAGAAGTGGTGCCTGAAGCTATAGTATGGAGATGCAGCAGGTGGTGTATAGGAGAAAGGAACCTTTATTCCCCTGCTCCTGGTTCTTGCCAGTGGCAGACCTCCAGTACAGAGGCCCAATGGTCTGCCCAGGAACAGCAGCAAAGTTCCAAAATTCAACTCAGGTGTTGATTCTGAAATTCTTAAAGCACAAACTCAGCCATCTTAGATCTTCTTTCTGAACTGAGGATGCTGGGGTGGGGCTGGAAGAGTTCAGCTGATTCAGGAGCCAGACTGAATTGAAATGTCATTCCTCTTGATACTGCCTATTATTTGGAAAAAGGGAAAAATAAATACAGCTTTTTTTTTTTTTTTAAGGTTAGGAAGTTCTTGAACTGTATCTTGCTGAGCCATTTTTTGTTGCAGTTTGAGGAAATTGAGAATTTTTGATAATATAAATATTATTAAATATTATAAATATAATTAAATATATTATATATGTTAAATATATTAAAATATAATTAAATGTTATTATCTCCCTTGAGGAGAGAGACATAACGGCAGGAATACCTCTCTTGGCAGTGGTGATCCGAGCTTGGAGAACTGAGCTGCATCCCACAGCTCTACCATTTTGGACCTTCCTGTTTCTTCTTATCTCCATTTGCTCCTGGCATTGATCTTTTGATGTTTCCTTCACTACTCTCACCTGGTTTGCCAGTCTGGGCTACTTCTGGTTTGGTTTGCCTAGAACCCTGCTAACTGCTCATTTCTGCCATGTTACCTGTGGGGAGTTTGGCAGAAGGGGTGTGATGTTCTCCAAACTGAGATTTGTGTTATCCCAATGAGTAACAACAGACTCCATGCTGCTTCCTTCTGTTCCTCCCTAGTAGCCTCACTGGTACAAATGACTTGGCAGTGATGCCTGTGCCCAGGGTTAGCTTGGCCCTGGTTGCCTGAAATCCTGGGAAGAGAGAACTGAACCAAAACCTCCCAAGTCCTGTGCTGGTGTTTCCACAAGAGCCTCCTTCCCCTCCGCAGGGTCTGACGTAGCTCGATCGCCGCGCGGTTGTTTCTTGTGAAGGATTTACCAATGGCAGCACAAATTTCTCTGCTGCTCGTGTAGCCATGTGACAGAGCTCTTGGAGCCTTGGAGTGCTGTGTGCTGGCACTGTTGAGTAGATTTAAGGCCATGGGCATGAGCCCAGCATCCACTCTGCATGGGGATCACCAAGCGACACCCCAGTGACAACAGCGTTCAGCTGGAATTCACTTGACCCACAAGTGAACCAGTGACCTAGAGGTGAAGGGCTCAGGCTTTGTATCGAATTACAAATCATCCAAACCATCTACAATCTTTCAAGCTGTTGATTATAGAAACTGTACAATTTCTTGAGATATCGTCTGTGCCATGGGTAGACATTTGGGAATGTTGTGCTGAACTGTGGAGTTGGCTGGCTGACCCTGCTTGCTCATAATTACATGAGATATAGTCTGTCACCATTGAGAGACATCAAAAGAATGTCAGCTGACCTATTAATCTGCAAGCATCTGCAGATTCCTCATAATAGAGGTGATTGTACGTTGGTGCCTTTTAAGTTATCAAGCAATATGTATTTTTTTGTGTACCTGAGAATTCAGTCACTGTAGTCTTTCTGCATTAGATATTCCCTGTGAAATGAAACAACTTAATTTCTAACCTTGTCTTCATATGCCTGTGTTTGGTCTAATTTAATTTTACAGGAATCACCATGTTTTTAGCTATAACTGCTACTTGGAAAGGTCAATGTTTTATGTGTATCATTACCAGCGTCACAAAATGGGATGGAAGATTCAAATTTTAATCTCCTACAGATGCGTAAACCTACAAAAACTCTGCTGGCTTTCGTTGAAGTGCAGTGACTTAGCAGATTGTCTCTGTCTTTATAGGGCATGTTTAAATAAGTTCTGTTACTGCAATGTTTATATTTGGCTAGAAAGGATAGAGAGCATAGGGATAGTTTTTCTTTGTCATAGTCATGCATGCTGATCTAATACTTTTGCTTTCTGTCTTTATAATATTTATGCAGTATTTAACTTGACCAACAATGTGGACTTGGAGAACACCAAAAAGAAAATGGAGCTGTATCAAAAGGATAACAAAGAAGTCATTCAGAAGAATAAGTTAAAACTGGTTAGTTAACTTCTCTCCCCTACATTTTTTACTCATTTGTTAAAGAATTAAAGGATTTGTGGAGTACTTTCTTAAAACAAATCAAAGCTGCAAGCACTATGTGGAGTTCTTTGTATTTAAATATTGAGGCTGATAGTTGAAATGTAGTTGTGCTTTATTTTGGGAAGGGCTTGAGAAGAGGTGCAGGCAGTGGAGCCTGTGTCTAATGCATCACCACGGCATGTGTGCTGGCAGTGTCGTTGGACAATATCCAGGAGAGATGAAGTTCATTCCTACACCAGGACAATCGTTTCTTTCTCATCTGAAGGAAAAAAAGTATCCAGACTCAGACATTATGAAGCTCCCAGGAGAGAGTTGTAAAACTGAGGCAAAGCACAGGCCTGGTTTATGCAAAATTCAAAATGAAAGATGTTGAAACAAACATTAAAACTTTTGTTCAAGAACTGATAACAGAAACATCAGGGGTATTGTATATATGATCTGTATGCAAAACACAGGGTTCTTTGAAGATTCGTTCATTAAATTATGGCTCACATATAATTTTGTTCTTTAAAAATAAACTTGCAGGCATTTGTTCCTGTAAGAAAAGTTTAATCTGTTAAATATTTTTTCAGCATAAAAATACACATTGTTATCAGTTCTTGAAGGAAAATGTCTGCCCAGAGTGTGACATAACAAGGGTTTGTGTTTGTAATTCAGTTGCACTAAGGGCTTGCTTTCATATCAGTAGGGGTGAAATCCTCACTCCCCTGAAGTCTGTGGCAAAACTCTGAGTGATTTCTTTAGCTCTAAGATTTCACAGGAGGAGATTGGAATCTGAAAAATGTTTGTTTGAACCTCTTCCTTTTAAAGGCAAGGAAATTTCCCTAGGGGTCCATCTCTGATCTGTTATCCTGTCTCTGACACTGTGCAATATCCTCTGCTTCAGAGCTTGAAGAGACCTGCCAAAGCTTTGGCTGCATGTCTTATTTTACAATGGAGCTGCAACCCCTGGGGTCACAGTGAGAACAGCTCTGCCTGCAGCCCACCTTCCCTTCAAGGAAGTGTCTCTGACAGCCTGTGCAGGGGCTGTGTGATGCTGTCAAGCAGCTCTGTAATACCCTGTACCCACTCAAACCCCCAGCACTTCTGTTTGCTGTGCTCCACAGTCCTGCTGTGCTGTAGGCTGGCTGCTGGAAGCTGGGCAAGCCTGTGTGAATCCAGACTCCCTGAAGAGCTGGAAACGTTTCTCTCTTTTTTTTTTTTTTTTCATTTTTAACATTTGAAACATTCATAATTTCTTTTTCAACAATTGAAACATAATAGACTTTACACAGTGGTTATTACAAAAACTGCATGATCTTGCCTATAAATTTATCCTTCTCCTAAAAGCTGAAGGGTTGCTTTTCCTCTCCTTCTCTTCTTAGAAAGTTTTGGAATATCTTTATTCCATGCATGGTAAAAGATGTACTACTTTCTTGCCTAAACTTCTTATGGCCAGTCATTGTCCCTACATTCTTGACCTCAATTTTTCTGTCTGCTGTGACAGGTTGCTTCTGAGGGATAGAGATATTTTCTGTATTTTCTGTCTCCCTTGATGTTTTTGTTACCCTTTGCCTGCTCCAGTTTGAATTTGTGTTTGACAAAGCAGATGGGGCCAGAATTGAATGCTGAGACCTTAATGCCTCTCATGAAGGAACTCTGTTTTCCCATCTCTGCTGTAAATACATGGAACCTAAGACTGTTCTCTTGTAGTTTACAGAAAAAAAAAAAAAAAAAGATCTTGGTGCTCCTGTAATCATAAGTTGCTTTTTATATATAGATATTTATATGCACTTTTTATTTATAAAATCTTGCACTCTGGGTGGACTACAGCTTTTCCAGTGTTTCTTCCTTAAATATTTGCAACTTTCCAGTCATATGGTAACTTGTTGCTTCCTACTTTATCACTAGATGTTTAATTTCACTTGATGCTTTGTGCAGTCTTGAAATAGTTGTGTCTGAATTCTGTGATGTGAATGTGCCTGTTTTCTTGATTATCCCTTCCTGAATGTGGCGAAATGTGATTTTATTTTCTATTTACTTCACTTGTAGGCTTGAGTTTATACTGGGCTTCATTGTCATCATCTTTTCCTTCACATATGAGAACTGTGTTAAGATTATCTTTAGTCTGGACACAACTCTTGCTGCCTGTTGAACTCAACTCTTCTCTTTTACTGTTCTGCTTGGTCTTCATTTCAAGAATTTGATCTGACATGTGATAATTCTTCCATTTTCCTGCAGTCTGTTCTGGTTTAGGTTTGTTTATCAGTTTACTTATTTCAGACTATAATTTTTCTGGGCTGTTTCTTCAGACTAGGTCTGTCAGCACTTCCCTACAAGTTTTCTTCAGTTTTAGTGTAAATTCCAGGCAGTCTTTAGAGATAAATGTGGAAGAGCCTTGGAATGTTTCAGAAAGTACCCTGAGCTCTTCAGTTCTGTTGACTGAACTAAGTAAATCCTTTAATTCTCAGACATAACCTCAGTTAGAAGTTTGGGAATGTTCTTGTTTGGTTTTTTTCCTTTCATTAAATGCAAAGAGAGCCCAGTTCCAGGTGGTTGCTGGTTGGTGACCAGCTTTTTACCAGTGTCACTGCACCAGCTACAAAATGGGAGCAGGTTCTGTCTGCTCGGTGGCAGGTGATGAGATCTGTCAGCTCTTGCATCCAGGAGTAGCTGGGACCCACTGGCTTGATCTGGCTGGTAAAGGGATTTTTTTGCATATTCTGGCTTTTATTAGGTAGCTGTGGTTTATGATATAGTTTTATGATTAGAACAAACTTTACTATGATCTTGGCCTCAATGATCACAGAATTGCAGAATAAGCTGAGTTGGAAGGGTCCCGCAAGGATTCTTGAGTCCAGCTCCTGGCCCTGCACAGCACCACCCTCAAGAGTCATATCCTGTGCCTGAGAGCATTGTCCAAACCCTTCTTGAGCTCTGTCAGCCTTGGTGCTGTGCCCACTGCCCTGGGGAGCCTGTTCAGTGCCCAGCAACCCTCTGGGTGAAGAACCTTTTCCTGATATCCAACCTAAAACTTCCCTGACACAACATCAGGCCATTCCCTTGGGTCCTGTCACTGGGCACCACAGAGAAGAGATCAGTTTCTTCCCCTATGATGTTTTGCTAAAGCTCTTTTCATCAATAAATCATCCATTTAAGTTTATAAAATTTTAATTATCTTGCCATTTTTACTGCATCTCCCTTTGCTTTAGTGTATTTGACGGAGAAGATTTGGAAAATGTTTCCTGGATGTTTTTCCTTGTACCTTCTTGCAACCAAACTGACGTCCTTTTGATCCACCTTCTTTATAAAATTGTTTAATCCTCTTATTTCCCTCTGCCTCTGAGCCCTCTTCTGTTTTTATATTCTTTCACTGTGATTTTCAAATATAGATTACCTAATAGTTTGCAGTTTAAAGGAGAATTTGCCAAGAAATAGATCTGTAACAAAAACTTGTCATTTTGTCCTAGTAATCTTTCTTTTCATCTCATGTCACATGAATGTAATCTACATTATAGGAAAAATTAATTATTTTCTGAAAATGTGAAAAATTCTGAAAAATTTCACAATTAATGCATAAATGCTTAAAGTTATGGGCTTCTCTATTAATATTCACATATTTATAATTTCTCAATTTTCTTCTACACCACTGATAAGCACACTCTGCTTTTGGCAGAGAAGATGCAGCTGATGAGTGGGTTGATGAGGAACAGTATTGTGGGATTATGTTTTTGTTCACTCTGCTTACATTATTGAGTTATAGGATGTGTGGGAGCTGAGAGGGGCTCACTTTAGAGTGAAAGTGTAGGGAAAACCCATTCCCTGACATTTAAGGAATCAGATCCGGACTCCAACAAGCAGCAAGTTAAAAATCCTAACTTTACACAGGACAATGGGAAAGTAGAATAAGCATCCATAATCACCTTAAAATTCTGCTTTAAAAGGTAGAATTTGGCTGCTTTCCCCTTGCATGGCCTGCCTGGGGTCCCTTGGGGGGCAGTGGAGCTGTGGGGTTGCTGGGAGCTGAGTCCTGATTTCCCTTTCAGACGCGGGAGCAGGAAGAGCTGGAGGAGGCTCTGGAGGTAGAGCGGCAGGAAAGCGAACAAAGACGGCTCTTCATACAGAAGGAAGAACAGCTACAACAGATGATAAAAAGGAAGAATAAACAGGCACTCCTGGATGATCTGGTGAGTAACAAAACCAGAGGCTTTGAATGCTCTGTAGCATTGACATTCATCTCTATCACTGCGAACTGTGTGGGATTAACAGATCTGTCCCCGTTTCTGTGTTTTGTGTTTCCATTCTCTCACCTGTTATTTATTTCAATGTTGCAAACCGCTCTGGTTTTGGTAGGCTAGGGGCTGGATGAAGATTCTGGCTTCTGGGATTTGTGGACTTAGACTCTACCACTGTTGGCTTGTTAAGCAGTTCTGAGTAGTGGCTGATAGTCTGGTGTGTGGAAGCCAAAAGGTCAGCAGGAGGTGCTTCTAGACTCAGCCACCTCTGCAGTGGAGATGGTGGAGAGCAGGGCACAGTAACCTCATGAGTTATCCAAGCATTGCTCAGCCCTTTCTCAGTCAGAACACATAAATGATTGGTGGTCCTTTTGTATGCAAAACCTCCTTCAACAAAAAGTTTTCTTGCCTTGAGTGTGTCATGTTCTCTTACTTCAACTTCTCATGTACAAGTTGCTCCTTTGGAAATGAATGAAGCTTGTACAGACAAACAGAGGAAAACTCAAACTACTTCTGGAAATTGTGGTAATCTTGATTAATTTACTGATTCTGCATCTGAAATGCAGTAATGTGTGGGCATGGAGAAACTCACTGAGTGTGTTACTTGCACGAGGTTCACGTCTCAATTTTTTCAATACAAGTGTGTGTGTGTGTACAGACATGCATGCACACACATTCACAGGTCTAACACCCATGAGGACAGTCTGTGTGTAACCTTGATGGAAATCAGAAAAAAGAAGGATGTATGCATACATACATGTGTTCAATTGTGTCAGTGTCGTTTAAAGCTGCTTGGCATATCTAAATCATATTTTCTCTCTTATATCAGTGCGTCTCACACAATGCAGTGTTAATTCCTGCTTTGTAGTCTCAGTTCTTATTCAGATGCTTTTCTACTTTTCCTGAAAAAAACAGAGTTCCTCTTTGAGCCAGTGCAGAAGGCACTGACACGAGGAGAGGATCTAAATGAAATTTAGGAGTTTCAGGGCCTCCTAAAGAGATGCCTTTCTTCAGGTCAAGATTCCTGGCAACCTGTTACTGGTTTTCCTTTTGTAGACAAAAGCAGAGATGAGCAGAAAGGTTCTTTAAAAAAAATCAAGCCTGTATCTTTGCATCCAGCAATCTATTTTCACTTTAAAGATAAAGGTGTTTACAGTCCACACAATTAGGAATAGTGGATAAATTAGTAAAAATTCAGCTATGAATTTGAATTTAATTTCACAGAATGTGGATTTTGAGTTTCTGACTTTTTAAAACCCTCTTCTAAAACACACTCCTAACTGGCTAGAGACCAGTGATGATGTGTGGTTGGTTGTTTAATTTTTTTTCCCTAAACAGAGCATTTGGTTTTTACTAGAAACCTTCACCGGGTGGCTTGCAGGAAGAATAGCTATAAATAACCCTTAAAACATGACTAAAATAAGTAGTGTTAACTGTGATTTCATAGGTATTGGTATTAAAACATATCTTAATATTCTAAAAAACAACATAAAGGTGATTTTTAAAGACTGGGAGAAGAAACTGGACAGATTGAAGTTGTGTATCTCTTTCTGAAGGATCAGTGTCAACTTAAATTTGAGCTAAAACTTGTTTTGTAATATTATTAAGGTTTATAAAATCAGCACTGAAGTGTTTGTATAATGACTTACAAAGTCTCTGGAAAACCAGCAGTTGTTAAACAAATAAACATTTCCTATGGTCTCTGCAGTTCTTCGAATGCTGTGCTGCAAATCTGAAAATGAAACTGATAGTGAGTAAAACTTAATTGAGAAGTGCAGCAAAAGCCAAGCATAAGAAGCAGCAGCAGCAGTGTAAAAACTTAAAAAATATCTTTACATCTATAGTTGCTGGTTCTCTGCTAAACCAAAAAGGATTAATTTCTGGCTACAGAGATACCAATGGTAACACCACTGACTGCAGGACTATGAGAGCAGAGGAAGGTGGGAATCTGACATTGGTTTTGAATCTTCTCCTTTGGACAGATCACCTGGTGTGGTCAACCTACAGCCCAGACCTACTGGATCTT
>VZSR01000520.1:44421933-44616337 GCA_013398615.1 Brachypodius melanocephalos | reverse complement strand
TTTTTTTGTGTTGTAGAAGTAGTGATGTCAGGTATCTTCCTGGTCAAGAAATGAATTTTACCTTTGGTGCTGAAATCTTACAAAGCTGCAAATCTCACAGAATGATAGAAATGCTTGGTTTGAAGGATCCTTTAAGACCATCCAATTCCAAGCCCCTGCCATGGGGAGGGAAAACTTCCACTAGAGCAGATTGTAAATAGTTGTTGTAAATAGTCTCCATCTCTTTTGTCAGCTTGCCTCAGGTACTCAGGAAAGTCACAATTAGGTCACCTCAAAGCCTTCTCTTTTCTAGGCTGAGCAATCCCACTGCCCTCATCCTTTCCTCATGGGAGAAGTGCTCCTTCCCTCTCATCATCTTGGTGGTCCAAGACATTTTATGTGTTACTTATGGTGATTTCATGTGGAGTAAAGGTCTCAGTTGTGTACAGGTGTTTGAGAATACTGTGCCATCTTCAAAGAGCTGATAATTTAGATAGTCCAGAGGCACAGAAAAATGTTTGATATTCTAGATGTTGTACAGTGGGCCCTGGTTTCTGGCCAGCCTGAGGAGTGCAGGGGCTCATGCAGAAAGGGCTGGACCTGGGGCCAAGGCTCCATAAACCCATCCTAGGCTGGGAACAGGGAGGGGAAGGCCAGTGTGAAGTGCTGGAGAGATCAGCAAGGCGTTGATGGGGACCCAAACTCTGAAGGCCAGTGGAGATGCAGTTTGGTCCTTTTTGCCTCCCAGTATTGATTAGGCAGTTTTTATCTTACCTTCGTTGTAGGTCACCTCTTTTAAAATAAAACCTCTCACTTTAAAAGCACAACACCCTGTTGTAATTCAGACTTGCAGTTTCAAATGCACTTTGTGTCACTGGAAGAGCTATATGAGTGTTTTATTTTGGGTTGTTGTTTGTTTGGGAATTTTTTTAACCTTAGGTAGTCTTGGATAATTCAGGCTGAGTAAAATATTAAAGCACTTTCTTTCTGTGCTGTACAAACTGTCTCATGTGTGTACAGAGGATTCTAAGATGATCTCTTAGCTGTCTTGTGTGTTATGGGACTTGCACTCTCCTCTTCAACAGCCCATAATTCCCAGGCATGAGCACGATGTGATGGAGCACATGGCAGAGGAGCAGGTTTTCCCTGGACTGTAGCATAGCTTGGAGTCAGGCAAAGGCATCAAAGACGTCATATCCACACTTTTACCAGAACCTCAAGGGTTTTGAGACTCATCTTCCAGAAATTGTTGCGTATAACCAGCTTTGTTCATAGTGCAGACAGTTTGTTTTCCCATACAGAAAATTGCTGGTATGGATAAACACAGGGTTGGAACTTCCACGTGTGTTAATAGTTAACAGAAGGGCTCTGTGCATATTCAAAAGGACAAACAATCAGGATGTGGTGCCTTGCTGGCACAGTGTGGGTTTCCCACAGTTGTGAAATCTGGTTACTGGTCATTGTGTGAACTCTTGAGAAGCTGGTTAAAAATTGGCTTCCTTGAATCATTTTATTAGAAATGCAGTGAGTGTTTAAGGGATATGAATGACAAAATGAGCAGGAAAATGCTTTCCACTCTTCCCTTCTCCCCCAACATGTTAAATCTGGTGATTGAAGGAATTCAACATCCTTAACTTCTGCTGACAGCTGGCAGCACATGCTGCTGCATGCTGGTTAGAGCTGTACAACACTTGAAAGAAGCAGACTTTAAACTAGTGCATCTGTGATCCAAATTATCTCTCAGTTGTACAGAAATTAGATGTCTCTACAATTTAGGTTTTTAGCATCTTCCCTCCTGTTCTCCCAGTTGATCACAGAAATGCAAATAGGAACCTGTGCCTTGGTTGTTATATTAGTGATTCTGGACCAGATCTTGTCACAGGAGATTTTTCTGCTTTTATCTTGCATTCTAGTGGTAAGACCAAGGGAGTGTAATAAAATATAGAGAGGAAAAAAGACTGGAGAGTGATGTGAAAAGTCAGTGTACAATGTGACTGTTCTTCATGGTCACTTCGGAGGATTTCTCTAGGTATCATGAAACCAGCAAGGCATCTTGTGGCATTGAAAATATCCAACTTCTTACCTTGAACTGAATAATTTAAAAATCATAGTCCTGTTAATAAAATCTGTCTGGTTTTCTGAGTAACAAATATGGTTCATAGTTCAGTATTTGCTTGGCTCTTTGAAAGAGAAGTCAATGTGGTGTGTGAGGGGTTTAGGAATAAAATACTGTGCTAGAGCAGTCCAGGAAGAATCTGAACTTCTTCCCTGCTCTCAACTTCATGGTAATTCTAGCCAGGAATTCTCAAGGATTTGTGTGCATGTAGATAGTCACATTAGTTTCTTAGAAAATTGGCCAATAATTTCCTGACTCTGTCAAAAATACACTTACATATATGTATGTTAATAATCATTCTGTCCTGACAGTTTAAGTAATTCATTTGCTTAACTATTCATTTTACTACTTTTTATATGTATATATATTTTTAAAAATTGGCTGGCTTCCCTAAAAATAAGTTGCTGAAGGAGAAAATAAATATGCTGTTGGTTGCACTTACAATGGTGCCATTGTGTAGAGCAGAGCAAGGATCATTTCCAAACGGCCTCAGGTGAAATCTAATGGGAAACAATTTCAAACTGGTCTGAGTTCATTGGTAGAAAGAATGTGTCTTAGATAAACATCTGATCCAAGTTATACTACCCAGTATTATTCCTTCTCTGATTAAGTTCTAATTTTTTTTTTTATTTTAATAAATATTGTTGCATTGGCCAGTTGGAATAAGGAGCCTGTTATATTGTCTTTAATGTGGAATCTATAAAAATGGTTGTTTGCAGGTTACTCTGATTTATGGGGTTGCTGCAGCTTTTTCTTATTACTGAAAACGATTGTTTTCTGTAAACTGTTTCTGAAGGAGAGGATACTTGACATTCTGCTGTTTCCTCAGTGATGGCCTTGCAGTCACAGCTTGCAGTTTGGAAGAATATGCAGTGTTAATTAATATTTTGGTCTAGGACTCAAATTTATTCCTCATATGTTTACAGGAGAGCTCTGATCTTCCTGCCTCTCTGCTCTTAGCTCAGCATAAGGACAGATCTACTCAGCTAGAAATGCAGCTGGAAAAACCCAAACCTGTCAAACCAGTCACGTTTTCCACTGGCATCAAAATGGTAAGATTTGCCCTTTTTTTTTTTTTTTAATGTCTTTCAGAAGATTAAGGATTTCCTCATATGAAATTCAGAGGTCATTTAAACCTGATTTGCATGTTACATGAAATAGACTGTTCTCTTCCAATTAAATTAATAATTAGGAATTAATTGAAGAATTTCATCATCCTACTAGTTGGAATATTGTGATCCCCCCAGAGGGGTCATCACAAATACACGGAGCATTTTCATTGTGTAGTTGTCAAAAAACAAGCTCTACCTCTCTCCCTGTGAAGTTGTCGTGTCCTGGAATTATTTTCTCATCTGGAAGTTGAAATTTTGGAAGTTCAAGAATCATCTGCACTTTCTTCAGGTTCATTTTGAGCACT
This sequence comes from Brachypodius melanocephalos, assembly GCA_013398615.1. Classification (NCBI taxonomy): domain Eukaryota; kingdom Metazoa; phylum Chordata; class Aves; order Passeriformes; family Pycnonotidae; genus Brachypodius; species Brachypodius melanocephalos. Next base: position 44,612,825 of record VZSR01000520.1, on the reverse strand, counting down.
GGAATAATCTGTGAGTATGAGCCTGACAATCTAGAAAATGATGCCAAGGTTGAGGACTCTACTCTCATTATTATTTGGCTCTAGGAAGCAACAAGTATTTTTTGTAAATGTGTCACCGTTAGGGTGGCAGCTGAAGATCTCTCAGCATTCCTGCTCTGTGTCATGACATGATACAAGTACACACCAGCCTGTGTACATAAATGTAAAGCTGGGGATAGATCTTTTCTGCACCTTACTGATTTTCTACTTTGTGCTGTTTTAAATCTCTGTACTTTTGTTAGACCTCGTATTTTAGAATTGATAATGGTAAACTGAATGTCTTGAAAATAACCAACATTCTTTACTCTCCTCAACAAACCAAGTACCAAAGCAAAAATCTGAGCATCAAGCTAGTTCCCTATCAGTAGTTGATTTATTTTTGCCATGAATGTTTGTGCTGTATTCATTATCTGTCAAAGTGTTCACAGTGTGGAAGCATTTGCAGCTTATTTTTCCAAAAGCAGTGTCAGTTTTTGCAAAGCTGTGCAGATTGTTTTCTTGTTTTCCTGGAGTGTAAATTGATCTTCTTCCTACTTCTTTTAAAATCTAACAGTCTGGGGGAGATTGATTTGTGAGAGATTTTCTGTCTGTGTAGAGAAGCCAGTGGACAGAAAATGCCTGTTGTTCTATTTAAAAAATACTCTGTCTGAATGCCTGTACTTTTTTCTTGCTGTTAAAATATATTGTTAGAATTTCTTAAAGCTGTTGCCTTTCTGTGGGAAAAGGAAGAAGATCAGCTTATGTATGTGATGAGGACAGTGGAAGTATTTTCTGATTCATTTGAAACTGAATATTGAATGCAGTATGTGGTAGTGGACATTTGAGATCTGCAGCCCTAAGTACACTTCATCCAGGAATGGTGAAAGATTTGGATTAAGGGATTCCCAGCAGCAGTACATTTAAATCCTGATGTTGGGAATAATAGGGGATATGCCACATAACTAATTGCTAATTCATCAGTGTTCAGAAAATGTGAATAGATAAATAGCTTAATTTGTTCAATCTCAGGAAACAAAAAATACCTCACTCTGACTGAGCTTAGTCCTAAATTGAAAAAGAACAGTTTAACTGTACTTATTTCTATTAATGTTTTTTAACAGTAAAGTTAAGGATAGAAGCATTTGAAGTTGGTGACTACTATTTGTGGAAAATGAATTGCATCAAAAATTTTACACCAACAAAATTACAGGTTTTGTTTAGAAAGATGAATGTTTTCTTATTTTCTTTACGGGTGGTTGATTTACTTATTATATAACATTATTTTAAAAAATATATAGAAATTATATTACACAATAATAACAATATTGATACTCTGCACAGTAAATGGATGAACTGTCTAACATTGTAATTTTTGAAGAAGTTGGTTCCACAGCCTGGAAATGTTTCTGTGGGTGTTCTGCTAGGAGGCAGCTCAGTGCTTGGAAGCAGATGTTGAATTTCTGTGGATGATGTGCAAATTGGCAGTTTACAGGGTTGCTTTGACAAACTGGCCTCATTTGAATGAAATGTGTTTTAATATGGCTAAATGCAGAATGAGAAATAGAAGGGTAAATAACAGGCTCTGGGAAGAGCATTTGGGAGTTTAGCTAAGCAAGTAAACCAGTTTGACCATCAGCCACAGGGTGTATGGGGGGCCTTGGGTATGTGAATAGTCCAGCAATAAATAGGAAAGGACTTCTCCTTCTGAATGCAATGTTGGGAGTTGTGGCCTGCAGAATTCTGCTGGCTGTGTTTTGAGTGCAAAAATCAGAAAGAACGCAAAGAGGAGCCACAGAAGTCCATTCAAAGGCAGAAAGATCTGCTCTGTGTGCTGCATTCTGCCTCTGGTTTAGGAGATGGTTAAGGTATGACTCAATTTACACCAAGTACCTCCTTAGCACAGAACATGCCAAGTCTGAGCAGTGCAGCATTAAATGTAGCAAGAACCAGTAACCTTAGTTAAACAAATACCATCTAAATAGGAACTGAAGGAACCAATAAGACGTAAAGTTCACACAATGTTCTGCTGGTTAATTGGCCTCGCTGTTAGATTGGCTCTGGAACGCAACAAAATGTCAAATTCTTGATATTTTCAGATTCAGATTGGGGTGCATCTTGGAAAGTTACTGTAGTTATCAAATGCAAATTTGCTGGCCTTGGAGCAGGGTTAGTTTTGTGAAAAGCAGTTCTGCTCATTGCACATGATCCATGAAGGTGTGCTCTAGTGACAGTGTAAGGTGAATTCCCCCCTGGCACTCACCTTGGGACATGCTTCTTTGCCAGGCTGAGTGTTTTTCTAAGAACCTGAGATCCTCAGTCCACTCGTTTTGCGTAGGTGTCCACGTGAAGTGGGTGGAGCTTTTGTTGTGCTCTTTGTCGCTGCTTTGGCTTTGTTCCCCTCTAAACTGTGGGGTTCACACCACTCCAACTGGTGGGGGCAGCTGTAGGGCAGTACTGAGAATTTATTAAGAAATACAATTCTAATTAATGCTCTGGCACAACAGTCTTGCAAATTCAGTATATTTCTGTGAAAAATCTGGATTGTGCCCACCGTCAGTGCACATTTAATGAATTACTATGTATGTCCTTCCCCATGGCTTTTATTTTTTCCTAATAGTTTGGCCACTGACCTTTTCTGATGGGTGTTTTCCTCTGATTTTATTTCAAAAGTAGGGAAGCCAGATAGAGCTAGCTGAGATGCTGGCTGATCCAGAGCTGGTGTTTACACAAAGGCTATGAAAATATGCCACTTGTGGCAATCCACTGGCTTTTTTTTCAGCTTGAACATGAGTGTTTTTCCTTGGTCAGAGATGTTCTTCTGCCTGACTGCTAATCAGACATGTTTCTTGGTGTCTGAGTTAGGAGCATGTCCATTCTAGTCTCCTGGGCAATGCTCAAGGAAGTTGGCTCATTTAAGGTGTCATATTGGTGCTGTGAGTTCCTGTGCTTGAAGTGGGAGGAGGGAAGGTCTTTCACTTGTAAGCTAAGCAAGAGCATCCCCTATAGCATGAGACAGACAATTAGCTCGTGGGGACAGGGTCTCCTTTACTTTTCCTTTGTGAAATGCCTTTTTTTTTCTCCTTTCAAGTGGAAGCAGTTTTTCCTCTGTAGTCTGCTCTTTTACCTTTTTAGTAAATTCTATCCTCTGTGCACAAAGCTTACATTCCAAATCAATCAGTTTGGTTTACCTCTGTGAGTGGGGGGAGACAGTGCTGCCAGGCTTTTTTCCTTATCATGTTGATCATACTAAGAGACATACTTCCACCATATTTGAATATTTAAAACAGTCTTACTATATCTAATCTCAAATCAGAGTAAAGCTACAAAAGAAACTCTAGCAATCTTAATTGCTGCAGTAGTGCTAAAAGTGAGATTTCCTGTCAATTGTGGTACTTCAGACTTCAGTAGCTGTCAAAAAGAGCAAAGTTTGTCAGAAATGAATGATGTCTCCAGCATTTGTAGGGCTTGTCAGGAGATGCGAAACAAATCCAAGGTCTGGCAAGAGAACCATTCTTCTGTTTCTTGGTGAATGTAATGACCATTTCTGGTTGTCAGGTAGCTTTAATGTGAAGCTCATTTTAAGGTGTAAAAGAGATGTATTGCAGACAAATGGTAGTTTGCAAATGCAACAGGAATTAATTGTGTTACATGAATTTAGTTTCTTTCTTATATCTTTGGTGTTTGCAGAACTGTAGAAGGCTTTTCTAGGTCTGTGCTTTGCCTTACCCTTGTGGTTGAAAATGCATAGAAGCATGGATTAAATCTTCTTTAATTCATTGAACTGGGAACACAGAACTTTTGAGTCCATGTTGGTAGAAAGTCTGAGAGCCTTAGACTGGCTCAGCTGATGCCATCTTCAGCACATTTCAGGCTGTGTGCCTTTCTCTTTTCTGTTCCTTCCACTTCTGTAATGTTCCTTTGCTCCCTTCCCCTAGCCTCCCAGGACACTTAGCCTCTAGTGATGGTATTCTTGGAGTAATCTCATGCAATTAAAAACTCAATTACCTCTAACTGGATTGCCCAAAAATGCTGGAAAACAACATAGGTGTCCCCTGGCTTGCTCCTGCCTGGGAGAGTTTGCCTTCTTGCCTTTTATACCCAGATACCTCAGAATTAATATAATGCATCATCGACCTTCCAATTCTTACCATCGTTTTGTTTTATTACTTAATAGCAGTGGGAATATTTATTAATAGAACTATTAGTGCCGAGTGCTGGGCATGCTTTATCATTACCAAGATGGTCCCTACCCCAGTGAATTTGCAGTTTAAATAGATGTGTCAGGGAGGGAGGGGAACCAGATGCCCAGAGGGGATGTTCTCACCCAGGATTAGACAGCAGAGCAGGGGAGGAAGGAGGAATAGGATCCAGCCCTACTAAATTCCAAACCTCGTGGCTCTTCCGCTGAGCCGGGCTCCATCTCCTGTCAACAGCACCCCTGAATGGCAGCGAATTAAGAGTGAAATATCTGCTCCAGCTACTGCTTCCCTGTCCAGATCACAGCAGCGGTGTTAAATATAACTTTGTGGCTCTGAATATTGCCCAGATTTATTCCAGTTCTTGCAGTTTCAGGTTATTAGTAGCTGGATGCTGGGGTGTGCAGCCTGGGGCAGCCAGAGCTTGCAGGAGGGAGCAGTTGTAGAACCAGTATTTCAGAGGAATGGATTTCTGTCAGACACAGGATGTCTAGGACACCTCAGGAATGTGTGTTACCACTAAGCTGCACATAACAAGTGTCAGGGAAGAGATTTTGTGCAGTGTTACACTTGCAGTATTATTCTGATGGGAAATAACCTTCTTATTTTGCCTTATGTGGAGCTATTTCTTTTAAAACATTGACCTCATCAGCTCAGGTCAAATTAACTGTTCTTTATTATTGCCTTTTCCTGCAATATTGCTTCCTGTGCAAACAACTGCTCAGCGGCTGCTCCTGGTTTTCAGTCTGTTTCTTTTATAGCTCGTGGAGCAATTATCCAAAATCCTGTTCCAAACTCCAAAAAGTCTGTCAAAATACTTTTTTAATCAATTGTGCTCCTTCAAAGTTGCTTAGACATATGCCAGGTACTCTGAGGTAAGTGAGGTGCATGTCACACTGTGGTTTAGGCTACAACAATTCTGCAGCTCCTGAGGGGGCCTTACTTTGCCAATTCTTACTGCTCTGGTTTGTTTGGTTAGTTTGTTGGTTTTTGGTTCAGTGTGTTTTAGTGTGTGGGGGGGTCGTGGTGGGGCTTTTTTGGGTGCTTTTAGTGTTTGCCTGAAGTTAAAAAATAAAGCGGTCAAGGCTTCCTCACTGTTAGCTCAGCTGGTCTATCTTCAGACTGAAACTCTTCAGATGGAATTGGTTCCTTTGAGATGAATGCCAGTTTGAGTTTAATTGGTATTTTGTTTTTAATCTTCATTTGGCTCATACCACGCACATTTCTCTTTTACAGCTGGGTGGAATATTTCCTTCTTTGCAGCTCTTGGTAGTTTAGAATCACAGCAAAATCACAGCACTTATTTTCAAGAGTAAGTAATGTGTTTAGGCATATAGATCCTTTTGGAGTAGACATACTTGGTTAGAGAACATGCGTGTAAAGGTAAAATTTCCAGTGGCATTGAGTGTTCTGTGTCTCTGTGCCTGTGTGTGGTGGCTGTGTCTCAGCTCAGACACTCTGGGCTCGGTGTCAGTGCCATGAAGCAGAATCCCTTTCCAGAAGAAATCCAAATGCCCCAGTCAGGGGAGTCACAGCACTTTCCAGAGGTGCTCAGGGCAGCAGTGTTGCTGCCAAGCAGCTTCCTTGGTGCAGAGATTCACAGGAGGTGCACATAACCCTGGGACAAATGGGATTCTGCAGTTGCTAAACACCATTTCCATATTCCTGGTCAGAGTGTACATTGCATATTGCTTTAGCATTGAATTTTTGTCATCAGTAACAGTGTCTTGTTTTTAACAATGAGCATTGATTTGCTAAGAAGGATACTCTTTCTGAAAAGAAGAGAGGAAAAAGAAATCATGGCTGCTGCATCTCTACTATTTCTGACAATATGTGGATATAGAATTCAAATATATAAACAGAGGGGCATCAAATATTCTGGATTATATAAGGACTAACATGCTGGATTTAAAAAGTGATCCACAGTCCCGTGACCCACCTACTGCTCCCTTAAATCTCCTAAGTTTATAAATACAATATGACTGCAACTTCCGAGTAGTTTGATGGAGAATGATTAGCAGTAGTAAATATATTTATCATGCTAAATCTCTAGCCCTCTGTTTAAATAAAGCTGTTTTGTTAAGAGGCAAGCACATACATGCTGAACTGTGCTTTGAGTTTCTGAACTCTGGTTTTGAAGTGTATGCCAGATAAACTTTATTTAAGTGATCTATCATCAGAATGCTTCCTGTGCACTCCAGCCCATGGACTGAAGTTTGAAACATTAATTGGGTTCTGGCCTTTCTAAGTAATTACTGTTATATCAAAGTGCATAAACATTCAGCACATGATGTTGACTTAATGAATTTTGTTCCTGATGTTGGTAAGAAATGTTTCTGGAGGAAAAAAAGCAAAGTAAATGACAGTATTTGTTATTTCCCCTCCCTTCATTTACACAGCAATGGCCTTGGAAAAGGAGACTGTATTTTGAAAACGCTGTGCTGTGTCTCCCCATAGCTCTCGGCAGGATTTTAGTTTGGAATGCCTTTGGAAATATGCTGTAGTTGAAATTAAGCTGTTTGGTAGACAGACATAATCACAACTGCTTGACTTGATTCTCTGATACTGCTCTGTTAAAATAATATTTGTTCATTTACTTTAAGGCTCCTTTACATGGCTAAAGCAGCACATGTTTATGTACACATATTAGTATAAATACAAATTAGACCCATAAGTTTGCACAGCTGTAATGACTGGAATTTAGTAAATGAAATAGCTCCAACAGTGTTAATTGTGCAGGAGTGAATGGCATGACCAATGTGCTTGTTAGTTAAAGTGTCTGTGGCCAGCAGTGGAGCAGATCTGTGCTTTAGCTGTCACTTTTTGGAATGGAACTGTTCTTAGGGTTAGATAGTTTTAAAATTTTTTGTGGGCTCTTTCTTTGTTGTTGTTTTTTTGTTTGTTTGTTTGTATTTTAATTTTGGGTTTTTTTGTGATTTTTAGTGTCCTGTTTGATTTTTGGGGTTGCCCAAGAACTTACTTGCATGCCTGACTCTTCCCCACCAGTTTTCAGAGGACGTCTCTGTGACATGCAGCATGTTCTGGTCCCATGAAAAGGCTCTTAGGGAAAAGGCTGCTTGAAGAGTTCAGCTAGATTGTCATTTGCTTCCTTGCCTGTATGGAAACAGGCACTGGGACTGAACACCAGGAATGGGCTTCAGGCTCTAATGTAGGATGCCCAGATTCCATCCCAAGCAGCAGCCAGACCTGCCACTAGCTAAGATAGCACAAAGACACATTGTAGAGTAATCTAAGGAAAATGCCATTTAAATCAGCCTGAGATCCTCCTGCTTCTGAGTCTTACAGCTCTGAATGTACCTTTGCTTGAGTAGGTGTTACTGTGAGCAATAAGGAGAGATCTGACTGAAAGAAAGAAGGTGGCTGAGAGGAGAGTCCAAAAAAACAGCTGGCAGGGAAATAAAGAATAATAAAAAGTTTCTCAATCATTGTTTGTTTTGGAAAGATCGTGCTTTAAGCACATGGAAATACTTTACACATTTGAGAAGTGCTGACTTCCTACATGCCTTGTGAAGGAACAGCAAATCATTCATATAATGTAAACACATTTATAGGTTGTTCCAATATAACTGCTGTTCTTTTTAACAAGATACAATTCAGTGCAGACATGCTCTTTTGATGCTATACTTTGGCCAAGAGTTGCAAACATCATAAACATTAAATATTAGAGTTTGTGCTAAATGAACTTTGCAAAGTTATTGAACCACACTTTTAATGCAAAAAGTTGTTAAACAGTGCAGTTTGATGCACTGTTTAAAAGTAAACACGTGAGAAAATAATGCTGGAGTGAAACAAAGAAATAGCTTGTCCAAAAATTTAAGTATAAGCATTATGTCTTGGTAGAGATGATAAAAAATGGGAGTGGATGTGCCAAAAGTAGGCTGTTCTCTGCCTCTTTGTAGGAGCTTCTTATGTTCTTGAAGATGGCTATGTCGAGAGGGCTTCACAGAATTAAATATTTTAGAATTTAGAGCTTAAAAAAATAGTTCAGGCACCTTAATTGTCATTTCACAATAAAAACATTGATTTCTTCTTCAAGTGGTCGGTAGACAGTCTCCAGTCTTACAGATGGATGTGAAATGACATTCAGCTGAGGACTTTTTAAAGAGGAAAATGGTTTTAAAGAGAGCAGCAAGAACATTTAAAGAACTGTAGTAAGATCAATGAAGTATTTGAAGCCATTTAGGGAAGCTCTAGTACATTTGTATATGTGCATAGAAATATGTGTGCCCTTTCTGCCATGATCCTTTTTGTTTTCTTAGCAGTTGTCTCCATCTGTGAGAACATCGCATGTTTTTTTCTAATCCTTTCTTCTGTTGCTGCTGATCAAAGCGGTTCTGTGTCATTCCTTCATCTTCTCTATTGTGTACCTGGAGGAGCTCTGGTGACCGGGAATGGCAGAGCAGGGGTAATGGCTTTGCAGATTCCTCTGAGTCAGCACTCAGTTGGGCCATGTCTGTTTGTCTTGCTTTGAGAGACTTGGCTGTTAAGACACATGTGTGCAGACTCACCTCACAGACTGGTTTCACCCCTGGTTATTACATTTCTCAATGAACTAGAGTCTGTTTGTTGATGTGGAGTGTGTTGATCTTGCAGCACAGTTAAAAGATCTCCCATATGCCTGTATTTTCTTCCTTCCCTGTTCTTAGGGCCACCTTCAGGGTAAGCACAGCCTACAGCTGGCTTTTCTGAAATTCTTGCCAGACTTGGTTGTACAAGGAGAGCCAAGAGGAGAACAAGAGCTGGCCATAGTGGGAGGCAGTTGCTGGAAGAAATATGGCAGGTAAATCAGTAACAAGTGCTGGCAGCAGCAGCAGTGGTGCTGTGCTGGAACATGGAATCAGGGCTGCTGGGAAAGGGGAAGCACAGGGCAGCACAAGAGACAGATGGAGGAGGATGAGGGGGCTAGGATGTTGTCTCTTTGGGGAGAACATGGGGGGACATGGGGCAGAGTTGACAGAAAGCTGGGTGTGAGTGGGATGGGAGTTTCTAGGCAGAAGGGCTGAGTGGTTTCTGCACAAGCTCAAGAATTAGAGGGAAGTTCTGGGACAGAAAGATATGGGGACCTGAGCATTCTGGTATTCATCCATCACAGTCAGTTCCCGTGTAGGAATCCCATTTTCTAAGATCAGCCAGGGTGGTGTGTGTGGCTTCCAATGTGGTACCCACACACACACACACACATGCTGACCAGGGTTCTGGCTGTAGGCAGGGGTGAACAGGCAGGACTTGTTTCCTGCAGCATCTTCAGTTTTGTCCAAGGTACAGCAGCCTTACTGATAAATTAATTACTAATAAATTGATTTCTTACGAAGAAAAAATCATCAGTGTGTTGGTTGGGGCTGTGCTGCGTGTTTGTGCGTGTACCACCTTTTCTGCACCTTAGCTCCTGCGTAAGTGCGCACAGCAAATTAATGAATGTTTGCTGCAGGGTCTCAAAGAAGTCAAAGGGGACATTTATAGATCAAAAATTCATTTAAAAATTAGGATGTATTTCAAAGGAGCTCTTGGGGGCTCTAGTTTTCAACAGTCATCATTACCATCCAAGGTGCATCTGTATTGTACTAGGGTCCTTGAAGAAAGATATTTGGATCAAAGAGACTATGCAGAGGAGACTTCAAAAGTAGTTTTCCTTAAAAGTGTTTGTTCAGGTGCAGAGGGTGAGAGAAAGGAATATTGTTGGAGGCAATCAGTGTTGGACATCAAAAGGTGGGTGTCCCTATATATCTGTAGTGATTGTCAGTCAGTGTCTCTGGAAAGGAATATTAACAGCATTGACTAGCAAGGAAACAAATTACCTTAACGAAGAAGTGCCTTGGTCTCTGAAAGTTTGTCTTATCCTCATGCCTCCTAATATTTTGTGTTTGTTGGGATTTTTATTTTAAAGGCAAAAACATAGATAATGGGGTATGTTGAAGCAGAGAATTGACTGGTTTAGTTAATTGTTTTGTTTTGCCTGAACACAGTTGCTACACAGGTAACTTCTGTATTTGGGGGAAATGTGAGGCTCGGGTGTAGCTTGTGACCCATTACAGTTCAGCGGAATGTGTGGCAAAGCAGTAAAATCCTCTGCCTCTTGCAAAGTCAGTAATAGCATGGTGATGCACTGTGTTTTATGCAGGCTTATTTTTTAAAATATAAAGTACTAAAGAATATTGTGACTAGAGAGAAAGCTGCTTTGACTCACTTAAACAAATGTGTGCCGTGGTACGGGCAGGAAATGGAAGGACAGAGAGCACATGTGGAACCATCTATCTAAATTAGCTGGATGGGGGCCAGGAGACTGGAACTTGCAACATTTGCTGTGATTAGTAGAAAATGAAATGGTGGTTTTGTGTAAGAATAATGATTCTTGTATTATTCTGGGCAAGTGAGGTAGATCCTGCAGGACACAGATGGTCCATTTAAAGGTGGTTCTTGTGGAATTGGAGAACTTTGAAAAGGTAAGTAGTTTGGAGGGAGGAACAAGTTAAAAGTGAGGGCTGTGCACAGGAGGAAAGCAGCATATATATATTTAGGTCTGAGGCCCATTTTCCTCTTTCATCTCTTGAAAGAGAGGCATAAATAAATAGAGCATCACTCCCTTCTCCAAGGCATAGAGGGATCACAGAAACATGATCCTCTTCAAGTCAGTCAGAGGCAGTGCTCCAGTACCCAGGAGCTGCTGGGCTGGGCTGTGGGGATGTGCTGACAGATGTAAAGGAGTGGACATGGGCACCTGATCCTCACCATCCCCTGGCACTCCAGGGCTGGGACTGCCTGTGTTTGGTACCTGTGCTACATGGCTGGCATAAAGCAAAAAAGCCGCAAACTTCTCAGTTTGGAATGGTTCCCTGTGATAGCCCTTTGGCTTCAGACAGGCAAAGCTGGAATAATCGATTAGTAAATATTTGAAGAATTTTCTGCCTTTCTGAGGGGGTGGCACTATCTTAGCCTTGCCTGCATACCAAGCATTCCCCTTCGTGGTTGTTTACAAGAAAACATGATTAGGATTTTCTTTTGTTATGGGGGAGAAAAAGAGAGCTTGGCTTGAGAGCTAATGGGAGAACATAGAGGGGATTGCGGTGGGAGTTTCATCCTTTCTTTGACTTCACCCATTTGTTTTCACTTATGCACCTTAATCTGCCCCTTGATGGGATGATGCCACATTGAATTCCTCTTTAGGTAGAATCTGAAGCCTAGACAGGTTAGGCCAAGAATTTATCACATATCAGGCACTTCCAAAATCTGTTTGGAATACGGGGTAAAAACCATCCCATCCTTAAGGTGCAATTTATATTAAAGCTTAATGTTGTGTCAATTTAATTTCATTGATAGTGTTGTGTGCAGCATTTGCTTTGTGCTGATTTTTAACCTGTTTTGTGTCTGGTTAGTTAAGTGGATTTGAAATACAAAATTAATCAGATGCATCACTTTTACAGTAGTATAAATATTCTTGAAGAGTTTCGTACTCATTTAGCTGTTTGTTGCTTTTAAATTGTAACCAATTTGAGGTTTAGGTGCCAGGTATAACTTTGGCATTGTCTCTCTGTAATCTAATTGGAAAATTTTTGGATTTTTTTTTTTAAATCCTGAATAAATTATTGGGAGGATCAGGGTTGTTTTGTTTGTTATGAAGACTAAAACATAAATGTAGCTGCACTTAAGTTTTTATTTGGTTTATTTATGAAGAGGCAAAGTACATAGCAACTGCAGCTTTTCAAAATGTGAAATTTCTGCTGTAGGAAGAGAGCTCCTTTAGAACTGCAGATACTTTATCTTTGTTGTTAAATGCAGCACTCTACAACCATGCTGGTTCACCTTCTATTGTTTTCAGTCCGTCTCACTGGTAGCCTCAGATTTGGAAATGAAGGAGTGGACAGTGATGGAGGTGACAGAGTTGGACTATGGGGGGGAAGTGAATTTAGAGAGTAAAAACCACTGCTGCATGTTCTGTTTGGAGAAACTTCTGCCTGCAGCTCTGGAGCTGTGAAAATGCAGTCTGGACCTGGGAAGGGTGGGAGGAGACTGTGTTTTCTTGTATCTTTTGCACAGGGAAGTTTTGCTGTTGTGCATTCTGTTGCCTTTGGTTTTGCTGGCAGAAAAGGAAGCCGGAAAGCCAAGGAATGGCCAGTTGTCACTTTTAGGAAGGGGAGAGAGAACCCCTACCTGCCATGGCCTGTGGGTGACAGGGTGAGAGGTCTTTCTTTCTGCAGTGGGAGGGATGTGTGTGTGCACTGTCAATTGTCCATGACAGCTGAAGGTGGGGGGAGGGAGCTTTGGAGGGGAACTCCGAAATTTGGATCAGGGAATGTGCGCTTCAGTCAAAATGCTTCAGTTGCGGTTAATACCGAGTGACTGCAGCTAGTTGGAACATGATTTTTGGATTGGAATATCAGTGCAATTTAGGTTGAGTGGTTTTTGTTATGGTTTCCCTACCTTCTCTAGCAGGGCATGTTTTGCTGAAGGATCAGTTGGAAAACCTGAGGGAATGTGGATGATGTGAATGACAGGGTTACTACTCTGACCATTTCAGCAGACTCACTGAGTTTATAAAATCTCCCCTTTTCATTATTGTTTTATGCTTTTATATTTTCTGATTAATGGAATCTTCAATCTCTTTTTAATTACTTGCATAAGGTCACACAAAGTATTAAGCTAAGGCCAGGGAGAACAACTTTGTAAATTCTTACTGCTCTGAAATCTAATTAAAAACCTGCAAACTTCATCATTCATCATTTTACCATAGGAGTGTATTTCTTATGGAGACAGTCTAATATCCTGCAGCAACTTCATGGCATTAAAAAAATAATTAATGGACCCTTTTAGGGCAATGTGTGTTGCTACAATGTGGAATAATACTTCAGTGTTGTAAGTGAATGGTGTGCTAGGAAACACTAATCCCTTGTGTATAGTAAGAGGAAGTATGAATATTACTTATTAATAATAATGTAAAACACCTTCACACACATGCTTTCCTGGGCCGGTCTACCTTTTTGTAAACAACAGTGAATTTTAATTACAGAAAATTGGTGAGAAGCAAGAAGGATTTGTGTAATTAAGACGATCTGTTTATTTAAAAGTCTTCAGAAGTTGTAAGAGATGGAACTTAGCTGTATGTGAAGGATGAATGTTGTGCAATAATGCCCCTTCATTCCCCTTTCATAATAAATCTCTGCAGAGTATTCATCTGAAGGGCTGGATGCCAAAAAGAACAGGTTCGACTTGTCTGTGAGGATTTACACCACAGTGAAATGCACAACTGCTTTTGTAGAGGTCATTGTGAAGGTCACGGAGCCAGTACACACTGCTGAATGGGAGCAGCCTGGAACAATGCTGTGAGGGGTTGGACTGCCTGAAATCACAGTTTCCAACCTCATCTGAAATGTAGCAATAAGCTGGAATCCTTAAAACACATGGCTTCAAAGCATGTAGGCTGTTTTGCAAGAAATAAACAGTCTCTTTTGTAGAAGTTTGCATCTTGTACCCTCTGCTGAATGTGGCTCTGAGCTCAGAAAGCAAGAGTGTGCCCACTTCCTGACAATTAACATTGAAATAACTGAGTGTGTCTAATATAAACATCCTCAAACCATTAATAATTGCCTCTGTCCAGGTTAAAAAAAAACCCCACAATGATACTGGATTTAACTACCTGAAATTTGGTGCACCTCTTTTTTACAAATAAGGTCTGAGTTTGGCCATATGGTCACTATGTCTTTAAATAAAAGATGATGATCATTTCAAATGGCAACCAGCCATCAGTGGGGTTTAGTGCAGAGATTAATTAGTAAACTTTGGAATGCGCTACAGCAAATGCAGCTGATTGGCAATAGCATGTGGAGCAGCAACTGGTGGAAAGCTGGTGCTGCTGAGCAGCAGAGGTATTTCCAAAAAGACTTAAGGGTGCTGTGATGTGCTGTGCTTTAAATGGCATTGTGCTGATTGCATCAAACCACCGATTCTCTGTTTATGCAGTTTGGTAAATGCACGGATTAGAGAAATCTGGTGTGCATTTGGAAAGAAAGCAAGTTTTTCTTTTGTTGTTTTGATGAGGTGCACCCCATGAATAAAGTGAACCTCACTTTACAGGGATTGTGGCTTGTCTGCAGTGCATTTTATATTTTTTTTTAATTAAGAAGAGAAATGTTAAATGCTAAGATAATTATTCTAAAAAGACACCAACATGATTATGGACAATTCAATCATTATTGCAGTAAGCTGTTCCTTAGAATTGTAGTCCACTTTTTAAAATTATACAGATTTCTGAGTATGTGTGTCTGCATGATTTATAATGGCTTACTCTCTTCCTTTTAAAATTTTAAGTGCATGATTAGAGAAATTTGGAAACTTTGTTAACTTTCTAAAGAGGTTTGATCTATTTGGTATGAGTAATGGACCCCATTATGTATAGTCTCTAGTGGGACTATTTTTTCAACTTGTTTGGCCCATGGGATTGAGGCCCAGATAATGAACTTAAGGTGGTTTATGTAATAAATAACTAACATTGAGATATTACTTGAAAGCCAGATACACTTCTTTAAATCTGTCTTAATTTGTATTAGTCTTCTGATGCCCACCTTCATATAGAAAGCAATGGTCAAACATCCATTCAAATTGGTAAGAAAACTCACACCAATACCGGTAGGTTTTTGCTTTGGAAATGCCTCAGGCATGTGGATTAGCCCGGTAAAATTCATCTGGCTGCATTTGCCCCTAGTTTTGAGCAAGAGTCTGCCCTGTGAGCTAATGGTATCGCTGAAATAGTCTTATAAATTTTTGATACAAACCTAGCGGAGGTGCTTGATCTCATAAGATATGGATCACCCTGGCTTTGACCCAGAAAACCCTTAAGCATGTGCTTTGAAATGAAGCAAGCGTGTTTTCCTCTTGACTTAACTCTCAGCTGTGTGACCTGGTCCTCGTTGCAGTTCAGTCCCTAGAGCCATCCGTGTCTCATGGTGGATCTGTGGCCCCAGCAATAGCACACGTTGGTGTTTGGTACCTGGGTACAACCTGCTCGACTTCCCAGCTGTTGGAACAGTCCGTGCAAAGACAGGGAGTGGAGGCTGGAGTAGTGAGGGTGCTGGTTGTTCCTCTGGAGGCCTGTTTGTGCAAGCCTCTGCTTCCTAGAGCGTGGTGTTTATTGCCATAGGTAATTGCAGCGCAGCGGATGGGCTCAGTTTACGCCATCAGGTTTAAGCTTGCTTGGCTTTCTTGGACTGGACTTGCAGGCCACGATCCAGGCAAAGTAATTGGAATGTGACTGCTCCTTTGGCTTTGTGAGGCTCTTTGTGTGCTGGGAGCTGGGTAGTTTTCTAAGCTGAATTAGTGATGCTGAATTTGGGTCTAAGCCCCAGGTAAGTGTGTGATAAAATTTTCTGATGGCAAATAAATTTGTTAGCTTGACATGCTTCTAAATAATTCCCGTGTGCAAATGTGCACATGATTGGGGCGTTACAGAGTTGTGCAAACATTCTGTGATAGTCTTTGTTCAAAACTGTTTAACTCCTGCCCTGGATTATTTGCATCTGAGTGTATCTGTGTGTACACACAGAGAACAGAAACCTCCATGCACACAAAGAGCATCTCATTAAAAACTGCATTATTTGAGCACTGCAATCAGCTAATTACTGAGGTGTGTTTATTTTATTCAAACTGCTGTGTGTATGTACAGTATACGCATCCAAGTACATTGTAGAACATTATGAATAATTAAAAGCAAACTGTAGCCCTTTACAGAAGCAAATGTAGGTACATCCAGTGAAGCATTATCCTGGCCAGGCTGCTGCTTTGCTGTGACTCAACGATTGTATGAATTGCAGACTACTCTTGGTAGCACTTGAGGGCTGCCTCTTGGTACTGGTCTAAATCTGAGATAGAAAAGATTAAACAGTCTGAATTTCTTCAACTTGATAGCAAACAATCACTGCAGCTCCATATTTGTCCTAATACCCTGGAACAGACCAGTGCAGCTGCTGGAGTAGCTGGACTGGGAGTTAGGTGATTTTGTAAGGTGAGCTGCTTTAGGCTCTGGCAGGCTTTTGTTCCTTGTCGATCTCTTGGTCAGTGCTCCCTGTCCTGGCAATAAATGTTTCAGCCAACACAGCAACGGCTGTGAACAGGAGATGTGGGAGAAAAAAGTTGATGAAGTGTCATGTTTTAACTGTACCCTGAGATTAATGTGAAACTGAAGGAGAAAACATGGTTTTCTCAATCAGCTACCATTGATAAAAGTTTGTGTCTGGAGCTAGGGCCAAGTTATTTAGGCTGCTGGTGATTTAAAGAGTGATTTAAATTTGTTTGTTAAAGCTTTTTTTAAAGCTTGCCATCTTTTGCTGAAAATATAATTTTGCAGAGAGTTATACATCTTAAACTTAATTTTCTTTTTCTTGTCAAATCTTGGACAATTGGAAACAAACCCCCCAAACCCCACCCTGGATTATTATTAAGCCAAATGTGCCGTGAAAGCTTCTTGAACAGCTTGCCTTGGCATGCTGAAATTAATGAGGTTATAGTCCAGCCATGGTGGTGGTGGGGAAAATAACCTTCCAAACTGTCAGCACTTGGGCAGGGAAACACAAAAACCTATTATTATTCATATGTAGTGTAGAGTTTCTGATTTGCTCCCATTGACTTGAGCGATACGGTATCAGTTACTGCCATGGCCGTAGTGCAGGGTTTGTGTTTCATGTGATGAAGTGGAGCAGCGATGCAGATGCACAGTAGCCCAGTGTGGCTGGATGGATGGCTTCCAGGTAGATGGACACTGGGGCTGACCGGCTTAGGAGGCAGTTTGCTGTGGTCAGCCAAAAAATCAGCTCTTGCTGGTGAGTCTGGAAGGGTTCGTGTGCGCTGAGTCAGTCTCTTTATATACCGGGGTGATTGTGGCACTGATTAGACTGGGAAGGCTTGGCAAATCCTCCTGGTGTGGGAAGCTTGAGTGCAAAAACTTGCCTAATTTTCTTTATTTAAATCAATGTCGTCCTGCTTGAGGCCTTTTGGAGAGCACATCTGAGTGAATGGTGTTTAAAGTGAACACAGTGTTCACAATAAAGGGCAGTTTCGGAGGAAAAGGATGTGCTGAGGGTTATTTTCCACGGGCTTCTGCCGTGTTACACGTGGAGGGACTCAATTCTCCTGCATACACACATTGTGTTTTGCGAAATCTCTGCTTGAAAGATTTAACATCTTAAAATTTGCTTTATGATCAGCAATTCTTTGAACTTGCAAACAAGAAAGCACGGATAACTTCAAATATCCATTTGAAGTCTGATTCTGAGGAATGCTTATGTTGATTTTGACCTTAGAATGCGAAGTTTGATCTCTGTCTCAAAACTGCAGTTTTCTAGCGGAAATGTAAATACAGTCTGAACTTTTTTTAGATACCTTTAAAGTGTGCTCTGTCTCTTGAAAACAGGGACTTTATTCCAGAGATCCTGGATATTCTACACATGGGAACTTACTTCTCTTCATAAGGCCCCAGATTCAGGAGCTGATCTCTAATCAGCAAAGCTCACTTGCATGAGCTTTTATTTAGGAGACACCGATCTGTGGTGGTTTAGACTGGAATATAAAATTTTTGGTAATTTGGTAATTGTGAAGCTTCATAGACTAGAGAATGGTGAAGGGTGGAAGCTGATTGAGATAATTTAGAGTTTTATATAAGCACATAAAGCTGTAAGTTGTCTTGTTGTGTTTGAGTTTGAAAAGCACTTTTTAACTACTTTGACATCTCGCTTTTATTCTCAAACATCTGCTTTAGATTGTTTGCCATAAAAGTGTAAGAATTAATCTTGCCCTCATTTTTGTTATTGCTACCAGAAACCAAACTATTTTTATTACTTCTTGTATAGGGATTTAGACCCTGAACTATTTTCAGAGTTTAGAAAAGGAGTTTGTATTTTGTTTTCTTTTCTTCCCTCCTCATGCTCCCTTCCCCTCCCCAAGCTTACAGGTAAAGTTAATTAAATTATAGTTTTTAATTGCTCAAAGATGTTCTGCAGGGCTTGTAAAACTGTGCTCTACTGTGCTTTATTTAGTCCAATACTAAGAGTTTGAAGTGGATTCAAATGATCAGCTTATGTTGGTTTGTTTCTCAGAGCAGCAGCTGCCCTGAGCCAGGGCAAGCATTTGCATCATCTGTGGAGAGCCTGGTACATATTTTACTGATTGGAAATAATATGTGAAATTCAAAGAAATGAAGACCTTCCTATATGATTAGTCCTTTGATTAACAAATGTTCCTAATACTTGTTCTTGGGCTTCCTTTTCTCTGGGATTGGAGCTTGTTTGTGTTGTTTCCCAAGCAGCAGCAGTGGCCATGGCATGGGATGTCAGTGCAATCCCTGATGCCCAGCACGCTGCCTTTGAGCAATGGCTTTCCACGTTGGATATTATTAAATGTCAGGGCACTCTGCTGTGTGGCTTCATGCGGTACTTGTGCCAGAGCATGCAGGAGTCTTCCCTCCTACAATGGAAGGGTTGTTTTTAAGGCAAAACTGTCTGTTGTAAGCCTATAGCAGGAAATACTCAGGCAGCCTCTCCAACTTGCTCGAAATGCGATGTTTGTGCTGCAGTTGCTTTCACAGCAGTCTCCTCTTTCAGAATCTGTGGAAACACTTGCTTTTTTTCCTTCATTTGAATACAAGTGTTTTAGCTAAAGGGTTCACAAGAGAACCAAAGAACAAGATAAAACAGATGAGGCATCTTTTTATTGTGTGAACAGATAAATACGGCTTTTCAGGGACTGAGTGAAATTGCTGTGTGATTTTATCCACTTTTGCTGCCAGCCTCTATTTTCTCATAAATTGTAGATTTTTAGTGGCAGGAGCAATTTCTTTTTCTTTCTGTTAAAGAAGCCTTAGATATTTCTGACTGTGTTTCAAGGAGTTAGGAAGCTGTAGCCACTGAAACCAGGGCAACAATGGTTTGTTCATAGGAGGACTTTTTGCAACTGTCTCAGGATCAGGCAAGGCTTACAAATAGACTTCTTGGTCCTGTGAAGTTCTGTGAATCCTGTCCAAAGGACTGGTAAAATTCAGGTGCCATGGGAAGTAAATACACACATGAAAAGCAGTCATGTGTCTGTGGTTCAGATTTAAACATCGTTTTGTTATACCCACGTAAAACATAGATGAAAACTTGCATGGAAAGAGACTGAACCTCTCTGGAAGGACTAAAGAGTAAATTTTGTGCATATTAAAAATGCAGTTTCTTCTGCCCCAGGGAGTTTTTTGTTTAGTTTGAGAGAATTAATGTGCATTTTGAAAGCAGTGCCATGAAGTGTGTGTTATGTTTGCACTGGGTCCCCTCCTGTCCTGAAATAGTTGGTTCATGTTTGTGTGCCCTGCATGCAAATAGAAAAAGGCTAGAAATAAACTACTTTTACTTTAAGTAATAATTTCTAAATATATTGCTAACAGTTTTCAGTTTTCATTTAAAACGTTGTACTAAATACAGCCAAGAAATATTGTGAAGGTGTATCACGTACTGCTAACATCTGATACTTTCTTAGTTTTTTAACTTTAGACTTCACTTTTTCTAAATTCCCTCTTTTTATCTTTTTGCCTGTTTCTAATAATTCACCCTTTCTGTTTTCCTATTCTATTCATGCTTTTCCTTTCATCTGCCTTTATTGTCCTTTTCTTAATATTTTGTTCTTTTCTTTTTTGTCTCTGTTGCTGTAAAAACTTCCTTGCTTTCTCTTGCCAGATGATCATCAACTTTTAGCAGTCCCTCCTTAAAATCTAGCTATTCAAGGAATCTCACTTTATTTCTTCCCTTTATCAGACAGACATAAGCCATACTGAATGTGATCTTCTGCATCTTTATCAATATTTATCTGGGTCTGGGGTGGATGCTCAGTAAAACACGGAATATGTCTCTGACTTCCATATACACACACAGAGTTTCTCATTTTCTACAGTCTGAGGTCAGCTTTCTGTTTGGCTTTGTTATTTTAAGCAGTGTTTCCTTTTAAATCATCCATCAGGCTTTGCATTCCTCAAAAACAGTATTGTGGATCTGTGGCTGTTTGGATAGGGGAAGCTGCTTTAGAGAATCCCAGGAAAGAGCAGATAGTGGAGTACAGTGATGTATGATTCTTTATGAGCCGCTGTTCTTCCAGCACAGCAGCTGGTTTTTAGAGTTTCCACTGTTCTCCAGGAAATCCTAGATAATTTTCTTGCAAAATAGAGGGATCCTGTCAGTGTAACACACAGCTTTAGTTCAGCAAAGGAGGAGCACCAGTAGATTCACCTGTGCAGAAGCTCAGGCAGTTGTTTCTGGTTGATGAGTGATGCTTTGTACTTTGACCTCCCCTGCTGTGTCTGTCCCTCTCTCAATGTTCATGATACACAAAGTGGCATTTGTAATTTATTTCTACTTCATGTCCCTTGAAAAATTAGGTCTTTAATGTGTATATTTAAAACAATGTTATATTAAAACCTTAAATCCCATAATTAGACTGGCTATTGTTGATAGTTGATACTGTGCTTTGTTGATAGCCAAACTGAAATGACCAAGGCTCCAGAAGTCTGATGGTAGAGATGAAACAAAAGTTTGTTTAGTTCTGCTTAGTACTGTGTTAACACACTGAGAACTGGTGAAACAAACCAAACAGAAGGTGGGCTTTAAGTCACCTGTAATTAAACAATTCTCTGAAAATGGGGAGAGCCTGTGGCTGTACCCTGAGAAGGGCCATGTAGAGCCCTGTAAAAGGTGATGTAGGAAAAAAAAAATACATGAGCTGATATGATAGTGAGGTTTGTAGATGCAACTGGCATTCCCAGGGTGTCAGATGCCTCCCAGCAGCCAGCTCATGGCATGGCTCTTCAGTCTAGGTGAAGGTGGCCAAACAGGCACTAAGTGCAGGGTGGAGGCCCTGGGGATGAAGCAGAAGGAGCAGAAGTAGTTGAGCTGTGTCCAGCACAGTGGTGTGCACAGAACTCATTTGTTAGGAGCTGAGACAGAGTCGGGAGCAAGATTGAGAAACCCATGCTGAAAACTAGGAGTGTGACCCATGGGCTTATTAGTGACATGAAAATGATGTTGTGCTTTAATTCTTTGTTCCCCAAAATAACTCTGTCTTGTGTACTGGGCTATCCTTTGAACAGTGGTGGGGATTTTGATGAAAGCTTGGCAGATCCTGCCAGAACTCTGGGGTCTCCGCTGAAAACAAGAGAGTGACTTGTTGCAGCAAACATCCAGACTATCCCCTGAATGCTGCCTGGGCTGCAGCAGGCAGTGCTGGAGAGGACAGCCCCAAGCAAGCACTGCAATCCATGGGCATGAGGAAAGGGCACCGGGCTTTTCTGTGAAGAGAGGAGGCACTAAATCCTGCTCTGGCTCTGACCCAGCAGAATTGTATTTCGGCTTGTTAGATGGACACAGGCTTTCTTCTGGGAGATTAGAGAAATGGGGCTTTTTGACAGGAGCTTAAAGATAAGCCTGGTCAGGTAATTACTTATGTCAGAAAGTTGTAAAGGAAAATTTTGGAGGCAAGTAGAGCTAATGGTGTGATTTAACCCATGTTACTCCGTGGCTAATTTCCCAGGTACCTGTTTGTGTAACAAATCGCATATATAAGTGTCTTTGTTAATAGTTTCTTCAGTTATGTTGATCTCTTGGCTTATTTCTGTCATTCCTAAAGAAAGCACATCTTTTTAATCTGTTTTGGCATTTGAAAATCAAATTAAGTTACTGTGGAGGGAAAAAAAAAAGGTCTAAATTTAGGGAGTTTGTTATTAAATGTCTGAAATCATCTGCCACACAGAGAAGGAGGGTTGACAGTCTTGTGTCTCTGATCTTGCCATTTGTGGTCAGATTTTGGTTTTGAGATCAACAGAAAATCTTAATGCTGGTTCTGTTGCTTTCTGTCAGATAATTTGTTCTTTCAGTTTAACTTCTGAGATATCCTCATAGTCTTTTACTTCTCATAATCAAGTAAATAATTTAGATTTACTGTTGCTTTTTCAAGAGCAGAGAGAGAACAGTTGGTATTTAAGTCTTTGAAAAAGCTTCACTGGCACAGGAATTTTAGGCCAGTGAATAGAATTATACATTTTAGTTTGACATACTTTGTGTTTATTTTAAAAGGCTGTGGAAGACAGAGAGGGTAAAGGTTAAAATAATATTAACTGAGCCCTCCAAATCTATCAGTTTCATTCTCCTTTTCCTGAGTATTACTGTAGTCAAAGTAGTTAATCAGAATCAGAAAGCCACATTAGCATTGCTGACATGGATTTGTCAATAGTGAATTGAAAGGGTGGAAACTGGAGGGGGAGAAAAAAGCCACAACAGCCCAGCTTCTGGCTCACAGCACATTGCCAATGATATTTGCATTGATATCTGTAAGAAATCGTGTTAACATGAAATCTTTCCAAAACCTGAATTCTGTTACGAGCTTAACAGTAAAATAGTTTCCAAAGACTGCTTATACTGAAAAATTCATGGAATTTATAGTTTTGTTTTAATGTTCACTTGAAAGCATTTGGGTAATTGCTCGCTCAGATGATGGTGTGTGTAAAAGGGTCTTTGTTAAACTCTCTGTCCTGCCATGTACAATGGAATCAGTCTGGGGATGTGTTTTAGCAGCATCATGTCCCGGCATCCCACAGCCCTTGGTTCCTCCTTGTCTCCTTTCATCAGGCTCGGGAGAGTGACCTGACAGTGAAAAGGGTTAAATAAAAATAACATTGCTGCAAACGGACTTAATGAGCCCTAGCGTGAACATCGCTATTTCTGTTCTCTGACGTGTGCTGTGGAAGTGGGGTGATAGCAGAGCTGAGTAAGTTCCTAAGCAGAGAGAAATTAAAAAAGTGAAAAGATTGGCTCCAGCAACTAGTCCAGCTGCTGCTAGTACAGAAACTTGCCTTGTCTGGACAAGTTTTACTGACCCCAGTCCCTGGCTTCTGACTCTTGCCTGGAGATGTTTTTGTGGCATAGCTGTTCCTCCTCTTTCCCCTACTAGTGCATTTTTTGTGTCAGTCTCCTTTCTCTTCCTCCTCAGCTCTTGAAAGATTTCTGGAATGGCTATCAGTTGTTTCTTTTTGCTGCTAAGGGAAGGAGGTGAAGGAAGGCAGTGTCATTTTGGAGACAGGGAAAGGTAGAAGAGGGCAGGACAGGAAGAAGTGTGAACGCTGCAACTTGGGCTGATATTTCTGTACTCTGAGCTAAAATAACCTCTTTCTGCTAGCAGGCAAATACTGATGTACCTGGCATCTGCCAAGAGTCCCTCCCCAAAACTGTGTGAAAGGTGCACTGATATACTCTGATTTTGATGTTCTAATAGCCATGATTGTTTCTGAAAGAGTGTTGTTTTTGTTTAAAGTAAGCTCCTTGTTACTGCAAGGGCAGTTCTTTGTATGTAATCCATGGCTTTTCTTTTATTAATGCCATGTTGTATCACAATCTGAAACCAAAACTAGCCACTGCTTTTGTTTCTTTTTCAGCTGAGAGTTGTCTCAAACAGTCTATCAGCCAGTCAGTTCTGCTTCTAATACAAAGACATTATTCAACCCACCTCCCAATTTAATCATGTATGTCTCTCATCTGAACCCATACAGCACATGAATAGAATGTCAGTTACTCACAAATCCATTGCCATGCAGGCTTTTATATAAACAAAGTCCTAAGGATAAGCAAATGCCTTCCTTCTAATTAGCAGCATGTTTTGTGGTTCCATACATTCCAATATGTAATAGACAGCTTTGGTGCCTAAAATAATCCCAGGGAAAACACTCGTATGCTGTGAATATTTGGGTGGGAGGGAGAGGAGGCAGGAAAAAGTGTTGTCTGTGCTCTTGGAAGACTTTTCTGTCTTCATTTGGATGCTGTCAGCTTCTTTTACACAAACATTACAGCATCCAAGGGGAATTAGAAATACTTACCCATGACCACATCAGATTTTAGGTTTGTCAGGAGAAAGCAATGCAGAAGCAGGACCTTGGCCTCACTGCTTTCATTTTGGTTTCAGCATGCTGATAAATGCCTCCTAATGCAGAAAAGAGGCAAGGCTGACTGTCGAGGTGGAATACAGGAAATTTAAAAGTCTTACCTCATAGATTAGAAATGGGGTTTGGATCTGTAAAAGTGCTGTTTAAGTCCGAAGTAACAGTTACTGTCTGTTGTGGTGTCTCTAAAGTCACACAGCAGCTTCCCTTTTATTACCAGTCTGTTATGAAGTGGTTAGGGACCACTTGGGACAGAGAGACAAAAGTGGGATGCTTCTGGTCAAATGGCTTTTAACTGAGATAATAGTGGTCAAATTGAGCCTTTTAACTTCAACGAGGTTTTTTTGTGAGTCAGCTTATCCCAACATCAGTTGAAATAGGAAAGGCAATGGTTTTGGTTTGCATCCCAGCCTTTTGTACCAGTTCTGGGACCTCACTAACCTGTGCAGGGCTAAACAGTTTGAAAGTCTGTAAGTTCAGGAGCCTAAAGGGCAGGAATAACAGCTGATCATGGAGCTTTTTACCCAATGCTAAGTGGAATGTAATCCACATTGCCAAAGCCCATCAGCTAAAGTTGTGATTTTGGGAAACAAAAACAAATGAGCTGTCTCGTACAGCTGCATAATGTCCTTGAGGTGCAGATCTGCTGGCTGCACACAAACCAGTGCAATTGTTTTGCCATGCAAAAGTACATCCTGGTTCCTAATACTTGCACCTTGGCCCATGAGGGAGGTGAGAAAGACGTAGGAGAGAGTCAATCTGATGAACCAGAAGTGAGCTGCCAGTATTTAATGGTAAAGGTATTTAACTACTGCAAGAACTTACCTAGGAGATGTGCCTGTACCTCTGTGATCTGAAATCTGTAAGTCTAGATTGGATGCCTTTCAAAAGAAGGTATTTTGGCTGAACTGCCAGTCCTTGGGCTTCATACAGGACCACAAAATGTCCTGGCCTGTGCTGGACATGATGTCACACCAGCTCAAGGGGGGACAGTTTCTGTGATGCAGCTCGTCTTCAAATGTTCTGCTGTTCTCCAGGCCACCACAGTGAGCTGGTGATGCAATTCCACACAGAGAAGTCCTTCCCCATGACCCCTGTGCCCTCCATGCCCCTGGGGTGCTGACCAGTTAGCCTTCCCACCACTCATGGGCAGCTCCCTTACAGTCCCTGCTTGATCATCTGAGAGATAATGACCATTGTGATCCCCTGTGACCTCAGGCACCTTGAGAACCCCGCAAAGAGGGGAAGACAAGTGAAACATTTTCATCCTGTCCTCCCAGGAGCTTCCAGAGGTGGACATCTGTAGCAGCATCAATGGTGGTGGGGAAGGAGGGCAGTGATGAGCCCAGTCCACATGTCGGGAGCCTTCCTGTGTCTCTTGGCCAATGCTGGCAGAAGTCACTCTCATTAACAAAGTGTCAGGAAGGCACCAGTGGCAATTCTGCTGACAGTGAGCAGCTGTTCTGGTGGTGTCCTCAAGGGATGGGGCGCCTGCAATCTGAGAATCTCCCTTTTTACAAACAAAAGTAATTTCCCAAAGTATTTACCATGGCTTTGATCTTTGCCCAAAACTGAAATTTCTATTCTATGGCTGGAACAAAATTTGGATTTGGAAAGAGTGAGACTCTTCACTCACTCAGATGAGGTTGTACACACGTAAAACATTGGTATGACTTGCCATTTGGTTTGGTTAGAGAGAAAGATGTTGCTAAAAATGTAAATCTAAGCCTTATTTAAGCATTAACGTCTTGCAATGGGTGTAAGAGGCCCAAATAAATGTAGCTACAAAGTACTATATTTTAATAAACTTGAATAGACTGTAAATTGACAACTTCTAGGAAAATAGAAATCCCTACTTTTATGTCCTAAAATATCATGAAGTGGGATTAAAGCCAAATTTTTAACCTTTCTTTTCCTACTTTTTAAAGATGTGTAGTAGCCTTCTTTTAATGTTGCAGCAATAGTCTGTAGAAAAGAAATAAATGTGAGTTTACCATGAGAGTGGGAGAGATGCATGGCTAACTGGAGAACTTCCTTCACATCTCATCTCCAGGACATTGTCCTCATACCAGTGTCAGCAGCAGCCTCTCCTGTCCCCCAGGCAGTGCAGAAAAAGCCTAAAACACTCTGTTTTCATCACACACACAGGGCTGTTTCAATGGAAAACTTGAGCCGGTGATATTTCCATAGAGATCGGCTTAGATCCACGATAACACTTCTCAAGGACTTACTTCTTCAGTTTTCTTAGCTATTTTCTGCAACTCCCCAAACAAAAATATCTCTGCTCCAAATTGAGAAAGGTCACTGTCTTCAACCACAAATTTAATTAACAGCTTTCCCCTTCTACAGACTTCTTCATTCCCCTCTTTAGTTAATTTTAACCCAGTGTCCCACATTAGGAGCCTGTATTTTCCACTTGAGGGAGTAGATGCTCAAAGGAGCGGCCCCAGGGAAGCTCAGCTCAGGAAGTGATCACCACTGGGAGCCAGGGTTATACACGCCATTACACCATGGAAAGCTTCCCATCTCCTGTTTCAGACAAAATGCCTACAAAAACAATACAACTACTTTGCTAAATTCCTGCACTCTGCAGATGGGAAGCTCGATTTCTACAGGGAAAGCCAGGCTGTTTTGGGGCAGCTCACGGTGCTCTGTCTTTTTGCTGCTGCTGCTAATTTTTGTGAGCACCATAGAATACAGTAGAAAATTGAAACTGTGTGAAAGATCAACAAATCAGTGTAGAATGTCACGCAGCAACATCTGTTAACTTTGGCTCTATCTCATATCCTCCTGACCCCCTCCTTCCCAGTCACTAGTCTCCTGTTTTGTGAGAGCTCCGAGTGATAGGGACTTGGAGAAGAGGGGTGTGGAAATGTCTCACTGTTTCTCAGTGGTCTGAAGGGCTTGCAAAAGTACCATCTGGAGTGAAAGCTCAGTGTTTGCGTGTTTCTATATTTTTAGTTATGAAACAAATGGGAATTTGCTGAATGAATTAATTGTATTGCTCTGTGAAAGTCTATCTTGAGAGCCATTATGTATGGGAGCTTACAAAGCCTGTGGAGAGAAAGGAAAGTGGCTTCCCTTTCTAATTAGGGCTTTCAGGAAATCATTGATTACAGAATCAAGTGGGGTTGTTCAGAGACATTTGTTTGATAGTACTTCAGATAAATGAAATTAGTGGCTAATAATAATTTTACTAGTGACACTGGAAACAGCTGTATTCTCTAATGGTAAACTTGCCCTGAATAAAGCCTCTTCCCCCTTCCTTCTTGTTCAAACAATTATGGCTAATGAAACATCACTTCCAGTCTGTAGGACCCAGTAAAAAAAAATGTAAATCATGAAGAAATGAGTGATACAGTGAACAATATGTTCTTAGTGGGAGAATGTTTGTCTGGACCAAGTTAATGCTTGTTCTAATATTGCATATAAAAAAGTCAAAACAAAACCATGACCCATATGTAGAAATATTTTACTACTGTTTTTTTCTTTTTTTTTTCAACAGGGTCAGCATATTTCATTAGCTCCCATTCAAAAGTTAGAGGAAACTTTGTATGAGTATCAACCTCTGCAAGTGGAGACATATGGACCCCAAGTTCCAGAGCCTGAAATGTTGGGAAGGCTGGGGTAAGTAAATCAGCACATTTTAATTCCCATTTCATGGCATTATAGCTGGGATTGGTACCATCTTCAGATCGCCAGGAATGGCTTTTTTCCTCTTTTTTTTTTTTTTTTTTTTTTTTAAGAGGGATCTTAATAAAATATTAGACTTCCTGCCCAAACAACATTTTGTTTGGGTGGATAAGCTGCAATTTTTGGTCCTCTTGCCTTTATAGATCTATTGAGAGCTGGACTGGATCGCATTAGTGTTTTTAAGGTTGTCCTTGGCAGTCGTAGAGAAGTAGCTGTTCATTTTCAGTTGCACGGTATTAAAAAATAAATAAATAAAAATCTGGGGCTTAATTTACCCAGCTGTAAGCCAGTAAAAATATTAAAGTTGGGCTGTTTGCCATGGAAAAGGGTAGATTTACTTGTCGGCTGCTGTCTACAGTCAAACTGTGTTTGTGAGAAATGAAGCACAGAGCTTAACTTTGTCAAAAAATATAATGCAGGGTTGGTCCAGCAGCTTGGCAGCATCGTGGTGTGCAGCCATGTTTGGAAGGGAGTTCGGGAGCCTTCTGGGTGAGGAGGTTAGGAAGTCCAGAAGTGATGTGTCTGCTCTCTAGAGATGTGTTTGTAGCTGAAATGCCACCTGAAAACTACTGGGAGAGTGTCACCCAGCTCATCATGGGCTGATTCTCAAGTCATCAGCACGTCCAGTGCCTGGAAAACTGCATGGCAGAAAGAATGTGCAGGCTGGCAAGGCAAGAAAGAGTTTAAAAAAATAACAGTTTGTGTTTGGCTCTGCAATCTGGGAAAACTGAAGCCACAAAGTACTGAACAAAGTTGGGGCAATTTAGTGTGCAGTTTTGGAGACCACTGAAATCCAAACAGGAATCCCATCTAGTTCACTGGCACGGGAGAAGTTGTATCTCATCCAGGAAATGACAGGGGTAGATAGACTTAGGTAAATAAGCAACCTAATGGTGCTTCAGAAAACTGGAAACTGTCTGGAGTTGAGACTGTCTCCATTTTTACTGTTCCTGTGTCCTCCTGATGCCTGTAATTTTTATTATCTGGTATCAAGCTTCTGCAACCCAGTATTAATTAGGAGTTTAAGCTTGGGCAGAGTCTGGTTCAGCCTTCACCACCTGTTGGGATGGAGCACAGCTGTGAGGGACCTCCAGTGTGAGGGGAGCTTGGAGGGTTCAGCCTCATCACAAAGATGGTTTGTGCAGGGAGGATTCCCTCTGCCTGTGCCCCATGGATGCTGGTGTCCAAATCCATCAGGAGCACTGTCATCTATGTCCATTGCATTTAGCGGCACCGCTTCTGAGGCAGCCCGACACTTTGCGGAACAAAACCCTTTAAACCCTGCAGCGTCTGTGTGGGGTTCAGAGCAGGGTTTGCAAACAGTGCCACAGTCTTTTCTTGGAGACGCTTTTAAATGTGTCATTTTCCTCCTGCAAGCAGGACCAGCCAGGCTTGTTGGGCTTGGCTCTGGAGGTGATGGAGGAGCTGAGGGGTGCGGGGTGGCTGCGGCAGCAGCGGGAGGCTCACGGCTGGCTGGGTGGGTTGGTGGTGCCCACCAGAAAAGTTCTGCTGAGTCCCGAGGGCTGCTTGCCATTCCAAAACAAATACATCGATGCTGTGGGGTCCCAGCCAGCACAGCTCTAACCCTATTCCATGGGGTGTCTGAAATACCTTAAACCGTGCAGGGCTGTTGGTTTATATATTTGTGTTTCTGTGTTTATATGAACTCATGCGCATTTCCTGTTGATGATGAATGCTTAACTAATGTGCCTCTGTCCCTGCTTTGGGGCTTTTCAGGCAGCTGCATACAGCTGCCTGGGTGAGGCAGAAGAGCTGGGCACAATGTAAACCTCTCCAGCGAAAGATTTTTAGTTTCCTGTTCATTTGCACTTATAAAAGGCCAGGCTGGAGGGGGCTTTGAGCCACCTGGCCTAGTGGGTGGCATCCCTACCCATAACAGGGGGCTTGAAACTACTTTGTCTTTAAGGTCCCTTCCAACCCAAACCATTCTATGCTTGTATTTAGTTGGTTTTATTTTTTTTTTTATTTTTAGTTTCTCCCTCTTTTCATTTTCCTGTTAATAACTTTGTAGCCTGGCATTTGTTGTTGCTAAATAGTTCCCTCAAATGTGCAGGCTGTTGTCTAAGTCTCTGGAGCCAAAACTATTGCAAAGACAATTGTCAACCTAGTGACTTTGCATTCACTTTAGGTAGCATAATTTGTTGATTTTTTTTTCTTTAAAGATACATTTTTTTAATCTTCAAAACACTCAGTAGAATGAGTTTTTTAAATATTCCTTAACCTCTTACCTTCTGCAAGACTCGCTTTAAGTTTCAGTATTTTTTTCTCAGTGAGTTGCTGTAATGAAGGACACAGCTGGCAAGAAGGTTTTAGCAAAGAGCAAGAAAAAGGGTGAATACTTAAGGGGTCATGTAGAACATTTGTAAGGAATGTTCTGTAATTTAAAAAAAAAAAAGCTTTTCAAGATGACTTGTATTATTTGCTTATTAGGCTTTTCAAAAAACTTCATGGGTGGACCATAAACTTGATTTTGCATTTTTCCACTGCTCTTCTGTGTGGAGTTTGCATATTTTGCAAAAAAGGAAATTTATGTTCAAATTGTTCTTACAAATCTGTTTTCAGTTTCCCCATGGGATGTAAATTTCCTTTTTTTATGTCTTAAGTACTGCAGGAAAGCATTAACATCCTTATGCAGTTTTTGTTGGGGTGTTGGAAATCTGAGAATAATGAAGATTTAGAATTTTTTTTTTCCCCCAACACAAATGATTGGTATAATATGGAGGGGTTTGTGTCCTTCAGCCCCCAGTGAAGGTCACTTTGGTTGTTCAGAGTCGAGGACCAGCTCATGCCTGTCTCAGCTGTCAGATGGAAACGTGACTTGGAAAAGGGGAGAGGATGTGTGAGAGCATCTCCCAAACATGTGGTGCTGCCCTTGGAGGAAAATGGGGTCTTGGATCACTGGAACATGCCCATCCTGGGGGCAGCTTCTGCAGCTGCCTGTCCCTCCACGATGACTTACGGCCCTGGGTGTGTGTGCCTGTGTCACTGCTCTAAATCACTGAACTGTTCAGGGACCTGCATTGGGAAATAGTTGGTTTCTGCATGGAGCTGAGGGCAACCTATTGAAATTTTGGAGAGAGATCCCTGTCTTATCAAGGGCTCTACTGGCATTTCTGCTGTCACCACAGAATACTAGTTTGGACTGAAGTGGGAAGTGTCACCTTTTGGTTCAAATCGGTGCAAATCTGTTGAATTGCCTTTTGGGGAGCAGAGGTGTGTGGCTGCAAGAGAACATGAGGAGCACCTGGATGCTTGGGCACTTGCTGCCAGTACTTTACTTGGAGGTTTTCTTAGATGGGCAAAAAAGGCCTGTCTCTCTTCATTTTATTTTTTTTTTTTGTTTCCTGGTGTTTTAGCTGAGCATGCTGAATTTGTGTGGTTGGAGGTCTGCATTTTTCTTACTGGAAAACAAAAGAAATGAAAAATATAACAAATTTGACATGCCAAGTAGTGAAAGAATAACCCAGGATGGGGATGGAAAGTAGTGTGTTGCTTTAAAAATGTATGTTTGATATGTAGTTTTGATTCTAAAGGAAAAACAAAACAAAAAACGCCCCCTGAGGATCCAAATGATGTTTTTTTGGAGGTCCTGAAGAATGTAAAGACATTCCTGGCAGTAATTGTGAGTCTGTCTAACAGGAGTGGCCACTGAGTTTTACAGCTGTGAAGAGCCATACACAAGCTACTTAAAAACTGACTGTAAATTGAAAATCTGCTTATGTGATTAGCATTTTGGGTAAAGATACGTGAATTTCATGACTCAAGGTTTAGGAAGCAGTCCCTTGTAATCCAGAGTGGATCATACTCAACACAGTGCCAGTCATATCCTCACCATTCTCATAAAATTGAGGTAATTTACAAGTCTGGTTAAAAATTTCTCTTTGCAGCAGACCTTGTAATTAAGTCAAGCCTGGGCTGCTTAAAATAAAGTCATGTTTGCCTACTTAGCTTTGGAGAGCTCCAACCTGAAAAAAAAAATTGGAAAAAAAAGTAAATGTATATAAAAAATCAGGTTTGTGCCAAAAATCTTTTCTTTAGGGAAAAATGTGACTTTCCTTTGATCTATCAACTTGTTTTCATGTATAACTGCATTGATAGGAGCACCTTCTATGTGTTAGAAGTTAGTGTTTCATTTAAGTAAGATGCAGAAAATGAAGTTCAATAGTGAACACTAATTTAATGAGGATAGGTAATATACTTTGATAACTCTAAACAGAATGCCATTTTCAGAGTTCAGGGCATGAGTACTGAAGCAGAGTGGGAGTGCTGTGAAAATCTGTACATACAATGAACGTATTTTAGCCCACTGCTTTTTCTTATGAACAACTGGATTGATTCATTCCTTTTTTCCTAGTGTAGGACAGCTCAGACATTTTAAATTTCGCATTAAGATGAGGTTGGGTTTCATATCTGTTAGAGCTTTGTTAGTGTTTAATTTTTAACCTTCACTTCAAGTGGAAAATTTCTGCATATTTCTTTGTTGTATAGTGTTGTAGTGTAATTTGAAACACATGTAGAGCTCTGGCACTCAATCTAGAAATGACTCGTGTAACTTCTTTGCTGTCAGTCATTGGGATTTTTTTTTTTTTTTTTGGTTAAGTGAGGCAATAGTCAGGATGGTCTCCAAACTATTCTTACAGCATAGCTGAGCTGGTCTTTGGCTGGATTAGCTTCTGCTAGAACCCTGTCAGTGTCAGTGTAGGGTTGGAGGCAGTGAAATAACTGAGAATTGATTTTGAATGGGTGACAGGACCGCTGGGCTTTAAAAGTCATAGCAGGTGATTTTTCACATCTGCTCTGTCACTGGGGTATGCAGATATTTCTTGAATCTTGGAAAAGGAGAAAAGCCACAAATGAAGGGCTGATTTGATCTGCTTTGGCCCATTGGTTTTGAACACTGAATTCATTCTGCTCCTTTTAATGGAATCTAGTCTCTCAATAAGCTCAGTAGTCAGAGTCAAAAGATTGAGTAAGAGCAAGGAAAGCTTGTCTTGCTTTGGAGGGCACATAGGGGGCTGCACTCCTTGCTGGAATTCTCTTGGCTACCAAGGCATATGGTCTGAATTTCCCAGAGTCTTCTGTTGCAGGGCCTGATCCTCGGCAGAGGTTTCTGACTGCTGCACAGAATTCTGCATCTGGTACTTAATGAATGAGAACTGGCAGGTAAAGGAGTGATTATTGCTTTAAAGACTCAGCTATGTTTCCATACAGCCTTTTATTTTTTGTTCATTTTGTCATGAGTAATTAAATAAAAACCTGTGAATGGTAAAACAAGTATTGTGTAGCTGGCCTTTTTTGGCATAGTGAATATAGCCAAGTGTGCTGTCTCTTTCAGGGCAGGAGGGAACAAGGCAAGAGAGCTGCCTGTAAACCATCTTAACCTGGTTTGATATAGAAACTGTCTGGTATTGCTTTGCAGTCCACAGAAATCCTACAGCCTTCATTTTAGGATTTTGGAAGGATGCAAATTTAATATAGGGGAGGTAGATTAGCACCAATGTTTCCAGCTGAATGGAAATCAAGGAGTGCAGCCTTTGGTAAGTCTGAAATCTTACTGTTTAAGGGATCAGCTTTCTGGCAAAAAAGTCTACGAACATTTCAAACGACACCCCATAGAATATGGTGGTTTGCATGGAGCTCTTCTGTCAAGGTCATTAGCAATTGAATATATTAAAAGTGGCCTGCTTATGAAATGGAGAGTTTTGCTTCCTGCCCGCCCACCTGTGGGTATAGTGTGGGTTCTGTAACTGTAAAAGGTCTCGGGAGGGTTATAAAAGCAGAGAATATGGAAAATATATAAAGAAACAAAGAAAGAAGCCTGCATATACCATGCAGTTTCTTATATGCAAAGCTGGCTGTAGCTGTGTGTGTACCACTAAATTAACCTCCAAAGCTGGCCCTGACAGCAGAATGTCCATG
Source organism: Brachypodius melanocephalos (assembly GCA_013398615.1). Lineage (NCBI taxonomy): Eukaryota > Metazoa > Chordata > Aves > Passeriformes > Pycnonotidae > Brachypodius > Brachypodius melanocephalos. The sequence goes on along the minus strand of VZSR01000520.1, from coordinate 44,579,030 downwards.
GTGATTGTTTTTGTTGGCGTTTGGCTTCAAAATTAACTCATCGATCTAACATGAGTCTCTGAGCTCGCAATACCGGTCTGGTAATGTTTTTTTACTTTTTCATGCAATCATGGAAAAAATATGTTTCTGCTCGGAGCAGTTGTCAAACAAGCTTCTTTCATCGACAATCAGACACAGGGCAGCTGAGTAAGGCTGTTTAGTCTAGAATAAATACTCATGAGATTACAAGGTCGTTGTAGGAAATGTAATTATACCATTTATTCCAGAATAGTCTTTCTGTAGTGCGGGCTTGCCGAATACTAAATCATACATTCATTAAAATACTTACAATATGAAGAGGAAAAATAAAAAATCAGAGCCTTAATGGAACGGAGATTTGTCTGCAAACTGTGCTATGGGATCAAGCAGTAAATATTTCAAATTACTTCCAAAAATCAGGATGGTAATATTGGCATTATTATTGAGAATTTGTAGGAGGCAAACCCTGAGTTGTCTCTGCAGGTGTGGAGGCAGTGCTGCTAAGTGGACAGCTGAAAGGTGTCAGGCAAAGCTGTCCGGTGATGGATTATAATGTGTCAGGAGGCATCCAGCAATTGTGTGGGCCAAATGCCCTGTTTTCTGTGCTCTTTGTGTCTCAGCAAATCAAAGCCGTGTTACTACCAGCCACTTAAAAGGACCTGATTGTCTGTGACAGTTCTTATCTGTTATTGAAAGCCCTTCTTTGCTTTCATCCTTCCCTCTATCCCCTGCATTGATATTTGCTGTTGATGTCTGGTTCTCTTGTGACTTTGTACGTCCACAGGCTTTCCTCCTTATGCTGTATTTTGGTAGAAGTTCTAGGACTCCGTTGCATCTCTGAAATGATGTGTTAAATTTGAGATCAGTAGGTTTTGTGCTCAGTATTTTCCTTTTCTTTACATTTTCTCCTCCTTGTTTCTCCTGCACTCCATCATGTTGCCCTTTTTGAGTCTTTCTTTGGCTCCTCAGCCAGAGGGATAATTGCACTGGGAATTGTGTGGTTGCCACAAGAGAAACAATGTGTTTTGCACATGCAGGAGAGATCTGTTCTGATTATCTCTCACTTCAACAACAGCAGGGCCTCAGTGTCCTCCAGTTTTTTTGGTTCTTCCTGAGACAGAGCCCCCAGATGATTTCTTTAAGCCCAGTGCTAGAGTACAGAGGCAGGAACGCAGTCATGGGAAGCAAAGTCTGCCTCATGTGGAGTGTGGGAGGTCATGGAAGCCCATTGCTGAGCTCTTCCTCTCATCAACATCTGGGCATTGCTCCTGCTCTGTGCTTGGCTGTCGGGAGAGATGGCACAACAAGGACTTGCTCTGGGGCAGTCTAAGAAAACGCTGGCATTTTCTCCTGAAGGGTCTATTTGGATGCAGTAATATTGAACTATTTAGTCTCAGATGCACTTGAAGCAGAAAGGTGATGAGCATCCTATTTGAATTTGTCTTCTGAAGCATTTGCAAAAATTCATTGCAATAAAAATTTGGAAAAGAAGTGTGGAAAGAAAGAGAGAGAGACTTCCTAAGCCCTCAAGACTCTTGTTTTAAGAAGTGGTGGTGGTGGGGGGGGTTTATGTAAAGTTAAAATATTTAGCCAGAGACAACCAGCAAAATAGATCCATAAAGAGGAAAATAAAGCCAGTGACATCTGATAAATACAAACTGATAAATACAGTTGTAAAGCAGCATACTGAATGAAAATTTTGTTCACGTATCAAATGGCTGAAAAGGTGAGTTATGAGTTTCCTTAAATGGCAGAGGGAAGCATGGGGGAGTGTCTTGCTTGAAGCTTTCGGCAGCTTTTGAAGCAGTAATTTGTGATTCTTTATCCCCCTTCAGATGGTTTTGTTGAAGGAGTCTGTAATTCTTAAAGCTTCTCTGAAGAGTGCTTAGTGATAGGAATGAGGGTTCTCCTCCTGGAGGAGCAGATCAGTTGCCAAAGTCAGTAATTCCATTGATAAATTTCATCCTATGTATGTGACTGCTCTCAATCCTGATAATGATGGATGACAAGATTTTTAAGAGTTGGGCTGGCAGTCTCTGTTTTCTTACTTTGGTACTGACCCTGTGATCTCTCAGACTAGATCACACTGGGGGGAAAAGTGGGGCCAGAAAAAATTTCTTAAGAGTTAATGGTATCTCATCACAGATGTGTTCATTTCTTTATTTTTCCCAGTTTCCTTCTAAAAAAAAAATTTACAACCCAAACAAAAACATCCAAGTCTTCCACACCCATAAGAATTAGAGTTTCTGGCTCCTTCCATTCCAGCAGTTTGTGCATCTGTCCCTGATGGCTGTCACACTTGGTGGAAGAGCAGAGATTTGAGGGGTAACTGAGACCAGAGCTGCTGCATGGAAGGGAGTGCTTGGATATGGAGGGAGAACCCTAAAATTACCTTGACTCTGAAGCTCTTTGGACCTTTGAAATTGGAAGATATCCAAGGACAGGTTAAAGGTTATTTTATCAGGTGCCTTTTAAAGTCAGAGACTCATGTATGTTGGATCAAGAGGGCAAAATACATAATGTGAGTTTCCTATCATGCATTATAGCTATTTCTTTATTTTTTTTTTTAGTGGTGCTGCTTACAGGGGGTTGAGGAAAGTACCCACAATTAAAATGGTTGGCTGGAGATTATGTACACATGTTTAGGAACCAATTTCATGGCTTTGGTTTTAAAGCCTTGCTAGTAGTTATTTGAAAACTGTTCTAGGTAAACAAGACATGTAGTGCCAGGCTTCCAGAAAGAATTGAGTTGTTCACTTCTCCCTCTTCCATATTGAAGCATTTGAGCTGGGCTGTGTTTCTAATAACAAAGCAGAGGTTTGAACATAATGGGACTTCACAGCTGAACTATTGCTCAGGCTTGAAGGTAACGCCACCATATTTTTGTTTCTTTAACTGGTATTAAATGTAAAAACATAAATCCTTTTCAGTGGGAGAGGAGAAGGAGAGATGGTTTTCATTTGGCATAATTTCCTGTGAGACGTGGTTCTAAACAAGGCCCATATTTACACAAGACAATACAGTTTTACATGTACTGGTATATCCAGCACGTTTTAAAATTGTTTAGCCAGCTCCGGGTATTAAATACCTTCACAATAAATGTGTTTAATAAAAGTAGATGAAGTTTGAAATAATTTTTTAATAATTTTACAGTAGAAACACCAGTTAAATCAACCCCTCTGCAGTAATAAATGTCACAAAAACAATTAATTATAGTTGCTTGCCACTGCAAAATCAATTGTGTAACTGTTCTTCTAAAACTGACTTTTACATTACTAAATCCTAAACACTACACTTCTGTAACTTGTCAGAATCAGGTTTTGGTTAATAGATATTTTCAGTGATGTAATGGGAACTTCTGGCATGGAGTCAGAATATAATGGACTGTGATTAATGTTTTAATAAGCACTTTTCTTCTACTTATGATGCAGCAGTGAAATGGTTTCCTGCTTAGATTGATAGAAAAGCAGGTGTGGGTACATACTTTTTTCTTTCAGTAAGAATAAGTTTTTCAGTGCTTCTGCTTGAAAACATTTAATGTTTTTCCTTGAGTCAAACTCTCCTGATTTGGGGATTTCAATTTGTTTGTTTTAAATCCAGCTATTGCTGATATTTGTCAGCTGAAAGTGGAGGGTGCCATGGAAACCTTTTCAGTACTTAAAGTAATTGCTTTGTAAAAAAGGAAACTCATTAGTTTAAAAAATAGTTTTGATATATTGACACTTTCTTCAGTGAAAGGATTTGTTTAAATTAGTGTTGGAGTAATTCGAAAGTGTGCAAGAACAAATACAGTGTTGAAAATATTAGCAGGTTAGATTTATTATGGAGGTTGATGTAATATACTTGCTACATCATGCTTGGTTACTTTTGTCCAGGAAGTGGTTGTGTTATTCTATATTTCAAATATTTCTTTAAAAAAATTAATAAAGGAAAAAGTATTTTAGTCACTGCTTTTAATGACCCATCAATCCAGGTATAGTTTTTTTTGCTTAGGGATCAAGTCAGCTCTTGTCCTGGTGCTATTTCTTCTAAGATGACGCTAAAGGTGAGCAAATTCTGCAGACTCTTTAACATGCTAATGATATCTGGTGATGGTTGTGCACTTGGTCTCCACTATTCCCTTGCAGAGGGGTATATATACATAGTAGAAGAGAAAGAGGGTAAAACCTGTAGAAAGAGGAGGTCCTGTGCCTTGCTGGCATCATTCCACTAGCCTGGATTCCAGGGACCTCTGCTCTCCACTTCTGAAAGCTGGGTGAGCCTTTCTGGAAAGATGGAAAAGGTGCTGTGGTCCTGGCTCCGGTGCAGGCACTTTTCTCTCATCTCTGGAATCTGTTGATGTTAATTGAGATTCAAGATAATGGTTTCTCCATCTCTTTGTTCTTTCCCCTAAACCTGGGAATCTTACTGACTCCTCTGTTCTCAGGAGCATCGACCCATGCTTTAATTTTTCCATCAACTTTGGAAAAAACGCTGATATCAGCATACTTGTGTTTTTAATATTTATTGAGAATTTACCAAGCAGCCTCTATACCTTGGGTTTGTGCCAACTCTCTCTACTGGGGTATTGTCTGCCTTGCACAGAGAAGGTTACTTATGGTTTCCTTTATTTGCTACTGCTGCATTTGTCTAGTTCTCCCTTAAAAAGATGCAGGAGGTGAGTGCTGGCTGCTATCTTTATTTTCTGACTCTCTTCCAGAATTCATGAGGAAATGCTCCTGAATAAAGCCAAAAAAATTCCACACCTCTTCTCCCCTTCCTGTCATTAGAAGGTTCTCTCTCTCTTCCCCCTCTTTTCACATTTAGGCCCTGATGGATTGGGCAGACTTCTTGCTCTGTGGTCATTGATTCTACTAATTGTCAAAAACTATTCCAGAAATGAGAGAGAAAAGATTTTGCACTCTGAGGCCATCTCAAAACTTGGAAGCATAAAGGCTTTGCTGTTCCAGACTCTCTTCAGCACACAGTTAATTTGGGAATGAAAAGTCCCACAGATATGGAGTCTGCAAACAATCTGAAATATGGAAACCATATCTTGCCTTTTTGTTTTTTCCCTTCTTCCATGATGTAGGTGCATCCTGCTCTTTTTCTCCCCAGAAGCAGGGCAAGTATTGTTGTGAAGGTGTGAGTGCAATGGGGAGTTTGCTTTCAGGAGCCTACTGTGACTGAGCAGTCCCTTGCCTTGAGCAGTTTGGGCCATAGGATCTTTCTTGGACTTTTGGCTTTTGTCTAAGAGCAGTCGCTGAAGTTGTCATTTTTGTATTTTGCATTTAATATCTCTCTCTCTTTCTTACTCAGAAGTGCTCTATAGATCTTTGAGGTCTGCTGTATTTGCTCAATTTATCCAGGCCTTGGAAAAGCTTGGACTAGCAGAAGAACATACAAAGTTGGTGGTGTCCAGTTCTACAAACATCTGAGCCGTTGACAGTGTCGTAACAGACCCTGGAGATGACAGCAAGGGTAGATCAGTGCAGCTCCCTCCTCACCATTTTCACAAGTTCCCACAGTTGACACGTCCAGACTCCTTCCCTGCCTTCTCCAAAGAGCTGTAGGAAGTTCACATGTTCCCTGACTTGGTTTTGGCTCTGGTGTCAAAACACTATTCTGAAAAATTCCCATTGAACTTGTTTGGGTGCTAAGGGTGGTAGGTTTAAAAAGAAATAAAACCTCCACACAGGTCTAGTTCTGCTCCCAGCCCTGGCAGAGGAATTTGTAGTGGTTTCAGTGGGAACAGGATTAGACCTTACAGAAGTGCCTTTAGTATTCTTACCCTTGGGCAGTCTTGGTGGACACTTTCTTTTGCAACACAGAGGATGAACTGTGTGCGCTCACAGGCTCTTCCATAAAATTGAGGAGCGTGCTCACATGGCCCAGGGATGTCTGCAAATGGAGCAAAGGAATGCAGCTACCTGTAGGACAGAGGGTGGGCAGTGGAGCCTTGTGCTGGTGCTGCAGGCTCTTCATCCCTGAGTTTGTAGATATTTGGCTTTTCTGGGAGCTGTTGGCTGCTGGTTGATTTTCCCATATTTCGAAACAAATGCTGAAAACTTGCCTGGAGCTCTCTGCTCAGATCAGCTGCCCATATGTTCTACAGCAGCAGGTTTTACAGGCTGCCTGCCCTGGGAATTGAAGACCAGAAAAAGAAAAGAAAATCAATGTATTTTCTTTTAATGCTATTTTTATCTCCTTAGAAAAAGACTATGCATGGGGCTAGCCAATAGATGAGACTTCAATGCTTATGTATGGGTCTGTTTCATGCCTTCCTCATGCACTTGTGCATCGTTTGGTTTTTTTTTTCATTCTCCCATTGCTGCTTTGGTTCATTATCTGAAAAATGGAAATATCTGATTTGAAATATCAGCATTAGGTTCTGGGAAGAACTTGCTACTTCCAGTAGAGAGAACCACGTAAACTGAAGTGGCGGGGTGGAGGTGACAGTAAAGGCTCCTGGTGTCTGCAAAGAGCAGGGCATCCTCTATTTTGGGCTGCTTTGAAGGATGTTATTTGCAACAAATCCCAGAGTTTTTGTTGACTCATGCCTTATATTTTGGTTTTATTCAGCATTTTTTTTTGTCCTTTGAGGGCTCCAGCAGCTGAAACAGCATCGTCTTACCACACGGCAGTTTCAGCTGAGCCCGGTGTTTGAAATGGCAACACTGCTAAATGTTTGTGACTTGTTTTTAGAACACCATTTCAGCTGCCAGTTTCCTTGAGAAAGCAAAAGCAATATGAAAAGCAAGAAATTCAAATAAAGCAGAGGCCTTAAAATATTTCTGATGTAAAAAAAACCCCACCAAAACCCCAAAACAACAGCAACAACAAAAACCTCCAAAAACATTCAGAAGGCATGCTAAATTTAGCAGAATTTCTTGACTAGGAAAGTGACATCTAAATAAGCATTCATATTCCTTGTTTCACTTCACCTTTTCTCCAGCCTATACATAAACTCATTGATTAAATTCTCTCTTAACGAGCTGCTTCCAAAAATTTTGCTTTTCCTCTGATAAGTACTTGGGTGCTCCCAGAAGAATAGCTGCCACATGGTGAGGGTAGATACAGGGGAGGATGAGAGTTCTCCAAAACTCTGCTTCCTGACAAACTGGTGAAGAAACTGCAGTGGTACCATTGATTTTTCCAAGCAGAGGGTAGGATTTAAGGTGCCAGGAAGAACAGCTTTGAGGGGATGATCTGTGCACCCAGGAAAGCTGTTGTTTTTACTGGAATTATTTTATTGATACGAGTTTGTGCATGCCGATGTGTGTATGCAGATATTGTTACGGATCATTTTTCATTTACAACGTGATAACTCCTTGCTGTTATTGCTGTTTTATTATTAGGTGTTCTGTAGGTCTGGCAGTGCAGTGATTTTTTTTCAGCAAGTGCAGCTAAAGCTCAGTCTTTTGCCTCAGAAAAGGGAATGTAACACTCACAGAACTCACTTCAGAAAACCAAGGTGAATTCTGAATACTCAATGCTACTTTGTGTCTGTACCCACCTCCTTACCTCCAGAAGAAACCAGAGCTCAGGTTTTGTAAGCCAGCCATCATTATCTGTGTTATTTCCAGTATTAATTAATTTGTGGTGCTGTGTTTGTGTGACCTGTTCTTAGCTCCTGGCTGTGTGACCTTTGCTATTAAGCCATCTCTAGCTGGAAAAAGTCCATGTTAGTAAGTGCTACACAGATTAGTCTGAATCGTTTATCCATTTCCCCAGCCCCCTCAGATTTTTTGACAGATGTTCTTTCTGCAGTGGGTGACTTTTATATTTCCTTTCAAATCTTAGATGAAAGCTGTTGAGTATCACTAGGATAAAATGAGATCCCTGCAGGGAAAATACCTCTTTGGATGATGAATCCCCATTTACACTTACTTCTTAAGATCTATCAGTGTAAATCATGCTTAAGTATTTTTTTTTTTTGCATAGCACCTATGAAAACTAATTTGAATATGGTACTTTAAAAAAATAAATTACTGCCTGCTTTTATTGTGAAGCTAAAGGTGAGCTTGAGCTTTTCACTGGGGTGTGTCACTGAGGGGAGTATTAGTTCTTGGGGTAAAGAAATTTGAGATCTATGTTGATTTAATCCATAGGCCAGTGTAGAATATTTTCAGTGGCAGTGCATTAAATGGACAGGGCATACAATGGAAACTTTTGTACTCCAAGGGGTTGAGGGGTAATAGTGCTGATGCAGAATGATAGCTAACCAAGAAAGATGACCCACAGGACCAGATTATTTTCCTTGAAAAAAATCGAATGTTTTCTGTACAAAAAGAATGAGGAATTTGCATCGATACAGATTTAACCTCCATAAAGAGTTACAGGAAAATCCTACAAAACTGGTGGTAAAGTTTGTGTGTGGGGCTATGTTTGACATGGCATTTAGGGCAGCCCAGGCTCATGTGTGCTCCAGCCTGTGTTGGAGTAGCACAGGGGTGGTCTGGGAAGAGCCAGCTCTGCTTCCCCTGTGGTTTTTACTCTTCCATGGCTCCAACTGGTAGAACCTTTGTAGTACAAGAAGTTCTCACTCACAAAGGGCATCAGGTTAGCCTTTAGTAGATTTATGTGCCATAATATTATTTAAGCCTTTAAAAACCTGCACAGCAGTTGTGAGGCAGATAATGCAGCACTTGTATGGGGCTACTTCAAAGTGAGCAGGGCTGGCCCTGCTGCTGAGAGATCAATCCAGTCCTGTGCTCTCTGCCCTTCAATCACATCAACAGCCTGTCAGGCGTGATGTGCTGTTCCACCAGCTCAATACAAACATCAGCTTGATTCTGGTAGGAGAAAGATTTTATTGGACCAAACCCCCTTTCTCAACAGAATGTCCTTTGGTGTTTTACTTCAGAATAGGTCTGTGCCCAAATAGAAGTGACATTTTCTTCTGTGATGTGTTCTTCATTGCTGCTCAGGGACATTAAATCTGTGGAGTGTAGGTCCACAGAAACCTTGAGGTTGTTTCCCAGGTGTGCATCCAGTGAGTGCTCCCAGTTCCTGGCTGCCACCTGGGAGAGCTGCATTACTGGTCTGGCTGCTTTTAAGAGTTGATTACGAGGAAAGGCATTTCAATAGAGAAGTGTTTTCATTCCTGCATTACCCACCATGCTGCTTTGTGTTCATGTTTTAACTGGAGAACTGCATTAAGCACATGGTGTGTGTTACCCGTCTCTCCTCTGCTGCCTTTAATTACAAGGTTTATACATTGATGTACAGCAAACATGAAATTGGAGCTGATGGGAGATGGGTTTGGGCCTGAGCTATAATGCCTGTAAAATGTGATGAGATGTGGCAATGGACTTACTGCATGACATGCAATTTAGTGACATCACATTGAATGGTGTTTCACAGAGCACTAATATTTTATGTAGCCTTAAGAAAAAAAGCTTGGTTATAACACTCAATGCATTAAAATGCATTTACCTGTTTATGGCAGTATGTTAAAGCAGTGGCCCACACTGTTTCTTACATTTCTTGTTACAGCAAGGAGCTGATGTATCTTAATAGTATGAGAAATTAAGCAGTTCAAGAACACAGAGCAGGAAAAAGACCTGCTTTAATTTTCTACAGATGTTTCTGATGATTGAAGACTAAAGGAGTTTCATAATGAAATAGCAAATTGCATGAAAGAGGTTAAACTTCAGTACAAAGTTAGGCTGTATTTTAATATTCCAGGGGAGTGTATACTAATAGAATAATCACTCACCTCTTGTCTTGCAGCTTTGACATAGCTGTGGAACTTCCCTTTAAAGCACAGTAATTTCTGTATAAGCTGTTTGATCTGTCAAGTAGGTGTAGGAGCTTGTGTCAGACTTGAAGGGAGCAGATTCAGCTCTGACAGATGATACAAATACAGTGAAGTTAATTGACTTTGCCAGGGGAGAAAATTCTTCCTCCCAATTATGTCAAATGCCAGACAACTTTCCAGAGGTGTGGAGAGAAACATGCCTAAAGGACAATACTGACACTACTTTTCTAGTAGGTGCTTGTTCTGCTTTATTTTTATTTTTAACTTTTTTTATTGTATAAGCTTTCAGGGATAAAATAATAAAATGGACTAGCTCAACTACCCCTTCATTTGGGGATTTTCAGCCTCATAAATCCATTGCCCCTCTGTGGTCCTCTAGGATTTTCTGCCTGGTTTTGTGAAGATAAAAACTTTCAGGAGACTCTTTGAAGCAGGGATGTCCCAGGCTTCTTATTTTTCTGCCAGGGTTAGGTGTTCTGCTTCTTTGGCTTCATATTGGCATAGTTTAAACTCTGTCAGAGTCAACAGGTTTCTGTCACATTCTAAGATTTTAGTATTTGGAAGGCAGAGGAGAGGACTGGGCTTTTGACTTTCCTGGTCCTGTGTCAGACCTATAGCCCATCTCATATATGAACCTTTGCAATTTTGTGTTCCAGCACCACATGATTCTTTTACAGAAATTTCCTGTCAGTGGAGAAGGAGACAGCAAGGCTGTCATGGTAGGGGTTATTGTTTGGAGAAATAAAACTCCCCTTTTCTCCCTCTCAGCCCCATTTTTGTTTTCAGTTCATGGATTTTTCCACAGTGACTCGTGATAAGTGTTACTGCCAAGAGATACTAAATAAAATAAATAATAAAAAGTGATTGATGTAGACAACTTTTTATTCTCTGTCACCTTCTTGTGAGGTTGTGATGGACAGCAGAGCACTGGTGGGCAGGTCTTGCACAACCCTTCAGTTTTTTTTCACAATGAAGGTAGAATCAGTTCAAATTTCCTTTTCTTTTGTGGCCCAGATTTACTATTTATAATTGGCCCTCTTGTTCAGTTACTGTTATAGCTTTTTCAAGAATATGTTGCTAAATCTGACTGTTCATATTTTATGTGATTGGGTTTTTTGGTTGTTTATTGCTGGGTTTTGCCTTACAGAAGTGCCTAGGAAAATAATTCCATCCCTAGACACTGTACAACAGTTCAGAGGTGTGTGGAACAGTCCCTGCCTCAAGTGGAGGATGCCATCTTTAAAAGAAAGAAGTTAAATAATGTGCAATGGTAGCAAACCATCTCCCTTTTATTCTTCCTGCACTTGACTCTCTTCCTGCTAAATGTGGCAATACTGTCAAAACTTCTCATTCTTTTGGCTTCTCCCTGTCAGTATAACTGTTCCAGATCTTTCAGTAGCCAAGAACTCCATTCTGTTTGTGGGTTCCAAATTTTTACTCATCCTTGCATCTGGTTTTGTTGCCTTAAAACCCAGATACTTTCAGATTGACACAATATTGATCACAGTTGCATTTGGTTAAATTTGAGGTTAGTTGACATGAGTCAGTGATGAAATTGCATGTGACACTTTTTTGGACATCAGGAATTCATTATCTTTAAAATTATTTTTTGAGAAACTTTATTCAGCCACTAAATATACTTTTATTAAAACAAGCCCTTAGTGTGCATAATTGAGATTTGGAATCATGGTGTTTGTTTTTTCATATTTCTTGGAGTGTGCTTTCAGTTTAGCTAAACTAAACACCATTCTATTTAGGGCATAATTTTAAGAATATTTTTTGTAATTCTGGCAGCAAATGCTGTGACATTATAATTATGCCATTAGCATTCAATGTTTATCCATCATAAACTGGCTGTAATCCCAGTTCTGGAATACAGCTTTCTTGTTTCTCTGGATTCTTCAAGTGAAGGGGCAATTTTGTCTGCAGAAATGATTTTTTAAGGAAATCCACTATTTGGGTTAGTTACATACTAAAGCAGCTTGAAAAGAGAAGTCTGTCTCTCCCTCTGAAGTCATAGATGAGTTTTGAAGTTTTCTTGAAGGAAGTTCACTTTTAAGGATAAGTGGAACCAGCAGATACTGTTCAGAAACAGACTCGTATATTAAATTATCGCATATATTAAATTATTGCACTCATTTAACCACCTCAATTTAAAATTGGGAACTGGTTAAACCAATACACTCTAATATTAACATACCTGGTGATTTGTGGGTTTGAAAGCAAAGCAGGACACAGTGGCTCACCCCAGGAGTCGATAGTGGGACCAGCACCCACTTCTTTCCTGCCTGTGGAAGGAGCGCTCCCTCAGTAGCTTTGCAGGTGATGCAGAGGCCAGAGGAGCAGCTCCTGCACCAGATGGTTGTGCTGCCCTTCAGAGAGACCTCAGCAGGCTGCAGAAATGGTGGCACAGCTGTCTGAGAGAAATGCAGGCTGCTACACCTGGGCTGGGAGCTGACCTGCTGGGAAAGCAGCTCCACGGAGAAGGGCTGCAGCACCCCATGGAGACCAGGAGCCAGCAGCCTGTCCTTGTGGGGAGGAAAAGCCACCAGCTCCCTGGGCTGGGCCAGGCACTGGCACCAGGCAATGGCACCAGGAGGTCGAGGGATGTTGGTGATGCTTTTCCTCTGCTCAGCACTGGTGAGGGACACACCCAGAGTGCTGGGCCTTGTCCTGGCATCCCTGGGGCCAGACAGGGACATGCTGGGGTGTCTGTTATGTGAGCTAAAACTGAGGGAACCTTCAACCTGGAGAAGAAAAGGCTTGGAAGGACCTTGTTGATGTGTGTAAAGACCTGATGGAGGGCAGGGAGTAAAGGGACAGAGCTAGGCTCTCCTCAGTGATTCCCAGTGAGAGGACAAGATGTCATGGACACAAATGAAAATACATGGAATTCCATTGGAATGCATACACTGCAAGGGAGGTCAAACACTGGGACAGGATGTCCAGGTAGTTTGTGGAGTGTTCCTCCTTGAAGATACTAAAACTTGACTGGAAACAGCCCTGAGCAATCTGCCTAAGCTGACCCTGCTGAGCAGAGAGGCTGGACTAAGTGGGTTCCCTATGTGCCTTCTAGCCTCAACCTTCTCAGTGTCACTGTCCTGCTCTGATTGCATGGCAAGGTGAGAAAATTTCACCAAATAAGCTCAGCAATAAGATATGTAAAACAATATTTTAAAATAAAGAGATTATTTATTTCAATCTGATGACTTCTAGAGCAGAATCCACTAGGAAGTGTCTTTTTTGTCTGCAGGCTGCCTTCATCATCTTAGTTCCTTTTTGCAGAGGTCTCAGAGGTTGCTCCACCAGTTCCCAAAGTGGAGTGCTGGATACTGAGGCTGGAGTTGCCATCAGGTGTGGGCTTGGTAGCAAGAAATCAGTGGAGCTGCATTGGTGTAAGGCATGATGAGTGGTACAGCTGTGTCACCCTGGGATTGCAGAGGTGATGGAGTGTTGAACTGCCTTTCTGTTCATGTATCCCCCTGTCAATTGTGTACTTTAACCACTGAGTTTAAACTCTCCAGGAAAAAACCAAACACTGAAGTACAAAGGTACATCTGCTCGTAAAAGAGGAGCAAATTGTCAATGTCCTGCTGATCCCACTGGAATGGTCAGGCTCCTGTGCACTCCCTTTTCTGCTCCTGGAGAGGGATGGCTGGGGTGGAGGGAGTGAGTCTGACCCAGTCCAGCTTTCCTTAGCTGTGCTGTTAAACAGCTTTCTCTAGCTCTTACTCAGGGTATGATACTGAGCTTGGATAATGCCAACCAGATAAAAATCCAATTGTCTGTAGCAAACACAGCAAATGGCATCGCTTTGTTTTAGCAGAGAGCAAAGTGTTTGTTGTGCCTTTGATCTCTAAAGTGCTCTGATGTGGTGAGGTCATCTTGAGGAAGCACTAACAGGCCTTTCCTTGGATTTTGTATTTAACTCCATGTAAAAGGAAGAAAGGAAAATGGATTTGAATGTGTGCTTATTGTGATAATTAATTTCAGTCAACAACTAGCTTGCTTTTCAAAGTCCCTGCACAGGACTTGGTATTGGAATGGGACTTTGGCAAATGACTTTATTAGTTTTCACTGAAAATTAATATGTCTGTCAGCTTTTCAGTGCAGGGCTCGTTTTACTCTCCAGATCGGTAAGACTACTGGTTTCCCTTTCAAAACTAATTTTCTTTATCAGTATATTTGCTTATGTATCTTTAATCCTTCCAGTTACTGCTTTAGAAGATGTGGGAAGGGGAAGAATACTTGGTCCCTGAAGGTTGCTGTGAACCAGTCACTGCTCATATGAATGAAATATTTTCATACACCATAAAACTTTATCTCAAAGAAAGTCTTGAGAAGTTAAAATAATGGTAAATGTTCTCTAGACTAACTCTTGCAAGGGCTAAATAGCCTGGCCTTGGTCCAGGAAGGCACTTAACAATGTGCTTAACTTTAAGCGCATTGAATATTCTTCCTGGCATGAGTGAAAAATCAATGAGGCTACTCACATGCTTAAAATAAGACATGTGCTTAAGTGTCTTTCTGGACCTCAGCCAGAGCATTCAGCCTGTGAGATGAGCTGAATTCTGACTGTGGGCAAAAGCCAGTAGTGTTTCATTTTGCTTGTCTTGTGCCTTTTTGAAGAATTCATTGATATTGTCTGTGTTTATTTTAATTGGCCTCCATTTCCCATCTACGCCCTACCAACTCCAAGGCTCTGGGAGTAAAATAGATGTGCAACTTAGGGCTGTCAAACAGCTTGTCAGGGGTAATACTTAGGCTGTATATATTGCTCTAGAGCAGGAACTGAACTTCAGAAAAGCTGGGAAAAGATGAGGTGAAACATGATTGTTTTCTTTGGTAGCCAAGGTTTTAATATAGAGAGAAAATGAAGAGGAGAGAAGAGAAGGGCTGGTGACACGTCGCACCTTTTCAGTTAACATAGTTGCTTCTTAGGAAACATTAAAGAATGCAGACAGATGCATTAATAATCTGCTGGCAGTGGCTGTAGCCTTGGCAAGTTGGCTTTCCTACCTACTATTGATTTTTCTGACTCTCAGGCAGCAATTTGCAATGGGGGGTGTGATCCCTTACCCTCAAAGTGGGCAGTGAGAGGAGTTGTCACAGCCAGAATAATTTTTACTTTCTAACCAACCCCTCCTGTTTCTTCAACAGCATCTTTTCCTGCTTAGATGACAATTTCCACTGCTGACAACTGTGAATGATAAAATATACTATATTTAGACACAAACAGCCTCCATGGCTAGAGGTGGAAAATAACCCTCCACAATGCACTGAGCTCTGTGCTGGCACCAGCTCCACTTGGTGAAGCACCCCTCAAGTGCTGTAAATCTGGGGTGTTACTGCTTGGCAAGTGGAAAAGCAGTGCAGCCATGGGAATCTCAGAGAAATCTTTGCTGTCAACTCAAAGTTTCATGTCTAAGGAGCCACCAGTGTCGTTCTCCCCCTGCTGCCTTTTGTTTTTCAGCATTTAGACAGTGCTTGGCTTTCCCTGTCCCTCTCTGTGTTTACAGCTTCCTCCTAACATCACCAGGGCAGGGGCACCTCTTTGCTTCCTTACATATTTGATTTATACAGGATGAGAGAGAGACTTAGAGGAGTTGAAGAGACACTGGTCAGAATAAAGAAAAATGGAGCATAGATGTTTTTTAAAGGGTTAAATATGTAAAACTAAAAACAAGAAGTTAAATTTTGTATGTACTTACAAAACTGTTCCTGAAAATGCACCTCCATGAGGGAGCAGCTGCCATTTTTATCTTTTCCACATTGAGTCTGGAGCAGTTTTGTTTGTAGGTTGTTGATTTTCTTTCAGCTGCAGCAGTGTGTTTGCAGAAACACGTAGCACTCCAGGCTCGGTTTCAAGTTTGCTTCAAGGTATCTCACAGTTACTTACTTGTCCTAGTGGCCATTTATTTCTTTAAACAGTGAATTTCTTTTTAATTATGTAAAAGCTTCATAGAATCACCTGTCACATACAGAATTTCATTTGAATTAAGTAAGATGTGATAGAAGCTTCAGGCTTGGAAGGTGTATTCACATTCTGGGATAGCTTAAATGGTGAAATAATGTACACTGGGGATATCAGCGGCAGAATTAGAACTGGAAAAGTGGATGGAAAATGGGATCTTAGAACTGTTTTGCTTTCATCTGTTTTTCCCTTAGCTTTTCTAAAATCAAGCTCAAGTAGTTTCCTAAGTGTATCTGTCTCCAGGTGTCTTCAATGTGACAGAGCCTTCTGCCACCTAGTGTTGCTGGGAGCTCTCCTCAGCAGGAGAACTTATTAAATGTCATTTTTATTAACAATCCCCACTAATTTCTGGGCACTTCCTGTGAATGTTTTAAAAGGCACTTTCTGCACCAGTTTCAGAATCACTTCAGTCAGTAGGCATTTCTTTGGAGACAGATTTTGGGGATGCAGCTTACAAGTTGAGTTGAGTTGTTAACAAATAATCCCTGGAGAATTTCAGCAGTTGTGGATGTCACTGCTCTGTAACAACTCTGTTGGTATTTTCTCTCCTAAGTGAAACTAAGGGGTTCTGCCTGACTCAGCACATTCCTGTTTCATATCTGTGCTTCTGCTCTTTCAGGATATTGGATTAGACTGAAAGCAACAGAAAATTAAAATTAATTCAACAGAAATCATATAAAGAATGATTCAATTTAAACACTTAACTCATTGTCTTTTTAGAAGACTAAAAAGAAGATCTCCTATCATCACTGCATTTTTCCCCTCCAGAAATTCTACCAGGGCACAATAGAGAAGGACAATAAAATCCAGAGAATTTCACCCAGATTTCACAATAGAATTGTTAAGCTGTTAAAACAGAAAAATAGTCTTAATGATACTTTATATTTAAGCCAAATAACAATAGCTCCTACCATATGCTGACAGATAGGAGGAAATTGCCTAGGATCGAAGGAGTGGGTTTTTTCCCCTTCATTCCCCTGTGAAAAATATTTTTAGGAGAACTAAAATCCTTCCTCCCCCACCTGTGGTAGCTGTGACTGCCCTGTGCCAGAGTGGGGCTGGGCAGCTCCTTTGCAGTCAGGGTTTGAGAACTCAGCCCAAAGGTTGCTCCTGCCTGGGGCAGATGCTTCTCATCCTTCACCCATCTGTGGTGTTGAGGAGAAGCCTCTCTTTGAGCTCCTGCCCTCTTTGCTCTCTCCCACCTCTTCCAGGCTTTCCTGAGGAGAGCCAGCCTGGCTGAGAGCTGTAAACCTGATCCTCAGCATCAGCCTGAAATGCTGACCTGACCAGCAGCCACCAGAACCTGAGGCGGCCCAGGGGCTCATACATTAGAGCACAAGTCAGCTGCAAGAGAAAGCGACCTGCTTTTCACCTTCTTTTGACCTGAACAACCTCATCTTCTTTAAATACTGTCATTCAAACTCCAATATTGCTTTCAACAATTGCACTTTTCACTTTCTGCCTAAAGAAAATAACTTTGGGTTCTTATTATCTGAAATGAATAACTGAGAGTTTGTAGTTTTTCATTTGAGATAATTATTAGGTTTGGCAGCTTACTTATCTGATCAGTATCAGCAGCTGAAAACCCTCTAGAAATTCTTGTGCTGTTTTGTTTGAGTCATATTAAACTGGAATTGCCATATGATGTGAATTCATTGCTACTCGGTCAGAACAGAGGGTGCTGTGTCACAGTGAAAACAGAACTGACTTTCTGACTGGGGAAGCTGTATTTCAGTGCTGAGGTTATAACCACTTTTTCTGCGTTCATATGATTTTTTTCCATCAGCAGCGATTTGAGGGCAAAGCCTGTCGCCATGCCTGATACATGAGTCACCCGGGGGCTCTGCTCTTTCCTCCTGGAACTAAAGCAAGTTCTTAAATGCAAGGAAAACTTTAAAAGCATTCTGCCACTTCATTTTCCAGCCTTAGGCCTGAAATCCAGGTCCTTACCAGTGCTCCTGGGGCCAAAATATCTCCTGCTTGGAGCCATCCTGGACTCTGTAGTTGTGTCCTGAGCTGGTGGGTGGCATCCCTGTGTCCATGGCAGGGGTTGGAACTGGATGATCTTTAATGTCTCTTCTATCCCAAATCATTCTATGATTCTGTGGTACAATCATGACTGGCCTCATCTGTTGCCTTAGAACTGTGCATCAAACAAAATGTGCTAAAAAGAGGGAGAAAAAAAATGTCTGTGTATCTCCATCCTCCTTCTGGAGATGTTCCTGACTGAGTGCTCTGTTCAGAAAGGGCTTCCCTTTGCCTACAGATGCATAATTTACATGGAAGCTGGTGCTGGAGGAATCTCTTTCATGTAGCTCTCCCAAAGCCCCAGTTCATCAATATGGATCTCTGGCTGTGTGCTGTGGGATTCATAGTGCTCAGTGGGGTGTGTGGAACATGGAAAAAAAGGCAGAGTGGGAGGAACAGGAGGGAATTTTTATCCTAAAAGAAGAGTTCGTGTGTCCAAAAGAACAGTCTTTCAGAATAAAAGCTGTGTTTCCCTTCTTGCCTGCAGAAGGGATGCTGTATTCTCAAAGTTCAGCCCACGGAAGCATTCCCCCAGCCCTGGGGAAAGACACAGTGGTGTCTTTAAAACTAAACTTGCTCTATCCTTACAGAAAAAAGATAAGCCTATGAAAACAGTCTTGACCTAGGTGGAAAGTTACGGAACAGTGGTTAACTTCCTCAGAGTTGTAATAAATATTTAAACACATCCCTGTTCTTCTTCTGTCCTTTGTCCTAAACACAGTGTGTGGGAGGAAGACTGGAGTTGGAGGACAGAGGGAAAGATGAAGAATTTGGTGATCGGTCCACAACCCGTTAGAAAGAGAGCTGCTTTGCAATGACAGAAATGGTGGTTCAATGGTTGTTTTAGCCGTCGAAAAAGAAAAAAAAATCCAATATCCCAGCTGAGAAAAGGCCCTTGTGCTCAATGACATTCTTCCCGGGGTCAAGTACGAGCAGAGCCTGATTTAGTCACGGACTAAATGTAGCTGCATCCCTGCAGTGCTGCCGCTGTAATGCATGCCAGGCCTGCAGAGCAGCGCTGTGCCGGCCTGCAGTGGGCACTGCAGTGTCCTTGTGCCGCTCCAGGCTCTGGAAACGCTTCCCTTGCAGTTGTTTGAGCGCTTTCTGTGGGGGCCGATTGATTTACTGGATCTGGAAGTCCAGAGCTGGAAACTCGAGCGAAGGAGAATGCCTTGAGCACGGTGCTGAGGGCGGGTGTTGAGAGGACAGACAGCTGGTGGGTGACCTCAGGAAGATGATAAATGGGGGACCAGGTGCCCCCCGCTCATCCCAAAGCGCTCCCAGCCCCTCTGGAGTTACGGAAGTCACTGGCGCTGAAGGAAGGCTTCCTGTGAGCAATGCTTCTAGAAATAAACACTAACCTCTCGTTACAGCTAAGTGCATGGGGGTGAGGAATCCAAGCAGCTATTAGGGAAGGAGTTGAAGCAGAAATCCTTGCAGTTTAAAGGGAAAAAATGAATTCATCCAAACCGTAATGCCTGTGCATATTTTGGAGCTGGCAGGAATGTGCGGTGAGGAGATCCGTGGTGAGCAAGAGGCAAACTGTTCACGCAGCACAGTCAGTGATGGCTCTTCTCTGCCATGTATGGAGACATCCAAACAACTAAATATTCTACTGGGAGGAAAGTGAGATGCAAGCAAGCCCCCCAACAATCGAAGAAAGAGAAGTCCACCTAGAATTTGTGTAAAATATCCTTTATGGAGTTGAAACACGTGACCAAAAAGAACTTGCATAGGCTTTGGTTTTCCTTTGCTTGCAAAGGATTTATGTATTTGCAGGTTCTGCTTTCCATTTCCTGTTTTTATTTTAAAATAGACAGTTGTGTGCTGAAATGAGGAGGACTTTCAGATAATCCTTCTCTTAAATCCACCCTGCAACAGCACAGAAACCTATAACCCGTGTTGCCTTAGACCTTCTGAGGATATGCTTCCTTTCTGTAAGGGTTTTTTAGTGAGGTTGTGATATACTTTAGCAGCTTCAGGGCTGTTTGGCTTTTTTTTTCAACTGAAGAAACCCCAACAAAACAAGATGACCTCTGTCATCACTTTAACTTTTGAAGATTTCCCATATTAGCTCAGAATCACTGAGTTCTCCAAGGATAGCATTGGCTGCTCTCTTGCACTGGTACTCACACTTTCTAAGGCTGGAACTGTTATACCTTGTCTGAAGTGATGGTGCCTGATCAAATGTTAAGAGAAGCTGATTAAATGTAGCATTTGATTATTATCAAAGGGAACATGCAGACACCCACTGTGAATCGTGGGCTCATATGAGGGGCAAGATGTGTTTCTCAAACATGCATAGGATTTACACCTGGGAATTCTTGTTGAATGTGAATCTCTAGCTTGGATAAGTCCTCAGTGTAAAGAGGAGCTTTATTTAACTTGTTAACATTTGTAACATCTCTTGGTTTACAGTTCCTTTAGAAGATGGGAATAGGTCAGCTTGCACCATTTAAGGGGTTTATGTCCCATTTCAAAGTAGTTTTTATATCTACAATTTACAGTGCTTTAAATTGATAGTCTCAAAGTCTGTAGTCCATTGTACTTGGGAGTTTATAGATTTTTCTACCTGAAATAGTTGTATCAAGGTGGTGCCTTCTTGGGTAGGTCCCTGCAGTGGGACTGGAATTGTCCAATCCTCATTTTTTTGGCTGTCCCTGGAGGTCCTGTCCCAGGGCTGCATCCAGCCTGCAGCAGAGGAAATGTACAAAATGCATATCAAGGCAGAGGAGTACAAAGCCTCCTTTATTCTGTAAAACCTTTTTCATCGTTAGTTTCCTGTCTTTACACTTTAAAACATCCACTTCTTTTAAAATTATATCAATTTCTGGGAGGCGGAAGGCGTTTCTCCTTTTCCTTTGATCTCAATTTCTCTGTAGCTTTTCATCTTACCTCAAGGCAACAGCACTGGCTTCTCAGTTACTCCAAAAGCAAATGTTTATGTGTTAAATAAATGCATGTACCTAAGTCTGGTCTCACATCTATTTAAAAACCAGGGCAGCAGTAGAATTTTAGTGCTGGGAAAATGCTGGAGAACCAGGTGCTCTCTAAAACTTTTCTTCCTTTAAAATTCTTTTTCTGCCAGTAGAAGAGCTGGGTTTTTTATGAGGAGCACTGAAGGTATATTTTGAAGTAGCTGTCATAAGGAAATTTCCCTCCAGTCTACTCCTCAGTGTATTAGCTTTTCAGTGGAAATGTTTTGCCTCTGGACTCTGGATTTCATCACAAAAAGAGGAAGTTTTTAGGCAAAGTAGTATGGGGAAATCTGGTTCTGTTCTCTTCCCCCACTGAGGAAGGCTTCTGTGATTTTGAGTCTTTGCATTTAAAGGTTTTTCTACTCCAAGGTTCACGATTGCACTCACCAGTTCACAGATAATATGTAATAAACTCTCTGAGATACCCATGTATCATTAGATACATCTTATAGGTCATGTATGGGTTTCACCATTATCAGAGGAAACAGTTTATGTGAAACATCAAATAAAAGTGCTGCAGTTTTTACCTTAAACCCTCAGAAATTCCTTTATTGGTCACTGCAGCAGCTGACTGGGAGGGAGCACTGAGCTCCAGGGTGCTGCTGGGTCACTGTTGCAGCAGGGCATTGGTGGCTTTGGGTTTCCAGGATCCAAAAATGTTTGCCCTTTATATAAAGGACATTTTAAGGGAGAAGAGGATGGGGGAAAAGAGGGGGGAATAACTCATCACTAATTTCTGTCTTTGGAGTCAGAACTGGCTTTATCAGTGACAGCTATTTCATAGCTAATATCACATTTTGAGGTGCCTTTTTTCCATCTGGTGGCAGAACTCTGTCCTGTTCCATCTTGGCTGAGGTGTGCTGTGGCAGACCTGTTTTGTCTTAATTTTAAAGTACTTTGTTTCACTACACGCAGTTTACACACACTCCTGTCCTGAGAAAACTCTTGACAGTGTTGGAAACAAATTGTTGTTTAGAAAAAGCAGGTGGAAGAGATTAAAAAGAATCACTAGGAGTCCTATATTTCTTACATTATTTTGCTGGGCTGGGGTATTTCCTGTCTTTTCTACTGGGAAAGTTTATTTCTGGTAGAACAGAGTTCTTCACTCAGAAAACCTAAAGTGGAGAAATAAAAGTTCTAGGAGCTCAGTGATGGTTTTTGTTTTTTTTTTTCTTAATCCTTAACTGTAACAAAAAGAGATCCATTAGAGACAGAAGGCATGTGTTTTTGCAGAATTTATTGCAAGATGAAGGCACTAAATTTCCTTGGTAGAAATCGGAATTGCGAGGAGTAAGCGATGGTTCTGTGGCAGGTTCCTGGGTGAGTGAAATGGGCTGAGCAAGTTTGGGGCATGGAGAAGGGTCTGGCATTCATCTGACACCTCAGAGAGCAATTTCTGCTCACTGAGCCCTCAGAAAGCAGCACAGGGTTATTAATAATAACAAAACAGCCTGGCTTACTAAGCTGAATGTGCACAGCACTGCTGTTTGCAGGTGGGATTGCTGGGGCTGCAGGGGCGGTGTCTGTGCTGGATCACTTATCTTTGGCAGGATTTTTTAGCAGCCAAAGCTCTGTTTTGGTATTCAGAGTGACTTTTCCTTGTACCCCTGCACTGCAGGCTGTGTTCAGTCCATAAGGTGCCATAATCTGGGTAAAAATGTATTTTTTATCTCTCTGCCTTGGGATCTGTCATATTTGGACCTCATCATTCTTAGCCCTGTTTTGATATCCACACTGATTGCTGCAATTTTATACAGAGAAGCATTGAAAAAAAACCCAAACAAATAACAGAGCTCCTTCAGTGAGTGCACCTATTAAATCGATTTTCTCCCATTTTGTCTGTGTGGTCTGGAAGGTGGAGGGGAGGAGTGGCTGGTGGCAGGTGCCCCCCAGGGCTGGCAGTGTGACCTCGGGCAAGGAGGGGTTGGGTTGGGCTCATGAGGAGCCCTTGCTGAGCTCATGGTTGTGTTAACCTTGAATTCTCTGTCAGAACAGGCTGTGCTGGCTGGGGTTCAGCAGCAGCTTCTGACACCAGTCATAGCTGGTGGGTTTAAAATCTAAATACAGTCATAGTGCCCAAATGGTAAAATGGATGAAAGTCTACTTGTTTTGTTTTTTGTTTTTTGTTTTTTGTTTTTTGTTTTTTGTTTTTTTTTTTAATTTGAGCATCAGGCTTGTAGTTACTCCCTGGAATGATGAATTGCTAATCTGGATTTGCATACCAGCTTTGTGCCTTGTGTTTTTGCCCTGCCTCAGTCATATTAGTCTGAGAGAGGGAGAACCACACCATATTTGAATAACACCCAGTGAAGGCCTGTTCCCAAATGCATTTCCTGGGGCTATTTAATGGAGAACAGCAATGAACCCAGCTCATTTTATAAACAAATTCTGTTTGGCTGCACCGACTGACTGTGGTAGAGCTGAGTGGTTCAGAGGAAAACAGAGCTGAGCAGAGGAGCTCAGTTTGTACCTGCTCAGGGACTAGAGAGTAACCCAGGCCACAAATTCCTCAGCAGAAGCCAGGCCAGACGCAGTCCAGTTCCTTACGTGCCTCTCTCCTCTGATGAAACCCAGTCCTGCAGCTCACTCTGAGTAAAGCAGCAATAGCTCATCCTGGGGATTGGTAAATCTAATGAAAATGCTGTCTCCAGAAAGGCTCAGGAATGCAGCAGCCTGTGCTACTGCCTTGCTAATGCTTCACACAGTTTTCCAGACTGGAGTATTTTGCTTGCTTTATGCAACCACTATTTATTATTTAAATGATGAATCTGGAAAATTTCCCAGATCTAATGTCTGCCCCATTACTTTCTGTCTTGGATACTGCAGATAATCAGATGAACAGTAAATCTACTCTGTGAAATAGTATTAAATGATTTCTTTTTTCCTGTCAAACAACTTGTGAATGATTTTTCTTTTCTTCACTCCCATAAAATACCTAATAGGTAAAAATAATCAGTATGCCAAATACACAGTTATTCCATATGTATCTCTAAGTGGTGGCATCTGCAGAAACACCCCTGGGAGTATATTTATCTGGGATAACAGGGAAGCTTGTGTGAAATAATCCCTACCACTTGATACTTTCAGTTGTGTGGGTGAAGGGACATACTGTGGAGTGGTTTGGGCTTGTTGGTTGTATGTTTGGTTCTTTTTGTTTGTTTAGGTAGGGGTTTTTAGCTTTGTTTGGTTTTTGGTTGGTGTTTATTTTAGCCAGGTTTGATTGTGCTGTTTCTCCATTCTCTCTGATTGTTTCTGACATCTTTCCCGAATTTCTCTGGAACCAGACCACCCTGCTGAGCAGTGAGGGGGTGTTTGCCAGGGGCCCTGGGCATTGCTGAGCTGCTGTTGAGTCCTCTGGCTCTCAGCAGCAGCAGTGCCAGGAGGACTGGGGCTCCTGGGCTGTGCTGGGAAGGCACAGGGGGATGGCATCCACTGCCACGCTGAGCCCATGTAGCTCTCCACAATCCTGGCCTCTCTTGGTGAAGTGGTTGTGACACAGCCTTGGGAAAGGAGAAAACATGAAGAAAACCCCCTCCCAGGAACAACCAGCTTGATTCTGAGCCTCTACAGAGTGTGAATTACACCTCTTTCCTTGAAAACAGGAGGAGTTTTGTTGTTTGTTGTTGTTTTTTTTTTTTTTTCCTCCCACCCCCTCCATGGGGATGAGAAACTGAAGGTCAGGAATGAGCCCCCCAAGACTCATGAAGAGCAAACTACGATGTACTTTAATTCACGTGAAAGGTTAATGGGGAAGATCAACATCCAAAGGCTGCAGCCAAGGAAAGGGGGCTTGTTTGGGCAGAGCCTGAAGCAGAGCACAGGCATTGCTGGGAATGGGAAGTGTGAAATGGTGGGCCAGGGAACACACAGGCCTTTAGCCCTGCTCAAAAATAATAGTGCAGGCTTTTTTTAACTTCAGAGTTTAGAGTTTAGTCTGCCCTCAGTAAAAACAAGTTACATTAAAAAACTGTGCACCAGAAAAAGCAAACCTCTTTTTCCTGGTTTCTGCTTATAAGATTTACAGGTACTTAAAATAAACCTATGAAAAACAGACCCAGTGTGCTGGAATTTGCTAACTAGTGAGAGCAATTACCTCCAGGTCCCAAGACCTAACGGAGCTCGGCTTTTTGGAAATAAAACTTGGCAAGCGCTTCTTCCTGCTGCTGCTGTAAAGGTGTACATGAAACGATGTGCTGACCTCTGCCAGAAACCCCAGGGATCCAGTTCAGAGAGATTCTCCTGTGGAGGGGATGGCTGGAATCAGGCAGCACAGATGGGGACCGGTGTGGAAAAACCGGCAAAAAACATTCGCTTCTCATTGTGTGGCTTCAGCGTGGCAGATTCTTTGCAATTGCCTGGTGTACCACAGTAATTAAATGGGTCAAGAGCAGTAAGTTCAGATACTTAACAAGAAAATAAAGACCTCACTTGACAGCCAGCAGCGGGCCCTGCTTGTTTCACAGGAGTAAGGAGAATTAGGGCAGGTTGTGCAGTGAAAGTCGATGGGAGCCTTTTTGGCAATGATTTTGTATTGCTTCAGAGATCACCTCCCAATTAACTGCAAGTGCTGCAGTGGCTGGAAGTCAAGTTGTCTTATGAAACTAATGCTCCAATTTCAGATGTCCTAGAAAAAGGGAAACAATAGACTCTTTTTCTCCTTTCAGTGATATATAAGTAAGAGAAGATAAGGAAAGTAATGAGAAAGACAGAACTAACCTTTGCTAATATTGAAATGTAAAATAATCCCGTTTTCACTGGACTGTTTCATGCATGAGGGGAAAATGAAGTTGTGCAATGAAATAAATATGATAGAAGTGAAATCCAAGATGGGAACTGATTTTTATAAGGCTCTCTGGTTTGGAGGGTAGAGGTAGTTTCACACTAGCATTTTGAAGGAAATTATCTGTTGTTGTCAGTGCCCATCATTCCTGGCTGGGGAAGGGAGCTCCTGTTTCCCACAGCAGTTTTAAAAGCCCTTTGGGATGGATGAGATCTTCCTCTTAAAATATTAAGGGACAAGTAACAAGAATGTAGAAAAAAAAATAAAACTCATAAAATGTCTTGTGCCACAAACCAGGATTTCTCTGCAGACCACCTCCCCATGCAAATTAAGAGATGGGATCAGCTTTGTTGCTATGTTTGTAGATTCTTTTGTACTGAGCACTATTAAACGAGTTTGTTTTATTATTTTGTGCTCTCCTGCCTGTGTCTGTGCTGATGGGAACCAGTGTCTGGCAGTGAGGGCCAGATTCTGTCACAGCTTGCTACAGAACACCTCAGCTCAGTCACAGGAGGTAAATTCAGTCTCAGCTTCAGCATCTCACCAAGAATCCCTCAGAAACATTGCTCATGTCTGTGCATTGTGGTTATTAGGTGCAAGAAATACAGTTTTAAAAACTGTAATTAATCATTTCTCAGTAATCTTTTTCTATGCTTTTATGGCATCAATGGGTATGACTGTTTATTATGTCTTACCTATAAAATCTGACCTGTTTTATATACTCTTTATGGAAACAGTGTACAGTCATAAATTAAAAGATGCAACTGTTTTGGATATTTTACTGGTGGTCTTGTATTTTCCTGCCAAAAGTGCAGCTGTTTTAGGTTTCTCGGGATAACATTATAAAAAGCTGTGTGCGTTTTGCAAGTTTATGCTTGGATTGCCAAGCCAGAGGTGGAGTGACTCAACCTTCCCAGGAGCAGCATGTACCAAGTGAGGAATCAAAACAGCAGCCCAAGCATGGCCCCTGTGGAAAGCACTTTGTGTTTATGGGCTTGTGTCTGGTGCTCAGGATTGGAGATGGTTCTTGTGCTGGTCCTGCTGGGCTGTGGATCTGTCTGTTTGATGGGGTTTTGGTGCAAAACTAGTGCAGAATCCATCTTTGTCTTGTGGGGTGTAAAAGCTGTGGGCTTACGGTGTGGGATCCTTTAACAGGAGGTCTCGGCATGTGTGGCTGGGGTGGAGCCCTTGAAAGGAGCCAAGGGGAGCCAGGAGCACCATTGCCAGCACAGGCAGCGTGTTTGTGTTTCCATGTCAACTCCTGCTTCCATGTCAGCTCCTGCTTCAATGTCAACTCGTGTTTCCATGTTAACTCATGTTTCTGTGTCAACTCATGTTTCCATGTCAACTCCTGCTTCCATGTCAACTCAATGCTCTGCGAGGTTTCAGGCAGAATTAGATGGCTCTGTAAATGGGAGGTGATGCTTAATTAATGGGGAAGTTTAGAACCTTCTTTAGCCAAAATGATGGTGGCCTCCCGCAGATCCAGCTCCCAAGGTCACTGAGCTTCAGGCACAGGTAACAAGCAAAGGAAGCTCAGCCCTGTGGTCATCAGAGCAAGCAGCACAGTCAGCCTAGGGGAATGCCTCGCAGAGCTGAAACCCTCCTGTTCCTATGGGAGTGCAGGAAAGCTTCTGGTGGTGTCCCTGTCTTGGCAGGACCTGTGGGAGTGGGGACATGAACCACCCTCAGAGCAAGCACAGAGAACACAAACCCTGGGTGCCTTAACCCTGTGCCACCAGAGCATTGGCTGGGGCAGCCTGGTTGAAGGTGCATCATGGCTTTAACTCATGGCAGTTTTATCCTGGTGTGTCCAGCAGGCAGTGGGCAGCCCCATCTCCTTGCTTTCTCCTGAAAAGCAGCCTCAGCCTCGCTGTCCTGTGAACTGCAGGGGTGTTTGATGTGTTTGTTCTGCTCTGAAATAACAATGCTGCTCTCTGCTGCAGGTACCTCACCCATGTCCGAGCCGCCTCTCCACAGGACCTGGCTGGGGGCTATGCGTCCTCTCTGGCTTGTCACCGGGCCCTGCAGGACGCTTTCAGCGGGCTCTTCTGGCACCCCAGTTAGCCAGGGAGCACCAGCCCGTGGCCAAGGGACACCCAGCGGGACGAGGAGCGAGCCAAGGCAGCAAAGGTGGGGCAGGATTGGTGCCTTCTGTGTCGGCCGGGCTGCACTCACTGCTCTGCGCACCCCTCTGGTGCAAAACCAGCTGCCTTTAAGTGTTAAAGGGAAAAAACCCAAACCCCGTCTGCACGAGAGCTTTGTGAAATGGTAGATACATTCTTGTGGAGGGGGAAACTTGTTACTCATGTGGCACTTTGCTGAGGGAGGCTGAAGCAATAAGCCACATCTAATGGAAGATGTGAATAACTCAGCTGTGTACGTTTGAGGCTTAAAGAAATACACTTGTAAATTTTTTTAAAATAAAGCCAGACTTTAATAAAGTTTGTGGTTTTACTCTTATTGCAGGGTTTTATTTGCACAAGCATTTAAATGCCATTTTGATTATAACATTTAGTGTCAATATTCAAGCCTACATTTTCTTCCCATAAAACTAGTTTCCCCAGTTTAGACAAGTGGGTTTTTCCTCCTGCCAGCTGGATTAGATGAAGAACTCTGGAAATATGCTGACACAACTCTTGTGTGGGATCCTTCCTCCGTGTGTCACTTGGTTCTTACCTCTGCTTGGAAAACAAATCTTTAGCTCAAGGTCTTTCAGCTGAGGTGCTCTAGAAGCAGTCTAAGAAACCTCAATACAAGGCAAAGTCACTGAAGTAGTCAAAATTGTGGGGTTCCCTTTTGGGGTTTGTTTGTTCATTTGTTTTGCTTTTGTATGTTTGCTTTTTCCTGTTTATCTCCATTTGCAACTTTTCTGTCATAAACTCAGGAGCTTCTTTAGGTGGGAACATCCCTTTGGCTTTGGGGATTATCCATGCCACCTGATGTGATCCTTTTTGTATTCATTGCCTTCTCCTTGTAATGGAACATTGACCAACTGCAGGAGATGGGAAGCTGCTCAGGACAGCCATGGACCAATGTTTTACAGGCCACCTGCTCATAGCTGTTGAATCCTGCTCTGAGGAGTGCACTAGATGGATGTATTTTTTCTATGCTGTAATAAAGAGAAGAATGAGATCTATTCCAGAGTTGGTGTTTTCTTATTAAAGAAAATGGGGGGAGATGGCAAAATTTTCATTGCCCTTTGAAATCCCCTTGGTTGTGTCCAGAACAGCTAATGACAAGGAATGTTACAGAAGGCAGAGGTGAGGAAGAGATCATCATATCCTTCCCTCCTCTCCCAGGCTCACCTAGACTGGCAGAGATGCACCTCAGCAATGATCTCTCTATATTCACTTTGTAAAGCCCCAGGTCATGCCCTAATGAATGCAGAACTGTATAAGCATAGTGATATTTATAATTTCAATACACTCATTAACTTGTGTGTAGCTCAGCTGTTATTTATTATGTCATTTCTTGTACACAGAACTGGCAACTGCACAGAAAGCTGGAAAACCCCTAGGTGTGAGTATAGTGATGTATCTGCTAGACTGGTATCTAAACTGAAGTTATGCTGCTGGACTAACCCTGGCATTCAGTTCTTAATGGAAAAGAAAACCAGTTCAAATCCTTCCCTGTCCGGGGACTTTAGTGAAAATCAGAGTTACGTATTTACAGGTTTGACCCAGCAATGGTGATCAAAGCCTGGTTTCTGTTAGTGGTGCCAAGCCCTAAATTCAGGCTGTGAAGCAATGTGCAGTCCCAGGGACCTGCAGTCTGTGTCAGGCAGTGATCCCAGGGTGGCTGCACCATCCCAGAGTGCTGGAGAGTGGTGTTGAGCCATCCAGCCATGTTTGTGGGGGACTCCAGAGAACAGGAGCCACTTTCAGATGTTTATGGAAAGGCAAAGAGCAGCAGCTGCAGAGCAGCAGAGCAGCAGTGAGGCTAGGGCAGATCCCAGCATGGCGGTGCCTGGGAGGAGAGCACTCCCAGGCTGGAGCTGCAGGGATTAAAGGCCTGAGCAGGAGTGCTGGGCTCAGTGCAAACCAGGGAGCACTCAGGATTCCCCAGTGAGTCAGGATGGCCTCCCTGGGGATGGATAAACGTGATCCTGCAGGAACCAGGCTGCGAGGGCTCGCTCCAAACACTGCCTGCACGGCCAAGGGAAGGAAAGGCCGTCACACGGAGCCACCAGCAAAACAAATCCGTGGCCCTTGGTGGTGTTTGGGTGAGAACCAAAAATGCAGCGGGCTGCAGGCTCAGGGCTGGAGCCACAACAGCAGGGCCAGGAGGGTGACAGACATCTGGTTGCTGGGCGTGAGCTTGGAGCTTGGGCTGAGGGAAAATATCTGAAACTGAGAGGGCGAGCCGAGTTCTCTGGCCAAATAAACTATTTGTGGTTGACATTGCCCAACAATAGTTTGGAAGGGTAAGAAAAGGAAATCAAAGGCAGAGGCTTTTCAAATCCCTGCAGAATACAAGCAGCCAGCCAGAAAGATCATTCAGGGACTGCGGCAGGGGAGCAGGCAGAGGTGGGGAGAGCTGGGAGAGGGCAAAGGCACGAAAGCCACGGGAGGACACGGTTTCAAGAGGACAGAACTGTTTTTCAGGTGCTGGTTTCAGACTGGAACTGTAATGCAAGCATGAACTTCATCTGCAAATGTGCAAAAAACATTACAAGTCTTTCTGGCTCTAACCACAGGCAAACACAAAGTTAGGAGTCAACTAATCCCTAACTAAGTCTTGGTGTTATGAATTTTTTACTCAAAACCTCAGGATATTGGGCTATTTGGGCCTTTTGGTATCTCAGGTTAAGCTTTTGAAAGGTTACCTTGCTTACACAAGAGCTGCTTGTGCATCTGCTAACCATAATCCAATATTCTGAAACCAAAACATTTGTCAGGGAGAATCCAGGGCAGGGGTTATATAAGTCACCTTCCTAGACCCGACAAGACATAAAAATCCGTTCTCCCCACAACTTGCACGTTATCAAAATGCTACAGCAGAAAACCACCCCAGGCCCTGCCACTGAGTTAGCACAGGGCATGAAACAATAGAGAGTGGGGAAGTATCAAAACACATTTATTATAAAAGAATAAAGTTTTAATTTTTTGTAGTAACAACAATTTCAATCGATCCCACAATGAGAAGAAAAGATGACTGCAGGAAGCAAGGCTCCCAAAGGAAAGCTGCAACTCGATGGGAACATAGGTCTGCTCCTTATAACTCAAGGGATAAAACAGAGACACCCCAAATATCCTTTATACAAACTAAGGTAGTCACCATAGCTCTGGTCTTCAACTCAGTACCTTCTCCTCTGAAGAATCTGGGCTGGTACACAGACGTTTCGAGGCTGGTTTTGCTGGAAAAGGTTAGAAAAAGTAAATTATTTAAAGTACAGTAAACAGACTGACCTAATCACAAGCTCTGGAACAGGGAGCTCTGTTAAGGGATTTAACAAGAAGAGATGAGAGTTAAAATCAGGATCAACAGTCACAAATGAAAACTCATAGAGCAATATTGGGGGGGGTCTTTACTGGATGCTAAAAAAGACTTTCAAAAAACCTGTATGGAGCTACATTTTCACCAACATTTCAGTGCTACGCAACAACAGCATAAATATAAGATTCATGGCATTAAACTTTATAAAAACCTCCTTTCTCCAGTTCATGTCACTGCAGACTGAGAGCCTCCCTCTGCTCCCTTTGTCATGTAGTGCAAAGCCCAAGATCACTGAAACCAACCAGTTTCTAAAAGTACTTTAAGAACAAATGAACAATTATAAATGGAAAGAAAACCCCACAAAACAACCAAATTCAGCACTGAAGATCTCTAAGGGTATCTATGTCTCAATCAAATTGAATCAGGTACAGAACCTGATTCTGCTGATGTGGTGACTCCAGACCTCACTGAGTCTGTGTGAGCATAAGGAGAAGGTCAGAGGTGGGACCAGTCCCTTGGAAGTGCACTGATCTGGGCAAAAATGCAGCTCCAGTTCTGAGGGACTGAGCTAACAGAGATGTGTGCTTGGCATTAGATCAGAGCCACTGAATATCCTGCACTGGAATGGCCCACAAGGATCACTGAGTCCCCATCCTCCCCCAGTGCACAACCTGGGGCATAAAGGTCTGGTTTATGGCCTGTGGGCTGATCCTGTCCAGTCCACCATTTTTCTGGGGAGGCTCATGCTGGGATCAGAGGAGCAGGCTGCTGTTAGCAAGGCAAGGAAGCCCTGCAGCTGCTGCACACGTGCAGGTGCTCGGTCCTGCCAGCCACCTTGGCGCTCAGTGCCACATCCACAGCGCTGTCACAGGCCTGGAGTGGCCACAGGGCTGACCAGGTGGGACCAGCCTGAAATCCTAATGCCACATGGGAGGTTTGCTCCTTACCTTCATCAGGGCAGGGCCTCTTGTAGAGCACATCTGCTGGGATCTGGAAGCTGAGGCACAGCATCTCCTTGTTGGGTGCCACGTTCCTGACCAGGAAAGTGGAACAGCGTCCAGCCAAGGAGGTTCCCAGCGTAGCTTCTGCTCGCTCCTGAATGTCTCTGGCAGGGTCACTGTGTTTGGAGAAGCCATAGCAGTGCACAGTGGGAAGGCCAGCAGGGCTGCAGGGCTCCCCGACCAAGAGATGCCTGAAAACATCCAGAAACTCCACAGCCAGAGCTGGCAAATTCATCACTATGTGGAAAGCGGTTTTCTGCTCTTCTTTCAGGAGCGGCAGCTCTTTGCTGAGCTCCTCCCTCACCGGCCCCCACAGGAAGTCCCTGCCATCCATGTTGAACACCTTCACCTTGGTGTCCACTTTGTTGAGCTTGCAGTTGTGCAGGAGCCAGGAGTAGGACTCGGGGTTGAGGTCGTTGGCAAACACTCGGCACTTCCTCTTGGCCGCTGGGATGGCGAAAGGGCCGATCCCAGCGAAGACGTCGAAGAGGACATCACCGGCCTTCAGCAGCTCCACTATACGGCCATGTTCCGTGGACAGGCGCGGGTTCCAGTACACTTTGGAAAAGTCCAGTTCATAGGCTATGTTATTTTCTTTCACCTGGAAGTCCAAAACATTTGCTCAAGCCCCTGTGTTCAAATGCCAGGCAGATTTAAGCATTATTACTTATTAAGAAAATTAAAAACCAAGGTGCCTTATTGGAAGGTAACATGTACATCAGCGTTGTCCCACTGGTAGCACACATGAATTTTAAATAAACAGATCAACTAAGGAATCAAATAAACAGATCTTAAAACAACAGATCAACTCATCAGAAACAGCCATGTCCCCAGTGTCAATCCTGATGGCTGGCTTTATGCAGGTCTCAATCACCAGGTGGAAATAAAGCATCAACTTAAAATGACCCTAAAAAAACCTGAGGGTTTTCAAGAGCTTTGTGGCTGGCTGACAACTCCTTTATTGAAAGCAGACCTTGGAAAGTTGCCTCAAGCCCTCCTTTGTGGAGTGCACACAGTAAATAACTGTCTGAGAATGATAGGCCCAAGAACAGGAACTGTCAGCCAAATTCAAAATCACTGGGAGCCAGTTCTGCAGCTTGAAAAAAATACTGTATTTCATCTCCCAGGGTGACAGAGTCTAGAAACGGATCCAAACCCAAGCTTTGTGATGACCACTATCTTAAGAACAGACCTGAAAAGGAACAGTATTTATTCAGATGAGAACGGGATGCAAGATAATACTCTCTTTGCACCAGCATGTGGAATTGTCTGATTCCAAAGTACAGTAACTTGGGATCCAGATCACCACATCGTTTACTTTGCCAGCAAGAAACACCATGAAGTGTCTCTGCACTCCTGGATGCAGCTCCATGGTGTGCCAGGTGTGTGGTGACACCATCTGCATAATATTTAATTGTCACTGCTGCCTTGACAATCCAACTGCCTTCTCTTTGCATGAACAGGATGTTCCACTAAGCTATTCAACCTTTTATTTGGTAATCTCATGTTTTCTCCTTTGAAAGTATAAGGCTGCTAAAAGATAAGAGAAATATTTTTCTGGAAACAGTGGCCAAGTTTCCAGCTACAGACAAGAAACCCTATGTGAAGAACGCTTGGCAGCAACACAGTGATTACACCTGATAAATGTCAGAGCAGAGGAGACAGGAGGTTTGTCTTGCTGCTGACAGGAGAGGAAAAAGGCAAAGGCAAAATGCTGCCTAAGTTGCAAGGCTGGTGAGATTGAAATTTCTGTACCAGCCACTGTACAAGGCTTGGTGAAATTAGGAAACTGGATTTTCTCAGATCAAACCCACATCATTAAATCTAGGCTGTAAACATGGAAGAATACATGCCTTCCTGATCCCTGTGGCTGAGTTTGCCCTTGGCAGACCAGGACAAAGGAATGCAGAAGTAACAGCCAACCCTTAGGCTCAGACAGGTGTCAGGAAGGACACTGTGCAAAGGAAGGGTCTCAGCAGCATCCCTGCATCACATATCTCCAGAAAATGCCTTTGGTTTTTAGCACATTAAATTTAAAATACTAGGGGGGAAAGGCTGGTAC
Organism: Brachypodius melanocephalos; assembly: GCA_013398615.1. Taxonomy (NCBI): domain Eukaryota; kingdom Metazoa; phylum Chordata; class Aves; order Passeriformes; family Pycnonotidae; genus Brachypodius; species Brachypodius melanocephalos. Next base: position 44,545,008 of record VZSR01000520.1, on the reverse strand, counting down.
CTTGGTCACCAGGTTGTTCTCTCCAGCAAGCACTTCCATTTCAAAATTCCTGTATGTGCTGTCGATAATATTGGTTTTATTCACTACACAGGTGATTCCTGGATTCTTGTCCATTATAACCTGGCCTGAAAGAGAGGGTGAGAAATAATTATGGTTAAGGGACCAGGACTTTTTAATGTTCTACAACAGCCACAACAAGCCTGCCGTTTACAGCTAAATTAACAAAAGTAAGTGTGTGTTGGAACAACCTCCCTCTTAATGACTCAGGGCTGCAGCTGTGACCTTTCCAAGGCACACGCTTCACCCTGGCCCAGGGCTCAGTGCAGTGACAGCACCACACTTTGAGAGAACTGTGCCCGTCAGTACAGTAACTTTTTAACATACAAATGACACCAATACCTTCCTGGGAGGAGCTGTTTCACCTACCAATCAAGTGTCTGTAGGGCAGCTGGTGATCCCTGAGATTCAAATGAGCAATGTGGCCAACACGGCTGAATCCAGAGGTGACATCTTGACCTTCGGGAAGGACGGCTCGCAGGATCTCCTCCGACTTGAAATTCTCATAGGTCAGCTCCAGGTGGTACCTGGACACCTCAGGATGGACATTGAGCTGTTTCAGAACCTGTTGCTCTGACTCTCCTAATGAGAATTCTGGTACTTTATGAGGATCCAGGATAACAAACCTACTGTCCTCATCCTCTGGATCCTCCAACACTCGCTTGAGGCCGGGACGCTGCAGCACTGATTGCTTCAGGGACTTCAGCACACTATGCACAATTTCTTTCTTGACTTTAAGAGCTGGAACAACCACTGTCCTTTTGAAAGCCTCTCTGTTGAGCAGTGTCATCCCACGCACTCCAGGATGTGGCAAATACAGTTCTGGATTAGTTTTATCCTCCACGGTTTCGGGCATTGTGAAGAAAGTGTTTTTTTTAACTACTACAAAGAGCTCAGGTATTCTGCCAGAATGTTGTGCCAACAGCATCCAAACTGCTGGAAATGATGTATTTGATGCAGCTGTCCTAAAATGATTAGTTTTCAGTAGTCTGGCACAGTATCCCAATCTCCACAAAGTCCTAGAAGAGAAATTATTCATTTTATAGACATTATGTAATCATTCCATTTAAAAGGCTGCAAATCACATGGATTTGCTGTTCTCTTAAACCAGAATTTCCATCTGTACCAAACAATCCACAATAGTTTAGTAAAGCTCTTTATTATGAAATATATGCTGCAAATTTCTGTTATTTTGCAAATGTACTTTTAGACTCAAGTGTTAGCTGACTTCAAGCGGCGAGCTAATCCCCTCCTGCCAAAAAACAATGACCTCTCTTTGTTCTAATAAATGTGATATTAATCTCAGTAAGCCAAATGGAAAGACTTCTACTGTCTTGATCCTACTCCTGTTGGATCTCTCCTGTGTCTGGTAAAATTCATTACCAAGCAGTGGTTGCTAGAAAACAGTTATTAGCAACAGTGGTCATGATCACTCTTTGGTGATTTCTGCCTCCTGTGCCCCAGTGTAAGGGGTTCCATGCTCTGTAAGAGCTTGCTCCATGAGGTGCATGCCAGAAAGGTCATTAATTAATTGCAATGTTCCTCATAAAGTCCAGAGAAGCATCAGTATTGTCTGTTCCTGCCACTGAGCCCTGGTTCATCCACAGGATGGGAACTTGAAAAGTGGCTTTATACTTCTCTAAATGGTTTCCTCCACTAGAGACATACCAAAATGCCCCAGTTTTCTGCCTTGGCACTGGCTGCTCCAAGGCAGGAATTAATGGTTTAGGTGGTGCTGGAGTCTGTCATTTCTCCTTTTTAAAAGCTTGTTTTGAGAGTAAGGCTCTGAAAGGAATTGGTTCTCTTGCCTGCCTCCCTCAGCCCTGCTACCCCTCCAGGGTACACAGGCTGTGTGCTCTCTGTCCTTCACAAACCTGCTGTGCCCAAACCCTGCCAAAGCTGGTCCTGCTCCCAACTCCTGTCCCGCCCAAATCCCAGCTCCTCACCGGGACTCTTTACATCTCCCAGGCAGCCCACTTCCCTAAGCCAGGGTTTTGGCAGAGCACACCTCTTTCAGAGAGACACACTGCATTCCTCACGTCTGCTGCACAGGGGAAATCCCTCATGCAGAGGGCTGAGCATCCCCGTACTTCTCCTGGGCGTGGAAACGGGTGGCGTGGTTCTCAGAATGAGAATCGAAAAGGCTGGAAAAGACTCGTGGGATCATCGAGTGGAACTGTGACCGAACACCCACCACCGCGGCACGGGGTGCCTCGCCCAATCTTTCCTTAAACACCTCCAGGACAGTGCCTCCACTACTTTGCTGGACATCGCTCCAATGTCTGGTCACCCATTCTGTGAAGAAATTTTTCCTAATGTCCAAACTAAGCCTTCCCTGGCGCAAATTGGGGTCATGTCCTCTCATCCTGTCGCTTCTCGCTTCTCGGTACTGCATTAAACCCGCAAAATAAAGCCGCCCGCAACGCTGGACCTGACTGGAGGCCACAGCCGCCACGTTCCCAAGGCGCCTATGGAGAGACACCATCCTTTCCCTCATTATCACGCTCCCAGTTTATCCCGTTCTCCCCTCAGGGAATTCCCTCCCCCAGCTCAGCCCCCCCAGCCCCCGCCCTCACCTCATGCCGAGCCCCGCGCGCCGGCCGCGCGCGTCATCGCCGCTGCGCCGGGGTGGGCGGGGCCAGGAAGATGACCACGCCTATAACGCCCCGCCCCCTCCCCTCAGCGGGGCGGACACGAGGTGAAACGGCCCCGCCCCTCACTGGTGATCACGCCCCATTTTGGCCACGCCCCCTGGTTGGCTCCGCCCCCGGCGCTCCCCTCGGAGGCGCTCGGCGGGCGCTGGGGGCGATGGCCGCGGCTCCGCCTTGGGTGTCCGGGCGGGTGCAGCCCCTGCTCGCCCGCGGCTGGTACCTCTCCACCCGTGAGCGGCGGGAGGAGGACGAGGACGAGGAGGAGGAGGAGGAGGACGGGGAGACCGCCCCGCTGCTGCCGCCGCCGCCGGGCAGCGTGCGTGTGTGAGGGGCGGCGCGGGGGGAGCGCCCTGAGGGGGCTGCGCTGGGCGCTGAGGAGAAGCGCGGGGAGCGCGGGTTCAAAGGACGGGCGGGACGGGGCTGTGAGGGGCGGCTCCGGGGTGACAGCACCGGGGAGGGATAATCACGGGGAAGGGATGATGAGTCTCTGGTCCCATCGCTGCTCCCGATCCCTTCGACTCCCTGCTTGCTGAGAGCTTGGAAGTGCTGCCATGTGCCCTCGGCCCTGTTGCAAGCACGCAGGTAGAGCCTGCTCCGGGCCGTAAATCTCGCTGTGCTCGTTTTGCGCTCCGCTTTTCGCTGTGCTCAAAGGCTGTGGGCGTCTTGAGATGCTTGCGGGGCGGTATCGTGTGTGCACAAGGATTTGCGTCGTTTTAGAATGAGAAATGAGATTTTAGATTAAAGAAGGAAAAGTTCACTGTTGCTCCCTCCCTTGATTTTCATTTTAGGAAAGATCAAAACCCCTCTTCCAGTAATTGTGCCTTTTTTTTTTTTTTCTGTCCTTTTCACAGAGTTCTTCAAGTCGTGGTTCTTCCTTTGCTTTCTCAGTGTTTAACTTAATGAACGCAATCATGGGCAGTGGGATACTTGGCTTATCCTACGCCATGGCCAACACAGGGATCATGGGGTTTAGGTAAGTTCGGTTTTTACATATACTCATTTTTAAACTCGTCTTGTAGGTTTAAATTGAACAAAACTTGATTACTGAGACTCCTGTGCAAATCTGAGGAAGAAGTAAATAGCTCGTGCCTTTCAGAATTGTTGATTAAGATCTTCCCCTTTTTGATTTAGTCATTCAGATCTGGCCCAACATAAGTCCTACCCAGACATTGCCACAGGGTGGCAATTTCTTGGCAATTACTCCTGTTAGATTGATATTTTCCTTTCAAAACTGTGATCTCCCTTAGTTCCAGGAATGGGCCTTATGGGGTAGGATGGATATGTGGCTGAAGACTGTGAATCAACTTGTGCTCTTGTTTGCACTTTTGCTTGTTGCAGATGCTAACCTGTGGGTAGTGGGGCCAAAGTCACTGGAATTGTCACTTTGACCATTTCCTAAGCATTGATTTCACTTCACAGGAGGATGTGTGTTTGTGAATATGTGCACACACAAACACAAATGGTTATGACCATTCTGTAATCCATACGTCAGGGCAACTTGGCAAGAATTGGGAAGATCAGAGACCACGTGAACCAGTCAGCAGATACAAGCAATAAAATGAGGAAATCATGTAGCTTAGTTCTTGCAAGAGTAGCATTCTTAAAGCTCGAAAGTGCATTGTGCTGTAAAAGTGCTTAATTGTGAATATTTTGTGGTTTTCAGTATCTTGCTGCTGATTGTTGCCTGCCTTGCTTCTTACTCTGTGTTTCTTCTGCTCAGTATGTGCACTCAGACGGGTAAGTGACAAGGATTTATCTTAACAGTGAGCTCTGAAAATTTCCTCAGTTTTATCACAGAAACATGACCCAGTATAAAGATTGCAATTAACAGCATGTTAACGGTGGTGTCTGATTGACTGAGCTTGAAATATTTAATGATTTTAACGATTAATATCTGCCATTTAAAAACAGATTATTTTATGCAAAGCCGATGCCAAAGTGACTGGTTTCTAAATTTTTAAATTTTTTTTCCAATGCCTCTCCTGTCTTTTTATCTTTCCAGGGAGATCCTCTGTTTCTGCAGCAAAATTATTTTGGTGCTGGTTAAACCTCACTACTTCAGTGTGTGCTTTTGCTGTCAGTGAATGCTTAAGAGCAATAAAATAGCAGCCTTCCATTCTCCTAGGAGTAGTATATATATTTTTGTCCGTGGTTTGAAATGGATACCTTTCAGGTTTTTCAGTCATATTGGATTATCATTATTCTGGTGGTGCTTTATAGATGCAGCTTATAGAGCATTTTTGATGCTGAATAAGAAGTCATGATGCAGTCCTTGGAAACTGCACTGCTTTGAGACAGTCCATTCTAATACCTGCAGTCAAATCTGCTTGTGTTTTAATTCCTGCTTCTTTTAATTGCTAATGAAACAACTGAGTCTTTCCTTGACTTCTGCTACACAAAGATCATGTTACAGCAGGAAGTCTCTTTGCTTACTGTTTCCCTCTCATCTCTTTTCCTCTCTTTTCAAAGGTGGTGGGAGAAAGCTTCTGCTTCTTTCCTCCTTGGCTTTGTTTCCTTTAGCTGCCTTTGGTCTCTCAAGATGATTGCTTCCTGATTCTTCTTAGATCTGCTGCTCCTGTCCACACCTGTTGAATGATCTTCTTCATGCATTCTTAAAAAACAGCCCTCAGAGGTAGGGTTACTTTTATGGTTGGTATTGTTGGCTGCTTGATGATTTGGGAATAAGTCTTTGGTAATTTTTTTCTCCTTTTGGTGTGCTGCTTATTAGAAAGGAATCAGAACCTGAAACACGTAGCTAGAGTGGTACATGAGAAACAAAAAAGGGAGGCTCGAGGTAATTTTAATGGCTTTTTTAAACTCTTATTTCAGGCTGAAAAGTTCTGTATTTCATGGGCATTGAGTGGTATTAAGCTGTTGTCTAGTAAAAAAATAGATTCTTGCAAAAGAATTATGATGAGGGGAGAACTAGGGATTTAAGTTTATTGAAGTAAGAAGAGTTTGAATGTTCTGAGGCCTGATAGGCAAGAAGGGTTTAACTCCTCAGTTCTTGTCCAAAGGCAGCAGTCCACCTCAGGAAAGCATTTTTGAAATGCATACAGCTGAAATGTCAGGATGAAGAATTTCTCTTGTCTGAAACTAATAATTAGTTATCACCTCATGCTGGCAGGTAGGATTTGCACCAGAACTATGCTTGGATAAGTTTGCTGGATTTATGACCTTTTGTGTTTCGATTTTTAAAATAAGATTTGAGATTGTATTTCCTATAATTCCTGTCAGCTATTAATGAGTCAAATATTACTTCAAGTATATCCAAGTTTTTCCTTGGAACACTGTCTTTAAAAAGTGGGAAATACAACCTGTTGTACCTTGACAAAGTAAAATCTCTGTGCGTATTTGATTCCAAAGTAGGTAATTAAACTTTTTCTTTAAAAAATCTATATTAATTTGTAAACAGTCTTACAGTATTAAACTTAATCCACGAGAAGAAAGATTGGAACCAAATTTTAGTATTTTTATACTAAAAACAAGCTAGAAAAATTTAAAGGGCAGTGAAGAGGAACTGTGGAAAGTATTTGTAAACGATTATTTAGGAAAGAGATGACCTATAAAACACCTTCTGAAAAGAAAGCACTAATACTAATTCCATTTTAAACAGAGGCCAGGATTTATTAAGCACAGGCATTTTAGTTGCAGTTCAAAAATAAAGAAGTGTCTTCAGTTACTCATTTATGTTGGTCTGGACTTTGACAAAATCAAGTGATTTGTGTAGACCAAAAGGCTTAGCAAGAAAAATATTCCCAAGTGTCAAGTGTTGGGTTGAGATTAGTTGAGTCAGTGTTTGTCCTGGTGTTAATTCAGTATGACCTGTGTTGTTTTGGGCTGATAAAGGCTAAGCTTACTCTGTAAAGGAGAGGAATTGGGAATTTAAGTGGGATGTACTTCGAAGTTTTGTGGCTGTTTTTTTCTTTTCATTTTAGGAGTTAGTCACAAATATTGCTGGTGCTATACTTGCCCTTTCACATTTAAAGGGATAATTTCCACGGAGTGGTAATAACATCATAAAAATTAAGCTAATCAGGCAGAACTTACTTATCTTTATGTAAATTGCACTAAATATTTTGTTCCACATATTCTTGAAATTACAGAAGTAATGTGATCCAGTAATAGGGTTTCCCAGTGTCCACAGGACTCAACTGATCACAGAAACATTTGCTACAGAAAATACTCTAAGGGTTCATATTGCTCTTTTGGAATTGTGGGGGAAATTTTGTTATCTTTGCTGATAACTCCTCACACATATGTGCTGCATATTTATTACCATGTGGTAAAAACAACTTGCTCCTAAATATGTTAACTATTCTACTATTTTTTTTTAAATGGCAATGAAGATCGCTACCTAAAATGCTTTTTTTTTCCACTTGTGATGAGCTACTTGATCAATAGAAATTAGGAAAAATGCAGGGTAAAATCTAGTAAGACATGTTTTTTGTTTAATTTTATGTGTTAGAGATAGTCCAGGTTTATGCTGAGCACTGACTGCCTCATTTAATTTTGTTGTTTCATTTATATTGTCATAGTGTGCTGGTGTCTGTAGTAGAGCAGAATGAAAAACATTGCCCTTGAGAAAATCAGATGAGAAAATTTATGAAGCTTAGTTGGGTTTGGTTTTTGTTTGTTTTTGTTTTGTTCTTTCCCTTGTTTGGGGCACCGATCTGATTGTGCAGAACTTCAGTGAAATAAAACCACCTAAGCTTGGGCAAGTCTGAGGCTCCAGTCCTGCCATTTGATCTCTGTCTCTCAAATCTTGTGTCATTTACTTCAGAGAACAGGGCTCCACTCAGGTGTGAAAAACTCAGCTTGCAAAGCTGGACCCTCAATTAAGATGTGACAGGAGCAGGAAAGAGAAACCAAGTGTCCTGACAACAGAATTGTTGATTCTGAGATTAATAATTTGAGATTAATTTTACTCTCTGAGGCATTCACAGCTATTTCATTGCATCCCAAGAAAATGAGTGGTGTTTCTCAGAAAACTTTTCATCTTTTTGAGACTGCTTGAGTTTCTAATAACAAAATACAGAGTAACATTGAAAGGCTTTAATGTGACTTGCTTCTCTCTGAGAAGGGATTGTTTTGAGTTACCAGCAATAAGAGAAGTGAGCTTCAGCTAAACCCCAGCAAAATTATACAGGAAACCACAGGCTGTTTTAATGTCATTATGTGAGTTGGGTGCAGGTAAGGGCAGGGTTTTTCTTTTGCTTTGGGTTTTCTTTTGAGTTTTTAAAATAACAAATTTCAGCCAAAGGTGTCTACCTTCAGCTGTCTTGAAAATAGATAGGGCCTAGTTCTTAAAAGCTGGAAAGATGGTAATGTTTGTATTTGTAGAAAGATGAAAATGTATCCTCTGTTGTCATCCTAATTTTAAAAACCTGCTGTTTCAGGAAATAAAATACAGAAATTATCTAATTCCTAATTCTAATTTCATAGTTCTTCACCCACAGAGAAAATCTTTGGGAGAAGGCAATTTGCCATTAATGTACTACTAATATATTTTAAATATTGCAACTGCAAACATTAAATTGAGTTTTTGAAGAGCCTCTGAATGTTTGAGCATAGAGCTGTATTTTGTAGCAGGAGTAGAGGTGAATGTAAAAGCTATTTTGTAAGTAAAAAATAGTATGAAATGTTATTTTGAGTTTTAATAATTTAAAAGGGGAAAAAAGAGACAAAAAGAGAGCTTTCAAGCTTTTCAAGTCAGAGATACTTTAGCTCTTTTTTTTCCCTTTACCAACAGCTGTCACTTCTTATGAAGACCTTGGCCTGTTTGCATTTGGATCAGCTGGAAGGGTGAGTATTCATTTTTACCTGTTTTTCTTCATGGTCTCATGCTTCTGATATGCAACTGCTGTTTGCATAGTAAAGAGACATAAATGAAATAAGTAGTATATTACTGACACTGTAGTATGCTGAAAAATCCGTTACAGCTTGAAGCTTTTCACTTGGTTTCAGTTCCTATGTCTGCTTCGTGGAAGCTCAACTTCAGTCAAATTTACACTCCTTGAATGCAGGATTTTGTGCTGCTTTCCTGTCAGAGTGTTCACTTTTAGTTGTCTGTACAAATCTGCTCACTGGCATTGTTGTCAGGTTGGCTCAAGGTTCAGATTTGATAAAATCCTGCCTCTGTTGTAAAAGTGTTCAGAGACAGGTAAATGATGGATTTGCTGTTGGTGTTTCAGCATTTAATAGGAATCTGAGATATTTTCCACAGTAGGAACAACTAAGTGTACATATAATGCATGTTATTTGTTTCATTTTGTTTAATAAGCTCTTTACATGAATGTTTCTTACTAATTTTATCTCATGATTAAAAATAAACAAAACCCCCAAAAAACCAAACCAACAAGCAAAAACAACAAACAAAACCACCATCAAATTTAACCATTTCTGATGTAAGACTAATCAAAATGTTAGCTATTATTTTTATGTAGTGTGTTCTGAATTTCTTTTTTTTCTAACAGTGATATTATGCAGTAACAATGGGTGCACAGGAAATACTGCCTGTGAATATTGCACATTTAATGTTGTGAATTCTATGCTCTGTGTTCCAGTTACACCTTACTGAAAACAGGTTTTTACCACACACAAGTGTGATTTTAATGCTTTACTGAAACTGCAAATTTTTCAAAATTAGTTCTGCTTAACAGGGTAGAGACTGCTTTCTTATATCTAAATGTCAGTGAGAATTAAACCTGAGCTATCAGGTGTTTGTAAGGCTTCCATTAGCCGTAATAAGCAGCTGAGTGTAGTCTGAGGATCAATATTTATTGATCAAATTAAGAAGTGATCAGCCTCAAGAGATAATAAACCTTGATAATAACAAGGTATAAGACAGTTATTTTTTACAGGAGCTGTTCTGTACGCATTACCATGAGCCATTACTTGAAAAAGTCACAGAAATGCAGAGCTTAAGAAGAAACTAAAATGTGTTTACACAGACTTACTCTGTGTTTGCCCTGAAGCAAGGCTGAACATACATAAACCATTCTTTGCAGGTGCTTGTCTAATCTGTTATTTAAAAGCTTAAGTGAAGGAGATTTCATGGCTTCCCATCATAGTCAACGTGTATATTTTTTAAAAAAAATTATTCTTAATATACTGTTTCATAGTTTGCAATTCAAGTAACCCATACTGAAATTTTTCTGGCCTTTTATTTTCAGTGTGCATGGAGAGCACTGGAATGTTTCTGTGTTGGGAAGCTGTTCTTTTGATAAAATAATCAAAGTTCTCCAAGCTTTCCTGGTGAACTGATGTTTTCTGGAACACTTGTCTTTGTCCCTTGAAGCATCTTTGATATTTATACACTTTTCTTAAAACTTGCCTGCAAGACAGGCTTTGCTGCTTCTGATTGTGTTATCTCAGACTCTTTTCTCTTCACCATCCAGTAACTCTTAAGTCATGTATTTGAGATCTGCTTCCTGAATGCCTTGCTTTTAACTGATCTTGTTGATTTTTAGGCTTTTCTACTTCACCACAACCATTCTGAATTCTCATCTGCCCCTGAATACTTCTCACTTCAGTCAGGCACAGATGACTTTTTTCTTTTGCTTTTTTTCTCTGCAGCAGAATTTACATCTCCCTCACACATAGGGGATGATACTGCCAGGCCAGTGTAGAACCTTGCTTGAACTGGTAGCTTAGTTTGAGTAAACTACTGGTTAACTACTCTTGTAGTAGAGCAATTGCAAAACCTGGTGATTTCATTTCAAATGTATTTTTCTGAGATTTGTAAGAATGGAAATATTCTGCTGTTGGAAGACTGCTGATTCTCACTTTCCAAAGATGTGAACTGTTTGTTTCCATCTATGGCAAATTCCAAGGTATCATTTTTTTTTTCTTCCTTTCCTTGGTGAGTTTTGAACTGACTTTGAATTAATTTAAAATCTGAAATTATTTTTTTCAAAAAACCAAATTTGTACTTCCTCTCATTACTGTAGCTTAGTTTTTTTTTCCAAGTTGACTTAATGGCAGTACTCATTTAGGAAATGTTCTGTATAGAAGAGCAGTGGGTAGAAAGAAGACAGAAGCTAATGATCATGGTATTTTAGAGCTAAACTCAAAAGAAAACATTGGAAAAACTTCATAGCCACTTTGAGTGGGTTTTTTTCAGTTGGAAAAGAATTTTTTTTTTTTTATCCAGACAAGCATTTTAATAGCCTGTGATCATTTTTGCTTCCATATCAGTCCAGTATGAATAATCACAAGTGCTAAGGAAAAGTCTATCTGGTTTACAAGTTTAAAAAAACCAACATTCCTGACAGTCAAAAATATTCAGCAGTAAGGAAGTACCCTTGAGCTTGTACAAATCTCTGCTGTCTGTCTTTTCAGAGATGAATGATAATTTTCATTTGTCTTCACCTGATACCAGTTAGAATGCACTTATGTTTTCAGTTTTATGTTCTGCACCACAGGCTTCACTGTATAATTACTTTTGCTTTGTCTCAGAATAAAAGTGTGATATTTTCAGGAAGAATTTTTCTTTCCACATTTGTTTAAGATTGGGCTGGTTTCCATGTGTCAAACTCCTCACTGAGGAAAAGATTCCCTTCCTTTCAGGACTTGTTATCGCTGCTACATCTGGTGTGTTTAAGACAATCCACATGTGGTTTATGCCTACTATTGACATATGATTTTTGTTATCCTTACCCTTTCTAAAGAAATCAATTTTTTTATAGGTCCTTGTTGCAACTACAATAATTATCCAGAATATTGGAGGTAAGAGACTTCATATGCTCAGTGTTAACTGTGTGACAGGCTTCAAAGTTCCACAAGCACCAAAGGCAATAATTAAAGTGTTTTTAAGAAACTGATTAAAAGGACAAAAAAAACTGAAGGGAAAGGCTTTTGTAATGGTGCTAATCAGAAGGGCTGTAGTTGTGGGATAGATGGGGGAATTCTGGAGGTTGGAATCTCTGCCTGTTGCTGCATCCAAGGATGTGGAGCACATCCCCTGGAGCTGCACTGCTCACCGAAAGGGGCTCAGGAAGCAGCATCTCCTCTCTGCTGCTCTGTACATCTGTATCTGGTAGCTGCATTTTATCAGATCATGTGTTTTGGGTTTGGCTGTTGGAACCTGCTTATGCGTTTTAGTGATTTGTGCAGCAAGTGAATGTTTACTTAGCTATGATGTTTCATATGTTCTGCATTAATGGGAGCGTTCTTTTTTTAGCTCAATAACTTGTTTTTTGGGGGGGAGTTGTTTATCTTCCTGACTTACATCATGTGGGCTGTGCACTTCCACTGTTGTATTTTGTCTTCCTTGGTAGATGGCATAATAAAATAACACACCTTGTTTTTGCACTTGAACTCTTACTCAGGTATGCTCACATACTTGACAGTCGCCAAGTATTTAGAAATTATTTGTGTGAAAGTAGACAGAACAATCTGAAGTCTAATAGAACAATTTCAATTTTTCTTTCTTTGTAAATGTTTTGGATGTTTTCTTTTAAATGAGGGAATTACCTGAAAACTCCCTCCTCTGTTCCCTACCACCAAGCAGATACCGAAGTTCACATACATCAGCAGAAGGAAACAGCATTCCTTCCTTTAAGATTACCTGTCAAGTCCAGAGAATTCAAGGATTACTGGTCTTTGTCACTGTGTAAACACCTAAAACTAGATGAAATAACTGTGGTTTCATGATAAACTTGGAATATTTTCTTATACTAAAAGTTCCAGTATAATAAAACTTGCCCAAATGAAATGGCTGTAAAAATCCAGGCATTAATTTTAGGCAGGAGTGACCACAGCAATTCCAAGATTAGGGACTATTTATTCATACAGATTTTAGAGGATGTTCTGTAGCAATAAACAAATCTTTTAATTTCCTTTCCCGTTTGAGTGGACCTCTAAATAAACAGTACAAGAGAAGGAGGTATACACAGAGCAGGTTCTGGAGATTCTGGGATCATGTACAAGACTCTGTTGTCAAATGAAATGTGACTCTCATTTCTTCCTCATCACAGTTCATAACCTCCTCTGTGCTATTCTTAATAAAATTCAGTTCAGTAACTCTAGAGCCCCAAACCAGTGCTTGCTGGATGCTGCACTCCAAGTCCCCCATGTCAGGAACCAGCTCTGAAGGTGACTGTACTGCAGGCTGACAGGCTCCTAAAAAAAAAAAAAAGATATGAAGAGTTCTCCTCACTTCTCACACAGCCTTAACTCTTGAAGAACTTCATTGAAAGAAGAGAGGTTTTTCTTGTCTTTCTGGTCCTTCTGCAGATTTTACATGTGGAGTGTAGTTTGTCCTGAATGAGATCCATGCTGGGATTAAGGGTAAAACCTGGGCTCTGCCTGTTGTGCTGGTTTGGAGTGTTCCACTCTTTCTGTTCTTCTGTCTGGCTGAAGGAACCAGGAGCGTGGTGTGTGTTGGGCAGACATCCAGACTCTGTCAACATCTTTGATTTCAGAGGAAGACTAAAAATAAAATTGTTTTGTGTTACCTCTTCCATAATCAGACCTGGGTTGCATCATACAGTATCTTATTTCAGAAGTGATTAGAGAGCATGAGATAATGAAAGATGGCTTGTGATTAAGCAACTTTACAAGGGTTATTGTAATTATCTGCATCTAGTCTGGGCTTTTTTTTAAGTTTGCTCTGATCCATTCTAAAAATAGTCTAAGTGCAGAAATGATTTACATTAATTTGTGGTGGACAGAGCATTTTAGTAATAATGTTAATAGTTATGCTTTCCCATTTGTCATCTTTGTGTTTTTTTAAAAGAAAGCTTAATGTGCAAATTTGGATTTGACATTCTGAATTGCATTAGAGATTTAGAGATTAGTGTAGATAGGGGAATTGACATTTTATTACCAGGATACCCAAAGAAAAAAATAAACGTTTTTGTATAGCTGCAGGAAAGCACTGATTGGTTAAGTTAAAGTTAAAAAAATTGATTTCAGGTACAGTGTTCAGAATTTTAACATGCACCTCTGACAAGAATATTCAACTTTTCTGCAGATTTTTAATTGTCCCTTGGAAGGCTTTTAATGAATCCATATAATACAAATTAAATACCAAAATCCATTAAAGTACCAAGGTTAACTAAGGATGCACTGGGATACTGAGTTAACTTTTCAATATCCGAATATAAATTAGAGTCATTTTAATACCATAACTCAAAAGACTTTATAGATTATGTAGAGCTTAGTGACTAAACTTGGAGACATTTGCCTTGCTTTCATTATGAGTATGTTCTTGTTCCTGCAGTATAGGTATTTGTTAATGAGGGAAAACAAAAGGTTGAATGGGAATGGCCAGTGCTGCTAATTTTTACATTCCATTTCTCAATTTTTGACCCAATCCCACAGCCCTTTAAGGTAAACAACCAGTGCTTAGTTTCATGTGAATTGCCTTGTTCCTGAAAGGGCTGGTTGGTGTGTGTGGGTGCAAAGAGCACATGAAAAAGTCAAATTGCGCTTCCCAGGCTGCTCAAGTTTGTTCATCCGCTCCTCCCAACCCTTTGCTGTCACATACATCTTTCTCTGGAGCGATCTCCCCAATGTCCATTTCTCACCTGCTGTGAAGAAGAGGATCTTGAAGGGTCCCAGATCGTGTCAGGTGCCCTCAAAGAAGAGAGAGAGCCCTTGAGGAATTGCAGGCCTGGAGGCACACCAGGAGAGAGGGAGGCTGCTGTCAGAAATGCTGAGTTCCACGGCTCTGCTGGCTCTTCATGCCGTCCTTCCCAGGAGCAGCTGGAGTTGGATGGATTCCCTGCTATTGTTCAATAGTGCTGTGCTTCTAGGAAGTGATGGATGAGGCACAGTGGGCCAAAGCCATGGCTGGGAGTCACACAGCCCTCCCTCTCCACTGCCAGGAAAGTTCTGTGAGCTTCCTAGGTGCTTTCTGAAGCAGGGGAGGAAGGAGGACAGCAATTTCTCCTTCTAGAATTGTCCTTTCCGTGGCTGTGACTGAAAAGGAGGACAGTCCACAGCTGTGTACCCAAGATAAAATCTTTAGGACTCCTAAGGCACGTGTAATAAAGTTAGAGAAGGGTTGATTTTTAGCAAGACTGGCGGAAAAATGGAGACAAACACAATGAAGTATTGCACAAGAGCAGCTCTCAGCCCGTTGCCAACAGTAACAAATCCCAGGTCTAGCAGGAAGCATGCGGAGTTCTCCAGCGTGCTTCCCAGGGTGGAGCTGCCATCAGCTGCCGGTCACTGCTGCCTGAGATAGGGCTGGGCCCAGAGGGCCTGGTGGCTGTGATGCACACAAACATCAGCCCAGACTGCTGAGAACAGGAGTTTAATCATTTGAAATTTATTAGCAGTGGGATTAAGTGCTGTGGTAGAACCTGCAGTACCGCCATGTAGTTTAGGTGGTCTCTGTGAGAATTTTTGCTGTATATTTTCTTTTTTAATTTCTTCAGACAACCTGCCTTCACTTGTACCCATGTTGCCATTGCAGTCATTCTTTGGAACGAAACTTTCCAGACAGCTATCTTAATTTTACAAAGAATTATTTGTTTTCTCATAAATACGGTTTAATTCAGTGTAATTTCTATAACTTTTTGATTTTTTTTGTTTTCATATTCTGGAGGTAATCAGAGATACACACTTTTCTTCTTTGGAAGAATCAGTAATGAGGAAAAAAGCTCGTTCTGTATCCCTGGAGCGATTTTTTTCCTCGGCACTGCCTGAATGCTGCAGGCAGTGACTGCAAGCGACAGGATTCATTCCAATGGGTGATGCTCTGTAGGTTTTAGGGGCTGTTAACAGAGTCAACGTGACAGACAATACACAGAGACCCTGGTGGGAGTGTAAGCCACCCTAAATATGTATTTACAATCGCGTGGTTCGTATTTTTCAAGCTTCCCGGAATCAACCGAGAGGCGTAGCCGCTGTGCAAAGCAGATAGTTTAAAAAAGCAGCACCACCCTCTGCTGGCCTGCGCCGCCTTCCCGGGAGAGCTGCCGGCAGCCCGGCGCCTCGGGAACCTCCAACTTCTGCTGAATTCCACCTCCCCTCCCCTTTGTTTTTCTGAGGTAAACAGAGAAATATTTAACTTACTTCCCTGCCATGTGAACATACATATATATATGTGTGTGTGTGTGTGTGTGTGTTTTCTGTGAGTGACTGCTTAGAGGGGCCGTGCAGAGAAAAAAAACAAACCTCTTTTATCAAGGTAATTGGGCATTTTTAAATTGCAAATTATTTTCTTCTTTGTTTTTCTTTTTTTTTTTTTTTTCATTCCCCCAAGTTCATCCGTTCTGCAGTTTAGTTCTAAATGTGTTTACAAAATTTGTTTCAAACTTAAATAAAGTAAATATTTCTTCAGACTGAGGGGGCAGATGGGAATAACCTTGATAATCAATGAGAACAATATTCCAGAAACTTTGAAAATGAGTGTATTTTGCAAGTCATGGAGGAATAAAATAAAATGCAGCTTGTTATGTGCTGAGACCTACATCCTTAATACATTAAGAAATTACTGAGCTTCCTTTAAGTGTGGGAAATCGAATTCTGTTTTCAAACAAACTCGAATGTTTGTTTTCCCAGCACCGTTTACTTTTGACCTGAAAGCCTAATTATCCTGACTGATTCAAAGTGAGGATTTCCAGTGCAGAGCTGCCTTAATTAAGGGCAGGTTTGTCAGCTCCTGTACTAATTTAACAATTGATGACCTATGTTCCTGTGTTTTCCTATTGCAGTGAATGGTTCTTGGAAGGTTTGATATTGTAAAGAATATTAAGCTTGCTTTAAATAATAATTAAAAAAACCCAACAAAACAAAACCACCCCAAAAACCAAACACCAAAACAACAATTACTCCAAGCTGCAACTGTACTACAGAATGGAATATATGATGAGCTATGTAGGAAACTTTTCTTTTAGCATAAATGTACATATATTATTAAACTAATGAAGTTTTACCAAAAGAAATCTGCCTGTGTGTTCTCTGTAGAATAAGAATTTTTTTTTGTTTTGTCTTTTAAGCTTGCTTAGGTAAGTTCCAGACTAATTCAGGTAAAAGCTAAAGATACAAGGAAATGGAAGCAGGGGAACAGAAATTCATCAGGATGAGTCTTTATAGCAGGAAGATGAGCAAAGAAACTGATAACCTGTTTCAGTTCTCTTGGAATTTCTCCATATGAACAAGGATTACATCTTCTGTCACACACTCCATTCTACATCTGCATTTAAAACCAAATAAATTATCCCAACATTCTTTTTTATGCTTCCACTAAGAGAAAATATTAAAACCAGTACCTGCCCTCTCTTCTCCTGTGTGAAGTTTGGAGGGGAGCTTGTTTCCATCTTTGCACAGTGCTTAAAAATGCAGGACATCTTTATAGGGCTCTAATACAATCATCTACAGTAGCAGATGAGGAAAAGCTAACCAAGAGAGTCAGTCCCTTCAGTGAAATGATTTGAAGGGATTTATCACCATAGATTCTATGCTTACTTATAAGTATATTGTACATTCTCTGACATCCTTGCTGTGGACTTCAGCACCTGGTCTCTTTTTGGGTAGGATAATAAGAAAAAGTTACACATTTTTTCTGCTAACCCACATATTTTAAGTTTGGGCCACCTCAGAAGAGGTATTTTGAGGACTATTTTAAAAGCAACCTTTTCTCTAGCAACTGTTTTTTTCAGATAGGGGCACATATGCTCCGTGTGAAGCAGTATTGGTAGCACAGCACAGACATTCTGAATAATGTATGCACCCTGTGTGTATTTATAAAGAGTCACAGCTCATGCTGGCACTGCAAGCTGTAGTAATGGAAGTGTAAAGCAATTACTCTGTTTTTTATTTTAATAAACTTTTTGCTTTTTCTGTCAAAGAGCTAATACCAAATTTTCAGATCATGGCAAAGTGATAGGTATTTTAAGAGCAGTATTTCTTACTGCTTTCGACACAGTGTAAGTTTACAGAATGATAAACTAACAACATAATTATGATTTCTGGTGTGTCCGGGTCTGCTGAGAAGTTCAGAACTGTTCTCCATCAAGTAGCTCTTGGTGAATACTGAAGATCACCTAAAATAATAGTACCTGACATAATACATGCAAATTCAGAACCTGAAAATTAGGAAGTGGCCATGTGAAGATTGCTCACGTCGTTCCAGTTCAGCCCTTGTGGCATCCCCCTGTTGCTGCAGCCTCAGGCTAGGCCATTGCACACGGTTTGTTCTGCAGGAAACCTGTGTCCCCCCGTGCTGGAATAGGTGTCCCATGTCAGTGTTTCAGAGTGGGTAAATCAGAGCACAAGGGTGTGCTTTTTGTCATGTTCACTTGTGCCACAGCTCAGTCTCGTGGCTGTGTAACCTCTTCCTTTGTTGCACATTAAAGCTGCCAGGGAGAGCTGACATTTAATTTGTACAACACAACCTGATGTGGCCATGGGGGGCATCAGGAAGTGAGGTGCAGATTGTTATTTGGAGCAAAGCATACGTGAGTTTTTGTCTGTCACATTCTATGCTCTCGATTCCTCAAGTAGAAAAAGACTGTCACATTGTTTTGGTTTTTCTTGTTTTAGTTTCATCTTTAAAAAACATAAACTAACCGTGTACTTTGCTCACTCTGTAGTGTGTTGCAGTTACACAGTGGTTCGTGTCTTCATACCAAGTAAAGCTATAAGGCTTATTTCTCCTGAAGAGATTTGATACCGTGTTTGCAAATGAACTAATAGCAGAATTTGGCTTTTTAAACTGTATTAGGTATCAGCATCCTGCTCAGATTCTTGCACAAGATTCAGGTCTTCTTTAAGCACCAGGATATAAATAAAATTGTTTAATATTAATTAATCTTGTAGAACAAGCAAGAGAATATAAAAAAATTCTTCAATGTGAGATTGTTTCCCATATGCCCAGAGAAAGGAAGAAAGATGCATACAAGTGTTCAGCAGGCACTAAGTTTCTTGGTGCAGGACTGGCTTCCTCCTCAGGGGTGGAATTCAGTGAAATAGGACTCCTCTCAAAAACAAAGAGTGAGCAACAAAGGATAAGTGATCAAGTGATTAGCCAGAGGCTAATAGGAATGCAAGGGCAGAGTGACAGATTGCATATTGGAAGAAATCTGATCTGGAAATTAATTTGAAGGTTTCTGCAGTGGAGACTGCAAAAGAACTAGTTTTGAAATCTTTCTGAAAGACATAAATGAAAATTCTGACTTGCTTGTTTATAAAGTATTTATCATACAGGAGAGAAGGCTAATGGATAAATAAGGTTAAATTGCAATTTAGAGGAATTTTCCTTTCCCTCCTCCCCCACTTAGGTTTTGTTTTTTTTTAAATTAGAATTAAATATGCAGCTCCCTGCAACTTAGCATGAAAAATTGGGTTAATTTACTTACAAATTCTAGTGACTTAGAAATATACATGCTATAATTCTCTCTGGTTGAACCTACATTCTGTTGTAGTAGAGTAAACCAGGACAGCAGATAAATACTTCAGCACACACAATCAACAGCTACATGTCACTAAAAATACATACATATTGGAAAAAACCAAAGCTTTTAATAATGAAGAAGTGAATATTATTATTTAGTGACTTACCAAATGGTTTTAATTTAACCTTGCGGTAGGTAGATGTCACTTTGTATTAATAGAATTCTTTTTTTTGTAGGGACCACCTTACCCTTTCTTCAAAATTTAACAGTAACTGTTGTAGTTCAGCAGTGTCTAAGTCCACACATCTTTCCTTTTAAGATCCAAAAAATTAATTAAATAAAAAAAAACCCACACAAACTTATTCAAATATCAGCTTATGAAAGTTTGCTGGCTTGCCTTTTCTAAATGTGTGTTTTAATGTTAAAACAGGGATAAATGGTAAAATTCTAAACAATGACTAAATACAGAACAGTAAAATTTGAGTACAACAGATGAGGTTTTTGTCAGGGATTGAATGTAACTAAGCTTTTACTGACACATTCCTAAAATTACTTGCTGCTGCAGAGATGGAAATTAGTTTCACGTAGGCTTTGATGCTCGTTGAAGCTCTTTGTAAAACTTGATTTTTTTGAGTAATTCTCTGCTGGTTACATAAAAAAGCAGCATGAACAGTATGTGAAGGTATCAGACTAGTATAAATTGGGATTTTAAAACCTTCTCATTCATTCCTTGATCACAGTATTTACTGAAGGAGAAAAGTGATGCTGTGAAGGAGTTTTTGGATTGCTTTCTGCTGAATAGAATTAAAAACACTTTAATTTCAGCTCAATACTCCTGTAAGAGTAGCTAAAAACTTCTTTTCTAATTCACAGTTCCTGTACAGTTCTGCACTTGATATTATTGCTGGGATCTTGTTGATGATGGATTTATCATGAGAAGCAGGGATCTGTCACTGATAATCCTCTTAGCTCTGAGGACCAGTCCTTGCAGTATATAAAAGAATCCTTTCAAGTCCTATACTCGTGTTTGAATTTCTGCCTTATATTTATTTAGTACAACAGCGGTTGAACAACTATGAAAACTGAGTCTTTAAAAAACCCTGTCGTATTGAGAGAAACAAATATTATTTACTCTCATCATGAATATTGTCTCATAAAGATGAAGGAGGAGTGCTGCAACCTTATAGTCTGTCTCTAGCCTGTAGGTCTATATTCCCAGGTAGAAGGGCAGGCCTATATATTATATTATTTTGCCTTTTAGTCTTTTGGATTATTTCCTTGTTTCAAGACTCACATCGTAAGAGTCTCTTTGGAGGCGTTAGCTGACATCAGTGCAATACTTGCAGCTATTTTTAAAGGAAGTATATGAGAAAATAAATTCTGGTTCTGGTGCCGCGGTGTCTCACACAGAGCTGAGATGTTCCAGGCATAACCCTGGCGGTCCAGCCGTGCTGGCTAAGATGCTGCTGTTCCTCTGCTAAATCTGTCCTGCTTCTGTTTGCAGCCATGTCATCTTATCTGTTAATTGTGAAGTCTGAACTTCCTGGGGCTGTTGCGGGGCTTTTGAGTGGAGCCGAGAGCGGGTAAGGAAAAAATGCTTTGTGCATTCTGTGTTTGTCTTGAAGAAAAAAGGGGTTCAGCACTGAAAGAGATGGGTGCTGACACTTCTCTGATCTCACATGTGAAAATAGCCATTTACATGAGTTGTTGGAATATGAAATGTATTTGGCAAGTGCAAGTCTTTTGCAACACACACACACAGAGCGTGATTCTTTCCTCATGGTGATTTCCCATCCTAGGACCTTAAAGTCAGTGGCAAAACTCCATCTACAGGAATCTCCTTTCTGTAATATTTTAAAAGGAGAAGCAGGAAGGTACTGGGAGCGAGAGGAAGAAAAACATTTCCACTGCTGTCATGTTATCACTTCTTCACATAATTCAAAATCACAGTACAAAAAATGACAGGCATTTATATTGAAATATTCTGTTGTCTTGCTCTAGTAATTGGACTTGTCTTGGGGAAAAATGCCAGGTTTCCAGACTTGGTTTATAATTCCTAAACTTGGCTCCCAGTAAAGAAGTTATTTCTCGCAGTTGAGCTGTAAAGCTGTTTGTAAGGAGTGTGCCCCTCACATTTCCATAAGAACTGCCCCAAGAAATCTAAGGCAAACACTGCAGCTTCAGCACTGAAATACCTTGTTTGAGTTGTTCCAGTGCTGCTGTCATTTGTAACAGTGTATATTGGAGTGCATTACGGCTGTTTTTCAAACTGCTATTTTCAGATGTTTTGAGCTCAAAGCTTGCTCGGGATTGAAATGCAGTGAAATTGTCTCAAAGCTGTGTGATGCTTGTATTATTCCTGGATGTTGCGGGTGAATTTTAAGTGAGAAAACAGTTTGTTAAAAGGTATTTTAGTTGATTTTCTATTTTATCACTTATAACTTCTGGATTTTATAATGAATTTGAAAAATTAATTGCGGCTGTAATCTTGCTTTCTGTCTTTCTGCCCTCCGGGCCCTCACAGTTTTAGTAATATTTTTTGTCACATTTCTCTTTTTTCTAAACTATTACATTTTATGTTATTTTTAGTCTGCTAATGTATCTCTTCCAGATGTAGTACTTACCAACTTTTCGTTTGGGTTCTGTAACTTTCCCCTTCAAGCTCATACTTCAGCCTCACTCTCCACACACTCAGCTGTTGAGCTGCTGCTGTGTCTGCTGCATGTATTCCAATCTGTCCAGCCCCAAATTTAGCATCTAACATCTCTCACTACTGATGTTAATTTTATGTCACCTCTGTTTATGCAAAGTGACTTTTTTTTTTTTCAGCAGAGATACACTTTGAAACAAACAGCTTAAGAAAACTCCTTGTAGGTAGAACCCTGTGCTGTTGAGAGGATTGTTCTGTCTGAAAAAGGCACAATGAAAACTTCTTCATTAAGGTGCCTGTGGGATAATGCTCTCAACAACTTTGTCTGTCCAGGTCCAATCTCAGATCTCCTGGATGTGAGCACTCAGGTTACAGTGTTGAACTGTTTACTACAAATCACCTGAGCTGTTGTAATCCTCAGTGATCTGTCAGCTCTGCCAATACCCATGCTTCTTCCTCAGCTGAAATTACAGTTGGAGATGGGAATGAAGTTCTGCTTTGCATTTAGAAAGAGCTGAGATTGTCCATAGGAATCCTAGCCACAGCTCCAGTGCTTAGGTGATTGGCAGCCTGGTCTCATCCAGTTTCTGCCTCTGTAAATTGGAATTCTTGGATCAATCAGTGTTTATTTAACACAATTTCCTCTCCTCTAGTATTTGTCCAAACAAATTGTTCAAGTGCAGTGGTCAAGAAGTATTCCAGGAACATGCACATGTGCGTGCCTGCATCTATATTTAATTTCTTTTGCCATATTAATGGCTGTGATAGACCATAATCTTTTGTTTCTGTGTATTTTTTTGCAGATGTTAAGTGTACATTTTTACTAACGGACATTTTAAATTGTAGGAAATTGTTCAACAAAAATAGGTAATCAAACACCAAGCCCAAGAAGCAACTTATTTATTCAAAGGGCATAACTATTGAATAGTTTGATTCAACTTCTTTGCCTGGACCACTTGTTTCCAGATGGGATTGCACAACTGTTCTGTTTCTGTTAAGTCATTATAACATCTGATATGCTTTCATTTGGTGCAGAATTTCTCTTAACTGTAGTTAGGATGTATCAAAAGTGTCAGTTAAACTATCTGTGAAAGTATTTTATATGCATAAACCCTCCTGAGCTGTACCTTTGGGAAAGCCATTTAAAGAATGTTCTGTGCATTAAATTATTTTTATGGATAGAGGTTAGCAGGTGTGGGTGTGTTTGAAAGGCTCAGAGCCAGTCTAACACATCCTCATGTCTTTTTAAAAAACAAAACCATACAATATGAACACTTGTTAATATTGAGTGGAGATATTTCTGTCTGCATAACAAGAATTCCGCATAGTTTTGATGACATGAACATAGTTTCAAATGAAGATTGTGTTAAAAAGTTGTAATTTGTGAGCCCTCTGTTAACATTTAATGGCCCTGTCAGAGGATGTGATTGATGCAATTAAGTTGTCTTGCTTGTGTGTTGTATAATTGATATGAACTGAGAGTAAGATCCTAATTTAGAACATATGAATATCTTGTTCTGTTGAATTCAGGAATGAAATTAAAGCGATTTATAAATGTCTGCTTTTAGTTAAAATATGTTGGAGGGAGGAGAAACATCTGCATGCCACAGCTTTTTCAGCAGAGTCAAGGATTTATATTCTGTATTTCATATTTTGAATGCTTTTATCATATAGGATTAAATTTACAGATCAGATTGATTTTAAAGGCACTATCAAAACATTTATTTTGCCTTTGGAAAATAAGTGTGTTTTTACAACAGTACTTTGAGGGGAAAATGGACACATTTTCCAATTACCAGTCCACTATGCAGTTTTTTCCAAGATCTTCTTAAGTATAAGAATTGGTATTCCAAAATGAAGCAGTGTACAAAATTGCTTTTTCTCCTTAATTTCCTCACTGCTGTTTTCCTCTCTGGTCTCCCTTCACCCACAAACATTTCTTCATTTACCATAAAGTAACCAAAATAGTTTTCTGTCTGTTCTGCCGAGCATGTGAACCTCAGTGGCAGCTGTGAGTTTGCTGCATGTTTAGAATCAGGAGATTTAAACAGAGGTCCCACATCTACACATAGGGCATGATCCTTATGTTCTCTGCCTTGATGCTGTTCCTCCTAATCTGAACATCCACCAGACTGGAAAGAAAGAAAAAGTTTTAAAATATATGAATGCTAAGTAATAACAGCATGAAGAATAAATGCTACAGCAAGAAGCTGATCTTGGCAGAGTTGCTTCTTCACTGTAGCAGTAGCAGACATAGCTAAGAATACACTTTTTGAAAAATGATGTATTTTGACTTGTTTTAATACAGACATTGCAACCTAATGGTTGCTTTGGGTTTGATACAGTGAAGATGCCCTCAACCTTGAAATTTCTCTGTTCACTTGTATTACATCTTCTTTTCAAGCAAGTGACACAAGTGGCTGTCCATGATGTACAGCAGCAGTTAATATATCTGTATGATAATTCTTCTTTAACACAGGTGTTATGGTACTTCCCTCATGATAACTTGAGGTGCTGCCTGTTTATTAGGTGCTAACCATATCCTGGACTAAATAAACTGGAAGGTCAAAAGTCAAGGTGTTTATAGGTGGTAAAGTTGGAGTCTGATGTGCAAGATGTTTATCAGTACAGGATACGGTTATTGCCAAGCCAGGGCAGCCACCCTTAAGATGTTTCTGTTACTTAACAACTTATCCATCTGTGCTTTCCTCACTTCAGAGATGGGATTTTGATGCTTTAAATAGATTTTAAATGTGTAAGGATTTCATGTGCCTCTGCAATGCTTTTTTAATACGTGTGGTTTTATGTATAAACATTTTACCAGATTTCGTCAGCATAATTTTTATCCCTTCTGTCCTTTACATCTTTCATGGATGTATGCAAGGAAGGGAAGCTCAGCAGTGAGAGGCAATTGATGTTGCTGTTTCTTCAGGTGTGTAAATATGCAGCTCATTGTAATCCAGTTTTAGATACACACTGTGCTGTGCAAGTACTTCTGCTGGAAATCCATAGTGTGAAACACCCTTCCCTCTGACCATTGCTGTGAATCAAGGCAGGGATTTGCACATTGTGCTGATGAGAAATATTAATTGGCGCACATCAGAGCCCTGATCCATGCAAACACTGTGGAACATTGCTTGCAATGTCGCTTTCTTACAGAATGGTGCTTTCTCCTCTGTCATTATCTGGGAGCTCTGTTTTATATCAGTGTAGAAACTAGGAGTACAAATCCATGTAAATAGCATGTAAGACAGGAAATTTTTTTTTTCTTGTCCTAGTGGTTGCTTTGGCTAAGATCACAGTTCTAAATTAAACATATTTTTAAGACTCCTGAACTTTGTATCAATCCTAAATCAATTTTCCAACAGGTCTTGGTACCTCGATGGGAAACTGCTGCTGCTGCTTACTTCAGTCTGCATTGTTTTTCCTCTTGCCCTTCTTCCTAAAATTGGTGAGTAATTAAAGGAGAGAAGCGAATATTATTCTACTTTAGTAGCAATTACAGTTGAAGACTTTAAAACCTTAATGGGTTATTTATTTATTTAAACTGGCAGGGGGCTGCTGGTGGTGGTGATTACTTAAGTTGTAGTGTGTTCTGCCTTCCAGCCCTGCCTAGTTAACCTATTACTTGGGTTGCAGTAGTATTTTGTCTGCAATACTAAAATAAAATCTTTACAGCAGAACATTAAAGAGCTGCATTTACTTACAGCATGCCATTAGTGGTAAGCCAGTTCTAATTCTGCCCTACAAAACTACATAAATGATCTGTGACAGGCAGTTGGAATGTTGTTATTCTGAGTCCTAAGCCCCAGATACCAAGCACTGTAATAGAAAACATGCCTAAAATGTAAAGCTTTAGCTGTACATTAGGATCACTTTCCTTATAAATTCTCTTTTATTTTTACTGTTATTTTACAGGCTTTCTTGGCTACACAAGTAGTTTATCATTTTTCTTTACGGTGTACTTTACTCTTGTGGTAAGTTAAAAATCTTTGTGCAGCTTATAATTTTTTTCCTTATTGTTTGAATGTTTTCATAAGCCCGTTTTGAAATTAATTGTCTTCCCCTCCCCCTTAATTTTTTATTAAGAAAATTTAGAATTTTCTTGAAGTTCAGTATGTGCTTGCTTGGACAGATTACATTTGTTTTGCTGAGGCTGGGAAATGAGTATGCACTTCCAAGCATGTGAAGAGAGTTAAAATAATGATATTTTGGTCTGGTAAATATAACAATTCTTTTTTTTTCCTTCTGCTGATGGTGCAGCAAAGGGAGCTGGCACATATATTTTTGTTTCCCTACTAGCAGAGGAATGAAATTCTGTTTTCTTAACTTCTAACTATTACTTACTGCAACTAGTGCAGCAGAAAATTTAATATACTCCAAAATAAATTAAATTTACATGTATAATGGAGTGACAGAGTTCAGAAAAAGGCAAAGAAAACTAGAACTTCATTAAGGCAGTTTACAAGATTCATTAATACGTCAATGACCTTTTTCTCCTTTCCAGCTGAAAGGAAAAGTTCTTTTCTCTGAGCCATATGGGGGCTTTTGACCCTGATGTTCACCCACTCAAGGCCCCTGTGAGGTAGATGTTTCCAAATATCAAAAGTGAGACCTGCTAGACAGATCTAAGAAAAAAAAATGTGCCTTTAAGTTGCACTTTTTTTCTTTTTACAGGGAAAAAGTGTGTTAATGCACATGTGTAATATGTGGTACAACTGAGCAACTCTCACTCTGTCATCTATTTGAATCTTATTTGGGAGCCTGGCAAAATGTTCCCCCTCTGCCCTGTCATTCTGGCTTGCATTGACTTGCATTTAATACCTGTTTTACAAAGGGATAAACAGAGTTGAAGGCAAGTTGAACAAACATGCCATCCAGGAGACCAAGGCAATCCATTAGGAACTAAACCGTGTGATAAACCCAAACTTCAAAGCTGTCAAAACATCTCCCTAGGGTATCCCTGGAGAGCTGCAGTGTTTGTAGGACCTTGGGAAGTATTCTTCTTAAGCTGAACATTGAGAAGCAGCCACAGCCTCTCCAGAGTTAATGGAAATTCATTTGTAATATTTATAAATTACCTTAACTTTTGACCTCTCTCCTAAAATTCATCTTTAAAAGAAAAAAAATGGAGAAAAAAAAAAGAAAAAGGTAAGAAAAAGCACTAACTATAATGCTGACGTAGGCCTTTGGCTGAAGCAAGTTGCAAGGGTTTTAAAACCAGTTCAGCTTCTGGATTTCAAAGGGAATGTGTGTGGATCTCTGAGGAAAGCTGTTGTAATGGGTGGATGCATTTGGAAACAACTTCAGTCCCTGAAAAATCAAATGTGTAAGCAGGAGTTGTGTGCAGCCATGCCAAGCTGGGATGAGTTAAACTAGATTTTAATTTGTGATTCTCTAAAAAGTGGGTAGAAAGTGCTAATGAAGGAGTACAGATTGCTGGGTTTTTTATGAAATGGTTAAGTTTGTGTGCTTACTCTTTCTTGTTAAATGGCAAAGCAGCAGCCACAGTAAATCTCTAACTGAGGTCAAAATTTTTAAAAGCCGTTACGGATATTTCCAGAAAACCAATACTCTTGACAGAATATTCCTTCTGACTTGTTCAGGCTCTGAAAGTCAAAGGCATTAAATGTGGTTTAGTTTTCATATCTAATTGCTTTGAAGTGGGTGATATGTGCTGTTGAAATGGTGTTTTAGTTTGCACACTGTTAATTTCTGTGTGGCAGATATGTTTTAATTTGTTCCAGAGGAGAACTGTGTTAGTCATATGGAAGTGATATAATTATATTTTGCATATACAGTAATTCTGTGCCTTTTCAAGTGCACACCATCTGTTCAGCTTTTTGCCAGCAAGCCACAATTTTACTGCAGCCTGCAGAAAAGAGACGTCTTGGTCAGTCTGGTCAGGGAGTGCACTGAGCAAAGGACTGGAGACTTCTTTGTTCTTGGTCTCAAATGTCCTTTCTGTGCCTCAGTATCTTTTCCTTTAAAACCAAAAAACTGGTTCTAGGCTTTACTTGCAAAAATATTGCAGACACTGAGATGAATTGGTCTAGGAGAATAACAAGTATATGTAACTTAATTCAAAGCCAGATTCTGTGAGGTCCTGAGCACTTTCGTTGCTCAGTTGTTGAATACTTCCCAGACTTGAATACTCAGGGAAAATAAATTGTGATTGTTAAACTTTTTTGTTATTGCCTCCCCTCTTGCTGTATTAAATATTGGTGAAGCGTAAAGACAGACTTGTAACTTTTTTGTGTGTGTGGAGACAGCATTATTGGTAGCTTGTTCAGCAAAGGTGCTAATGATTGCTGATGGTGTTTATTTAAATCTCTTGTTTATGTTCCCAGAACAAAAACATGTTGCAGATTGGGAACCTGCCATATGCAATGAATGATGTTATGCACAGACAGCCCCTTTGCTGAGTGCTGTCAGTACTGCTGGAATAAAGGAATTCCTGTTTCCCCTCTGCAGGATACAAAAAATCACTGAGAATATTGGAACACTTGGAGCCTCTAACTTTATCTTCAGCAATGTTTTTGGTGTGGGCTTGAAATACCCGTTTTCCACTAGAATCTCTCTTGATTTTTAAGTTTTTTTCACTTAAAACCAAACGTGTGTTATACTCAGAAGAATGTTTGTATGAAATACACTTAAAGTTCTAGAGGAGGGTTGTGGTGCCTGCATGACTGCTCAGCTAACTGGGCTGTGCTGCCAGCTTAAAAATCCTTTCTTGTTGAAAGAAAACTCATTAGACTACAATTGGAAACTCAAATACATTTGAATAGTTAAGCAGGTGGGCAAATATAAATACAGATTTTTAAAATTCACCTAGTACCTTTTATTTTGTCTTCTTTTATTTCCACTTCAATCTGTTCTTAGTCTATATTCCATTTATTTTAGAAAAAATGTTCTCCAGCCTTTTAGGTTTGGCTTGTCTAGTCCTCCCTCTGCAATATGTATATATATCTTCACTCTTTAGCTTGCAGGAAATCTTCCCCTCACCACTGCCAGGCACGTTTTACTTTCCCCAAACCTTGCCCTTCAGCTCCATACCCCTTTCCAGTGCCTGTTCCAGCTTTAGACTGGAGTGGGGGAGCTCCCACAAAGCTGACTCCTTTGGAGCCTTCAAAGCCTTCCCCTGTCTGGGTGCCTTTAAATACAACCCAGGCCCAAATTATCTTTTAGTGTTTGGTGTTTGCAGGCTGCTGTTGAGCAGGCTCCCACCTGGTTCCGTACCTTGAGTGAGTTGTTCTTGTGCAGTTTAAAACATGTTACTGCCACAATGCACTCAGCCTGCTGTGTACCCACAGTTTTCTTTCCCCACATTTTGGCCAGAGGTAACATTTGTTTGCCTCTCCTGGCACTGGTGACAAGAGGGAGCATCTAATCCTCTGGGAAACACCACTTGGCAGCACGCAAAGCACAGTTCTCTCAGCCAGGAGAAGAGCTCCCTTGCATGTTACTCTTCTCATGAATCTGAGTCTTTAATTAAGTTTTTAATTATTTGCTTTAGGCTTCAAAAGAATTATAACCTCTAAAGAGCCAGGCAACTACAATAGGAAATTAATTAGGGTGAGGAGAGCAATGCAACTATCATTTTAAACTGGGCTCCTGAAAAAGGAGGTAACATTTCTTATTTTAATTTCCCTTTGATTTCCAGCCCTATTACTTGGCAGTCCCTAAACCAGCAGGGTGTAGCTGAAGGCCCAATGACATTCTGGGACAATAATTGCATTTATTGTTTTTCCTTTGCTTTCTAGTCCAAACCATATGTTTCTGCCTTTTAAGATTAGCCCTAGGCTCTGCTCTATCTCTGTTGAGGGCTGGTGTGCTCCGGGCGCGAGCCTGCGATCGCAAACGCGGCAGCAATTCCGGCCGGGAGGCCCTGGGTGTGGAGCCCAGGGAGAGGGGCTGGGGAGCTCTGCTTGTATTTCAGCTCATGTCAGAGCCCATTGCAGTGCCCCACCTCCAGATCCATGGGCCATAAGGCTGCCAGCTGTGCAGGGTGAGCAGCTGGATGGAATGGCACTGACAAGGCTTTTCTGTCAAGTCTCCTTCTGGTGGCCTGTCTGCCAGGCAGGCCTGGTAATTTACTGGGGGTGTAGCTCCCTGCTGTGTGTTCCAGCAGGCTGATACTTCAGCTATGTGTATCTAAATTGAAAACTGATTTTTAGGATATCATTCATACATGAAATACGCTGTCTCTGCAGGTTATGATTAAAAAATGGTCGATCCCTTGTCCTCTGCCTCTGAGTAGTGCCATAGAGACCTTACAGGTAAAGTGCATGCTGGTTTGAAGTTCTAATTTTACTAGTAAACTGTATTGCTTTTTTTACATTAACACTTTCAGAATGGCTTGCAATTTAAATTCCTTCTTTTATTAATCATCACAGAATCTGAAAAGCTTCATGTCTGTGGTTTGGGCTTATTCTTTCATTATGCTTTTTTTTTGCATTTACGTTTTACAGGTTTCAAATTCTACTGGGGATTGTAAAGCAAAGCTCTTTCATCTTTCAAAAGAGGTAATCTCTATTAACAATGCACAAACTTAAAGGGGGGTGGTGGTTTTTAAAAAATTGGGGTTTAAACCTTACCCAGGGTAAGTTGTCCTTGTGTAAAACTCGTTATGGGCTGCTGAAATATTTTCTGTACCTGCTGCCAAGTGTTACCCAATCTCACTTTTTTTTTTCTTTTTGTATGAAGGCTGACTGTCCAAGTTAGCATTTATGAAAATATTTTGGAAATATGACTGAAGAAGAAAGTGTAACAGATGAAGCAGTGGTCAGCCTCATCATGAAATCAGATCAAACCACCTTAACATGCCCTCAGGTGGAAGTGTGCTCTTAGTTCCTGGCAGGGTAGAGCAGGTTTCCTGACACTGCCTGGACCTAACCTTAGTTTTTCCTTACCTGAAGCTGATTCTTCAGGCCTGATGCAATCTTGTGCATCTCATTGAGTGCCTGCTCTGGTATTTGGTAATTAACATGGCATTTTACTCATGTAACCACCCATTAAGGCCTGCAGAAGAGAAAGTGTCATGTAGAACCCTTGTCTCTGTGGGGTGAAGAGGAAGGGAAAAAGGTAAATCTGGCATAGCCCTGTAGTGGGATTTAGGAGGGATGTGGCTGCATTTCTCTGAAAATCAAAAGTCCACTCTACCCTCCTTAAAAAACAAACAAACAAACAAACAAAAAAACCCAAAAACCACCTTGGTCAATGCAAACATCAGACAAATGTTACTTGTAGATCAAAGAAGAAATGGTGCTTTGACCAGAAACATCTCCTGTGAGATTCTGGCCTTTTGTGCTTTGAAGAATCTTGGGACTCATCGCTACTTCTTTTTTTAAATCAGCTTTATCAATAGAAAGTGGCATATCTTTACCAGTATGGGCCTGATTATATCAGCACAAAAGTGTTTGTTATAGTTCAGCTTATTCTACTTGGCAATTGCAATAAGCTGTTTTCATCTCTTTTATTACAAATTTTTGGAATAATACACCACTAATTGTGTGCTTACATCTTTAATTACATAACTGTCTTAAAACTTTAGATGCCAAAGCATGTTATATTTCCTGTTAATATTTCATTTTATATTTTATGTTTTATCCAAATTTTTCTAAAAGAGTAATAAAGTAGTGAGGTCAGGGTGAAGGAATCAGTAATTTGACAGGTAGCTATGGATATCAGAATTTGGAAAACTTCTTAGAGAATTTCACAAATGATACACTGGCTCTGGGACACATCCTTCTCTTTCTACTTAAGTACTTGGCTTCAGTATAGTCAAAAAAGAATCTTCCAGTTTTTGGCTTAGGAGCAGGAGGACTTCTGATGATGAAACTGAGCTATGTCCACTTGAACTTTCATGACTTGAAAAGGTTGAATTTTTGTCGACTGATTTAGAGACACCATTTCTGTCTTGTAGAGATTTATCTCAAAGCATTCATCTGGAAATATTTCCACTGACCTCCAACACTTGAACTGAATTCTGAGTTCATACAGAAATTTTTCCAACCAGCAGTAATAGTAAACAACTTACAAGGTGTTTTCTTTCTATTTCAGAGTGCTTATGCAATACCAACTATGGCCTTCTCTTTTCTGTGCCATACCTCAGTTTTGCCAATCTATTGTGAGCTCCAAAGGTAATGTATGAACCCATGCAATATTTAAATATAATTAAAACTTTTTATGTAATACTTTCCCTAAATAAATCCCAAGTATTTTTTATTTTTAAGTCAGTGCCATCAAACACTGCAGAATAAGGAGCTTTCATGGTTTTGGGAAATGTACAGTTTTAGTCTGTACTGGCTTTTTCTCTCTTAGAGGAGACAAAAGTAGCAAATGTGATTCCGTCATCAATGTCAGGATCTTGTTCTGCCCTGGACAATCAGGAGAAAAAAAAAAGGTCATTTCTTAAGATACTTTGTCAATTTTTGTGGCTGTGATTGAATCTGCATTTGGCCATTTCTGATCCAGTGAGGGCTTCTGACATAGATTCTGTTCCTGGCTCTGAATAGGTATCATTCTGTGTAAATTCCAATTTTCATTTGAAAGAGACACTGTGATGTCTAAATTCCGTATCAGATGGGGACAGTGTTAATTGTCTGCTTGAAAAGTGCCCTTTTAATTACCAGATTAAAAATACTTTTAAACCCCCTAAATATCAGTGACAGCACAGACCTCAGCAAATACTCAGTGGCCTTAAATTAGGCCAGTACTTCCTTATGAAAGGCAAGGTACTGTATAGATTGTGCTGTGGTGTTTAATCATTCTCAATACAGATAAAACAACATGATTCCCTTTTTTTTTCTCCATTTTAGTCCATCCAAAAGGAGAATGCAGAACGTAACTGTCACAGGAATTGGTCTGAGTTTCCTAATTTACTTTATGTCTGCTCTCTTTGGGTACCTGACATTTTATGGTGAGTGTATTCTTCAAGTATTTCTTAGAACAAAGGTTAATGATAAATGATAAATGTCTTCTGCCTGGAATGCTTCAGGCGTTAGCACACTTGAACCCTCAGATTTTAAAAATTAAAAAGCATAGGCTTTGAGGTGGGTTTTCCAACACATGCTGCTGGTCTTGCATGCAGTTCCTGAGCCACAAATGTGTCTGTTTGATACATGAACTGAACCAAGAACTGCACATTTCTTAGAGATGTTGTTGACATTTGATGAAGTAACTGTACCTTTTTATGACCAAACAGAAGAGTGATTGGTGTCATACTTGCCCTACCAAATTCTGCAGGCATTTTCATTTGCTAAAGTGTTTAGGTGACTTCTGCAGTACCAATTTAATTACTCTGTATTTGGACTTCTAAATACTTCTGGGTACTGGTTTTCAGTAGAGTTTAAACATAGATGACTTCTTCTATCTGTCATTCTTGTACTTCCAAGTGCACAGAAAGATTTCAGACCCCTTATCTACACAGTGGACTTTTTTTAAAGGTCCATCACAGCACTAGCAGAACGAATGAATGTCTGTTTCATGCAGCAATGATAGCACAACTAGTTTATTGAATTTCCTCTACTTGCAGATTCTGTTGTAGTTTCATACCAATGCTGTCACATAAATGCATCACAGTCATCCATGAGGATCCTTCTGATGTCTTCTGAAAACTCTAATTATGAGATGATCAAATGCTAATTTTCATTGAGTGGAATGAATAAAAATTCTTACAGGAGACTGTAAGGCAGTAAGATGAAAATTCTGATTAGGATTTCCTCTCAAGTGTTTTATAATGCTTGTTCATGGGGATGAGATGGTGTCTGACAAAGCACCAAGAATATTGACTTTCAGCATCTAATAATTCCAGATTTTTAGAGCCTTTCGTACCTTTTACCCCCAAGTGTCAGCATGTCTGAAAATATTCCCTAGATATCCAGAAACCTTAGAAAAATTATATGGGGAGTCTTGAAGGCCCTAATATCCTATTGGCCACTGTTGCTGTTTCCTGACTGTCTCCATCAGGTTTGTTGGAGAATGTAAATTTAAGTGCAGCTTAGAGAGGTTCAGTAGGCAGTGCAGGGTAATCATCTGTCTAGATGAAATCTTAATAAAAAGAGGAAAAAAAATAAAAGAGGAAAAAAGAAATAGTCCTGGAAGCCAACCCAGTTCCTGTTACCTTTACTGCCATGATTTTTTTGGGACCAGACCCTGTCTTGACTGTAGCCTTTCAGTCTGTTTTCTCTGGGAATGCTTCTGGTTTTCTGCAGGCTTCATTTCTTTTAGTAACTCTAAGATTCAGGAGCCTGAAATGCTGGAATCAAGAGTGGATGTCTGTAAGAGAGTTGTTTTGTTTGTTTGGTTTGGTTTTTTCCCCTTGGAAGCTGCTTCTCCTTTTCCCTTTTTGGTTGTCTTGTTTAATTAACTTACTTCTTTAAACAGAGAAAGTCTGTTCCCTGTTCCTAAAACACCAGTCTGAGAAAATGTAAAACATTTTATTTTAAATTGGAAACAAAGGAAGAGTTCTCTCTTTGAAATGAGGCATGTTTCATCTCTCTGTGGTTCAGATGGTTTCTTCTGTTTTTTGTGAATTTGAAACTTCACAGGGTGACCAGACATTGAAAATTTCAGTCCATTCCGAAGTCCAAAAAAGCAGAGTTAAGATTAAAAAAAACCAAAACAAAACAGGGTAGCAGACCACTCTCAGTGCTCTGACTTTTGCTGTTAAATTTCTTCTTTTTTTTTTTTTTTTTTAAGGCTGTCTCCTTCACATTTGTGTCTTTTTTTTAGGCATCTTTGGCTTCAGTAGAGGCTCCGCCTGGCCTTTCCTCCTGAAGATTTTCATTTCCCTGAAGATTTTGCATCCTAGCGTATCAGTAATACCAGAGTGTTTCTGCATCCCCTAAGCACATGGATTCATTTGAATGTCACCTTAATGGGCCTTGCTAATTACCTTAGCTGTCCAGTGATTAACAAAGCATTTAATTTGTCTTGTTTTCAGACAAAGTGGACTCTGAACTGCTACAAGGTTACTCCAGGTACCTGCCCCACGATACCATCATCATGACTGTGAGAGCAGCCATTCTTTTTGCTGTGCTCCTGACAGTGCCTCTAATCCATTTCCCAGTGAGTATTCCTGAGAACTCTGGAGCTGGCAGGGAGCACTGGTCACTAATGTTTTGCAGACTGCAATTCTTGAGTCACATCTAGTCTTGTGTATCTTATTCACTTGTCAAGTGATTGATCAAAGACCACATATTTGCATATGTTCCATGAAAGCTCCAAAATAACAACTAGCCACTAAGCTAATTTGTGCTTTTGAGACAGATTTCAGATTAAAACTAGCCCACAGCATTGT
Source organism: Brachypodius melanocephalos (assembly GCA_013398615.1). Classification (NCBI taxonomy): domain Eukaryota; kingdom Metazoa; phylum Chordata; class Aves; order Passeriformes; family Pycnonotidae; genus Brachypodius; species Brachypodius melanocephalos. The sequence continues at coordinate 44,509,995 of VZSR01000520.1, read as the reverse complement.
TTTTAATTTAGAGAATTCAGAACTTCTAAAGTTTATTTAGTTTGATTTTTTTTTCTCTTAAATTGAGTTTTGCTGACTGGGTTTTTCCTTTCTACATGCACGCACCCACACACAAACACACTTATACTTGAAACTCAATTTAATTGTAAATTAAAAACACATATAGATCTATTTCACAAAAAAAAAAAAACCACAAAAAAAAAACAACAAAAAAAAACACCAAAAAACAAAACAAACCCTAGTTTAGCTTGTCAATACTGTGGTAGAATTGAAAATTCATTCATTTAGGACCAAAAACAATTGTGCAGGCAAACCTCTGTGTATGGAAGCACTGTATAGATTATGTATCAGCTGGCAACATGCTGACATTTTCTACCAGGCATTTTCAAAGAGACAAAGCACTATCCCCAGACCTTCTTTTGTCCCTCAAAAAAAGGGAGGGGCCAGTAATTTCTTAAGACTAATGACCATGTGATAAATCTTGCTTTAATACAGTAATGAATTACATTCTACACTACAGAGAGACAAAGCATTAAACTATTACTAAGCTTCTGGCATTTTGATTTTTAAAATCTTCTTTCACATCTGGAAAGATGTCATTCTTAAGGTTATGAAATTGAGGTAAGATCAAAAAATATGTGTGTGTATGTATGTATTTACCCACACAATGTTTGTCTTTGTATTGTGTAGGCAAGGAAAGCTGTGCTGATGCTGTTCTTCTCTCATCTACCTGGGTCGTGGATTTGCCATATCTTTGTCACCTTAGCACTGAATGCAGTTGTTGTTCTGTTTGCCATGTACGTGCCAGACATTAAAAATGTATTTGGAGTAGTTGGTAAGTTCTTCTGGTGGTTGGTTTTCTTGGTTTTTATTTTTTATTTATTCAAGAAATCCAGTATATGATTCTATAATGTACATCAGTCTTCTCTAAACAAAATCTTACTTTCTGTTTTTCAAAGGTTCAACCACATCGACATGTTTGCTTTTTGTATATCCTGGACTATTTTATCTTAAACTTAACAGAGAAGACTTTATATCACCACAGAAACTTGGGGTATGTTTTCTGGTTTTTCATCTGCACTAGTAATATTTAAACAAGCTCATTTTAAATGCATTTTAATACACAGTGGAGCACACAATCCAAGGGGCACAGCTCTTATTTTCATTGCAGCTCACAAAATCTCTGAGCATTTTCTTTCATCCTTCTTGGTAGCTCTGGTTTCTCTGAAACTCCTTCTTCACCAGAGGTTTTTGGCAAGCAGTGTGTCCACGTACTGGACCGTTGATCTGAGTATGTGCTTTTCCCTATAATCTTCAGATGTTCACTTTTAATCCAGTTTCTGCTCAGTTTTTACCTGTTCCTCTGTTGTCTGGGCAGTTAGGACAAAGCTAAACTGCATTTAAATGAAACAGTTTTTGTGCTTGTTTTCTATAAAAGACTTTGCAAAAACATCTTTATTGTTTTGGTTCTCTTCCTTTTTTTTTTTTTTTTTTCTCCTCTTTGTGGTTTCTCTTTTGTTGTAGTAGGTTAAGTTCTGGGTTGGAATTTGTGCTGAGGCCTGCTTTTTGCACTGTAACTGAGCAACTTCATGGCAGTGACCAAAATGCTGACAAACTGTTTAAACATTCTACGATTCTTATGATTCATGGGGCCGCTCTTGTATTAACAAAACAGAGAATCTGAAAGAAAATCTAATAATGATCCCCTCTGACCATCTAAAGTCATGACTAGTTCCAGCAGATCTGGGGGCTTGTTATAAATCAGTCTCTTGAACTGTGGTTTTATTATCATCTGGCTATTCAAAAATGTAAAAAATCCATTGTAATTTTAATTGTATTTTGAGTAAAATACAAATCAGTTTCTTGATTTCTTTAGAATTGTAAAGGGCAATATTTTTTTGTGCAGCTGGATAGTGTGAGCAGAGAAACCAGACTGCTCCAGGAGTTCCCAGTGAAACTATCCCAGGCTGGGTTTAGTTTTCCCACTGAACAGATACTTTGTGTTTGAAGACTGAGTAATTGGAAACATTACAGATTATTTTAAAAGACACTATTTGTACCTGTTCTTGTGGACTTTCATAAGTCTTGGACATGTAAAATGCTTCTTTCAGCAAAACATTTATTTTTGCTTTTCTTTCTTCACAGGCATGTGCCTTGGTTATTTTTGGCATTTGTGTTGGCCTTCTCAGTTTGGTTCTAATAATTTTCAATTGGGTTGATCAGTAGCAGCCTATTGACACTGTCTGAACTGAACTTCAGGAGGACAGCAAGAACCAGAGAGGTGTCAACACTGCTGCAGTGAGTGCTGGACATCCTAAAGGAACACTGACCATCCTAAAGGAAAGATGCCAGTGGGAGAAGTAATGCTCTTTTCAGCTCCATTACTGGTGCTCCTTCTTTAATCTTGAGTCACTCTCTTCAGTTACTGGACAATTCGTCTTTGCCATTCTGAAATGTGAGATTTTGATGATGTAGTAATGACAGGTAAAAGGTCTCAAGAGTTTCTGCAATGCAAAAGTGGTTTAGGGCGCATGGTGAACAAAACAGAAACTTGAAATAACTTGTGCTTTTAAGACAGCAAGGTGAATAGACATTCCATCAGCCTTTTTGTGCATAATGTGATATATGCACATAGGATAATGCACATTGTCCTAATCCTTGAAAGACTTCTGTTGCTTGATTAGTTTCCAAAATTTTAGCCAGTTCACACTAAGAACTTACTGATTCCAAGTATTTACCCTAATTTATCCTAAGATGGATCCAGAGACCAACTGCCGTAGCTCAGTTTAATGGGCATGTCATGATAATATTTGTTAATTGTTTTTTAAAATACAGTTTTTGTATGTCAGCACACTTGAGTCATCCTGATGTAATTTTTAAATTAGCAGGCTTTGCCCATCAAGCGTAATAGATTTTAGTAGCATTTCCTTTTGGTGTTTTCATTTTGCAGTTAATAATAGACATTTTTCAATTTTGAGTAGTACTCAAAGTACCTCAGTATTCCTCCAAGTGAAAGACTGTTCTCTTTTTCTCTCTTACTCCCATTTTTGCACATGTTTCAGGTTTGAACTAAAGTGTTTCTATATTTTATGTTCTTTTGTGTGTCAGAGAAGATTTGGGCTTAAAAGATGAAAATCTGCCTCTGTTGAAAACAAAGGGAAGTTTTACTATTTTGGAACCTTAATTTTACCTCAGATGTCTATGAACTTCCGTGTAGTCTTTTATAATTCCTTATTTTTTAGCCCCCTGAATGTGAATGCAATTTTCTACACCAGCTGGGCTTTGTTGGAAATAGTATTGGGTACCCACAAGAAAAGTTCCTCATTTTAGTAAGATTGAAAGCAGTGGCTGAGACCATGGTGAGGTTTTTAGCATCTGCTTCTATCAGGTGGGATCTGATGGCCCTAAAGTGGCCTGATCTCTTCAGGGATTTCATGCCCTAAGGAAGCAAAGACTGATTGATTGAATGTGCTTGATCCTCTCCTGTCTAATGGGGAGGAACAGCAAAGAGCAGAGTTGGAATCACCTTCTCTCTTCCTGAGCTGACAAACAGGATTTCTCATGCCAACAGATTACTTGGCTCTCTCAGGGTCCAGAAGTTTTCATTCTTGATGGATGGCCTGAAGGCACCCAGGTGATGCAGGTTAGTCCTGCTTCAGAAATCCTTTTTGCTTGGAAGTATCCTTCTACCTAGGAGTTTCATTTAGAAATAGACACATGTGGTGAGGCCAGGGAGCTAACTCAGAAATTTTGGTAGGATCCCAGTGAAAAAGATCCCTGGAAAAGTCTGCAGTTATTTTTATAACAAAGTTTCTAGCAGAGGTTTCTTGACTCCAGGTGAGCCATGTAATAGTTTGGCAGCACCAGAAGCAGCACATCCACTCTTGGGCAGGAGTTCCCAGCTCCTTCTGAGGCACTGGCAGTGGCTCCTGTCAGCATGTTTACCCAGCAGAAAACCAAGGTGACCACAAGATATGACCTTATCTGCCTAAAAAGTGAACTTGCCTTTATTTTCCCAATTTAAACTCTGGCAGGTGTAGCTGCCTTCCTGCCTGTGGCTGCCCTCTGAAAGCTGAGTGTCACAGGCTGTGTTGCACTGCGGGGATTCAGATGCTCATTGAATCTCTGGCACTGCTGTAGAAAACTAAATATATACCTTGTAAAAGTGTACCTTGAGTCAGCACTGACAGCTGCACATCAGGAAGTGATTTTCTGTCTGACTGAACCAAAAGTTCTTTGAAAAACAGGAGACCTTACATTGGTGAGAATTAACTCAGGGATTTTTGTCTGACACTAGAATTTAGGGAGTGTATTTATTAGAAATTTTATGGAAATTGTTTCTCATTTATTATCTGCTCTTGTAGCATACTGTTGAGTATTACTGGTAGGTCATTACTGCAGACACTTTTATTTTAAACTCTAACCAATAATGTTTAAGTCTGAATACTTAGATTATCTGTGAGGGAACAGAAAGTTGGCAAAGCTTTGCTAAGATTTTGCTCTTGCCTCCTCTCCCTGAAAAAGCTGAGTCTTACCATGCACTGTAATGCTCCGTGACTCTCGGGTAGTTTGCTTTGTGTGCATCATCTTCAAAATGTGACTGAGAAAATACCTGAAAAACAGTGTTAATTTTACAGTTAATTCCTGTAGTGCTGCAGAAATCATGACAGTATTGTTTTTAATCCTTGGGTATTATCCTAACTAGCCTGGCTATTGTCTGACTGTCCTGATAGGTAGACTTTGGAATGATGAATTCTAGTGTATGAAATTAATACTTGATGAGGATGAATGGAAGCAGTTCACAGCTCTGCTGAGCTCTGTTATTACATTTTGGCTGTGGTGCAGAAAGGAGAGCAGAGGGGTTTACAGAATGCCTGTTACCTTTCTTCTGAAAAAGAACTAGAAATGCTGCTACATCTGAGTTTCTGAAGTTCATAACTTAAAATATGGAGGGAGGGAGAGAGGGGCAGAAAAGCAATTTCTGTTCCCAAATTTAGGAGTTATGAGTGTTGTCCACAATGAAAAACCAGAGTAATTTATCTTTCTCATCTCCCACAGCTGTGCTGTGCTTTGTGTCTCTCAAAGGTTTTTCTACAATTGTGCACTTTCATGAGGTCTTTGAGCAGAAGAGGCCTCCAGTCTGGAACTCTCAGTTCATTTAAATGCTGACAAATATTTTCTTCATTATTCTTGCATACAGATACTTTTTTCTTCCAAATGTCCAGATTTATGAATTTCTGTGATTCTACTTTATTGTCTGTCATCAGCATTTTCCAACCTTCTTCACTGAAGACTTGACAGAAATGGATGAAGGGACCCACAGCATTTCTGAACTCACTTGGAATGGTTTTCTTTCTCCAGTTGAGCAGGAAGAACAATGTGAGAGATGAAAATTAATTGGTTGCCTTTGATTTATTTTTCTCTTTTTCTCCTATTTCCATTCCTTGGCCATTTGGAGTCTGCTCAAGTTTCAGCTGGACTGTGATAAGTTGGGTGTGAAGAGTGGTTTTTGTAACCAGGAAGGAGACTGCCAAACAACAGTGCTTGAAACTAGGATTATTGTAGAACTCTTTTCCTAGTTAGATTTAATTTAACACTTTACCTGAAATTCTAGTTTTGCAGTTGATTTTGATGTTGAAACCATTCATTGTAGCTGCTCTCCATACAAAGAAACCTTTGGACATGTTTACTCTTACTGCCAGTGGGAGAGAATTTTCAATATTATAAAAATGCTATGTAATTTCTGCAGTTTGTGGTGGTGATCTTGGTATCTGTGTGCTTCACTAGTGTTCATCCAGCCATGCTTCATGTGGAAATGGAATTCCCAAAAGAAATTAATAATGATCTGAATGTAAATATCGCCCAGCTCATGTCAAACCTGTGTGTTGTGCAACAGATTTTCTGTTTTGAGTTCTCTTTGCCTCAGGATCACTGTGGAACAGCCAGGACATGTTCCAAAAAATAGCCAGCAAAATATAAAGAACAGTTTACACAGTTGTGTGTGATCCTCACTCTGTTGTGCAGGTGATGTTTTGCAGCACATCCTGAAATGTTCTCAACTGCCCCTCCTGGGCCAGTCTGCTCCCAGTGATGGTTTTACTCTTTGGACTGTGCTCTCCAAAACATCAGGATGCAAAAAATGAGAAATGCAGTTGTTGTCCTCCAAGGTATTGTCCTCCCATGTCCCATGGACAGCAAACCTGCCTCTTCTGCACTTATGTAGTCCCTGTGAACAGGAGCCCGCAGAATTTATCTCAGAGGCTGTGACTGCACAGCTCTGTGCCAGCACTTCCTCTGGGGTGTGGGAAAAGGGTGAGCAGCTGGCCTGGCAGTGCATAATGGGGTGAAAAACTGCTGATGGAGACCCTTTGGGAAGGGCCTTCTTGTTCAGCAAGGTGAGGTCAGTCATGGGGAGCTGGCCATTTCCTTTGGGGGTGGCAGCAGAGGAGCAATGGCTGGCCAGGAGGGGCTGTGAAGCATGGGTGTGCCTTTTGGCTGTAAGTCACAGTGCTCTCCAATAGCTGTGTCCTGTGAGTGCAGCTCCAAGCACTTTGCAAGGTCCAAGGGAGTCCTGAGTATGAGCAAACATGGAAAAATCCCTCATTATTGGGCTGCTGGGTTGATTCCAGAGCTGTAGGAACAGTCACACGTGGGTGTGAATATCAGCAACTCTCTGGTGTTAGCCCCAAGTGGAACTGGCACCCAAGAGCACAAATCCCAGCATTTTCAGTGCAGTGCAGCATTCTGTCCTGTGCTGCACTGGCTGTTCTGCTGCTGAGTGTGTCCTGTCCGTGCTCAGCCTCTCTCCTGCCCCAGCATCCCTGCTCACACGTCAGGGCTTTGTGCCGCAGCCGCACGACGCCAGGCAGCTCCCGGCACCTGGTTTGAGTTTAGAGCTCCTCTGCACATGATGTCACACTTCCATTGTCAGCCCAGCCAAGGTCAGGACAGTTCATCTTGGGAAGGTTTGCACTGAGCCTTTACATTGCTGCCATTAATGCCTTCCCCACCCAATTTACATTTCAGATTTTAGGCATGATTTCATCGAAGTCACTGGGTATTTGTGATGGACAGGGAGGTTGGTGCAGTGGCTGATCAGGCTGATCAGGGTGCAGGACTACTTTTCTGGAGACAGGGTGGAAATTCCTGCTCCATGCATCATGTAGCAAATCACAGATGGGGCCAAGGAGAGTAAATGAGCCCTGGAGGCTCAGGGTGGTTGTTCCGGTCTGTTGCCTTTCAGGAGCCTGTCTCACCACTCCACAGACCAAAGTGAGATGGGTTCCTGGGAGCCCCTTCTCTCTGCCCTCCCAGGTAGCTCCGCTTGATAGTGGGATTTACATGCAGGGATGGAGAAAAGATTTGGGATGTGGTTATGACAGCACAGAACCTGTTGGGCTGGAGCTGAGGGCCCTGAAAATCTCAGGCCTTAGTCTCACCTCCAGTCATGCTTGGCTGTTTCACTGTGCTTTGGGCTGAAAGAGGGGTTTTAGTGTAGCATTTCTCCAGCTGGGTTTGTGCAGCTTGTGGCTGCGAATCTCCTGCAGGAAGGGGTTAAAGAGCCTCTCTTTTACAGCTTCCTACAGGCCTAGCACTGGGATGGCTCATGGGGCTAACTATTAATGTTTTGCTCCCCGTTTCGATGAACAGCTTCCATCCTTGTTAAAGGGAAAGATGAGTGAATGCATGGGGTGTATTCACTTCTCAGTTCACACAGCTACAATCCACTTCCCTTTCTCCAAATATGATAATCAATGTTTGATCCTTTGGGCCAAAGCAGTGAGGTAGAATCAGCTGCATGTTGATGGGTACAGAGACAGCCTGGGCAGAAGCTGTGCCAAGGGAATCCCTACCCACCCATGTGTGCTGACCTGTGGCACTGGGGCAAACTTCTGGAATAACACCAACCTTCTCCTCTTGGTGCATCTCAATTGCTGCTTGCTGTGTGGTCATAGGAGGCTCCTCACCCTGAGTTTCGAGTAGGGGTGCAGGGGAATTTCCATTTCTGCTCACTGATCAGGTGCTGACCAAGTTCTTCAGCACTTACAGAGGTGCAGGGAGCTTTGGTGAAGTCCCATGTGGTGTGTGAGAAGTGCAGATGGAAGTTCTGTCTGGAGGTGGCTTTGCTCAGACAGGGGGGTCTGAGGTCACTGGAAAGGATTTGAGACTCCACACTCCCACAGTCCCCTCCTCTGCCCAGGTCCAGCAGGAGGTTGTGGCCTTCACTTCCCTGTTGGTGTTATCAGCGTGTTTGAGTGCAGGGTCACTGCACACATTGATCTCAACGGGAATATGTGGAATTTATGCCCCCAAATTGCTGCATCCTCAGAAAGTTGGTTCTTTTATCCCTCCTGGACATGTGCTCTTCTGGGGAACAGCAACTTGCCAGGCACTAGTGGAATGGAAAGGTGAAGAGCTAACACTTTCCTTACATGATTTCATATTTATTCATTAACCCTGTTGTGTGAAATTGGCCTGCTTTGCATTTGGTGGGCACAGACACCAGGGAAGTGCAAAAGGAGCTATTCCCATGGCTTTTTGGGGTTGCCATCTGTCACCACAGCACTTCCCAAGGACTTGAGGTGGGGATGAGCAAGAACAGCCTCAGCTGTTACACAACCAGTGACACCATCAAGGGCAAGGAGGCCTTGCACAAATGATCAGCAGATGAGATTAGGGGAAAAGGCCCATGTCTCAAGGGACACCATCCCACCACAAGGTGCTCATCAGAGTGTCACTGCTGGACCCAGCTCAACAATTGTTAAAATGGTACAGTTTTCCTTTTGGTATTTCCTGGCACAGTTTCCATTGCTGTTTACAAGTCGTACATTCTGGAATCATCTGAGCAACGGGAACATTGGTCTGGTCCTTTTCCAAGGGGAGATTACCCTGATGATGAGACATTGTCTTGGCCTGGTTAGCCCAAGACGTCTGTCTTACCATTCCTTAATCTGACAAATCAGTTGGGTGGGTCGCAAGCCCAGGAATGATATTTCCCCAGGGGATGCAAAGCCTCAGGCTGAAACTGCATGAAAAGCATGGGAAGATTTAATTTTTTTTTTCCACCCACGAATACTGAAAGTCGATATTCCACCTTCTTGCAGCCCCTGAAGCTGTTCCTACAGGGCCTGTGCCTCGTGTTTGCTATGGCTTATCTAAACAAGGCCGTTCTCTTTGAGCAGAGGTGTTGCCACACATTCTCCAGTGCGCTGCAAAGGGGGAAACATTTGGCTTTAGCACTTCCCTGCCACCCCGTGCTCCTGCTGCAGGGCTAGAATACAAACACCAAGGTTTTAGGGGTCCCAGGGGAGGCCAAGCAAAATTCCTTGCTTTGAAATGAACGTTAATGCTGAGAAATTAAGTCGTAATGCTGAGAAGAAAGAAACTCCACGTACATTCATGTTTTGATAGCTCAGCATTATCCATTAGGCTCCAGCATCTGGAATTCAGGGGAGTGTGGAACAATCTATTGAATGGTGATTTTGTGTTTTATGGATTTTTTGCACATTTTAGCCCGTTTTGACTTGTATGATTTGCTTCTCCTGGCTTCAAGGAGAGTTGGATCAGTCTTTTGAAGGTGTTTTCTTAAGGGACTTTTCCCACTGTGAAAGCATAGTGGAGCAGGCTTGGCTATATAAATCAATTTGGAAGTGACTTTTAAAGAGCTGAATTTGCCTTCCATTAAAATTCTTTGTCATCTCTCCACTCCCTCCAGCTTGCTGTTAAAAGACCTCTTGGGAGACTGAGGATTGAAGTCCCTTTCTATGCCACAGAGGGAACGTGCTTGACTGAAAACGTGGAAAAAAACCAGGGTCCAGTGGATGTTACCTGGAAAAACTCATGAAGTTTTGTTGGTAATTTGGTGAATTTAAAAGCTCTTTGTTGTCCTGTTCCAGCCCAGGGGCTTAGAGTGATGATAAAGGGCATGAGCAGGTGAGGGTCGGTCCCCTTTTCTGGTAACATCCTGTAGCTCAGAAAGTGTTTAGGAGCCCAGATGCCAGGGGCTCTCAATAATTGCTGGAATCTTCAGGATCCAGGCCCTAAAGAGGGGTTTCTTGTGGCCAGGCTGGGCTCTGACACAACCAGACTAGCTCTGGAGCAGCCACAGAACTGCTGTAGGTTGCTGCAGCTGCAGGGAGGCCAAGGCTAAAAATCACCAAGGCTCAAAATTTCCCCAGCCCTTCCATTCCCCAGGGAAGGAGGAAAACGGCTGAGAGGGAAAGGGAGGAGGGAGCAAGGTGAGGAAGGATTTGTTCGGTTGTCTCTTGAAACTCTGGTGTTTTGCCAAAGTGAAAGCAAAGTGTCCGTTCAAAAGCATGTGGCACCATCCCTGCTGTGCAGGGGGTCTGTGGGTTGGGAGGGGACACCAGCCCCTCTGCTCTGTCACCCTCTGGGAATCAGCTGCCTGTGCCTCCCTGTGATCCTTGCCTGGTTTGCCCTCACCCCCCACGATGGTCCCATTGTGGTGACCCATCTTGGAGCCTCATCCTCCTCCTTCAAGGAAACCAGAGGAGAGCCTGAGGTCACAGCCTGTCACTCGGCCTCTCTCTGAGCTGGCCATAAACACACTTGCCTGTCCCCAAGGATCTGAAAAAGCCACAGGAGGTGGCTCAGTGGGTGGGACACAGTCTGAGCACCAGCATGGGCCCTCCCAGGCTGCATCCCTGACGTGACTCCAGCAGCATTAACACTGGCATCATTTAACCACTGTCACTTCGCTGGGGACCAGACAAAGTTGGCCATCACAACCCTCTGTGATGGGCACATGGGCATGGGCAGAGCACCCACAGGGCTTCTGATGCATCCCAGCAGCTCCAGATGGTTTGGTCTCTACTGAGCTTCACTGAGCCAAAAACACTTTGGTGAGCAGCTGCCTTCCACCCAGCCTGGGTGTGGGGACACGTGTGGGGCTCTCCTCTCTCTAAGAGGAGACCTTGGAGCAAAGCAAACCTTGCTTCCAGCTTCCTTTTCCATGTGGTGACTATTTGTTGCTGCCAACAGTGAGGAGCAAAAGTGAGCTTCACCTGAGGAAGTTGCAGCAAGATTTGACCTTTCCCAGGCTGGTCTAGTTAAAGACTCATCTTTTCTGGTTTAATTGACACCACACAGACATCCAGGTTGCTGGAAGGATTTTTAAACACACCTGGAAAGCAGCAAGTGTCGTGGTCAGGAGCTGCTGAGCAAGCAGAGTTTAACAGAGTGGCACAACTGTTTTTCCTTCTATTCTCTGCAAAACAAGGTGGAATCACAAGGAGTGAAGAGAGCCATATGCTGAACCTGCATGTCTATTTTTACTCCCCTGCTCCATAATGTTCCAAGAATAATTTTTTTAGTGCACAGCAGGGTAGGAAAAAACTCGTGCTGATGGCATCTCTGCTATCCCCATTGTGCTGGGAGGAAGGAGGCAGCTGCTTTGCTGACCTGTCACTTCCATGAACCCGCATTCCAGGTACTGAGGCCATTTGCTCATCGGGGCTTGTTTGACGAAATGGCCACCGGGATTTATATTTAGCTCCTGCCTGTCCTGCCAAGCTCTCTTAAATTCTTGTAAGTTGAATGGAGTTGGAGGGGGTGGGAGAGGATCAGCTTGAAAAATAGAGCTGCTAATCTCTATTATCAGTGCCGGTGCCTCTGGCAGAGCCTGTGGGATGCCCCCTCACCCCTGGGGCTTTGAGCATCCCCGGGCATCCCGCTGGGAGGGGGAAGCAGCTGGTGCCCCCATGCCAGCCTGGGGCTTTGGGCTGCTCCATAGAGGCTGTGGCCGCTGCTGGGGTGCCAGGGGATTGAGTGATGGGGGAAGGTTGGGAGGAATATTTATAGCTTGTCTCGGTGCTGGGCCTGGGGTGATCACCATCCCAAGGATGTGAAGGGCACAAGTGTTCAGGGCAGCTCCCTAAGGGCAGCAGGATGCAGGGATCAGGAGCACAAATGTCCTGATGGTGAGGGCAAGAGCTTTGCAGTGCCATCTCTTGCTGAGGAGACCTCCTAGTCCCCTTTTTAAAGCATTTTTAAAGCAGAGCAGTTAAAGCAGAGCAGTTAAAGCAGAGCAGGAGAAAACACCCAGGGCTGGGAGGACAGCCAGGGATGCCCTAGGCCACAGCAACGCCATCCCTTGGCTTGGACTGGGCTCATCAGACACCAACAGAGCTCTCTGCTCCTGGCTGGCACTTAGGTGACACTCAGACCCAACCCTCTTCTTTATCCAAGCTGCTCTTGAGGATTGCACGGTTTCCTTTGGATTGTGCTTCTTTGGTTATGCTGGACAAACTCAGAAAAACAAAGGTTTTGAGGTAGGAAAACATTGCTCTGGCTCCCAGCACCATCATGGTGGGAAAAGCCCAGAGCAGGCACCCAGTCCTGCAGCCAGGCCTTCATCTGCCCTGGGCATCTGCTCCCTTCCCTTGGGGATTTTGGGAAGTGACCAGCAGTGGCTGGATTTAATGTTAGTTCTTGTGTCTGCCTTGTCTCAATAATATTTTCTTTTCTTTCTGAAAAGATTCAGAATAATTTTCACCTTTCCTTGGCTAGAACAGATTACCTCCTTCAGAATTCAAGTGTCTGCTTGATACAGTTGTTTTTTGGTCAGTTTTCTTTTATGATCACTTGTCAGTTCCAAAATCTGACTCCAGAGTCCCAGGGTAAGCAGGAGAACTGTGCCACATCTCCATATCTCCAGTAGGAATGAAAAGAATTAGCCATGCCTGATCATCATATAGAGACTGTCTGCTTTAAGGTTGCACCAGCAGAAAGAATTTAATCTTTTAAAACAAAAAATCTTTTTACTTCTCATGATTGTAGAGTGAATCTAGGGCATACAAGAGCACAGCCAGGGTGCACTCAGTATATTGTTATGAAAAACCTCATGGTTCTCAATGCTGGCTGGGGAGCAGAGCGTGGAGCTGGCTCAGGGCGTTGGATGCTTGGATTTGGCGAGATCTTCCAGCTCCCTTTTCATGAGATATGAATGATGAGCCAGTGAGGGCATGAGAGGCATTGCCCTCAGCCCACCGTGCATGGCAGGGAATTACAGTGGGTCCTTGTGTGGAGAAAGGAGCAAATGCCTGGCAGAGCTCAGCACCCCCTCCTGCTGCTTGCAGGGAGCTCTGTGTGTGTATTTGTGTCCTCTGACAGAGGAAAGATACCAAGGCTGCTTCCCCATGGTGATGCCAGGAGATCTAGGGGGCTTTTGGTTTGGGTTTGGAGAAGGTGAACACCTGATGAGCTCCCCAGAGGCTGGTTCTGCAGCACATGTGCCCTCAGCAGCCACCGCCTGCCAGCCACGAGGTTTCATTCCTCGAGCTGCACGGGGATTATTTGACTCTCCAGAGATCCATGCCTGGTTCGCTTTGTTTTCTAGCCAGCTCTGCTGGCAACTCTTCTTTCCTCCCAAGGGAAGGGGTACAGGAGATATTTGGCTGACAAAATTCCCCATCAGTCCTTGTGTGCCAGGCACCTGTCTGCCCAAAGATCCCCCTGGTGCACGCACGTCCGGAGCCACAGCTTTGTTCTTTGGGGATGTCTGGCTTTGATTTCAGCTCAAATTCCTCCCTTCCTCCTCCTCCTCAGGCTGCCAGGCCCAGGACCAGCACTGGCCAGGTCTGGGAGCCCTGGGCAGATATTTCTGAGCTGTCAAAACCCACACCAAGCTGTGAGTCCTATTGCCTTTGCTGCTTTCTGCCGTGCAATTTATTGACATCTGTGTGCACCAATGGGCCATGTCAATGTTCCCCTGCCATGGGGGTGTAGCACCTGCTGGAGTGGGCACACAATTCCCTTGAGTTTGGCCATGGTCAGTCTCCATCCAGGAAAAGGTAGGTTGCCACACTGTGGACACACCTTGCTTTTCTCCAACCTGCAGGTAGCCCAGTCATTTCATAAACTCTGATATTGTTAAAAACATGGGTAAAATGTTATTTTTCTCATTTTTTTTTCTTTTTATTTTATTAAAACCCCATCACTTGGTCAGCTTCTTGTGGTGTTTTCAGAGTTGTCTGTGCACTTTTCCTGTTGATCCAAGCTGAGTAATAACAGACCTCTTCAAGATCTTCTTGCTGGTGAGGAGAGTCCTCTGCCATTCTGCTTGCACCCCAGGATTCAGGGCAATGTTACCCAGAAAATGCTACCTTTCTGAAGGGTTTGGCTTCTTCCGAAGGTTTGCAGCAAAACATTTCAAACCCAGAAGCAAAAATTTCTCAAATATCCCAGGGACTGAAATCTATAGGAAATGATGGATGTCTATCTTGAACCAGTGCACTGTCGGTCAGATATTTGCTGCTCCTGCCATCCCAAGAGTAGCTGGTACTGTTGCTGGAACAGTAAGAGCAGGGTGTCCTTGATGTATGTTTGTTTTGCTCAAAATTCCTTACTTGTCTGCACTGGTGTCTGTGTCATAAATTATTTTAAAGCATTCCCATGAATTTCATAGAAATCGACACTTCATTAATTAAAATACAGCTCCATAATGAGCTCTCATAAGGTTGCCTCAGGTAAAATCACTGCTGCAGTTTGCCTTTCTAAGCCAATGACTGCAAGAAACACCTCAGTTTACGTTTCACCTCTAGTAATTTTTTTTCTATCAGCCAATGTTGTGAGGCCAAGAGCACCAATTGCATAAGTGTCTGTTCACAGCATTTCCTGCTGGGAAATGGGATTTCAAGAATGAGTTTGAGGCATGTTTCAGTCTTTGGTAAGCATGACTACAGTTGTTCTCCAACCATTCCATCCTGATGTGGCTCATGCAGAGCACAGCTCTTATCACAGAATTGTTTGGGTTGGAAGAGACATTAAAACTAATCTCAATCCAACCTCTGCCATGGGCAGGGACACCTTCCACCAGACCAGGTTGCTCCAAGCCCCATCCAAACTGGCCTGGAACAGTCCCAGGGATGGGGCATCTACAGCTTCTCTAGGCAGTCTGTGCCAGTGTCTCACCACTCAGAGTCAAGAATTTCTTCTCAATACCTATTTTAAGTCTCTCTTTTGTTCCAGAGCCATTCCCCCTTGTCCTATCACTATGTGCCCATGAGAGCATTGCTTTCCCATATCTTCTCAGCTTTCCTATTCCACCCTTTGGCCTGGCATGGGAGGTTGGGCTTGGAAACCCTCGGAAACCCCCACACCTATGTCCCTTTGTAATCCAGGATGAAGTGTGGCTGTGCCTTTATGTTCTCATGGATAACACAGGAATGAGAGTTGGTCTCCCTCTCACAGGGTCCCTTTGCTGCAATGAGGGTGTGCTCTTGGGCTGTAGCAGCCTTTGGGAAGACACCCCTTATTCAGGGTCCTCCTGCATGGAGGATGGAGAACATTCTCTACTGAGAAACACTGCAAATGCTACTGAATGCTGCCAGTGCTTTGGTGGCGTGGCTCTGCTGCTACTTCAATGGAACCATTAGCTTTGGCTTAAAAATGCACATCCCTACCTCTGTATCTCCCGGTTCAAATATCCCTCTCTGAAATGTCCACTCAGAAAAAATCTGGTTTGTTCTTTGGCTCTCTTGCTTTGTCCACCTGTGAGCAACAGCACATCCCATGGATCCTGCTGGGGCAAAAAGGCTGAGGTTTGCTTTTTATTCCAAGTCAAGCCCATTTGCTTTGTAACCTTGACAGGGGAATAACTCCCCTGGAATCGCTGAATTTGCTAATACATGAGGCCTTTGTACATAGGTGGTGTGGTGAGGTTGGTGCCTTGTGACTGGCTTGTTCAGCGCAATAAAAATATATTGGGTTCTTAAGATGTTGACCAATGGGTTTGGGAAGCAGATGATTGATTCCCACAGCTGAGAACCAGGGATTGTAATATGTTTTGCCAGAGGAGACCAGTTTGATGGATGAGTTCATTTAAGGATTATGCTATAGATAGAGCTGTTGACAGAATGAACTTGTTTTTATTTTTCATCAGTAGGTATAACACAAAGCAGAACTAATTGAAAGTAGTTTCCTTGTGGCATCTGGTTGTGTTTCTTGCTTTAAGTCTTTCACACACTGTAAAATTACACCAAGGGCTTTTCTTCGCTTCCATTCGCTTTCCAAGTTTTCCATCACCATTGCGCGTGGGTTCCCGGTGCGCCAGACAGGTTGGGAAGTTGCAGACTGCACAAGAAATGGAGTTGGGCCATCATTCATTATTGCACGAATGTTCTGGTGGGCATCACAAATCCACTCTGGGGTGTTCTCACCTTAGGGCTGATGGCAAAGCTGAAACATGAACGCCCTGGTGGATATTTCTGATGGCGCTTTAAACCGTGACCTGTGCTAAATATGATTCCTATGCGCAGTGATCTCGTTCTGAGTCAGGCCCAAACCTGGAAGGGGATTATGTTTACCCAAGGAGGTGTTTTGAGGTTGAAGGAAGGTGTTGACTTGAGTTCTGGAAACAGTTTTTCCAATCAGCCAGAGAGAACAAATCCCAGAGTTTCTTCAGGGATTTGGCTCGTTGCGTTCATTGCTCTCCTGGTTGGACTGCTATCGCCTGCTGGCTCGGGCTGGCTGATGGGAGCAGGGGCTCAGCTCCCCCAGTGCTTCCTTTGGCTGTTTGTGGTTATGTCTGTGCTGAGATCATGCAGACTGTCAGGGTAAAAAACTGGGCTCTGTGGTTCAAACCCGTCCTACAGATTTGATCTGTGGGTTTTGGATTGGGCTTTTTTTTTTTTCTCTCTTTCTTTTCCAGTTGTGGTCAAATAAGAGTTTTCCAGAACTGACTCATGCAGAGCCAAAGAACAGGAATGCAGCGAGAGTGGTGGTGCCTGCCAAACCAACAGACTCACCATCACAAGGGAGAAAACACCCCCAGGTCTCTGCCACCAAGGCCAACACCTGAGGAAAAGAGCCCATGTGATTTCAGGATTACATTGCAGGCTAAATCCTAGCCTCCACTTGGCCTCAGACCTGAACTTTAAGCCCCAGCCAAAACATAATCTGAATCTGAGCACTGGCTATTGGTCTGTCTCATCTCCTGCTCCTCATATGTGCAGTCATTCAACAGAAGCTGAAATGTGCTTTCTCTGCCAAGAGCCTTTGGTTTCCAAACAACTACATCAGCGTGGTGAGTGATGGAGTTTCCATCAACTGCTGTAGGCCAAATGCAGTCATCTGAATTCAGGTCTTGGCAGGTATAGAAACTTGAAGTTGTCAATGATTTTTATATGAAATGGTAATTAATTACAGTTTCTCATCCTGTGCTTTAGTTCTGTGAAAGCTCTTGGAACTGCAAATGAATGGGAGCTTTTTTATCTCTTAGCTAGTGAGATTTTCTGTTCTTTAATTGACCTTTGAAATAATTTCATCTAGGCTTGGATCTGGGTTAAATATAGCTGGTTATTTTCACCCTGAGTATGTAATACATGAAAGAACCTAGGTATCCTTTGAATGTGTTTTGACAAGTGTCCTGTCTGTGTTCAGGTATGTATTTATAAACATTTGTGCTGTGTGCACTAAAATGACACTGCCAAAAGCAAGCACTTGCTTTCCTGTAGCAAAACATTTGTCCAAAATGCAGCGTTAGGCTTCCAAAAAACTGGCAGTTCAGAGAGTAGGACACTTGGGGAGAAGCAAGCAAGGAGGGGATGTAGATGGACCCCTCAGTAGTTAAGAAGGGAACATGGAGCTGTTATCCACTTTATCCCATAAAACCAGGACTAGATGGTGCCTAAAGCACTTGCCTGAGGGCAAAGTTAAAGGCAGCAAAATAAACTATCATAAAATCATAGATACATCCTGGGTTGGAAGGGGCTCACAAGGATCATGGGTTCCAACTCCTGGCCCTGCGTAGGACATCCCAAGAAACACACCCTGTGCCTGAGAGTGTTGTCCAAATCCTTCCTGAGCTCTGTCAGGCTGGTGCTGTGACCACTGCCCTGGGGAGCTCTTCTGGTGCCCAACCACCCTCTGGGTGAAGAACCTTTTCCTAATATCCAACCTAAACATCCCCTGGCACAGCTCCAGCCATTCCCTTGGGTCCTGACATTGGTGACCAGAGACAAGAGATCAGTGCCTTCTTCTCTAAGAGATCTCATGGCACTGCAGAACCCCTGACTAATGGTGTTGTGGTGGCTAAAGCTTTCCAAGGAAGCGATTGCACAGGCTCATGGAAAACAGCACAAACTGTGCCTGTTCACTGCAAAAGCCATTTGGATACAGCAGCTGCCTTCGTGGGCTGCCTGGGTGGGACCACTGCTCTTCCCTTTCCAATACTTGTTTCCAAAGCATTTATTACCATCTTCTGTCAGAGATAAGGTGCTGATGAAGTCCTGTTCTTTTTAGAGGTGATAATTGTTATTTTCCTACTTTCTACATGGAGAATTCTAAGGAGCTACTACCTGCAAAACAGAAGCAAGGTTTCAATAGATTCTTGCTGCCAATCTTTTGACTAAAGCTGATTTCAGTTCAAAAAAGGATCAACAGCAACACCAAAAGAATAATAAATTCAAAGCATTTGGCAGCTCTTTCCTCAGTGTTTTAGAGACACAAAGTCCAGGGACACCTTGCACTAGACCAGGTTGCTGAGACCTCAGTCCAGCCTGGCCTTGGACACTTCCAGGGGTGGGGATCAGCAACCTCTTGTGGCATTAAAATGGGGGAGTAGTTACTGGGCTAGCAGGGTGTTCAAATAAAGTCTGAGTTTAGTCAGTGAGACCCAAGGCTCAGTCACACTTGTACAGGTTTGTAGTTCACAGGAATGGGCCAGATTCCTGTAAATAGCTGAATCTGCTCCTCCTTTTCACCATTTCCGGTGTTTTAGGAGCCACCAGGAAACCACCTGTGTAGCATGTCAATATTTGGCCAGTGCACATTTGCATATTGTGTAAATACAGATATTTGGAAACAATTCTATTATTTGGAAACGGCTACTCTCTTGTGGGGATTTTTTTTCTCCTGGAGAGAAAAAAAATACCCAACTGTTGAATCTAACCCAAAAGAAAGAAAAACTGTCCATGGAAACTGAGTCCTATACAGTGGAGGAATCCTCTGGTTCTGAAAGAGCCAATAGATTTGAGTGGTGGCAGTGCCAGGACAGAGGAGATACCTACCACAGAAGCTGGTCCTTGAGAGCTGCCCCACTCATCTCTTTGGGCAGGGAAAGCTCTTGAAATTCCAAGCAGGATTAGGCTGAATAGAATGGGACTTGAATCAAATCTAGGTTGGACTCAATGACCTCAAAGGTCTCTTCCAACCTGGTCATTCTGTGTGAATTCCACATACACATATTCTTCCTTCCTGTCTTTCACCTGCCAGTCATCACTTCTCATCTCATGTTTGATACAGGAGCAAGGTCCCATCTTTGCTTGTTTGAGGCTTGCAGCCTCCCTGAGGAGCTGGCTCTGGTTCATCATTACCCTGCTGTTTATGTAGCCATTTACACTCAAATTCCTATTCATTTGCAACATGCACTTGTCTCAAGTGTAAATGGGTGTCTGGAGTAGACCAGCATAATTTCTGCTCTGCTTCTACTGCTTGCTCTTCTCCAGATTGAAAGGTTTGGCAGGCATAGCTCCATGGGACTTCCACTGCTCTTACCTTTCCCCTTGCTGTCAGGGTGGGACAGTGCAAAAAGATCAGCCCAAGTCTGGAAAGTGTGTCTGTGGCAGTGGGAGTGAAGGTGGAAGCATCACATGCATTCTCTGGGAGGGAAAAGGTTAAAATGACCCATTTTCAGAGGGTGAAGTAACCTCTGGCCCACTGTCCTGACATCTGTGATCTGAGTCATCAAATTCCCTTCTGCTGTAACTTCTGCCACTTTTCTGGAGGTGGAAAGCCCTGCTAGCTCAGACCTACCAATGCCACTTGGCAGCTGTGGTAATTTACAGCAGAAAAGGCTCATCTGCAACCTGTCAAGGCATGATCTCCAACTTCATTTGAAATACTTCTGCTCCTCCAGATGATTTACTGCTCAAGCACAAGGTGGTCATTTTATCTCTCTTCTCTTCCCCCTTGGCCCACGATAGCCTGAATCCCATGCACAGACTGGATCCCCCTTCCAGGGTGCTGTGGAACAAGGGAGATAAAAGCTGCTCCATTTTTCACAAGCCCTCCTAAGCAGTTCTGCTGGGAGGTGACCATGTAGCTGATGGCTGTGTCCATTTTGCTAGCACCTCCAGCATTTTATGCTGTGTCTGAGTCTGAGCAGGCTCCCCACGCCTGCTAATGGCTTTGCAGCCCAGCCAATCAATTGGTTATTTATGGCAGGCATGTCTCAAAACTGTCGGGTCAAATTTTCCTACCCTGATGTATTTTGTCCAGAGGAGCACATAAATCCTCTCCTGCCATTTGCAGCTTAAACCTCCTGAGTGTGAAGCCAGCAGGTTAAAGTTTCCAGCAATAGTAGCAAACTGTATTTTAAAGCGTTGTTCTCCTGACTCTTAGGGGCTTGGGTGCTTTGTCTGAGTCATGAATCAGTTCACACTGCAAGATTTATAGGCACTAAACTCTGTCTTTGGTGTCCTTTAGCTCTGGAGTTTGAAGCCATAAGCAAGGAAATTGAGACTTCTCCACTGTTCCAGTGCTTTTCCGTTTAAGGTGCTCTTCTGAATAGTCACGATGACATCTTCATTAGGTGCTCTAAACCAAGATACAGAATTCCTGCACTTTCAGAGTCTGGTGCTGCTGCACCAAAATTCACAAGGTCATGAATGGAAGGATGAAGGACTTGTGTAAAGTGAACTCTGGATTTCTTTATCCAGCCTCTAAAGACTGTAACGTTCCCATTACTTGGAGCTGTGTAAATCTTGGTGCCAGAGCAATACAAGTCAAACACAACCAGAAGATTTCCCAGTCTCTTCAAGACCTTCCAGCCCCCAAGACTTCCCAATTTTGCAGGTTTAAATACCAACCACTGAAGCACAACTATCTATTGCATGAAGGGCATCTCAGAAGGCATAGGGTAATTCCTGGGCACACTCTTTACGAGTGGATGAGACAGGATCACCGTCAACTTTCTGTTCAGCCTACACTGGTATCTTTTCAATACATCTGCATGTTTAGAAATTAAAAAAATTACTGCTTTAAAATTAAGTGAGGGAAATTATAACAAACTCAGTTTCTGAAGCCATGAACACTGTGCTACATTTTAGGGATTTGGAAAATAATTTGCTTACAAAAGGAAGCTAACTGTTAATGACACAATAGGAGGTTTTGTCTGGTCTCATGGCAGAAAATAATTTTCCCTGTTAGGATGTAAGCAGCCTTGGAACTGGTAGTATACTGCAAGCACACCTTCAGATTTCAACCTTTCTACAGTTTGGAAAATATTATCTGACAAATCAAAGCCGCTCATGTGGCCTTGCCCACAACACTTAAAATTAAATTTAATTCAACAAATTTGGACTGATCCACAAAATTTCACGTGATTAAACGAGGGGTTCCTCTCTCTCTGTGGCCGGGATCTTGTGCAAGACAGTATGGCACTCATCTTCCTTTCCCCAGAGCTCTCAGAAGAACGTTGCTGCTGAACACTGATGAGTGTTGTAAAAGGACAAACATGAACATGAATCCAACCTTGAATGGACGAGGAGGAGCCCTGACTTTTCTGAGCTAGTTTAAAATATACTGAATTTGATGGTCTTACATTTGTTCATTTAGGTCCATGTCTGGGAATGATGAAGGCCCACGTCCTTCTTGGCATCAGTGATGACTTCTGCTGACAAGAACGATTTCCACCCAAGATGATTCAGTATTTGCAAGGCTTTGTGGCATTTCTCTGTTTGCAAGTGGACACCACTTAAGCTCAGCAAATTTTTAATGCATGGGCATTTGTGAGCACAAACAGAAACTAATGAGAAGATATAAACACCAAAGTGTTAACCCTTGAGTGACCCCTGAAATAGCTGCATGGGGAGTGTGGGGTTTAAAAAGCCCTCCTTTTGTGGCACTTCAGTGGGTGATTTGAGGAGTATTTTCAAAGGTGAGCAAGGGCCCTTGTTAGAGGGTGGCAATGCACAGTGCCTGGGTACATTTGAAAGTCCTTGGTGAAGGCCAAGGCAGGCACCTGGAGAGGCTGTGGAAGATGGAGGTGCCTTGGCTGTGCCGGGGTGTTATCAGCCCCACGGCTGTGCAGGGAGCGGCGCTGTGTGTGGTGGAAGTTTTTAAAACGATTTTCATCAACATGATTAAATACTTATTACATGAGTCAGCCATACGGGCTTCATTAAACCAGTGAACTCAGAGGAGCCTCCTCATCGGTTTATGAAATCCATCTGGAATCACGGATGGCCCAGGAGAAGGAGGATGAATGCAGCTCAGTGTGACAGAAGCCCGTTCCCCTCCCAGGAGCCTGCCTGCACCAACACACGCTGCACTTCTCGCCTCACACTCAGGGAAAAGGGCTTTTATTTTTCTTTCTGCACATTCCTGGGCAAAGAACCAAGGCCTGCCATGACTTTGACAGTGAGACTTTAAATATGCCCTGTCGGGATGTGACACAGGCACCTTTTTCTGGTGGCAGGATATAACACAGCTTTAAAGAAATAAAAAAAAAATAGATGCAAGCTTTTGCACTGGAGAGAAGTATACCTTGAAAGGAACAGCTTAATGAACTTTAACCAGCCTTCCAAGATCTTTATTAGTTGCCCCTTTATCAAATTAAATTCACACTGTGCTAGGCAGGTTAAGTACTGCAAGTTGATGTCATGTGCTAAATGCCAAAGTAGGCTTTAATTGGCTGTTTAAATGAGAAAAGGGGTCCTGCTGTGCAGCACATGCACGTACACACACGAGCTCAGCTTGCACTAAACAAGGTACCAGATTTTTCTTGGACCAGCTGGAAAGGTTTTGCTCCATGTCAGCTCAAACCTCTTCTCTACCAGGACAAATAAGTGAAGGAAAAGTTGCACAAAGGTGCCTAAGCTCTGTCTCCTGGGTTATAGGTGACACAAGGTGTCTTGTCCACATTGGATGTGCTTCAAGGTAAGCTGGATGAGATGTTCCTTCCAGAAATGTTGTCCCACGGAATTAGTCAGACTTGGCTCTTTCTGAGCAGCACTCCTGAGGAATGCCTGCTGATTAACCTGGCAGGGTTTTAATAAAGATTTTTTGTATTGGTCACAGCTTGGTTCCATCAATCACAAATTAGTCACAGATGTCAACAAGAGTAGGCAGAACAGTAAAGGCCAGATGGAGATGAGTAGGTCACCTGTCCTGCAGAAGCATTTTCATCTTAAAAACATTTTACAGCAGCGGCAGTGGTGACTGAGAGTTAAGATTACAGAAAATGGGGGGTCCTTCACCTTCCCAGTGGGAATCTCTGGCCTCCCAGGAGGAGCAGTTAGTCACACATAGAGAAATCCTGCTGGCATTGCTTGCGTGGGATTGTCCAAGGCAGCCACTTGCATGACTAACAGCTCTACCCCTTTGTGAGAGGGATGAAAAATGATGTGGTGGTGGCGTTTCGTACTCCTGCGGCCCAGACGGAACAAGGGTGAAAGTGCTGCTGGAACTTGCTAAATTTGAACAGTTGTTTTCTGTTAACACGTGGCCTTAAAAATGTGATTTGAGAAGCTTGTTAGAGAGTTAGTGTTAACATCTAGTCCCAGTGCAATTGGGCGCAGCTGGGCGACAAGCCTCCGGAGCATCCTGCTTTCCCCATCCAGCTGCATCCTCCTGTCCCACTCATCAGCCTGTGCTTGATCTGCCATGGTGGTAAGCTCCAGTTCTGCCTGGGAACACCCTCCTTGCCCATCCTGACCCACGGTGTGAGCAACTGAACCCTCAGCTTGATCTCCACAAGATCTGGGACTAGGGAGCAATGGCACTTGGGCACTGGTGGCTGCTGTTCCCTGCTCTCTTGGGCAGCGATGCTGGTGGTGCCTGGGGGGCTTTGCAGCAGCATCACAAACGACAGATCTCTTTCTCTTTCTCCTTTGTTAAGCATGCAAAAAGCAATTTTCCATGGATAGAAAGCCTTGCAGTGTGTCCTGCTCCCTTCCTCTCCCTCCTCTCCTTCCCCTGCCTTCCCTTCCAGCCCTTCTTTGGTTTCCTCTCTGCCCCTCTCATGTCCCCATCCCTGAGTTTACCTTCTCCCTCTCTCTTTCCTACTGCTTCCCCCATTAAGCTGGACACTTTGGGGAACTCCTGTCTCCTCTCTGCAGCTTGCAGCTGATTTTATCTGCCCCCCAGGGATGGTTTTCCTAGGGCAGCAGCCAGCACAGAGGTGCAGAGGCTTCCGGCACTCGCACTAACCTGCATTCCAACATTAAAGATAATGGATACAATGGAAAATCAATGGAGAATATGTAACTTTATCCCATTCATAGCTTCATATTGCATTACACCATGGCCTTCAGATACATAAAAGTGATATATGGCTGAACTTGGCAGCAGAAAAGAACACAGGAAACAAATATCTTCGGTAAGAATCAACAGTCTAGGTATAACTTATACAGCAAGTAGGCCTGAATATCTTCTGTTTTTCATGAAATTTTGCTTTGTAATTATTTTCCAGTAATATGCCAGAGTGTAAAAAATAAATCAAGGCTTTGTGCATGTTACAGATTTCCCCTGAGTGAGATAAGAGAGAGAAAGAAAATGACTGCTTGACTTTCCAACCTCAGCCACATGCCAAATCTGTCAGAAATACTGCTTTTTTTGCATTATATCAATGGAGGAAATTATAGCTGCTGTTATCTGCCCTTTGGCCAGGAGCACATTCTGCACCTTGGCTAATGTGCCTTTGTGGTGCAGCCACCTGCACTTTTTCGGGGAGTTCATCTAATTACAGGGTAGATGAGTCAGGCTGCATTTCCTATGGGCTGTCTACAAACATAGGAAGTTATTAATACTGATTAGCTGAAAAAGTCCAGGTCTTCTCCAGGACGTTTCCTGGCTAATATTAGACACACCTTCTGTGCTTGGAGCTGTGATAGCTGATAAGAACCAGTAGTGCGGCCACCGAGGTTTTATGGCCGTGGGTGCAGCGTGGGACAGGCAGTCCCAAGAGGGGTTTTTTTCTTACACCTTTGAGTGCATTCAGGCAGACAGGCTGGAATGAGAATAGGAAACTAAAAGCAGAGGGTACAGCCCTGAATAAAGTGATATGCAAGCCTCTTAGGAAATGATGAGGGAGTGGCACGATGCTGCCTTGCCTTGGTGCCTGGCAGCAGAAGAAAGTTATTGGGAAATTTTCCTTTCACTAGAAAGAAATATGTCCTCAAAGGAGAGCAGAAAGTTCCTAGGAGATGTTGTTGTAAGACTTGACCTCCTTGTTTTGGAAGAAGATGAAAAGAAACTTGACTGTTTAATGAGAATTAAGCAGCTGTAGCCAAGCTCTAACAACAGGCACCACAGAACTGCTGGGCCAGAGGTCCCTGCACGACCCCTGGGATAACCAGGGTTTGCAGACAGAGGGAAGGCCATGTGGCACTGCATAAAGAGATGCTGCAAGGTCTGTTTTCAGGTCTTCCATCAATCTGCAAATCCTTGCTGGGTTGTTTGCTGAGCCCTCTTTCACTCTGGGCCAGGCTCCTCTGTGCAACCCACCAGAGGAAGAGGCTGGTGGTGGAGTCCCAGCTTCACACTGGGTTAATGGGGCTCCCCAGGACTCCCACGCTGATCTAAGCCGTGCTCCTTGTCGTCATTCCCTGTGAAGAGATGGAAAAGGAGATGTCCTACAGCCCAGTGGGTGGAAGAACAGGAGTCTGGTGGTGATGGGAAGCTCAGCTCGTGCCTGTCCCTGCCTGAGCAGTGGCTGTGGCTCACAGACACCTGGCCGAGCTCTGAGAGGCAGCAGAAGGGTGGAAATAATGAGACAGCACAGCTGGCCCCACTGTTGGCAATAGGGACTTCACTGGTGTCCTGTGGAAGGTTTTCAGATGATAACCCAGAAGGCAGAAAATAGGACAGATGGGTAGAGTTATGGAGATTTATCCAAGTTGTGCAAAGCGGAATACGGAACGCAGCCAGAAAATTCCTGAGATGTGAGTGATTATACCTTAGAAAATAGGCAAAATAATAATGTCCCAGCAACCAGGACTGGGAACCAGAACAGAGATTAAATGCTTTAAACATTCACAAAACAAATCTTGTATCACAGATGTCTTGATGTTTTATCTCTTGATTTATTTCACTTTTGCAAGCCACAGAAAAATGGTACGTGATGGTTTTTCCTTTTCGGTTCCCACTGCTGAGCTTACAAAGCTTGCCAAGTGTGGAGAACTTCACAGAAATCAAGAAGAAAAAGCTTCCTGGCTGGCTGGATTTTCCATTGCTTTCTCAGCTGTACAGCAGTGGCTCCTCTGATTTATTCTGCAACCAGAGGGGACAACTGGGCACAGCATGGGCACAAGGGATGGGGAAGAGTGGCTGGCACATGGCACCACAGCTGCTCTGGAATCTAAGGAAAATTGATTTTAGGGGGAAGGGCTGTGTTCTCCCTGCTCCCTGGGTGAAGGAGGAATGTGCTGAGGATTGTGGCATTGCAGGGGCATGATGGTGAAAGGGGAAGAAGCAGGCTGCAAATACCTTTCCTGCCAAGGTCCCTTGTGTGTATATTCTTAGTCAGAGTACATCATACAACAGGAAATTATGCTTCCTTTCTCCCTCAGTTTCCTGGGTTTGATTTCAGCTCCTCCTGTGTGGCACAGCTAGTACAGGTAAAGTTATTTTACAGTATAAAGTTGATGCCTCTCCAAGTAATTAAACTAATGTTTATAACATTATCCCCTGTAAAAGGGATAAGTGTTATTCCCATCTTACAGGTGTGGAAATCAAGACAATTTGGCCATGGTGTTGAAAGGAAATTATGTTGAACTCGTGGCACTGAATTCATGTAACTCATCCCACTCCTTGACTGTGGATCAGAGTTCATGGAGTCATGATCTATAAATATCTGCCAGCAAGTACATGTGAAATATAAAAAAGCCTACCCTTCCTCAAACTTTGGTTCAGTCTAAATGTATCCTTTTCATACCTGCTTTTACTATATTTGATCTAAAAGCCTGGAAATAGAGCCACACACAGAAACTTTGGGGAGAAGATTGCCAGAAATAAGGCTTCTGCTGTTGGAGGCTGCTGCCCAGTCCTAACCTGTGCTTTTCATGTCTCAGTTGCAGATGAGATAGAAAATCTGAGCTGCTTTGGCCAGAAGCTTATCCTGGATTCATATCCTCTTTTTTCCCCTTGTTAAACAGTATATACAATTATTGCACTACTTTGCAATACAGAAAAGCAAGATTCAGGAGCTGGTCTTTGGTGATCCTTGTGAACCCCTTCCGGCTCATGGTATCCTATGGTTCTGTAAAGATACTCCCATGTCTGATTGATGATACTGGGAGGGATCTGATCTATAAAGTAAAATGGCATGTATAGAAGTAGGCAAAAAAAAAGAGGGGAAAAAAAAACCCCAGTGAGAAGCAACTTTCAGGGAATCATTAAAAAACAGAAGACAGAATTTCTTCCTTATTGAATTGTTTTTGCCCAGGAACATTCTAGTCCTAAAGGAAATCCAGAAACTGTTGTGAGTTTGTGACATATGACTCGTATCTTGAGAGTTTACAGCAAATTGCAACAGACTGAGATGACATTTAGGCAGCTGAAGCCACATCCAATAACTTATGTTTTGCAGGGAAAAAATACCCTGCCTGGTGGGAATTTTATGCTGTTGGGTGGCAGAATACATTATTATTATTATTATTATTATTATTATTATTATTATTATTATTATTATTATTATTATTATTATTATTTATTAGAGATGGCAAGGATCTATGTGGCCTTTGTGCTTGAAATAAGAAATTTGCAGTTTGCAGCTTACGAGCTGGGCACTCCTTTGTTTGCTCGCTTTTGTATCGCCTGGGTTTCTGCCTGTGCATATTTCTGCTCAGGCAAAAATAGAGCCTCTTTTATTGCAGCATTTCACAGAATTTTTCCAGCTTAAATGAGCCAGTTTCCAAATCAAAAGGATAAACCCTGATGAAAAGTTGGCTTCTAAATGTGAGATTGTTCATTGTCCACATTCCGTTGCTTTTAAAGGAATAAAAATGTATTTCTATAATGAAGAGAACACATATTTTAAGGGGGTTGTAACCATTCTCTAGCAAATAGTAAAAATTGTGTCAAATTGAGGAGGGTGGATTTTTTCCACCACTTCTCCACCACTCCTGGTTGCCTTATTGTTGCAGAATGCAAAGACCCCCAGTGAGTAGGATGGAAAAGCTCAGGAATGTAAAATATCTTCGATTTCCAAACTTCTGCTCCTCTTTGAGGAGCTGCCAGGTCTTGTGTTAGTGGTGATTTTGTGAATCTTGCTGATCTGGAGGCAGAACCATTGTTCACACAATGATGGCTCTTGTGGGCACAGCCAGGTCCCCTCTCCCAGCCTTGCCTGCCCAGGGTGACAGATAATACCTCTGCAGGTTTGAACACTGATTCCTTCCAGTTTGAGGCAGGGCAACTCAGGTTTTGTAAAATGGAGCCAGGAAAACTCTTTAAGGGGTGTTAATTCTAAAGTACTCATCTGCTTTTGCACTGATTTAATATGTATTTCTGATGGTTTGTAATAAGTAATCTGTGGCAGGTACAGGGAGAGCCCCCACACCCTGCAATGCTTGTACAGGGCCATTCATTCCCAAAATGAAAAGGGCAAAGTCAACAAGGTAAGCAGTGCTTGGGTTGTGCCTCGAAGAAGGAGAAGACATGAACGATTGTTGAGCAAGGTGCTCCATGGAAAAAAAAAAACTAACACAGAAAATCCTTAACTCTGCATGAAGAGAAGTCCAGCCTCTTTACCTTTACGCTACCAGCTTGACCTTATTGTGTCCTTTCAGTACCTGAAGGGGCCCTACAAGAGAGCTGGAGAGGGACTTGGGACAAGGGCATGGGGTGGCAGGGCATGGGGGAATGGCTTCAATCTGACAGAGGGCAGGATTGGGTTGGATATTGGGAGGAAATTCTTGGCTGTGAGGGCAGTTAAGCACTGGAAAAAGTTGCCCAGAGAAGCTGTGAAGCCTTTTCAGCCCCTTCCCTGGCAGTGTTCAAGGCCAGGCTGGAAGGGATTTGGAGCAACCTGGTCTAGTGGAAGGTGTCCCTGCCTTCCACTTTGGATCAAAGATTGGGGAGGGAGGATGAGAGTCTCCCCTGTGCACTCACTTCCCAACCCAGATTGCAGCCATCTCTTCCAACAGCCCTCCTGCTGTCAGGACTGACCAGCAGAAGGTGAGTGAAGTTAGTATTTAGTTATTTAGTCTAAAAATAGATTGATGCAACCAACAAAAGGCTAAAAATATAATCTAAAAAAAGAGACTGTTGTCTTTTCTCATATTCCTCTAGTTATATAGTGCTGGATGGTGAAGAAGATGATGATGCAGCAAATTAATTCCTGATTCTGCAAGTGCTTCTGAGGAGCTGAAAATTGCTTGGCTAAGGTGACAGGAGGGCCACAGAGGACAGTGAAGTCACCCTTCTTGATGTAGGAGCTTGAAAATTTGGCTAAACCAAGACAATTGTAGCACTCTTCTGTACCCATCAGTAACTCAGAGAAGTTTGAATGAGGGAGTTCATTTGTCTGAACTATATACAGTTTTACTTTGTAAATAATTGGGCATCAGCCACTAACCTAAGCTGTTCAGGGCAGAGTCAAAATCTAAAGTGAAGGAAATGCCCTACTTGCAAGGATAGAGAAGCAGAAACATTGAAACATTGAAACATTGTTCAAGCCCCATAAAACAAGAAAAATTGAACTGGCATACAAAGGACGAAAAAGTTTTCTTACAGCTTTTCACTTTGCAATATAAGAAAGAAAAATTAATCCTGGCTGCAGAAAAAGACCTTTAACCATACAAAATAATCTGGAATAGAATTCCAGAAGTGCCCAATACATGCTTTCCCCCTAACATGAGCTAGAGGAGGTGGCACAAAGCTGAAGGGTCAAATTGTGGAGAAAAGTGCATCCTAGTTGAGACCTGCACAGAGGTTCAGGGAATCTGGGCTTTTGTGGAGCAAGCATGGATTCCCACTCATCTTCTGAGCATTTCTGATAGATATCAGGATATTATAGAACAAGGAATGAGTGTAAATTTGGCTTTCAGAGATGTGTGTGTGGAGAGGCAACGGGCTGCAGAAAAAGCAAGTTAAGTTCTCTAAATTGCCCTTGGATATTGCCAGCACAGAGCAGTACCTCTAAATGGGGAAAACAGCAGTGTAGGACAATTTCTGAAAGGAAACTAGGATCTGCTTTTCAGCTCTCACAGAGGCACAGGTGTTAAAACTGATCCAGGTAGTGGCAGAAACAGGCTGATTAAGGCAATCACTCCACTGACTGGGAACAGAAGAGGCTTTTTGTACTACTGAGAAAATGGATTAACTAAGCGTAATTAAACATGAAGTCACAGAATGATTTGGGTTGGA
Source organism: Brachypodius melanocephalos (assembly GCA_013398615.1). Classification (NCBI taxonomy): domain Eukaryota; kingdom Metazoa; phylum Chordata; class Aves; order Passeriformes; family Pycnonotidae; genus Brachypodius; species Brachypodius melanocephalos. The sequence continues at coordinate 44,479,665 of VZSR01000520.1, read as the reverse complement.
AGGGACCTTAAAGGTCAGCTAGTTCCTACTCTCCTGCCAATGGGCTGGGACACCTTGGATAAAGGTCAGTCAAGCCCTGACCTTCATCCAATCCATACTATGAAACAGGATGACAGCCCCAGTGAATGCTGGAAAATTAAATTCAATCATTTTAAATGCTGGATGTTGCTTGTATAGAGATGATCTTAAAAATGCTGTAGTGGATTCAGGTGGGCTTTTCTTACGGGATCTGGAGAATTAATGGTGGACACAAAAGGCAGGAAGATAAAAGCCCCACCCTTAGAGCAAGAAAAGGCTTGTACTCATTTAAAGAGATGGCTTTCAGCTTGAAAATGTACCATCCATTGATAAAGAGGGTCTGGTGGTATATGTCATTTGTCCAGTGTGTTGTATCTACCTGAAATCCTGATGCATCCAAAGTCTTTGAAGGGGAACTCATAAACTTCTTAAAAGTGCTTTGTGATAAAAAATGTGAGGAGCCTTGAAAAAAAATTATCTTTCACATATTGAATGGGAGAATACCAGGGTTGGAAAAGAGTTATTCAAGTTAAGGCATAGCCACAGCATGGAAACAACTGGGCATAAACTGCTCAGGAATAAAATTAAATTGGAAACTGGAAGGAGGTCTGTTCTGGATATGTTTTTATAGGAGAAGTGAGAAAGAGTTTATGAAAGAGACAGCAAATTCCAAAGAAAGAATAAATATTCCTCAGGGACTCTCTCAAAAGACAGATGTAACAAAAACAAGCAGGAAGATTAAAATCCCTCCAGGAGGTTTGTACAGAAGAGAGCTCAGACTGAGCTCATGGTATGAAAGCATCATGACACAAAGTAGAGGCTCCTGATTGTGGCCATTTGTAACCTGTCCACTCCTTTTCTCTGCTTGGTGTGGACCCAGCAAGAGGCAGGAGAACATGGGATGCTGTTCCCCTGGAAAACAACCTCTCAAAGGGTGTGTTTGGCCTCAGATTAATGGTGGTCTCACTGCTCTCTTCTTTCCATGGTGAAACAGCTCCTTTATTTAGTGGCAGCCAAAAAGAAAAAAGAAGAGCAGAGCACAGGGCAAATAATTAAAAACTGAGCTGAGAGGCTGGAAAGATACAGAGACATTCCTGGGACATTTCTATTTCCTATGATAAAGAGGCTGATGCTATTTGATAGAGAAGAGTGGGCAAGAACAGTGAGGGATAAAGCAAACATAAGGCACATCCTGAAGAGGAACAAAGAACAAAAGGTTTGGGGCAGCGTGGGGGTGAGCAAAGGAGCAGCCTCCTGCTGTTTGATCCCATCACATCCTGGCACACGGGGATCAGTTTGCATTTCCTAAAAATAAACAGAATGGCAGTGAAGTGGCATCTGGCCACAGCTCAGCGTTTTTATCCTCCTCGTGGAAACACCCCAAAACCATCCGGGTCAAGGGAGTTGACAGGACACCCACGTGTGCACACACTGCAGTTACAGCTCTCCACACTTTTATTATAAAAAAAATCGCATGCTACAGGATTGTCCTGTACTGCAGCAAAAGCAAAACCCATTTGCTTCCAGCTCCTGCCCAAAGAACAAAAAAAATCCATCACCTCTCGGGTGCACGGGGTACCCCTTGCATCACAAAAGGGGTCCTAAAATAAGGGTTTCTTTTATGGTGCAACAGGTTCCTGGTTTTAAAACAGGCATATGAATTTCAGCTATGCCAAACAGCCTGGAATTCCTTAGTTTTCAATATTCCCACTCTCCTTCTTTTTGAACAGTCATTTCTTTTGATCCTTTTCTGTACCTCTTTGTTGCATTTCAGCTTTGGATACCAGTGGACAGCTTCTGTGTAAAAAGTGAATTTTGAAGTAGTCTCGGAATATGGTGAATTTCTTTACCCTAAAATTCACAGGGGGTAATTCATGTCCTCAGACCATGCTGGGTCTAAGAGAATCTTCTGCATTCTGAATGACAACTCCCCAGAAAGTATTTTTCTAAGCCCCCACTCAGAAGCTTGGCCCTGAGCATGCGAAGGAAGCCTTTAGATTCTTGGTAAGTTTGGGATCAGCCTATATTGAGTCTTAGCCAATATGTTTTCTGGGTGTGGAAAGGATTGTAATTGTTACTTGGGATAAACCCCAAGCACTGCACACACAATGTTAAGAAATGTGTGCATTCGTCATAGACTTGTATCTGATTTTAGAAACCAATAGAGCATGTAGCATAAACCAGTAACCTTATTTCATGGCATATTTCTGAATGTCAAAGCACAGAATGTTGTCACATCTTTTTTTATTTGTTCCCAGAAATTAGATTTTACTGATAATCCAAAATATAAACGACTACTTCTCCTTAGAAGCCACTGTGACTCACAGGATTCATACATCTTGAGAATTGCACTTAAAGAGCTGTTAAATAGCTTTAAACCTTAATGCAGACACAATAACCCTCAAGTCAGCAGCCTGGAGAAGAAGAATTTGAGCACATTTCACGAGAGTTTGTCACTGGCTAACTAAAATCCCAGAATATCTTCTAACATCAGAGGGCAGTTGTTCAGGAGGGGGTGACTGCCAGTGGCTCAGGGAAGAATGTGTGTTTTGGTTTGGTTTTTAAGTGCCTACAAGTTTTAGCTGACAAATGCTCTTCTCATCTGTGAGGAAGTTCTCGACTTCTTTTAAAGCTGACATGGAGCAAGCTGCTAAAATGGATAGAACTAAGCTTTACAATGACATCAAATTTTTCCTCCTCTTTCGAAGAAACTCTAAACGGATAACTGTGAATTAAAATGTGGAATCTGGATTTTTTTTTTCCAGCATCCCAGAACTGCAGCTCAGACGGGAGCAGTGGTGGATGCAGGATTCCCAGAGCTTTTCCTAGGTCAGTGCCTGAGGGCTCAGACCACCTGCACAGCACCTGCAGGCAAGTTATTCAAGGTAATAATTAGCCTGAAGACCTGCACTTGCCTCCTCCCTCATTCATATCAAATGCTGAGCTGTCACAGAGGGACTGTGACAAGCATTCACCATGAATGTGAGGGCCTCTTCTTTTCTCCAGAGCTGTATTGGAGGATTTACCCTGTTTCCAAGATGCACAGAAGTCTTAGAAATACCACCGGCAACTACAAATTAAGTATCTCAGGTAACACCAAAGTGCTGATGTTTCGAATTTATTTCTGTTGTGTCCTGCAGGACAAACCCCAGTTTTGGTCTGTTCCCATCTGTGACACCATTCACACTTGTGGGACATGAAGACATGGAATTTGAGGCAGAGGGAGAAAAGTACTTTTGGGGTCAGCAAAGATGGGGCGCTGGAGGCCACCAGACCCTGCTGCAGGGAAATGTGGCAGAGCATGCTCCTGTCTCACAGGCTGAATCCATTTCTCTCTCTGCTGCAGAACAAACAACCAGCTCAGAGGGTTGTGGACAGCAGCAGTGCCTGGCAGGGTGCTAAACTCCCATGAAATAATGGGCTTTCTCATGCTGGAGGTTGAAATCCTGTCTCCTTCCCTGTGGCACATTTTCCTCCATTCCAACCCTCCCTCAAGCTCCGGCCTGGAGGGCCCTCATAGGCCCCTGGCTGTGATGCCTTAGGATTTTAGCTTTTATATTTTTCAAATCCTGCACTGCATTAGTGTGTAACTCCAAACTCAATATTGAATGTTAGTTAACTGTCTTCACATTTTGGTCAGACAAAAAAAAAAAAAAATCTGTCTAGGCCTGAAATCCAAGGACACCCTACTGCCTCAGGCCTCAAAAAGTGTAAACAAAAGTTGAATTGGGTGGGGAGCAAACTGGGGGTGTATGACTTCATTACCTGGAGCTGTCATTGTTGGAGGATTAACCCCTGATATGTAAATGGACCAAACTTAGAATTGTCTGAAAAACTCGTGACCATCATCCAGCTTGGGTGTAGCCTCCGGAAGGCTTCTGACTGCCCAGGGTGTACCTGGTGAAGGCCTTTAATAAATACCCAGTTTATTCTCTTAATCTTGTCCATCCTCTGCTCTAGGTAGCCACTCCAAGGCATCAGCTGTGTCAGGTGTTAATCCTGACACAGGCACGGTGTGATAAAGGGGACACAAACCTCTCAGGAGACCTGGGCTGCCTTGGGTGCTGCCACTAGACAGGGATTGCCCCTGGTTGTGAGGGCTGGTGTGGCCTGGGCTGTGACAGCTCTGGTTTCTTTTTTCTCTGTTGAGGTCAGGATTAAGACATGGGAAACGTAGATACGGAGTTTGGAGTTGGTTGTTTATTTTATCTTACCTATTTACAGTATTTACAGACCCACAAGCCCTGAGCTCAATCTAGCAAGCTGGGGAAACGAGGTAAAATGGAGCACCTCTCTATCTCTACAGAGCCTTTTCAAGGACAACCTGTCCAATTATGAAATGACTAAATTATTTTCACTTTAAACCCAATAACTGACTACTTGAAGTCTGCAGTGCAGACCTTTTTCACCCAATTACAGAAAACCACCCAAACCCATGAAGAAGAAGGAAGAAGAAGGTGAAGAAGAAGGACTTAGACAACACCCAAAATCCTCCATCTTGACTCATGCACATTACTATATACTAAAATCCCAAAATCCAGGTCTCCAGAATCCAACACTGGGCCAAGGGTTTTGTGTTCTGGGCTTTATAATTCCAGAGGGGCTGAGCACAAGAGGCCAACACCCCTCATGGTGTGGGCTGGCAGCTGCTGGGAAGGATCACTTTCCCCCAGATGTGCCCAGATTCTGGGTTCTTCCCACAGAGGAGCTGGGAAATGCTTTTTTTCCTGTCCTTTAGAACAGGTTTGTGCATCATTTTTGGGGAACATCAGGTCTCCACATGTTCCTGACTTTCAGTCTTGTCTCTATCATCCCCCCCACCCCACACCTTTTGGAAGGGAAGGTGTGACAAGGTAGTTTCCTGTAGGGAAGAACAGCTCCAGAGTTTTTCTGCAGTGGCACCATGTGATGATTTTTCTTTTTTTCAAGAAAAAAAAAAAAAGTTTAGAAGCATGCCCAAGCCACAGATTTCAGACCAGGATTTTTTTTTTTTTAATATCCTAAAGTTGGGAAGTGCTTGCCCTAGAGCAACTGTTGGACTGTTTTCAGCCTTCTAAAATAACCCTGCCCAAAATCCAGACTCTAAACCCCACCCTTCAGTGTCATGCCTTTCTTTAGCAGAAGTGGAAATAGAAATAAAATCTCATTTTATCTGAGATTTTTGCTTCAAAAAACTCTTAATTTTTTTAAGTTTTGCTTTCTTAATAATTCATGTCTGTTAAAAAAAAATGGGTCTTTTGACCTCCTTGCCCTCTCAACCAGCAGTTTTCCAAACCTTGTCTGTCAGGGGTTAAGGAAAGGAGGCCTGAGAGAAACTGCCACTCATTAACTGTAACAGCCAAAATCCTTGAAATTGCTATTGAACTTGGAACCTTGTGTGCTATTGTTCCTTGCTCCTCTGCTGGAGTCTTGCATGATGGTGGTTTGGATGGGAACATTTTTGGGCAGGTCCCTGGAAAAACAATGGGAAAAAAGTCCTTTAAAACCACCCTGTGAAAGCCAGCAATGGCAACACTGACCAGAACTCACAGATTTAATTTCGTGCATCTGGAATTGAAGAGAAGCTTTCTCCCAGGTTGATGGCCAAAGTCCACTTGTCTGTCAGGGCTCAGGGACCAAACTCTTTCCAGGAATAAGGACTAACTAATGTTGCAGTGCACCTGTCCAGGTGACAGGAGTAAACAGGATTAAACATAAATTGTTGTTTTCAGCCCATCAGTCAACTGCTGCTTATCATTGTGAAAATATCACTTATTACAGGGTGTCTTGAGGCACCTCTCCAAGTGTCAAAAGTATCTTGAGATACTTCTCCACCATTTTTACCGGTACCTGTAGTGAGCACAGTAGATGGGGGGAAAGGCTGCAGAACTCAACCTGAGCACTGAAATCTTCTGCTGGATGTCTACCTGTAATTGCTCTGAAGAGGGCACAGAGAGAGAAAGAGAAGAGAAAATGAGTCAAAACTGTATTTTCCCTGGTTCTTGGTCACTGGCAAGCAATAGTGGGTTTGCCTGTGTATTTTTTCATAGGCTGCATACGGTGGGGCAGTCTGTGAAACAGCTTTATTTCATTTATACCACAGTATTTCACCTTTGCTAAGGTACACAGCTTGTGATCCCTCAAAAGAACTCTACTCTCTGTCTTTGTGGAATATTTTTTGAGCAAAGAGGACTTTAGGACCCAGCCCAATATTTTTCTTCTGGGCAGTTATGGTTTTCTGGCCTTTCCAAAAGAGAATACCATGCCCGTGTGTGTACTAGTGCCACACAATCCTTGTTTTAATTAAGATGATCACCAGATTCATGTGAATCCAAGCAGAAATGTGGGACAATGTCCACAAGCTGCCCTCTGGCTTATATAGGACATTAGCACAGTCTTGGAAACAAAGCAGGATGTACCTGCCAAAAGTGGTTTATGCTGCTGAAAATACTTCTTTTTGGGCAACCTCAAAATGCTGCTGTTGGGACTCTTGAAGGCTGTTGTGTTCTAGAGAAGTTATCCCCAGCCCTGTTCCCTATGAGCAGCACTCCAGTCTCCAGCAGAAATGTTCTCCCAGTCATGGGAGAGATGGAAATCTCTTCCTTCCCTCTTGTATCAGCCACTGCAACAGGCACAGCTCAGCTGCAGAGAACTCTGGAGTCTCAGCTGACCCCGGATGAGCCCTGTCATAAAATAATAACAATAAAACCAGTACAGGAATATGAATCCTGTAAATCACTGACCTCTTCTGAGAGTAAACTGGATCTCTTTAAACGTTTTTAAGATTCATTTAGCGCTGTCTTTATGGCCGGTTTGTATGTCATCGTGGCATGGCCAGGCCTTCAGCTGAAATAAATCCCAGAGCCTCCACTAAAACTGTCATTTCACTTTTGATTTACAGTCTCCTGAGTGAGACAGTCCCTGTGCTATTTCTATTCAGATAAGGAACTCGAGAAAGTTGTTATCAGAGCATATAACACTCTAATTATTCTGACATTGGAGACAGATTAGAAAGCAGATCTTTGGAAGCCTCCTGAATTGGACTGATGCTCTTTGAATTGTAGATATCTTCTGACTTGCAACTGTGATTGCACTTGCAAATTTATCAGGCCCTTAATGTTATTTCAGCATGCCTGAATAGCTGATTTTATTTGCTTGCTTTGTGATTAAAACTAATGGGAGCAGACCACAACTTCATGCTGTGTTTCCATATAGCAGAGTAATTACAGAACAGGCTTTGAAAATACATCTGCAATGCAGGTATTTCTCAGTCAGGTTTTTACTAGGGAGTATGGCCACTTTTTTTGCACGTATTCTGACTTGCCATGTGTTTAGAGCATCCAGGGAGTTTGATTATCCCTTAAAGCATAGCACAGGAACACCTGTCAAAATACCACTTCTGTTCTTGGAGATTAAGAAGTAATTTATTTCTTGCCATTTGCTGACTTATTCTTAGCTTGATATCCCTGTCCTGTATTTGATACGGACATATCCGTAGCTGACAAATTAAATATCATGATAAACCTGACAGGAGCATTTCTGACAGAATACAGCACTGGTTTGCTCATGTGTCTGGACATGAGAGCAGCAGTAAGAGAGGGCAAGGCAGCAAACAGAGAAGGAACCAAAGAGCTGAACTGCAGCCAGAGATGTTCTTAGAGCCTGATCTAGGGGGAATAACACAGAAAGGGATAGAAATTATGGGTGAGCAACTGAGTGCAGTAAGACCAGCTGTTGTCCCCACACATTATTTGATTCCTGCTCTGCTCAGAGAAGCTAGGTTTGGTTAATAAAGAAGATTTGAGTTCATAAAGAGGTTTTGATCATTAACTTTGGAAAACAACTAAAGTGAGTTTCTTCCCTTCATGGAAACAGTGAGACCCCCCCTGAAACCATTGAACTGCTGGAGACAGCACTGCAAGGAGCACTCAGGGCTTCAGCAGCACATGATGGCTTCACCCCGTTCTCTCAGACCTCTCGTGGAAGAGCAGAATAGCTGAGAGGAGGCTGAGGAAAACCAGCCCCTTCCCTGTGTGTGCAGCCCCTGCCTGGAGCATCAGGGAGCAGCAGATGGGATGGGGAAGTGAGCCAAGGAGCTACTGAGGTGTTACAGAGCCCCTCCAGCGAGACATGCTTGGCCAGGATCACCCAGGACATGTGTCCCACCACCCAGGCAGTGGGGATATAAATCCTTGCAGGGACTGGACAGAGAGCTGTCTGAACACATGGAAAAGGAGCATCAGCCTGGGCTTGTTGATAATGGCTAGAAATGCTCATTTTAGAAAATGAGGTAAGCGTGATGTTACTAGAAAGTGGAAAGCTTCCAAGCATGATCCTGCCTCATGCCCCTGCTGCTCTTCAGCTTGAGACCAGACTTTCAGGGCAAGCTTTACCCTGCAGCAAATGTTTACTGTGATGGTGTGGTCCCTCACAGGAAAGGAGGGTTTGTGATGGAAATGATCGTGTGGTATGAAGTGGTGCCATGGTGCTTTGTGAGCAGCACAGCTACAACAACAACAACCCCACACCAGTAAATAGGAAAAAGGTCCTCTCTGTTCAGATGGGGAGGCAGGAGATACAAACCCTACTGTACGTAACACCAGAGACTTTCCAAATCCTACTCCAAAGCTTTTAATCCCTTCAATCCTAAATGGTTCAAAATTACATCATTTCCTCCATTTCAGACAGAGCTTTGCCCCTTCTGCTTAGCTGCAGTGCAGCTTAATAAGACTCATACTTCTTCATCTTAAATGGAAAAATGTATGTCAAGGCAAAACAAAGCACAGTTTCTAGATCTCCACAGGGGGCGAAGGGGTGTCCCATAAATCTGTGTGTGATTAAAGGCAGCTGCAGATTGACAGGGACAGTTTCAGCCTGTCAGTCTCTTGTGTGATGGATGGCTGTTGGAGCAAGCCAGCAGTGGCAAGCTCAGGACAATGAATTTCCTGCACTTCCTAATCTCATTGCCGAGGACCGGGAAATAGATGCCTAATCAGCCCTCTATTGGTAAGGGCCCTAACCCAAACCTCAGCACAAGCACTGCAAGTTTTCAGCCTGGCCATTTATTCTCAACTCTTTCAATCTCTTGTTTCAATAGCAGCAAATGTGGAGAAGCACAATGAATTCCTTTCTGGTAACCTGAGAATATCGGCTAATGGAAAAAACAAAAAGTGCTCTGCAACTATATTAAATTTTCAGGGATTTTTCCCTCCTGCCCCCAACTGGCTGATGTTAACATTTTTTTTCCAGCGTCCTTGAGATTGCAGCAAACATCTTGCAGGGAAAAGTAAAACCTAACAGCTTGAACCACATCCTCAGCTGGCACAAACTGATGCAGCTCTCCTTTCTACACCAGCTGAGGAGCCAGGGTACTGCTGCTTTTATATCAGATTCACAACAGTGTTGCCATCATAAAAGTGAGATACTGAGCTGAGTTTTGCTCCAAGTGACATCATAAATTTGTGAGGAGCAGGAAATATCTTGGCAGAGCTGAATGGGGTGCTGTGCACAGAGCCCATTTGGCACCAGCAACTAAACCCAGGATCCATGGGGACGCGTCCAAGGACACAGTCTTGCATTTTGTATCCTGATTTTATGAACGTCAGACTGATCTGTGTGTTTAGAAATGGAAGTAGGAAAAATAATGATGAAAACACACATCTAAATATTATGGTTTGCATACCCAATATTATTGCAATTCTGGTTATCTAACATGTTTCACTATAAAAATGGAGTGATTTAGGAAGAATAGAATAGAATAGAATAGAATAGAATAGAATAGAATAGAATAGAACAGAATAGAATAGAATTAATATTTCAGTTGGAATGTACAATGCTCATCTGGTCCAACTATCTGACCACTTCAGGGCTGACCAGTGCCTTAAGGGCAAATGTCCAAATGCCTCCTAAGCACTGACAGATTTGGGCATCAACCACCTCTCTAGGAAGTCTCTTCCAGTGTCTGACCATCCTCTTGGTAAAGAAATGCTTCCTAATGTCCAGTTTAAACCTCTCCTGGTGCAGCTTTGTACAATTCCCACATGTCCTGTCACTGGGAGATGAATTTGTCATAGAAAGGATCATAGGATGGTTTGGGTTGGTGATATTGGTGGTGTCCAACAGCATCTGGAAGGAGGAGAAGGCAACTAATCTGAGTTGTGAATTTAGGGAACTTTGCTGCTGGGCACTAGGGATCCTACATAGTTTCAAGGTGTGAAGTTTATGAACAGGAGTTTGGGGATTTCAAGTTTGGATTTAGATACAACTCCCACATCTCTCAAAGGTGCTGTAAATACTCACATTTTGTCTGGGAGAAGAGACATTTGGAGAACTGCAAGTATGGGGCTTAAAATGTGCGGGGATCCCAAGTTACCAGGGATGTACTGATGTCAGTAAAAGCTAAAACAAAAGAGCCTATTAAAGAGGACTCTAATGTGCTCCAGAAGACCTTTTGGAAAAGCTGGCTCCAGAATTCAGTATTTGCTAACTGAAGACCTCACAGTTTGCATTTTGGGGACTGAAAATTACTACATGGAATTTGGAAGCTATGTTTTCAGAGGTGAATTTGAAAGACAAAACAAAGGTAAGAAGCCTACAAAACTGCTGTTTTGTATAAACTGACTAGTAATTGCTTTTTGAGCACTCTCTCTCTCCCCTGTATTTTAGCAGAACCATAATACATATTCCAAATGGTTGGAGTATAAAATAACTTTGGCAAAAAAAAATCAGGCTTGGCAGCAACTTGTTTCAGGACTTTGAAAATGAGATTAATAAGGAAGGAGGTGTTGAAAAAGGAGGCCAGAGGAGATGGGGATTGATGCTATTGTATCACGGACATACTTGTACTACTTATCAGGATTTCCTGCTTTTAATTTGTTTCTGCATTGTTCACCTGGAAAACAAGAAACGCTTAAGTTCATGCACTTCATTGGAACACACTGGTCTCAAAGAGATATGTTTGCTATTTTCACATGAGAATGGTTACTACTTGGCATGTCTTCTGGATTCAAAATGCATTGGGTCAAGCTCATCTGTGTTGTAGCCTTCTCAAATTGCGGGATTTCCACTCAGGATGCATTTGGCCCAGTGTGCTCTGCCTGTTTTGGCTCCAATACATTATGAGATTGTTAGTTCCATATCCCCTGAAAGATTATATTCTTCCCTGGGCACAGAGCCCACTCAGGTCTCTGTGTTTCACTCAGCCAGACTATAAAGAATAGGTGCAAACCCTGCACAGGAACTTCACTCATCCTATCAATACCATTTCAAGCTGCCCTTGGAAAGAACATATTTAGCGATGGGCTTGGTGTGCTCTTCCCAGTGGTAAAAGATTTGAGGATTGAGTACACAGCTTCTACACAGCTACCTTTAATTTGGGGGATAAAATCCTGCCAACCCCTTCAACACAGTGCCCATTAACCAGTGTAGTTACAGCACCTGCACTGTTCTGCTGTCTGGGAAACATCCTGCATGTCAGCACCTCCAGCATGCCCAGGGTTCAGCTCCTGTTGGGAATCCTCCAAAGCAAACTCCTCCATTCCCCTTCCCAGGGCCACACATTCCTTGTTCCTGAGCTGCATAGGGCTCAGGCAGTGCTCCCCCCATACAGACAGATCGGCAGAGGTGAGGAACTCTGAGCAATGGGAACTTCAGGCAAGGTGGTGTGGATCTCATGTGGCAGATTCAAACACCACCACACCACCATGGAATTCTTTCTGTAGCACAGCACGACAGATTCCCGAGGTACAAGGAGCAGAAGAGGACCACAGGCCGGGGCTGTGTGCCTTACACTCTGGGTATATGACTTTTCTGAGCTCACCCTGCAGGTTACAGCCCAGAAAGTCTGAAATGACGCCTCTACACCAAATTCCCCCCAAATCTCCCTTGGTCATGCATATCTGGAATGGCTCCAAACACTTAGGAAAGGAGAAGTAACAAATAAGATCTTTTCTGTCAGGTTTCATCACTGATGAGAAGCCTTCATCACGATCAGAAACAGCCTGCTGTGATTGGAGTTCTAGACTGGGATGCAAAAGAAGCGTGTATGAGGTGCCTGGGCATAGTTTTCCTACAGCCTTGAGTAAATCACTCATTTCTCCTTTGCAGGAAGCATCAGCAGCCTGTTTCTCTCTCTCTCACCCTGGCAGACTCGAAGGTGCCTTGTCAAGGCCGTGGTTTGGAAAGTGTTAAGCAGATTTGGCCAAGGCCCATAGGTGCTCCTGTAACACAAGGCAGGAAGAGCAGCAGCATTTAATGGGATTCTCCCTCAGGAATGACTGAGGAAGAGAGAACCTTTCTGGAGCTGAGCACTGCCATGGTCTGCATTACTACAAAACTAAACTGAAGTTCAAGGTAAATCCGATCTCTTTTGTTGCCTTTATTAAAGGCAAAAATCTGATAATTTCTAATAAGCATAAAATGTAAATCTAAATGACTTAAGCTTCAGAAAAAGACTGGCCTGGGAGTAGCCTGTGCAGTTTTCAGTGTAAGAAATGGGCCATAACCCCTCCATAGGCAATACAATTAATCAAATAATACAATTATGCTAAGCCAGTGCTGACGATCATTTCAAGGGATAAGTATAGTTATTCTGGCTTGCCAATAAAAAACAAAAGTAGTTGAAAGTTAGAACACAGAGCAAATGGACGACTCTGAATCCTCCCTCTATTGTTAAACTGTACAAATCTATTGCTTTTCTAATAAATATTCCCAGCGCAGAGCATTTTCTTGCCAATATTTTCAGCAGTGGAAGCCAAGCCAGAAGGTTCTGAAACCAACATATTGGCATGGGTGGTTTTTTTTTTTCTCCTTCTTCTAATATACCATGGAATCTAGTTAAATATTTTTCCACTTCTTACTTCTCTCTGCGTCTTCTGGAGAAAATGTGAGTCCTATTTCCTCATAAAAATATCTTAGCAGTTGACAGGTTGGGTGTCTTTGATCCTGAAATGTTTTTGGATGATTTTTCTCCCCCACTTTGACTTTGTAATATAACGCTCCATAAAAAGTATATGCATATATGCAACTTTAAAAGGGGATCCTTATTTGAAATTAAACTTTTACACCAATTAACCTCCTCCCAGTGCTCTATAAAGTGCAGTAAAAACAGTGCTCTTACAGAGACCCTTGCAATTCTCAGATTGATGCCTCCCTGGCTGTGGAACCCCGAACATCTGCTTTAAATTAGCCCTGATGGAAGGTCTACTTGTAAATGCATGACTTAATCAGCCTTACTAAAGTAAATGGCACATACTGTAGCAGAGGGTGCTTCAGAGTCAGACTCAAACCTGTCTTTCTTTTGAAGCAGAGAGGGGGGAAAAAGGGAGGGGGTGCAGAGGGGGCAAACTTTAAACCAAAGGCGGTTTCTTTTTTTTTTTTTCTTCTTTTCTTTTTTCTTTTTTCTTTTTTTTTTTTTTCTTTTTTTTTTTTTTTTTTTTGTCTTTTATGAGCTGATATTAGCAGACGTGTGGCTGTACCATAGCCAGTCTAACTCCCAGCACCACGTGCAGCTGTGCAGGGCAAGCCTGCCTTGCTCCTCCCCATCCTCATGTACCCACACTTTCAGGCAGGCCACATTTAGGTGGAGGCTGCAGAGAATTCCATGGAGGCGTGCTGGGAAGACTCCTCCTTTGCTGGAAGGCTCTGAGCATCCCCCAGAGTTTGTCCTGAAGAAGTTTAAGGGCAGCTAATCCAGCCAACTTTGCCCAAGGATGAGTCTCCCTGCACTGCCCTGTCCCTGCTAACCTTCCCTGAGCAAAAGGAGCCACAGGCTTCCTGTTGGCTTTTTAACAGTGGGGATTGTGAAGGGTGAAGAGTTGCAGAAGGTCCTTATGAGGCTGAGTGGCTGGGCAATAAAATGACAGATGATATTCAGTGTATATAAACAGAAAGCGATGCATGTGGGGAGAAGCAACCCCTAGATTAATTATAAAATGAGGAGCTCTGAGCTGGCTATTATGACTAAGAAGTGAATCTTGAATGAAAACATCAGTTCAGGGCTCAGAAGCCATTAAAGAAAAAAAAAAAGTAAATTGAATGTTAGGAATTGTTAGGAAAGGAATAGAAAGCAGAACAAAAATAATTTCATCACTTTCTCTAGCTATGGGTCATCCACACCTCAAATAATGTACGTTGTTCTGTCAACTCATCTGAAAAACAAAGCATGTAGTAAACTGGAAAATGTTCTAAAAAAGGATAAGAAGGATGATCAAAGGCCTGGGGTAACTTCTATATATGACATCATCAAATCTGGAAAAGGACAGCTTGGGAGTGGGGGTATGACAGAGATCTAGAGTAGCACAAATGATGAGGAGAGATAAGCAGGATAAATTGTTCATCTGTCTTTTCCCTGGAAGTGCTCAAGACAAGTTTGGATGGGGCTTGGAGCAACCTGGTCTGGTGGAAGATGTCCCTGCCCATCCCAAGGGGGTGGAAATTGGTGGTATTTAAAGTCTCTTTCAACCCAAACCATTCTGTGATTTTTCCAGCACAAGGACAAGTGGCCATGACACAGAGCTTGTAAAATCCAGGTCAAAAACAACAGGAAGTTTTTCTTCACACAAAGGTAAGAGAGCTGTGGAATCCCTGCCAGGAGAAATTATGGATGCAAGAGGTTTAGTGATTTCAGGAGAGAATGGTGAGAATTTAGAAGAGATGAATAGGGTAGATCAGTAGATAGCACCTAGAGAAACTACTGACAGATGAACAGAACAGTCTGAGCTGTTTAAGCGCCTGTTCATCATTTCCTCCAGCCTTAGGTCAGCGTTGTGGGGCACAAAAACTCAGAATCCAAAACCTGGAGTGGCAATTCCCTTTCACTTTCTGCAATACAGACACACCTCCCACCTCACAGATGGATTCAGAAATCCTTCTGATATACCACACTACCAAAGTCTTAGATTTTATTTCTTCTAAAAGGAAAGCTTCAGCTTGTGCAGGTTTGGCAAAGCAGCTTTGTCTTCCCTTTTCTCTGCTGAGGTGCTTAGGACTCTGTGTGAATTACTCTGCACACTGCAATACAAAAATATGGTTTCTGTGGAAAGCCTCCTCTCCCTCTGCTGGCTCCACTCAAACCAGGGTTAAACCAGAGTTCAGTGGGAGCTTTCAAACCCCAGGATTTCCTGGGGGCCTGCTCTCTGCTATCATCCATCATTTCTTTACAGCTCATTTTTAGATGCATTTGTTACAAGTTACTCTCTGGCTACACCCTTTTTAATGACATGAATCTGTTGCCTTTGGCCTGCCTGGACACTGCCCAGTCCTCCCAGTGCCATTACTGCCAGCCCTCCAAAAATGCAGCAGACTGAGTCATACCTCAGCAAAAGGTCTGTAAATGCCCAATTTCATGTTACTTCTTTTCCATTAGAAAGCCAAACTAGAGGTGGCCATTTACATTTTTTGGTTAATACACAGTCTAAATAAGGCCTTGTTGCTGTTTTCTTTTCTTCCTCTTCCACTTCCTTTTTGGTTTATTCATTATATGTGATCCTAAAAACCCATTTATAGCATTGGTCTTTTAGTGTTAGAGAATGGGAGACATATTGATTGGTAGTTGCTCATGTGTAGTTGTTTAAATAGTACTTTAAAAGACATTAAGCAGCATTTCAAATCAAAAACCACTCAGACATATGTATTTGGAAAGATACTGACTAGACTCATATTTCCTGTATTAAAATGCTTGTATAAAAATGTGTTCTTTTCTGATTTATCAAACAAGAAAATGACCCTCTAGAGAGTTTCTGATTCAGACATGAATACCTAAGCAAAATCTTGGTGAATCATTTGAACTTGCTAGAATTTTTCCATATGAAGACCATTATAAATGTATCAATATTATGGTGTGATCCTATTCAATACATGCCTGAAATCTGTATCACTACAGTCTTGGCTCTTGAGATTTAAAAGGAAAAATGCACATAAGAACATCAAGATGTATGGAGAATATCAATTCCTTACACAAATTTGGTTTGTTACACACTGACAAAATGTTTAGCTGAACTTACCTCTTTGGCTCAGCACCATAAAATTTAAGCTTTAAATGTAATTTAATTATAATTTAAGCTTTTTTCCATTTCATATAATTGTTTTGCACATTTAGGGACATGAAAACACTACAGTGAGACCCATTGAGCAGATCTTGGTAGATAATTTTACCCATCTGTAGGATTTAGTAGGTTGGGAGATGTCAAAATATTTTAAGCTATTTAAAAGTCATGTGTCTAACTCAGCCCTCAGATACAGATGCATTTAAAAATTCTACCAGATGTTGTAAGAAAGGCAGGCAATTGTGGCAGACATGGGAAAATCAGAGAGAAAAGAGGGGACAACACAGAGATTTTGGTTTAGACCAAGAATTCAGGTCCTGATCTGAAACCCAAGGGGATGACAGAAAGATTCTTGTTATTCTCCAAAGTTTTTGGATAGTATTTACTAATATTACCTAAAAAACATTAGAGTCAGGGAGGCACTGAGATATCACTGGGGTAATATTTACTGTGCCTGAGGCAGATTAGAAGGATTTTAGCTTAAGCCTGAATAAAGCTGAGAGAGAGACATATGGATGATAAATATGTGTGTATCTGTGTGCATCTATGCATACACATATTTATAATGGGTTTTATGGAATTATTGTCTTGCTCTGAAGCCAGACAGGAGTTTGCTCCTGCCCCAGAAGTGGCCAGCCCAGAGGAAGGGTGATGGGCTTGGATGTACTTCTGGTCCTTCTCCTGTTGAGCAGGAGGTCAAAATAAATCCAATACCAACCTTACAATAAGACTGACAGAGGCAGGGAAAACCCCCCAAAATATATGTTCCCTTTGCATAAATTTTTACACTGTTAAAATACTTCCACAATCCAACCATTTGTACACCAGTTGATTTTGGACACTTTAACAAAATATCTCTTTTAAAAGCAATTTGTTCCAGGACAGTGAACAAGACAGCACAGGAGACAGCTCAGAGAGCAGCTGAAGGAGCTAAATTAGAGGAATTTATAGTGCTACCTCCACAGCTGAAGGAATTTCTGAATTCAGGATGCTGTGCCCTACCACAGATGGAGAGCTCCTTTCTTGTTCTGTGGGGGAGATTTAGAGAAGAGATGGGAGACTGCACATCCCACTTGGGCCCTGCTCAGGGATTTGCATCGTGGTCTGAGCAGCTCTCTGGAAGTCAGGATTGCAAGTTCAGCTGTGTGGTGGTGGGGAGAAGGTGTCTGCTTGCCAGGATTTCACAGTTTCTGCTCTCCAGGTAAAGGTTTAACATAAGGGAACGCAATTACTTTTAACAGGAGCAGTGGAATCGCTGCTAACCCCACACAGAAGTCAGATGGGATCATTATTTTTCTTCCTTCAGGTTTTTTGGGGAGAGCAGGTCCTCCCTTGCAGTGTCAGAGCTGCAATAAACTCAGGGCAATTTGTGGCTGTTAATAGCAGCAGAACAGCATCACCTCCACCACTATTTCTACCATCCAAAGGGGTCTCTTCCCATGGGATTCACATCTCCAGCTTGTCCATCACTATGGGCTCAAACACAGGGATTGATCCAGGGTGGCTTCCTGGGTAGGGAACACTTGTTGATGTTTTTTCAGGTCTGTAGTTCATTTGAATGTCCACCTTGGGTTGGCCAGGAAAATAGCGCCAGGAATTACATACATTTTTCTAGCCAGGAGTGAAAAATATTTCCTTGTGGATCTTTGGGTTTCTAGACCTCTGTGAAGGCAAGGCTGGTCGGCCACTTCTGGAATGACTGTTAACCACAGGATTTCATTCAGACTGTTCATAATGCAGAGGCATTTTGGGCCAAATATTAAATGCCTCCCTACAGAAGAGTGTCTCTAGTAATTGTTTGTGCCAGCATGTGAGAGCTCAGCTGAAATATCCTGTAATTCTGCATCTGACATGGGTGTTCCTAGATATCCCTCATCAACTCAAACCTGGTTATACTCATTTGCACGGTGATCTTTTACTGTGTTCTTTTACTTTACATCTAAGTCCATGTGGATGTGTGTCTATCCATCTGCTTCTGCAAGTGTAGGAATTAACTCAATTTCTGTATTTCCTACCATAGGAAGGGATGATTTCCTGCACTTAATGTCCATCAAGAGTTTATCTGACTCTACAGCTTGAGAAGTCCAGAGTTGTGAGCTGTAATTCGGGAACTTCACGGTCTGAAATATACTTCAGTATTGCCTTTTTCGTTCTGTATTTGCCTTCCCTCGTATAACTCCTTGCTTTCTCTTGGTTAAAATCCATGCTGTGGTGGCCTGGGATAAAGTGTGTCAACTGTCTCTGTGTGTGCAGTGAGTGGAAGCTACTCCAGAGTTCCCCTTTCAGCAAGAGGGCTTTGAGACAGGAACATAAATCTCTGAAGTATGTGTTGAGCCAGCTGCTGCATCATTTAAAAATAGTCAGGTTGGTGCCAACAAGACAGATCACTCAACTTGGGGGCCATAAACAGAAATCAAAGGCATGCATTAGCAATGCCCCAGTGTTTGTGTGGATCCATGACGAGCCCTCTGCCCCTTCCAGCACGTATGTGATGGTGTTAGAGAAGAGCCTGCTGTCACTTCTACCACAGATCAGTGTCACCCAGTCCGGGAAGGTGCCGTATGTCGAGGGCTGTGTGAAAGGGGAAGATATTTTTCCGACTTTTTGTGTTAGATTGCAGCCAGTTTTCTCAACTTCACAATAAAAGATGGGTTTTAAGAGTCCTAATAGCCCCAGCAGCTCTGGTGACCTGCCATTTGGGTATTAAATACTTGAAAAGGGTCAAAACCTATGAAGTGGTCAAAGGGAACAGAAACAAGGTCAAAAGTTTAAGCCATGATACACGGTAGGCAGGGAGAACTCATATTTTAAGGAGTCTAGACAGCATATTAGCAGTGAAGGCTTACTGTGTTGTACTCTGTTTATGGGAGTTTTTCCATAAACTGCAAAAATTACTAGGAAAGCAGCATAACCAAAGCTTTGCTTTTCCTTGTTGAGAATAAGCTGCTGTGCAGTTTTATGTTCAAAGAGTGTGGCACCTATACACACTCAATTCAAGTACAAGAGATACAGGGCCTTAGGGAAAAAGATGAATAAAATAGTTTATTTAAGATGGTTTTCTCCTGCTAAAAAAATCCCAACATTAATTTATGTATCTGTCTGGAGACAGGTATAACCTAGCTGTTGGTGCTTTATAGCAGATTTAGGAGGCCAGTGCAGCACTTGGGCACCTGCATTTTTTATGTTCATGCATATATATTTTCTTGTTTTCAGAATGAAAAATATGCAGTCCTGACTCATTTACTTTGCTCGGCTCGTTTCAAGCTTTTCTCTTTTTTCCTCTGCTGAATAAAAAGCAAAGTATGTGGCATTTTCGGTCCATAAATCTTGCTTGCTATGGGCTAAATGTGCCTACAGCTCTTATTCAGAGTGAGTTAATGAGGCTAACATGTACCCCAGGGCAGAATTTGGACCTCTGAGGCTACCTGGGTAAGTGGAAGGATGGATAAAGCACTGGCTTGGGACTTGGTTCAGCTCAGGGAGTTCAGCTCTGTGATAGGACCTCTGAGATCTTGTGGGAATCTGCTTATGGTCTCCCAGGCTCCATGGCTCTGCTCCATGATGGTCCTGGATTGGAACGCTCACACCCTTTATTTCCTTCAATTCACACCCTTACCTGCCCCTTTGCATCACCACAGAAGTGGAAATGATCATTATTTTTGCCTGAAATGACTGACAGTTCTTTAAGGCAGAGAGCACTCTTGTTCCTTTGATTCATTTCTACAAGAAAGTAAAATTGTCTCAAATATTCTGTTAAAAGTAGTGGCATCAAAGCATTGATTATGGTGTACCATACAGTTGACTTTTATTGGCTCTAACCAAGGAGTTCTTCCCCAGAATAATTTGAGAAATACTATGCTTACCCTCTATGGTTACCTGGTTTGAGATGTTGCAGTGGGATTTTCAAAAGCCCTCTTTGGAAGCTGTGCTGGGCCAGCGCAGAGCAGTTTTGCAAAGCCCAGGGTAAGTTCTGAGCTGTGCTGCCCTCCAACCTGCAGGTGTTTACTGAGGTTATACTGAGCATTTTGCCTAATCTTGCATGTATGCAAACACTGTAAGGTTATCAGGTTCAGTCTGATTGTGGCTGGGTATGTATTTTGGAAAAGTGAGGCCATGAGGAGAGAAATCAGGGAGGAATATTGATTTTGGAAGAGGAAGGCAGGAAGATTGAAAAAAAACAAAGAGGTGGGAGCTATGTGAAAGAGCAAAACAAGGACAGAGAAAAATTATTAATTAACAATATTATCTATATGAAGTATAAAAGAGTCCAGCACCAGTGTTACAAGATACACCAGATCTTATACAAATGTTATGATGCAGCAAAACTCTTTTGCTGTAATGCAAAATACAAATTTTTATGTTATTGCTTATGTGTGTGGGGCCTTCAAGCATCACTGAACAAGGACCCAGCTGCTCTCTGCAGGAAGATTGCTGGGATTTGGATTCCAAATGGGATTCATTGCAACAAAGCCAAGGTGCTGCAGGTCTGGGATGGGCAGGCTGAGTGCCTGACAGCTCAGAAAGAAAAGTGAATTTTCTTCCCAAGAGAGTAAGGATGTGTGAACTTCTAGCAAGGTAAGCTGAGGAAATTCACATGGGGCAGAAATCTCCCTGTGAAGATGAGATGAGGAAGGATTTTTAGCAATGCACACTGATGAGTCATTGCAACTTCTATTAATATAATTGGCACATATGTAAATAAATTGACATGTGCTCCTCTGGAAAGTTAGCTCATGAGATCAGTCAGCAATAATAAACCAAGAAGAAATGCAGTTTTATAGAAGCAGTGACCCATGGCATTATTTTCCAGGTATTTTGGAAAGAAAAGGAACTACTTGGTCCTTTGCAGTTGAATAAATGGCCATGTATGTCGGGAATTCTCTTTCAGTTCTGCACAGGTATTTGCACGTGGTTCCATAGAAAAGTTTGTTGAAAAAATTCATGCATTCTCTGAGTTTTTAAAGACAACCTATGGTGTGTAGATACACGGCCAGATCTGGGAAAAGAAATCAGCACAGCACCCTGAGGGTCAGTGGAGCTTCAGTACCCATTGAGGAGCTGCCCACATCCACCAGGAGCTGCATGAAGCCCTTTCCTGTTCCAGGTAGTGTTAAACAATGCAGGGCTGCCTTTCTCCCCCTCCTTGTAAAACTCTGAAACCTGCTGCCTGTTCTGCCCTTAGCCACCCATTCACACTTCAGGCACCCTTGAGTCCAACATTGTACAAGAAGAAACTTGTATTTTCTGAACAAAAGCTGCTGCTGCTCTTAGAGTGGGACTTCCCAGACTTATGGGTTACCCTGATAAAACCCAGGAATGTTTTAAAGGCAGTAGCATTAGAGACCACCAACTATTTTATTGTTCAAGCCTAAAAGAAAAATCTATTATATCTGAGATTGACCCTGTAGCTGTTTCTTTTAGCAGGCTCCTCAGAAAAAGTAGAAGGGCTGAATTTTTACAAGGGCATTAATGCATTATTTTAGAGTGCATGAATGTCGATGTTTACACACAACCATACTGTAAGCACATGAGCAAATCAGCTGGATTTGGCCCCACCACACCTCCTTTTTAACACAGAGTACAGAAGGAACAATAAAAACTGAGAGGACCAAATCTTGCCTGTTGAGCATGGCTACTTTTACTTTTCTAGATGTTTGTCTGTCTTGTCCTCATCAGTGTAACATGTGAGCAAAACATACCTAAAACACATCAAAACATGCATCTTTCTTTCCTCACAGTCTTCCCATGAAACAGGCCATAGCTAATACACAAACAGGGAATTTTGCAGGTTGAAAACTGGGTCACCTAAAACTGAAACACTTCAAGGTGGCTCAGCGACAATTTCCATTGACTTAAATGGACTGACTGCGTCTGGTGAATTGGGATTTCCTATGCCCAAGGCTGTGTAAAAAGGTATCAGGTAATGAGTTGAGTTCTCCTGAGAGCCAAATCACATCATCTATTTCAGTGTTTGTCCTTCTGAAGGTCGTAAAACAGGTGATGTGAACGCAACCTGTGGTCCATGGCTCTTTGTCCTAAGCATGTGGCTTTTAATTTTTGGAAACATTGATGGCAGGTTTGCATATGGTGCCTCAAACCAGATTCAGTGATCCAAATGTCTCATCTGGAGTCCTAGATGGTCTCATGGTTATGCAGGACTTCCTTCACCAGCCAGAGCCTTTGCCATTAATTTTGGTTTGCCATTAATTTTGGTTTGGTGGTCACTGTGTTCATATTTCTACCACGAAGAACTGTCTGAGGAGGATGTGAACATCTAATGCAGCTTTCCAGGGACCAAGATTTAATTGCCCAAGCTCTTGCCTTCTCAACACAGCAATGTCCACTGTCTCTCAGTGCAGGGTGAACATGCAGCCAGGAAGATCTGAGCCTTGCCATAAAACTCGTGTAGCCCTGACACTTGAGATATAGAGCCAAGTTGTCAAACTCTCAGACAAAGAACTGTTGTTCAATGAAGGGAACCTGGATCTCCACATGGAACGCCCTCTGCAGCATATGAGGTAACCTCATTTACACCTACCAACTCCCATCAGTGTTTGTGCTGTCTGCTGATAGGGAAGGCTCCAGGAACTGCTCTGAAAGAAGGCCTACAGAGCTGGCTCCCTGCCTTGCTAGTTTAGAGGAAAATTCCTGCCAGTTTGGCTGTTTTTTAAGTTATATTTCAAATAATAGAAAAAAAAAGTTGAAAATGTTGACTACACTTTGGCCTTATCTTGACTTAAATTAAAATTAAATGCTTGACGTGGGATTACCTCTTAAAACCTCCTTGCTTGATTCCACCTCTACCTAAGAGGGAAGAAAATCAGACACAAAGAGCAATTGAGATCCAGAGATTTAAAAATCAGCTGGTGTGCTTAGTCCGATGTATTCCCCGACCTACCCATACGTTTATACTCCTGCTCACACACAGACAGAATTAATTCATCCCAAGATGCAATTGTGCATCTGTTTTATATATTTGACCAGTCACTTCAGGAATATTTTTAACTTGTGGGGAGCATTTACAAGTGTAAGAGCAGGAAAGGTGACAAATAAGGGTGAGAGTATACATTTGCCAGACAAGAATAAGGAGACATAACAACTATGGACAAAAATCTGCTTCTCTGTGATCCATCCTGTACGTAATCCTCAGCAGGGATTCAGTGATTTCACCTGGAAAGTATTGAGAGGTTGTAAGGAAATCCTGCCTGTTTCTAGGCATAGGTAGCAGTCAGGTTGTCTGTATCCACAGCTGCAGTAGCACAGGTTTCTGCTGCTTGAATCGAAGATCTTGTGTAAATCAGGCCAGCTGCTATTAGCTGCACATCCAGACCAGCACCTGACAATATGAAGTAGCAGACAGGAATGTACAAGACAGGATAAATTCTAAATAAAGGACCCTGTCACCTTCCAGAGAAGCTTTTTGTTTCCCCAGGTGAACCTTTGCCTCCATTCCTACTAGTGAATTCTGAATCTTCCTACTAAAAAACAAAGGTCCTGTCCTCCCTCTGACAGCAATTGGGTCTAAAAAGCTTCCTGACTAAATTTGTCCTCACATAAATGCAAGTTGAAGGTCTGTGTCTGATCTGAGCCCCTGCTCTTTCCCAGTTTCTTAAGCTGACAGGGATTCCTCTTTCCTTCTAATCCGAGGATCCCCACTGCCAGGGCTGCAGGAGAGGAAAGGAAGCTGGCTACAAAATGCTGGAAAGCAAACTCCCTCCAGCTTCCCCCAAATCCTTTTCCCATTCCCAGAGGAATGCATCCAGGAGGCCAAATGTCTCAGGAAGCAGCTGCCACACTAAATACTTCTATCTGGGGACCAGTCCTGAGAGGGTGGGAAAGTTGAACTGGTTTGGAAAAATGTTGGTGAAAGCCCCCCAAACCAGCTCAGCAGAGAGCTGCCCCCCAGCTGGTGTTTCAGTGGCACAGGGGAGATAAGAACCTCCCCCACAATGCAGAGGCAAGGGGCCTTTAGCACTTGATGTGTCAAATCTTGTTTAGGGTAGATAAGCAAAATCACAGTGCTTCCTTGCTTTGGAACTGGATTTTTTTTTTCTCCTCCTGACAGATGACAGTGCATTTTATGCAGCATAGCTAAGGGTGCAATGTCAGGAAAAGATGTCTTCAGAAATGCATTTGAGAATTGTGGAGGTACAGGGGGATTTAAAGCATGCTGCAGCCTCTGAGATTGTGTTCTGGTAGTGCTGCAGGAGCAAGGCTGCATCCTAACATGGACAATGTGTGTGTGTTACAAGGGAAAAAAATGCTGATTGAAGTCCTGGCTTGCTATATCTCAATTTTTATGTCCTTGGTTAGTGCAAGGGCAAATGTTGGGCTGAAAAAGGCAATAAATAGCCTTGATTCAGCATATTTATACCAAAACTACCTTATTCTCCAGTTACCAGAATTTTCTTTGGAAATAAGATTTATCCTTTGCTTTTCACATTTCTTTGGATAGATGATATGACTTGGGAGGATCGTCACCACTTTTATTTTTTTGGAACATAAATTCTTGTAAACAACCCCGTATCTCTGTTTTAGAGAGAAACTCTAACAAATCTTTTTTTGAGGAGGGGATGAAATCTTTCCAAGTTCTAATACTCTTAATCCTTGAAGTGTTTTAGGAGGAGGAGATCTGCTGTCTGCAGTGTGTTTGCAGGCAAGACCGACCTCTGCAGGACAAAGTAGGGCAGGTCTGAAGAAAATTAGGCTGAATGTATCTTATAGTAGTACCAGTAAAAAGTAAGTGTTCTCCCTTTTTTTTTTTTTTTTTGGAGAAAGTCTTTCCTCCTTCTTATTTTCTTGCTTCATACTCATAGTGTGACTTTACAGAAAGGGGCAGGGGAAATTTTTATTGTGAGCTCCAGCCCTCCCCAAAGTGAGTTTCCTTTGCTCCCACTGATGCACAGAATGGCTGTGAAGGGCAATAAACTCTCGCCACTCGCTCTGCTCAGGGTGAGAAACTCCTTGCAAAGTGGTTGTTGGGGCCTAGGACACTTTGCTATGAATTTTAAAAGTTACACAGTGGTGAAACTCAGCCTAACACTGAAGAGGGGATTAACATTTTCCCAAGACTCCTAGGACCAAACTGAGATGGGGGCACAGGATGTGTGTGATGTGTGTGGCAGATTGGGAAGTGTTTCTCCTGCTACATCCTGAACTTGAGTTTAAATAATAATTTTTTTTTCTTTCAGGCATCCTGGATGAAAAAGTTGCCTTCACTGTTTTAATGGCTGTTCTGGTTCTTTTCCTTCTAATTACTTGCCAGGACCAGAATGTGTTGTACTTGTACAGCCATCACTGCAGATTCTTTGGAGACCCCAAAACAGCTGAATAAAAGCTCCTAAGCCTAACGATTTGCTCAGTGAGCAGTGGAACTTGTGAGTCCAGGCTTCCTGTGGCCCTGCAGTGTGGGTGCTTTGGTGGCCAATAACACCAATGTGTCTCTGAAAGTGGCTGCACACGTGGGCTCTCCGATGGCTGATAAAAAGGTGAGCTCACACCCTGGATCTCCTCCTCTGAGGAGCCTCTGACTGAGACCTCTCCCCTTTCCTGATGTGAGAAGCAGGAACTCTGTGTGTTTGAGTCCTCAGCCCTGCTGTAAGGCTTGAGATTTGGTGGCCAGACAGATTTAAGAGCTGTGCAGGGAGAGAATAGCAAAGGCTGATGAACAGATGTGCACATGTGGAGGGATCTGGTGGCCCTTTCAGCTGTCCCCTGGAAAACCCAGCACCCCTCACCCTCTGTTCTCCCTGCAGGAGCATTGCTCCTCCAGGTGTGGGTGGCACAGGTAATTTCACGTCTGGGTGCTGCACTGATCACATCTAAAAACGTGTTAAGGATTGAGTTTGGGTCTTAGGTTTGGCTTAATAAGATTCATGGCTTATCTTTCTGTCAGCCAGCACCATTCTCTCCTTTGCTTTGCTGTACAAACCCTTCCTGCAGAGGCAAGGATGGGATGGGGGGGTGCAAATATATTGTCTTTATATTGGCAGCACCTGGTTTAAATGCACACTGAACCACAGGCACAGACACCAGGAGAACACAACTCTCCTTTCTTAAGAAAATAAACCTAAAATTATCTATTAAAAAAAAAAGAAAGTGGTGGGTTTGATACCTAGCAGAGGAAGAATAAATACAAAACCAATGGTCAAAACATGAAGATTTGTTTTTCCAGTGACTCTGACTTACACAGAGAGATTTTTCTTTTTGCAAGGATAACAAAGGGAGCAAACAGAGCAAAGAGGTTTTGCAGCTACATCAGACTCTCAAATACAGATCCAGGCATGAGAATTTTAACAAAAAAATTCAAATTACCATGAAAAAATAGCAGTGGGGAAGTCATGGCAAGAATACAACAGCCCTGAGGAGATAATCACACCAAAAGCACTGCCTAAGGATGCTTAAACCTCATCAGTTGGTATCGGATGCTGTTCCATGGAGAAGATAGGGTTTCTGTGAACACCCAACAGCTTTCCTGTATGTCCAACTTGCTTTTCATTAGATTTTTGAGTCCTTCTCCCTTTTTAAAAATGACATAATAGCATAACTGAACTTCCACCTCAGATCTAGGTGGATTGCATGTCATGCTCCTGGCTATGGGAAAGCCAGGAGAAAGTCCTGTGCTTGTGTAATGCAGGAGATATAATTTGGTTTTCACAATGATTCCTAATGGCCAAAAAAAAATCTATAAATGTATCACTGCCTGGGATTTAGATACTAAAAAACCCCCCAGGTTTTTGTTGAAATGTAGCTCTTGAGACTTGTTTTTTAAGTGCTGGAAAGTTCTCAATTTTCAGGTGTATTTTGTATGTGGAAGAGCCTTGGTTGCTGCTTCTTTTGTGATGGAGTGATAATCTTAATTTCTGTTCCAATTCATTGTTTTTTAGAGCCACACCTGGCAACAAAGACAGAGTGGTTGTGGTTTGGATGTCCTGTTTCTGGAACTCTGCAGAGTTTTAGGATTTACATCTTGAATGGCCAGGAAGATCTTAAGTCCTTGCTATTATTTCTTCTTCACTATCCCTCCTGCTGTCTGTTGTTCTTGTTCTTGCCATTGCTGAAGCTGCATGACCTGAAAGACAAGCTCTCTCCCCTAAAGGTCTACTTGTTTCCACTTCACATCATATTCATGTTATGGCCATCAGCACACAGCATTCATGCTCCTAAATCTGCACTGGGCCATGGGAGCTAGCTAAGGAAGAACTTGTGCACAAAATACTCTTTTGGGAAGGAGCATTATTTCAGGTAGAACAAAAATGACAAACTCTGAGCACCTGTATAGGCAATATATTCCCCATAGGCAATATTCTGGAGTTAGAAATCAGGAGAGCCAACAGTGTTGGGGTCGGTGATCATCTGACACCTGCCCTGCTGTGACCAATGCCACAAAAGAACACAGCAGTGCGAAGTCCACCACTACCTACAATATTCCTCATATTCCTGCTTTGTCCTTTTACTGAAAATTTAATTACAGTCTAAGTTACTCTTCTGTAGTCTCTGTGCTGCAGAAACACACTGGAATTTATAAAAATGCCTGTATTTTTTGACTGAAGCAAAGTAGTCAAGTAATTGATTTGGAGGAGGATTTTGTTTGATTATACCCCAGTCACTGGACTCCTGAGCTGCTTCGGTTCCCTGCTTGCTTCCAGGAGCCTTTCATTTTGAATAAGCTCAGCCTCTGCTCCTCAGCCATCTGGCTTTGAGCTCTTCAGCAGTTTCCTCCTAATCCCCTTCTTATGCAAGCCCAGAATAAAGGAGTTTCTTCCAGCTCCAGATCAGTGGTAGCTGGGTTTTTCTGTCCTGGTTGCCAAAACTGCCGCAGTTCATCACAGGAAACTACACATCCTGACCTACTGGACCTGGGTTGAGGTATTTGGCCTGCAAGTCCTACTGCAGGAGGAGTTGAGTTGTGTATGGGGGAAAATGAAAATACATCTGCAAAGCTGATCACAGAAACTGAAGTTTTCTTTGCTGAAGACACGGCATTTTTGCTATTTCATCAGAAAGTTTCAACCAGCACTAGTGAAATGTGTCCAGGTGAAAGTGCCTACAATGCAGTCATCTGTGCACATCTACACTGTGCATTTCTTTACAGTCCATGGAGGGAAAGGCATATGGAGTTTGTGATTTATCTCATTCAAGATGTCTGAAGTAATTCAGATGAGCTAGACCTGGAAGTGATGTAGCTCATCTTCATTCTCTCCAGTGATTAAAGGGAGTTTTAAGTGGTTACAAAGCAGACAAAAAAAGTGCAAAATCCTTTCTAAGTCCTTAGAGAAATAAGACGTCTGAAAGTCTGAACTTTGTGGATTTCAGGATTGCATTTCTTTCACCAGGTTCAAGCTGAGCTCTACTTGCTCTGAGCATCTTGGGGCGATTGTAAAAATCAGGTGTTGTAGCTGTGCCATTATTTCCGTGAACTGCAGCTCAGAAATGCCTCCAGATCAGCTGCAATGTGCTTTCCATCAACACCAGGCAGGGACAAGTCTCTTTCCCTTCCTTTTTGTCTGCAAGGAGGGCAAAGGGGAGCAAACCATGTCTTTCGCAATTCCAAACTGAACAGTCTCCAATTGTGTCAGTGTTCCCACATGGCTTTCTTGTAGTGCAGTGGGATCTCATGGAACAGGGGATATTGTTTCACACACATCTGTCTTTTTCAAACCCATGTCACCACAACAACAAGCACTTGGTTTTACTGACCTCCTGTGCCCATATTTGTGTCTCATTGTGGAGGGAAGGGATTTTCCTCCCTTGGCAGGTGAATATCTAGGTGCTGTCTCATATTCCATCTCCTCAGAGGCAAGGTCTGCAGAACAGGCATCAGGAAGACAGCAGACTTTAGGTCTCAGGAGAATGAGCCAAGGTTATTAAACCTGTGCTTTTTATATCCTTTGCAATACTATTTTTCAGCCTGTGGTCTCAGTGCCTCTGGGAGTCTGTAGAATACTCTAAGAGGTCCATGAAAAACAGCTAACAGGAGCAAGCCTATTGTCAGTAGGTTTACATTCCCTATACTAGGATACATACCTCTTTTGGGTGGGGAAAAAAATAGGCAGCTTGTAAATTGAAAACTGTTGAAAACTGCAGCTCTGCAATGTTCCAAGGAATAATTTTTCTGAACACTTAGATGTGTGAAGGGTCGGAGGGTGAATTATTCTAGCCTGGTGGTTAGCAGTTGCTTTAATAATCATTTAATTATTTTGTACAAAAAGGAGAGGTTGAAAATTTCCTACCTCTGAATATCCTCTAGTGCAGGAATTAGGAAAATCTCTGGGAAGGTGAGAGGCTTGAATTGGGCAGGGAAAAATGTTGAAAGCTTAGCACATGTGTGGGGAAAATTCCCTCCTGCTCTGTACTGGATATATGAAAGCAACACCTCTCCACACATCTCCCTCCTCAATGTTTTGTGCTGTTTGGATTCTGGTAAATGTTTCCTTGTGGCTGAACACTTGGGGTGGCTGTACATGTGCTCAGTGTTGGGGTGGTGTCCTGGAGGAAGAGGCTGTGAGGGTGGGAGTGTAGAGGTGCAGCTCCACTGGCATTGCCCCCAAGGTGCTGGCAGTCTGCGTTTGTGGGCTCAGACCAAAAAGTGCTTTGAGATTCAAGAGGTTCTTGCTAAAGAAAGGATGTGAGCTCAAATTTAGCAAATATAACAGCAGAACCTTCCCCACAGGGCTGTGATGTCTCTGTTAACACAAGGGTAGCAATGACCAGATTAAGAGTGAGCAAGAGATGCTGCTTTTTTTTCCCACAGAGAATTTTAAAAGAGAACAAGCACATGGCAATGTTACCACCAAGGAAGTTGTGCCAAGGGAGGAGAGGGAGAGGACAAAGCCCTGTGTTGGATGTGGAAAGTGGAGGTGTGGTGCAGAAAGAAATGTAAGGTCACATTTATAAATCAGAGGAGGGGTTACAAAGAGGGTCTCTGCTGCTCCATGATGGGCTTCCCATTGGATTTCCACACACCGCTCACAGCATCCTAATGAGATGAGTACATGGCTCTAGTAGAAATGACACTCAGGTTAAAGAAATGGACCAGCTTAAAAGAATGAACAGCTTCTTACTCCTCCAAAGAGCTGTAACTGAAATCAAGACAATCTACTACTTCCTGAGGGCTTTTTCATATCCTTCAGATATCCTGAGGATCCATAATGGGATTTTTACCATAAACAAGCATTGAGGAATATGTTTCTTATTTAGGTTGTTCATGTGCTTTTTTCCTTGCCTCTTAGTCAAGAGAATTTCTGTGGACACAAGCAGGAACAGGAAGGGAATTTGTCATGTGGGGAAAGGCAAACTTCCCAAAGTCCACAGAACTCAAAGCTATTAACCTATTTTGGGTATTTAGAAAATAAAATGTTTACCCTCACAAACTTGTTTTGCCTGTAATTTAAACTAATTTTCTCTCCCATGCCATTTAAACAGATTACATTTCAAAACCAAACAGATTTTCTAGGGAGCCTGCTTACGTATTAAAGAAGGCTGACAAAAGCAAAGCAGCCACAGATCAGTCCTATGGAAAGGATTTCTGTATGCCCTGCCCTCAAACTTCCTATTTTTTTCTTTTGTTGGAAAGTGTTTTAGATTTTTTTGTATTACATTAAATATTAAATTATGTATTACATAACTTCAATAGCAAACATTAATTATACATCTGCATTTGTTATATTTATTGCTTGTATTTATTTGGTTTTTTGGGGTTTTTTTTGGGGTTTGGGTTTTTTTTTTTTCTGTGTGTATTATATCCACTGAAGCTTCTGGTTTTTTTCTCTCTTTCAATTTATGGTGTCTCTGTCAACTTCTCCCAGCAGTGCATGTCTTAGTGAGAGGTTATGCTCTATTTTGTCAAAGAATTTGGAGAATTTGGAAAATTTCAAACTTTAAGGTCAAATCAGCTGAGAAAGCAAATATTTAAATATGCTGAATCTTAGAAGGTTGTGGATCATTCTTCAAACTCCTCTTTCTTGTTGGTCTCTGATGATTAAAAGTGATTCAGCTTTGCAGGCAGGGTACTGTGAATGGGAGTAACATTCCTGTTTGTGTTACAGTGACAACCAAACCACTGGTAATGATAAGGGCATTTTCTATTACGAGTCAAGAAGTGCTGGAGGGAAGAGCCAAAGCTGAGCTTTCAGATCTAACTTTCCATGTTCTGACAGCTGTGTATTTGATTTTTCAATGTTGTGAATTACTGCTAGCCCAGAAAGACTGTAATGAGAGTTTAGAAGCACAGTGATAAAATTGGTTTGTTCTGTGGTCTCTGAAAGTAAATAGCATGAAAACAATTTGGCTGCAGTATTTTAATTGAATTTAACTGAATTGAAATGCTTTATTTTTTAAAGAACAGGACCATTTGTGAATCTTCTACTTTTTTAACCCACATGCTGTATTTTTGTGCTTGTTGTGTCTTCTAAGGAGTTACATTTTATTCCTTTATCTACTCAGAAAGTTTTTGAACATGTCGCTCTCAAAAAACGCAGGGAGGTGGTTCTGAATGCAGTGCTGAAGAACAAGCCCCATGGAAATCTGTGGATATATTCTCACCCCATGGACATGAAAAATAGTTCTGGATTCCCAGTGGGTCTGAGTCAAGAGCTCACAAAATCATTCTGAGCTTTCCCTGTGACTCCAGTTATCTTTGGCTCATGTTCAGTGAACGGGGATTCAGTTGTAATCCTGACCCCAACTTATTTTTATTTATTATCAGCGGACACCAGCTGCTTCTTTGTTGTCTGAAATATACTGTGTGCCCTTGAACTTTGACATCTCCCTTCCAAGAGGATGATTTAGGCTTTGTCCAGGGTTTGCCAAACCAGCAGGCTCCCCCATACTTCTGGACTTCCGACGGGCCACGAGGGACCAACCCCCCGCCTACCTTTGGAGTGACACATAAAGTAAAATAAGGAAAACACAAACGAGGCCTTATGGAATGGAAATGCTGATAGACAGGGCCACAGTTTGTGTGCTACCTTTGCTGATACGTTCAATTAACAGTCCTGTCAAGGAGAACCTGGCTTTGGTCACTCAACCTTACTTCATTTGAGTTGATAACCCTCGATATCCAACAGTGGGACAAACCAGATTCCTCAGCTTTGTTTGTTTTGGCCTACCGTGTCTCTTTATGGGGAAAATGGTCAAAGTGAAGTGCTTCCTCTGTGTATTTTGACAGGAAACAGTACTAATATGCTTTCCTTTTGTCGTATGCCTTGCTCTTTTCTCCCGGTGTTGTTTAAATATTTTCAGTCCAATGACATATTTATTAACCCACCACTCTCTGCATGGGGCAAGGCTTTGATTGGCCCATCTGTAAAGACTCTCGGTTAAGGTGGTTTTTTCAGCGAGAGTTAATAATATTACTACTATTCACGTAAAACTCTGAGACAATCTCTTTAAAAATGGAGCACATTTATCTAAAACAGCTGGTTAAGAGAGCACGAGGGCCCAGCTAGAGTCGGCAAGGTCGGGGGTCAGGGTTAACACCAATCTCTGTGGAACTTTGAAGCTGACATTTTACAGATTATATGTGTCTCAGTGCACAGTGGGCATGGCATATAAATTGGTCTTAGAGGCCCCTATTTGTTCCCTGCATTTTTATGAGCCCACAGAGTTGTTCTTTGAAGCAGCACACACAGAAAATAAAAACTCATTTTAATGTTGTGGAACTATTTGCAGTAAATCATGTTAACATCCTGGCTTTTCTTTAGAGAGATGCAGGGTGTTTTTCCATGTTCTTGGGTGCTGTGATTGCCTCTGATTTAATCCTGTATTTTTCCCTCTAATCTCACTTCGTACATCTTGTCTTCTCTGCTGTCTCCAGTTCGGTGTTTGCACAGTTCTCCCGAGTGCCTGGCTGATTTTAAGCTCCAAGGACACCTTCATTTTGCTTCATGCAGTGACTTAGTTATTCTAAGTGCTTACTCCCTCCTCTATCAAAAATCTCCTGGCACTATAAATCCCTTGCTATTGTATGTTGCCTTAGAAGAAAGCATCTGATTTCAAAGAGACCAAGTTCCATTCTGGAACTAATTATATCATTTATTTTATGATTTTTTTTTTTAATTGCTAGGTGTTTTAACTGGAAAATGCTGAATCCTGTAGAGCCACAAGGAACAGACACTGTTAACAGAATCTGCTGGAGGTATTTTAGCCACCTAATTAATTTTCAATAAATGCTTCCAATAGGTAATTTGCTTCTGGCCAAATGTAAATCAACTGGAGACAAATAGGGTTGAAATTGGAAATGTGTGATGGGGACAATGTTTATGGACAAAATAACCTGGCACTCCTAGAAATAACTTGCTGACAGTAATAGAAAATTGGACCACACAGATGTTAACAAAACCTGAACACTGTGTGTCACATGGCCCTGGCAGAGCTGCTCCAGCTGGACACACAACTGGCTCCTGTGTGTGGGTCTCACCACACAGGGCCTGTTTATCCTAATCCTCCTTTGGAATGGATTGGGCATTGTCATGTCCATACTTCAGTCCTCCTGTACCTGGCATCCTTCCTAAGGTGCCTTTTCTCCATTCTCTTTTGCAAAAATTGATTTTATCATCCTGTTGGACCTCCACAAAACCTCAGAGACACTCCAGAAAGCACAAATATCCTCTGCAGAGCTCCAAGATTTCATGCTCTCAAGGCTTAGGGGCCATATTTTCAGAGGTACATAACAGGTAAAACATAGGCAATGGATGAATAAAGTTTTCTAATTTCATTAATTAATAATTCTATTAATCCACATCTGCTGCTGAGATAAATGTAAAATTAAAGACTAAAAAATATAAACACTTCTTGCATATTTGCTTTTTTAAAAGTTTCCTCGCCCCTTTGACATTTTTTTCATTGTTTCTAATTCTGTGATAAATCCCATTGTCTTCTCCAGAAAATGAAATCAGTATCTGTCCCTTCCCAAAGGGGCTGCTAAGAAATTAATTTTGTACTTCCCAGTATTTCCATGCCAGGTGGCCCTTGGGCAGGGCTGTCTCATGGCCAAGGTCCCCCATGAAACAACACAATGGCCAAGTCCCTTCCTGCCCTTAAATCCAAACTGGAAAAAGTCTGACCTGGGCAGAAATAAACTTTATCCATCAAAACTTTCATATGAAAAGAGAAGTGTTAATGTTTGATGCCTTTTTATTATGTATGTTAAGTCAGTCTCCTTTATAATTTAGAATAAATTAGACGATTTTGTTCAGAGGCAATGACAGGATTGGTGTTACTTGCTCCTGGTGTGCCTGTGGGTGCTGGGAGAGACCGCAGAGCAGATGCCAGCTGCTGTATGAGCAGGGAAATGTCCCAAAGCTGATGCTCATGGGCAGCCCAGCAACCCTAACAAGATGTGGTGGAGCTGCAGTGACATTGTCACCCTGAAAAACAGGCCAGAGATAACTCTGTGGCATGAGGTGTGACAAACATAGGCTGCTGACAAATAAACATAGGGACAAGAGACCTTTGGAGGTGTTTGATTGCCCTTCTTCCTTAAATCTTTAGCATTTTCTGAAAGCAAAACTCAACGTGTGGGCTCACAGCTTTTATAAGCCTCTCTAAACATAAAGGTGGTGAAGCAAATTATTACAATTATCCTGCCATTTTCCTAGTCTCTGTTACTAAAAAGGCACTCACATCATCTCAGCATGTCCCTAATTTTAGTGGATTTAGGTCTGGTCATACCCTATAGGTAGGATCCCTGTCAACTTCAGGAAAACATCTTGGCAGCAAGCCTGTTGGTCGATTCAGCAAATCTTTTAACACTGTAGAGCCATGAGGGGGTCTGGAAAACTTTGCTCCTCTTTTTGAAGTCCCGCAAAGTTTATTTCTGTCACTTTTATTTTTCCGCGATGGCCGGTGTATGGAAAATGGGAACGCATCAGCTCCGTTCCTGCCTCAGCAGCCCCAAACAAGGCTCTGAGCTGGCTCCCACGCTGCTTTCCTTCTTTTTCTTGGCTGTGCTGGCAGAGGAGTTTTGCTGACACTGAGAGAGGAGTATTTATTTAGTTCTATACCAATGGAAAGTTTCTCCATCTGCAGTGCTACACATCAGAGATTTTTTTTTTTTTTTTCCAAATGGCTCAATGCTGGCAATGTCTTCAGTTGAAGAGATTTGCTCAGGGTCCCTTTTGCTGAGCAGGGAGATGAGTGGGGTTCATGACTGGACAACAGGATGGGCACGTCCATCCTGCTCCTGCCTCTCTGCAGCCTGGAGAACTTTGCTGGTTGGGAAGAATGCTGTCACAGGAGCT
Organism: Brachypodius melanocephalos; assembly: GCA_013398615.1. NCBI lineage: Eukaryota > Metazoa > Chordata > Aves > Passeriformes > Pycnonotidae > Brachypodius > Brachypodius melanocephalos. Next base: position 44,444,384 of record VZSR01000520.1, on the reverse strand, counting down.
GCCCAGGAGATTAACCAAGGCAAGGCTTTGTGTTGTGGCTGTGGCCACACCTCTGTTTCAACATTGTGAAACTAAGCAGTAATGACCATGTCTGTCAGAATGTCCAGCTCATACTCTTCCTTCCTCCTTGTAAGACAAGCTGTTGCTCCATCAAAACCCATTCTAAAGAGCCTCTGTGCTTTGGTTTCACCTATTTGTGAGACTGTGTGGTGGGGTGAAATACCTAATACACAAATCCTCGTATATTGACAAATTGTTCTCATTGAAAGCAGAATTCGCCTAGAGACCTCACCATACGGCCTGAAAATTCTTAAGGAAATACTTTATGATCAACAAAACCAAACCAGCTGTTCCCATTTTGCTGGGGTAATGCAAACCCAGCTGGAAAGTGAGCTGGACTGACCCCTGCCCTGAGGAGGCAGCAGCCCACAGCAGAGCAGGGTGGTGGCAACAGTGCTGAGAAAACCTTAGCAAGAATTGCACAAAATTGTACAAAAGCAGAGCACCATTCCTTGGTTTGACAATTCCACTTTTCCCACATCTAGGTACTTTATAAAGACTTTTGCACAGCTCCAGTTTCCAGTGTACCTGTCCAAGTTGGATGTTTTCTGCGCTCAGGTGTGCTGCAATCAGCGTGAGTTTCCCTCATTTCTCATGAGATAGCAGGAAAGGCAAGTAAGAGCTGAATTCAACAGGATTGTGCAGCTTGATGCAGAATCCCATTACAAACAGATATTTTTTGATGTGTTCCCCAGAGCAACATTCTAAAGTAGTTATAAAATGGATAAAGGAAATAACTGGGCAAAAAAAATGTTGTAAAGATGAGGACAGATTCTCAGCTGGCCTAAATTTCTGTAGCTCTGCTGAAACCAGTGGAGCCTTTTCATACTTTGCTATACTGGTATTTCAGCACATAAAGCTGTCATTTTGTGTCCATCATTAATTACGAGCTGTAGTTTTTGAAATTCATAGTCAGACAAATAATTCTGTACTTGGCATTGTGACTAAACCTGCCTTTAGGGTTGCAGGAAGAGGGACCAGTTAATCTAAAGACCAATAAAAGAGCAATTCACATGAGGAAAGATAATCTGATTATGGATGGCATTTTAGGAACTTTAAGAATATTTTTCTTCTGTATCATGAGGCAGATTGATTCATTAACCTGGAATCACATTTAATAATCAAGGAATCAATTATATGTTCCAGGAATTCTGATTTTATGAACCATCTCCCTGTAATAGCAAATTACCATTACTAATTGTGTTTAAGATGGAGTTATCATGAATTCTTTTGACTGCTGGAAGAAGTGATGGTCATAACATCAGACAGATCAATCAGTTTTGGATAATAATCTTGAATTTTGGAGGAGGACAGTTCTTCTACTCCTAGATTTCTATTAAGATAAATGATAGCAAGTTTTCCTTAAACCTGGTTCTACCCAGTAGTACAAACTAGTTAATGAGGAACTTAGAAGTTGCTGGAAATACTTTATTTTTGAGTTTATGGACATTTGATACAGTGCTGAATCCATATATTGCCTTTAAATCTAAAAAGCATAACAAAACTCTACATTTTCTGCATTAATCTAGATGTATTTAATTAGCAGTAAAGCACGAGGCTGGGAGCCAGGAGGTCTGGGCTGTAACTGCTGTGGGGATCCTTTGCAAGCCTTGCCTTTGCCTGTCACCTGGGAATAAAAGTCTCTCCAGGGAGCGTTTGCCACACTGGAACTTAATTTACTGATGTTTTTAAAGCACTTTAAAGGACTGGAATGGGAGGCACAGGAGAAATGAGAATTGTGAGGATCTATTGTGCATCCCAGGACCCTGGCAGCTGTTAATGATGGACACATGGCAGAAAGTTTACAGAATAGCTCAGATAGCCACGTATTTGGGTACTTACCAACCACAAAGCCTGCTCCTGCTGAAATCAATGGAAGTCCTGTGCTAAACCTCATGAAAGCAAGCCCAGTCCTTGTTCTCTGGGTCTGTGTCAAAAATATGATACAGAGACAGGTTGTCATAAAATTTTCCCACCGGGACTGCCTTCATCATATTGAAGTAGAAAGTGCAAAGGAAGAGGGAAGCAAGATATGTAGCTCTCTAAATGAAACAGAATTTTATTTTTAATCTCAGACAGGCTTTTCTTGATTGCTGTGCACAAATTTGTTTTACTTTGCTATTGCCAAATTTCTTGAGCTACTGCCAGTTGTAATTCATCTGAGCTCCCATGTCATGATTAAACATGTTGAGTGACTGAATGAAGATGGGAAATGCCAGTGTATATAAATCACAACAGACTGCCACTTGTTATCCATTTGCTTCCTCCTGCTCCTCCTCATTGTCTCCCAACACCCATGATCAGTGCTGTTTCCTGATTGCTTCACTCACATGTGTCCTGATCCTACCTTTTGTCCAGCTTAGTTTACAAAAGCTTCTCTCTTGTTCTGCCAAGCAATCCTTGTTTCTGGGGGAAGCCCATCTGAAACACTCAGGTGAGTCAAATCCAATGGCTTTGATGCCTTGGGAAGTCTCTGAAACAGAGACTGGACAGAGCTGGAGAATAAAGTCGATATTTATTGAAAGGCTTTTAGGATACACCTTGGGCAGGAAAAGAGCCTGGCCAGGGCTACACCCAAGGTAGTCTAAGAATGATCACAAAATGGATGAATGGTCACGAGGTCCCACATTTTAATAAGTTTTGGTCCATTTGCATATTGGAGTTTAATTGTCCAATTACAGCTTCAGGTTGTGAGGTCTCATCCTTCTTGTTCCTCCCTTCAGTCCACCCTTGGTTGTGCTGTTGGGCTGAAAGTTGTCCTTGGTCTTCAGCAGGAAAAAGATTTGTTTTATCTCCCTGTTCTGTGAAGAGAGGTTACCAACATTTAACGTGAGGCTCAGAACTGCACCCCTGGGCAGCACAGAATCTGAAGAACATGAAAGGCACCAGCTTCCACTAGCATTGCAGGGATATGTCCACATTAGTGTGAAAAACCACCTGAAAAACCCCATTCAGCTCGACATTTCAGCCACGTGAGAAATGAAACGAATCCACATCTCTGTTCTCATGGCTCTACCCCAGCAATGGCTCCTAATCCAGGCCAAAGAGTCTTTAAGCTCACAGCCAGTGGAACAAAGTGTACAGAAAACCGGTGCTGCATTTCAGCCCAGGCTGATGGAGGTGAAGAATCATGCTCTGGGCTGTTGGCAGCCTCCTTTGGCAGAAGGTCGCAAAAATGATAAGCAAAAACACTGGGAAAAAAAAAAAAAAAAGGTAAATCACCCAAGGAAAACTACATCTATTTTGTTTTGTCCTGAAGTGTTTCATTATAATCATAAACTATAAGGTGTTAAAGGGGTTAACAGGCTCTCAACTCATTGTCAACTAATTATCTTTAAGGTGTTGTCATCACATACTAATCGCTGGGTGAATGCCAGTCCCACCACGGGGAGGTGCCCAACCCCAGGGTGACCTTCTCTCACCTAACAGATGCTTACTTCATTAACTTCAACCATCACTTGCACGGAAAAAAGCTTTTAGGGGCTTTCATCTTTTTAAAAGGGCAGGGAAAAAAAAAAAAAAACCCCTAATAAACTGGTAGCCTGGTTAGCAGTAGGGGACAGCTTTAGCTTCAGGCACCATGGGTGGCTAAGATGTATGAGAAACAGATGTAAGGCCTTTGGTGATAGGTCTGCACTTTCTATTTATTGACAAATGAAACAGGCAATAGAAGGCAATTAAAAGCCAATGATTGCACACAAACAGTGCAAACCACAACAGCAGAGAGGAAAGAAAAGCAATAGCACAGTGCAGCTCAACTTGTTCAGGGCCGAGCAAAAATGTGATGTCTTTGCAAAGAAAATGTTTTGAGTTTAAAGCTGAAGAGGTTTTGATAGTTGTTCTTGCTTTTGTATTCTGTTTTTCCCTAAGGGCTGCCCAGTTACAAGGTACTTCCCAGCTGTGTGACTCTCATTTTCTTTCTGGGGTTCAAAGAGGAGCTTTAGGATTGGTTTTAATTGATGGAATGGATAAGAAAGACAATCAAATGTGAATAGACAGCAAAGGGACAGTTCTTCATCGAATGTGACAGTGTTGTGATACCAAACCTCAGGTTTGACAACCTCTTTATATCCTAATGTTTTCTTAACAGGCAGCTGACACCTGGACATGAAAAGATCAATTCAAATTCCTCTACTCAGGTTCTCTGGAGAGACAGATTTATCCCTTTTCATTACTAATCTTCTGTCCTCAGGAAATCAGCTTGCAAGACAGTTTGTCTCTGAAAGAACTCGAGGGGTGTGTGTTCTGCTGGTAGGCTGACCTCCCTGATCTCAGAATGTACAGACAGGTGATGCAGGAAAAGAAGAGGGGATCTTCTTTGTAGGCACTTTAACAGTCAGACCTGGGATAACACCTACTTTTCACTTAGTATGATGAAGGTGCAAATCCATAGCCCCAATTTAAGCGAGTTCTTATTCTGCAAACCATAATTTTGCACCAGAGGCGAGGAGAAAACCAGCTCACCCTCCCAGGATGATGTTACGGCCGAGCAGAATCTCATTAAAAATCAATTCCTCATGTCCATAAAATAAGTTTATTTTATCTTGTGGGAGCCTGCTGTTAGCACTCACACAGTCCCATTGTGTGGAATTCCTGCCCCTAGTTGTATGCCAAACTGCACAGTGTACCATTAACAAGTTTCAATTTTATGCTAAGCTTTTCAATATTTTTGGTGTCATTAACCGCAGGTTATTTTGCCAGCATGTGGTGTCTTATAACATATGTTATTAATAGTGATGACATGTTTAGGTTCTGAAGGTTTAAACAAGGCCTCCAATATTTACATTTATAAAAGGGGGAAATGATGAGAGCAGGGCTGCCATTGGCCACTGAATGCTCCAGCTGTGCAGGTATTCATCCTAACCCTCACAGGTCAAGGCTTGCTGGCCAACTGTTACAAAAACATAATGCAAAACACATTTTATAAGCACCACAGGCCAAGCCAATCCATGTTAATTATCTATTAATCTGCCCTTTTAGCCGAGGGGAACAGGATGCACATGTGTTTGGCATTGTGCAGCACCCCACCCACCCAAGGCCTGCAGGGATGATGGCACCTGGGTGATATTGGGCTCAGGTGTCCTAATCACTTACACTGGCTTAAAACCATAGATAATCACAGAATAGCCAGAGATGGAAGGGAATCCTGAGGGTCATTAAGTTCATATCCTGGCCCTGCACAGGACAGCTCCAAAATGTGCCTGTTGTCCAAGCACTGGGTGAACTGTGGCAGAGCTTAAGATGCTCAGCAGCACTTCTACACTGACACCATGCCACGAAAGCAAGGTAAAATACGCTCATACCTCAAAAAGAGAGGTCTGAGTTAATGCATTTTGTGCCTTACTTCAACAGGTTAAGAATATGCATGTGCTCAGTAAACAGTTTTGCTGACCTGTGGTGATTTAAACTTCTGTAACTTAATTGTATCTCTGAGCTTCTCATCTACAGGGCTTTTATGTCTCTCTCTCTGTGTTCTGGTTGAAAAGTGCCATTTGTGATTTTTAGGCCCTATTGTAATTAATGAATAATGGTTTAATAATCATTTAGAAATTTCACTTTTGCAAGCTGCGAAGAAAACATCCTATGTTCAAAGTATTGCTTATCTTGCATGTGTGTGTTTGGGAAGAGAGAAGGAGGGAATTGCAGTCCTTAGTAATAGACATAATTAAGATGATTAGTCAGGGTTGACTACGCTGTGAATTATAGGGAGCAAAGAATGGTGCTTGAGTGATGCTTTGTGGTGCTAGGAAATGATTCATGTCTAGGAAGGATAAACACAGAGTCTTGAAGGAATTATCAAATACTGTATTTAGTTAGAGTGGCAGAAGGAGTCTAATTTTCATTTTTTAAAATTTTTGGTGGACCTAAGATTGCAGGCCTAGGATTTTCAAAAGGATACACCCAGCTCTGTTTAGGAAACCAACTAATTGACTTTGTTCGCTTGATTAAATTTCCCTTAGAAATTCCAGCGGCACTGGTTTAGGTTTTTGGTTGACAAAAAAGTACAGGCATGAAAAAATGCTGCTTGAAGTGGCGTTTGCTGTGAACACAGAGTTGCTGTATTTGTAACAGGTAAGTGCAGGTAGCAAGGAACTGATGGTCACAAACATGCCTGTGGGCCCAGCTGCTGAACAGAACCAGGCATGGGACTTCTTGGGAGAGGACATCCACTTTTTATTCTTTACATAATTGCTGTGTTTTTTGTAACAGTGATGTTATTCGCCGTAATCTCAGGTGCTCCAGTTTAAATACAGGTAATTAAAAATACAACATGACCTCATGCTGCTATCTCTGGAATGAGTGGTCAAAAAAACACAGACAAGAACTTGGTGACATCAATTTTTTGGGTCACCAGGGAGCCCAAGGTCTCTGTTCCTCAAACCTGTCTGGGCATAGGAGATGTCATGATTAGTCAATTTATCTTATTTTCCCATTATTTTGAATTGAAATTTCACAATAAATAAAGTGAGGGATAAAATAGAGCTGAAATTATCCTTATGGTTTTTTATAAGAAACCAAACAAAATTACCAGATAAATCACATATTCTCATGCCTGTATTTTTGGCTTCCATTCACCCAATAAAAGTTGTGTGAAATTTTTAGAGAATTTCAACCAAATCAGACAAACAGAAAGAAGATTTAAAGTGAGGATTCACAGGGGATTCCTACAGGTTTTATGGAAAGGGATGTCTGTGTAAAATGAAAACTCCTTTCTGTACTTCAAGGGAGCTGATAAAAAAGAGTGAGAGCGACTTTACACACAAACAGACATAGGACAAAGGGGGGATGGTTTTAAACTAAGAGGAGAGGTTTAAATTGAAAGAAATTCTTCCCTGTGAGGGTGAGGCACAGGTTGCCCAGAGAAGCTGTGGCTGCCCCATCCCTGGAAATTTTCAAGGCCAGGTTGGATGGGGCTTGGAGCAACCTGGGATAGTGGAAGGTGTCCCTGCCCATGAGATGATCTTTGAGGTCCCTTCCAACCCAAGCCATTCTGTGATGATTCTGTGAAAGATGTAAATAAAAGCCTCTCTGACAGAGCTCCTGCTGTACTGAGAGAAATGAGAAATTCCTGTGAAACAGTCCCACTGAACACCCTAAGAGGAGAAGAAGAAGCCTGTGCTGGAGTTCCTGTTGTGTTAGACACAGGGTGATCCAAGTGTGAGACACTGCCACAGGTTTCACAAGTTACGATGCTTACAGAACCCCTTGGCTTTAGACCCCTACCCCCAAAAGTGAAAATTCAGTTTGAATTCAGCATCATAAAACAGCCTCTCTGAAATGGAATACTTGCAGTATGGTCAGGATGCTGATGAGTGATTCTATTTTGTTTTAAAGGCTTGCTTTTATGAGTTCTCTCAAAGGTTACACATAGAAGAAATAATTTGTTGTGTAAGTTCTTAAAAGTCAAGAAAAGTCACCCAAATTTTATTTTCTTTCTAGTTAATGAATTTCAAAATAATATTCATTGGAACTTTTCAAGGCAAATGGGCAAGCTAGGCATGCATCTCCTGCTGGCTTTCAGTGGGGACTCAACAATTCACTGCCATATTTTTTTCTTTAAAAGTCTCCTCCACCACCATGCAACTATTCATTCAGGCAGGACTGATTTTGTATAGAGGGAGTGCCAGGACATTAAAACAACTTGTAAATAACAGAGGGCTCTGCTGGGTGGTGAACTTGGTCCTGTCTCGCCATGCTGCAGCCCTCTCACAACAGCCAGCCCTGGATGCGGGCATCCAGCACTAGGAGTGCAAATTGAGAAATGCAGCTGGTGACTTTTTGCTTCATTTTTATTTCTCCCCTCCTCTTAGAAGTCTCCAGGCCAGCTGGAATTCCACAGCAAGGCCCCCTGCAGACAGCAGGAGCAAAGCAGTTGGTGGAGTCACAATTTTGGGGAACCAGAATGATCCGATCTTCATTGTTGGTCCTCTTGGTTCATATTTATTTCTGGTTTGGGAAGTGTCACCGCCTCCCCACAGCATCTCTTAAAGGTCACCTGTGGAACTTTTCAGAATTTTGAAGAGCCCTCAAATTTCTCCAGTCCATCTGGTGACAAAAAGATGGGATGGCACAGTGCTGTGCCCAGGAAGGCTTGGAAGGAAAGAGTGGCCTGGACTGGCTGCTGGGGCAGGAGGGTGTCCCTGGGCTCTGAGCTGGCTCTCCCACATCCTTTCAATGACCTGAGTGGGGTCTCTGTCCTGCTCTGAACCCCAACACAGGCTCTTGCCTCTTCTCTGACACAGTACAGCAGCTAAACAGCCTCAGGAGCAGTATTTTTCTTCCTCTTTATATAAAACTACCCTTTCGAAGGGCTCTAACCATGCAGGTTTTGGAGGAGCACACAGAAATTCAGGTTTTGAAGCAGGTTCTAAACTCAATGATTGCTTTGAAGTCATTACAGTAATCAACACCAAAAGCACATGGATTCAGCTTTCCCAGCTTTTGGGTGCTCTTTGGGATCAAGGCAGAGCTCTTGCATGTCTGACTCTTCCTCATTCTCACAATATCTTGTCTTCAGGACCTTTTCTGTTCCTCTCTTGCATGCTTTCCTTATCTCAGCTGGCCCTGAAATCAACAATCTTCAGGATAAAAGCATCTCCCATTTCCAGAACCTACAGTCCCTTTGGTCCCTTCATTTGCAATTCCCTGCTCCTGTTTTCTGCTCTTCCCTCTCTTGTCAGGCGGTCTTGAGCAGCCTCCAAAGTCATCCAAGGCCCCACCTGATGATCAGTAGCTGAATCTTCTTCCCTCCCAGCCCCTGAGATGTTCATCATAGTGAAAAAGTGAGGTAGCAGCTTTCTCCTTATCCACGGCTGTTGAACATGAACAGACTTTTGGCAGCATTTAGTGACCCCCTCTTTTATTAGCCCTGTGAAAAGGCACTAAAGTTTCTCTCATCACCTCCTGTGGATTCTGGGGCACTCTAAGGGAGCCAAGAGAGAAAAAGATTCCCTGCTCAGAGTAGGTTTTGTAGCCTCTCAGACATGCAGAGAGAGTCCCAGAGAGCAAGCAGAATTCACAAGCTGTGTGTGGAGAGATTGCCCAACTTGTCACTTAACATGAAATTTTACAGTCTTTCCCTAGGAACGTATATTACTTTAACAAAATAAAAATACTTTCCCCTTATCAAGCATTATTCTTTTACATTTACAGTTTGCCTGACATACAGGAGTAATATTCCATGGTTTGCTACAACTTGTAAGTTTATGACTCTTCTGTGGCAGATCAGACTAAACATAATTCATTCACAGCTACTTAGTGTTCTGGGAAATAAACCCCTGAACTTAAATAACTATAGTGTGACCTCTGTAAAATATTATTTATGGGTTAAGAACTGTTATTATGTACATATCAAGATATGCCAAAGGTTATAAAACAAGCACTAGTCAGCAAACTGCACTGTTTACTGGCCAAGTCACTCGTGGCTTGCTTTCTGGTTATAGTCCTACAAATTCTGTAAATGGAGAAAAAAATATGACTTGGCTGCCTTGGTAATTAGAATGAAGTTGAAGCTATTGACCACTGAGGATTCAATAACAAATCATTCTCTGTCGTAAACAGAATGCCAAAATATAACCAAGCAATCCAATGGAAACACGTGGTGTTTTCCATTAAAAGAACATTGATTGCCACAAGGGTGCAGCCACTGTCCCAACCAGCAGGGCAATGACAGCCCTTCATCCGCTGCTCATTTGGTAAATCAAACCAGGGGAAAGCTCCAAGCACGTAGGTAATGCCTCCAGAAGGGAATTTCAGGTTCTGTTTTTGATATCTGCCATCCCACAGGGGGCTTGGGGAGCACGTGAGGGTGTATTCATTGCTCTGCTTGTCTGGGTGTGATTTACCTTTGTCAGGGCACATCTTGTGCACAAGGCTCCTGAAATGTTTTACAGGCACGGCTGTACAGACACATAGATCAGAAATGTTCATATCAGTCAAAACCACATCATATAATTTTATGTGGAAAATCTGTCGTGGTTTATTTCCCCTGCCTCTTACTCTCCCCCTTCCCCCTTCTAAATAATGATAATGGTAATTTAAAAAAAAAAAAAAAAAAAAAAAAAAAAAAAAAAAAAAAAAAAAGACAAAAAAGGTTTGAATGAAACATTTACCAGCTCTATCTGGACAGCTCTTATAACAGTCTCATTTAATGTCATAGCACAGACCCTTCTATCCCTTTTTCAGAGAGAGAAGTTCCCCAGGAATGTCAAAGGGATTTTAATAATTTCTGCAGTAGGGACAGATGTAAGTACCTGCATGCAGTTTTTCCTGGCACTCACATCAAGTCCAGTAGTGCTCAGCTCACAAAGATCCCATTCAACTTGCTCTTTAGATATCAGAGAGGGTTTTAGGCTTGTCAAGTAAATTAGTATGGGGAAACCAAAAATTTTTTAGCCCTCTGAAGAGAATTTTTTTCTGTTGTTAACTCAGGGGACTTCTTTCTCATCTACTACAAAACTACCATGTAAGAGAGCTGGTACCAAAATAGCCAACAGCCCTGTGCTTAGGACAAGCCCTAGAGACACTGGTGACTGAAATGCATGTTCTTTTGCAAACTTTGTGTTTGCACCTTGGTGTGCCACATCCCACGAGAGTGCCCAGCCTTGCTGACCCTTCTCTGCTGACCAAAACCCCACGCTGGGCTGAGCCAGCTTTCCCCCTGGGAGCCGGGTGGAAACCAGCACCTTTCCCTGGAATGTTTCCATCCATTTTGTTCAACAGGTCTCTCTTGCCCTCCTAGTTCATGCATCTTCCACAGTGTTTGCACAGAGGGACCTCAGCCTGTGACACATCCTAACATTTCCTTCATGACTCAGTCCCTTTACAGCAGGGACACTGCCAGTGACTCTGAGTATTTACAGAAACATCATTGTCATTGGATTGCTGAAATATCCCAGTTTAGCAGAAAGGTGAAGCCAGGTCTTGCACCAATATGATGCAGAATGGAAGGAGTCTATAAACTGTATTTATAAAAAATTAGTTTGCCACTGTATTGTCACTTCTGGATGGAGTTGCATGAATTCCAGGATGATGTCCCTAATCTGGATGGAAAACTGGCTGTTAGCATGTGAGCCAAACTGCTCACTAAATCCTTCTGAGCTTCCCTTAGAATATGGCAGGTGCAGACTTAGGCACCAGTCTCCAGGGATACGGGAGGCACTGGAACAGGCAGAGTGCTGGGAGTATTTTCGTTTGAAATATTGAAGAGATGGCATTTCCAAACACTTGGTTCCCTTTGCTAGGTCACAGTTTAGGTTAATGTTTAGTCATGCTCAGTGAATAAACATTTCCTGTGACCTGCTTTATTTTAGCTGAAGCAGGACTCGGGGGGCTGGCTTTCAGGAGAGCTGTGCATCCATGTCTGTATCCTAGAAGGAAAAATCCAAACCAGGAGGAAAGCAGGGCACACAGAGCATCTGAGACAGTGTGAGCCAAGCACAGGGATCCTGGCAGGGGAACTGGGTGACCTGTGTCCTAGTCCTGGCTCTGTCCCATCTGCAGGGTAGTCTCAGGCCTCCACTCTTCCCCTCTTTGCTCTGTTTTCCTTCTTCCCTTATTCATTGTCTGTTTTGATGGCAAGCTGTGTATTTCTCCTTAGGTGTTCACGCAGTTCCTTGTACAGGGCAGTCCTATGCTTATTTCACTCCCCTAAAGCACCACTAAAAAGCAAACAACATGAGAGATCTGAACATTTTTGCTCTTAACGTATTTAATAAGATTAAACATGTATTTTAAACGTGAGCTCCTGTGAGTCTCCTGACTTTTTTTTTTTTTTTCATTTACACCCCAGAGTAATTTTTATCTTTGATTGCACAGGAGGCTTTAACATTTATGTCTTGGAAGAGCTGGTAGTTGAAAGCAGAGTCCTGTCCTGCTCAGTGCAGCCCCAGCCTGCCCAGGGGCCTGGTCTAACTAAGCAGAATCAAATTAAAACGCATCATAAAATTACAGCATGCCTTTCTGTAAAGTTTTATTTTTTACTTTCCTGGGCCTGGCCTTCAGGTTTCATTAGTGCTCAGCAGAGTTTCCCGTGTGCTGAGGGTACCCTCTAGAGGAACAGGCACTGGCAGCAGTGAAACACAGGGATGCTCTGTCTTCCCAGGGGCTTTTTTTTAAGGCTGATGAGAAATTGGGGAATATGAAAAGCTGACTCTGGATCCAGCCCATTTGTGCTGCTCACTCTGTGCAAGAGTGACAGGGTGCAGGTGGTTTTAAGGGTCATGTTTAAAGGGAGATGTGAGGTTCTTCAATCCTCCCAAAATCAGGGGTTTGTGGTTCTCAGCCCTGTGCAGTGCAAAGAGGGACACAACACTCGGCGTTTCCTCCTGTGCATAGAGCAGAGAATCATTTAGGTTGGAAAAGCCCTTTTAGGTCATCAAATCCAACCATTGTCCCAGTACTGCCAAGCCCACCACTAATCCATGTCCGCAAGTACCGCATCTAAAAGTTTTTTGAACACTTCCAGGGACTGTTATTATTCCACCACTTCCCCAAACAGCCTGTTTAGGGCAGTTTGACCACCCTTTCAGTGAAGAAATTGTTCCTAATATCCAATCTAAATTTCCTCTGGTGAGGCCATTTCCTTTTGTCCTATCTCTTGTTCCTCGGGAGCAGAGCCTGAGCCCCACCTGGCTGCTCCACCCTCCTGTCAGGGACTTGTGCAGAGCCAGAAGGGCCCTCCTGAGCCTCCTTTTCTCCAGGCTGAGCCCCTCAGCTACTCCTCATCAGACTTGTGCTCCAGATCCTTCCCCAGCTCCATTCCCTTCTGTGCACCAGCCCCTCGATGTCTTTCTTGTTGTGAGGATCCCAAAACTGACCCCAGGATTTGAGATGTGGCCATGGTTATCCCCTCAAGGCTTGTTCTCCAGCCTTATGGGATCCTGCAGGCTGAGCATGACATTCAGGCTGTCAGTTCTCTACAGTCTGGCCAGCCCTGCTGGGAAAATTGCTTCCACTGTCTATGGAATGGGGTAGGTGTTCCTGAAATGAAGCCCCACTTTATGGGAGGAAAAAGAGTTCTTTGTTATCCAAATTTTTGCATCCTTTCCCTCTTCACAGGGATATTCTTTACATTCACATCTCAACGTCCTCGAGCTGAATCTGTCTCTTTACCCCCAAACAATTGGGAGGAGTGACTTCTGTAAGCAGAGGCATTGGCAACACAGCTGGCTTCTTCAATAACTATGGAGAAGCTCACAGTATCTAATGACAGCACAACACGTATGCAAAATAATGCTCCCATTCCATTCTCCCATTGTAAATGCCTACGTTTTATATTCCTGTTGCCTTGCCTTATGGCAGTGCTTCAGTGGCTCTTGCTTAGTTTGAAAACAAAAGAGGCAGCTCCATCTAGAGGTCTGTGAAGCGGGGAGAAATCCTGGTTTTCACAGCTCTGCTCTCAGGAGTTTCTGTTGATGCAGAGTTGTGTATGTGGGAGTGCTTTCTCCTGTTCAGCGTGGCTTTTCTTTCTCCTTTCTAGATGTTTTATGAGTTCTAAGATTTTTGGAGCAAGGTCTTGAAGTTTTAGAGCAATCCTGAGCTATTCTTATTTCTCCAGCTTATTCAGAGTGAGCTGCAGCTCAGCAAGAGCACCCCTGGGTGTAGTTTGCTGCCTGTGTGCAGAGTTTGGGACAGGATGGGGTGGTCAGGGAGGTTCTGAGCATTGCTTCTCCCTGATTCTTTACAGACATCTGAGAATTTCTCAACACAGTGTGGCAGAGAGCTCAAGCCTGCATTGGTATTTTCTGGCTGAGTGCACACTCTGATCCCAAAGAAGGGAAGAGTGCCACAGTGGGAACCACTATGGAGTGGGGATGGGGACATGCAGGTAACTTTTACTCACAGGTGTGCACCAACACAAGTATTATTTTCAGTAATTAGGAATCTAACAGTCTGACTCCAAGGGTCCTTGGGATGGCATCTCCATACCCCAGGGCTCTTGTGCTTTACTGAGATTTTAAAGATCTCGATAAAAGTGCATACAGAGCTTTTCTTTCTTCCTCTCAGTGATGATTAAAGCAAAATCAGAGAGATACATCCCAGAGGGCAGCCCTGCCAGAGCACTGCAATCCTGTGCTGGGGTTTGTGTTGGGGTTTGGTTCTGAATCAAGAGGAGAGTTCTTTGTAATGGACTGGAGAACAAAAATCAATATTTCTTGGATAGAATTTAAAGGTTAATAATGCCCAATACCTCCTATGTGTTTCTTTTTCTTCTGATCATCCAGCCCAGGTAGTTCTTCCCTTCTCCCTTTGAGCATCCTTCATCATCATTAAATTCTCCATAGTGTACTCTCATTAGAATACTTTAAACTCCATTATTTCTAACCCTTTCCTGCTGCCTTTTCAACTTCTATCTGTACTATAGGTATTGAAGATGACAGATCTTGTGGTTACTAGAAAATGTACAGATAAATAGAAATTATTGGTCAATGCCTGCATTTCAGTAAAACAGAGTTCAGTTTTTGAGATGAAGAAAGAATATCCAGTTCTTGGCAGATGGGACTTTGTTCTAACGAGAAAAAGAAAATTTTATGAGAGACATGGCAAGAAAAGGAAAGATCAGGCTCAGTCTTGACTGAAAATAAAAGAACTTTGAGAGCTTGTTGACCCTTTGCCAGTGTTAAAGGAGTCAACTCAAGTATTCTTAGCTAATATAATGAGTCTGCAACATGTAGTCATAGCCCCATAACATTAATAACATTAATACATTTTTTTTTCTCCTCTTTAGTCTGCTCACTGTTAAACAATGTCTGCTATTGTTTTAGCTCAGCTCATAGTTCAGTCTTTGGAGGACTTAGAAAAATGTGAAGTTAAATTATTCAAGAAAAGAACAACGCCCTACTTCTTAAGGAATAACATTAATATTAGATAAACATTGCAGAGAGCAAGGACATCTTTAACTAGATCGGGTTGCTCAGAGCCCCATCCAACCTGACCTTGAACGTTTCCAGGGATGGGACATCCACAACTTCTCTGTGTCAGTGTTTAACCACCCTTGTTGTAAAAAATGTCTTTCTTAAATCTGATTTACATCCACCCTCTTTTAGTTTAAAACCATTACTCTTATTGCAACAGGGTCTACTAAAAGTTTGCCCCCATCTGTCTTCCAAGCCCCCTTTTAGTATTAAAAAGTCTCCCTGGAGCCTTCTCTTCTCCAGGCTGAACACCCCCAGCTCTCTCAGCCTTTCCTCACGGCAAGATGCTCCCTGAGCATCTTCATGGCCTCCTCTGGACCATCTCCAAGAGTCCAATGTCCTTGCTGTGCTGGGATCCCAGAGCTGGATGCAGCACTCCAGGTGGGCAGAGACCCTGGGGTTTCTTCAGTGTTTGAACAGTCCTGCTGTTCCTCATGGAAAATCTCAGGATTTATTACCTTCCTCATGGAAAATCCCAGGATTTATGATGTTCTGAGCTGACCAGAAGCTGAAAGAAGCAGAGATGCTCTTTTACCCCGTTTCCAAAAGGTAAAGAGAATGCACACACCTGACAGTCTGGGGCCATTCCCAGCAAGCCTCTGCTGCTTACAGGCATAAAGTGCACATCCTGGGGCTTCTCAAGCACTTCTGAAATTCTTGTCCAACCGGTTCTGTTGCACAACATGTTAGCACGTGCTGGCTTGGGAAAGAGGGCAGGAAGGAAGTTGTTATCAGAAGCTGATAGGAGGGAAGCTGTATCCCAAGTGCTTTGTTTATGGGCAGGAGCAGATAAGCTGACTCATATCTCTGAGTCCCCAGCACTACAACATCCCCATGCTCACACCACGTGAGACACAGGCATGGGCATACACAAGAGGCTTTAACCCCTGCCCCAGGGATGACAGAAGCACTTTTACATCCTCGGTTGTACAAACCAGCAGTGTCTTGATCCTGTTCTTCACCAAATCTCTCACCTTTTTCCTCTTGGTATTGGATCCACTGGCTGCCATAGCATCTGAATGGGCT
Organism: Brachypodius melanocephalos; assembly: GCA_013398615.1. Classification (NCBI taxonomy): domain Eukaryota; kingdom Metazoa; phylum Chordata; class Aves; order Passeriformes; family Pycnonotidae; genus Brachypodius; species Brachypodius melanocephalos. The sequence continues at coordinate 44,428,383 of VZSR01000520.1, read as the reverse complement.
TGCAGGTGGCACTGGGCTGATGTAATTTGACCAAATTTGAAGCCCATGCTCGTCCTCTGACCACTTTGTGTGTAGTCAAACCATGACAAGATCCCATTTCACAAGCCAGAGGGGAACAGGGTTGGTGAGGCATCTCCAGTGCAGTGCATTCTGATCCTGCATCATGAATCGCTTTATTTGGAGGAGTGTGACCTCTCCTTTCAGAGAGTTAAGCATCACATGTGCCACCAATTCCCTGTGCTGGTTGTGGCCCTATCTGATTGATCCAAGCCTTTGGTTAACAGGTTGGATCACCTAGACCAGGTGTGCCTTTGTAGGAGAGAACAAATTTAAAAGTACCATTAACAACTGCAGCGTGGTAGGAAAAGACCAACAGCTGCAAAATTGAGTTATTTCAATACCATTGAATATACCCAGCCACACAGAGGGTAAAGCACAGTGATCTCACATCTCTCCAGCTCTGGAGTGCTGAAAGTTGTCTAGCACTGGTTGGAGGGAATCTGGAAGATCCTGTTCCCAAAGAGCACCATCGAGGCGTTTCTGGGTGTCTCCTCCCTCGTTTGTGTACCGGGGCACTGCAGGTTGAACACTGCTCAGACTGCTCCATCACAAGCTGCTGCCAGTCCTTCGTGGCATTTTGACACTGGTGCTGTTTCTCCATTGCTTTGAACAGCCAAAAAGGGGAAGAAAGCAGAGAGAAAGGTGGATCAGGGACCTTCAGCATTCAAAATGTGGAAGGGAAGGCCTTTCAAATCTCAGTAATACTGGGCAATATTCTTCACGTGCAGGTATTTTTGGCTCTAAGCTTATTTGTAAGCCACGAGGCCAGAAGAGAACTGTACAATTATCTGGACTAGATGTTAATGACGGACAGAAAACATTCACCCTTAGCTGACACATCAGTCCCCATGAAGAGGAAGTAAAAGACATTTTTAAACTTGAATGTTGGATTTCAATGAATTAGAAAGAGAGAACCATGAATGAAGCAAAAGATTTTCCAGCCTCCTATGTAAACATTACTGGATCTTTTACTTAAATCCCATTATTACGTATGTGGACGGAAGCTGCTGCCCAGCAAAAAAATGCACAAAAATCAGGAAAGCAGAGGGCACTGCAGAAGCCTGGTGCCACAGAGCTCTGTGGTTTAGAGGAGAGGTTTCTTGGACTCAGGAGTAGGGGACTGGCATGAGAACTGAGTGTCCACATGGATGCCTCGAACCCATTTCTGAGTGTGTCCGTCATGTTCGGGAATAAGTGAGAAAAAACTGAATTATAAATAATAGAGCAAGACTGCTGGGAAAGAAATAAACCCCAGTAAACCAGAACAATCAGTTTGTTCTCCAGTGTTTCCTGTACAAGTAATAAAATCTAATAACTGAGTTGCTGTTAACAGTTAATGACCACTGCATTTGTTAATGGACCCAGACAAATGAGAGCAGTTTAATACAACAAACAGGCCATTAGCTGTATTAATGGTTGGCTTGTAGGAGTTAGTGCTCTTATAAACTATATTCTGCAGTTTATAATAGCAGCACTTTATAAAATGACCCAGTGTTTTCCAAAAAATAAAACATAATACGGATCAGGTGAGCTACAATTTAGTAGTGGAAAATCAGTATGCATGGTAACCAGGAAAAGCTGATATTAGGCTACAATCTCTTTTTCTGTTTTGCACTGGAATAAATCAGGATCAACAGCAAACGTACAAACCAGGGCTCATTCTTGTGTAGCTTAAATGAGTGGCAGCTTTGCTTTTGACTCCAGTGAGTTTTGGATTGATCCTATAATTATCATCATTAGAGAGGAATTTGATTTTTTTTTTCTTCTCCTTAGACCACAAATGATTCCACATATGGGATATTCAGTCTTCAGCAGCTGTCATTGTTTAAATGTTTAACAAGCAGTCTTATAGAAAGAACTATAAAAGGGAAGTGATATAAATAGACTAAAATTAATAGAGGAACAAAATAGAGTTAGTTCCTACTTCATTTGTCTCTACAGTTCTCTTAATTTTTGTACTTTTTATAGTGTATTTAGCTGCAGCTTCAGTTACAAAAAGTGTCACTGGAACTTTCTGCAATGGTACTTGTGAAAGACAAAATTTTTCCCTTGCTTTACAGACTCACTGCTAAACATAAGCAGTGTCTTGTAGAAATTTTATGTGGAGCAATTTAAGATTTTGCCCTTAACTTGCCAAATGAGGATGATACTAAATTATTACAGAATTATAGGTTACTGGGGAAGGGAATAACACAGAGTTTGGTAGGAAAAAGAAATGGAGATTTTTACAGGGTGCATGAATGGGCTCTAATTTGTGTACATCTGCAGTGTGAGATGAGGCCAGGCTTAAATCATAAAGTTACAACAGGACTTGGCCAAGCTCTCTGGCTTTGTTTGTGGAGCTGAACTGGAAGTTTTAAAAAACATTAGAGAGAAGTTGCATAAACTTATCCTTAAGGTTACTGTGACCTGAAGGAAGAATGCAGGAGTAAACTTAGAGAGTCGTTTCCATCTTTGAGCACTCACCCACCTGCAGGGAAAGGTGCCTAAGCCAGCCTATGGAGGTGTCATTCTTCAGTTTTTCACTTAGATATGGAAATGGCAGTTCGGAGGAACACAGCATGTTCACTGTGCCCCTCCTAGACCCATCACACCTCAGCCATGCTGTTCCATGTCCTTCCTGTTGATTCCTTTCAGCTGGCAATTTGTGGTTTAAGATGTTCCTGGGCCAGGGTTTATCTCATGGTCACTAGCCACTATTAAGTTTATCCTCCATTAACACCTAGTCCTGGATAAGGCTGTTTATATTTCCAGCCTCCATTTTTTTGCAATGAACTCCAAATTATAACTATGCATTCTGTGAAAAGCCATTTGCTTCTGGGTGTTTTTAAACCTCCGACCTCAAAACAATTGTTAGTGTCCTTTAGGTCTTGGCTGGGAAAGAATGAAAAATCCTTTCCTATTCATAGAGCTCATATGGTTTATGATTGTACAGATCTTGCTCATGTTTTCCTTTTCATTCATTCCTTCCCAGACTTAGAAATATCAAGCCAGGCAGTCTCTTTCCCTTCACAACCATGTTTTGTACCTTTCATCACCTTTGTCATCTTTCTCTGTGCCTTCCCTAGATCTATTCTGCATTTTTTGAGATGGAGTGAGCAGCAGGCTTGCACACAATAAATGGTGTGTCATTTATACAGTGCCTGAGTGACACTTTTGGCATTGCTGTCAGTTGTTTCAAACAATTACCAATAGTCTACTTGTCTTTTTGATTGTTGGTGGTTTTTTTTTTTCCAGGAGGTTTTCCACTACTACACTAAAATCTTCTCCTAGAGTGACAGGTTAATAAGATTGCCTGTAACCTGGCTTGTTTATCCTGTAATTTACTCATAATTCAGATTGCACTGCCTGTCTGCTTTATTTTCTATTTGTTGCCACTGCATGTCTCCCACTACTCTGCTGTTCAGGCACGTCAGGAGATCTGTTCACTCTCCTCAGTGGGTTCCTTGAGCAGCTCTGTGTCACTGCTCAGGGAACCATCCAGCTTGGCAGGCAGCATGAGCCCTGGAGGGCACAGGATGAATCACCCTGCCCTGCCTGCAGCCTGCTCTGCAGAGGTCCTGCTGACGAAAGGAAGAGAATCCACACTCCTGCAGACCTGGCTGGCCCCCAGAGCTGTGCAAGGAGGATCAATGCAGCCATCAGCAGATGGTGCTGCTGCATTCAGCCTTGCAAGGTCACGGTGTGCAGGGAGGTTTTGATTCTTGGACGAAACTACCTAACTGGGGATGTTTTTCCACGGCATGGATGTCTGGAGAGTAGGCAGGGTATGTTCTGACTTCACGTCGCTGCTCAGTTCTCTTTGAGAACAGGATATTTGGGCTTTGGCTGGGAGTTCAGCATAGGGGTGTGTTCAGATGCTGTTTGAGATGATCTGTTCCAGACTGGTTTGAGTGGATAAACAAAACTAATTAGATTCACATCATATGAGTCCACAGGATTGATTTTTTCCTCCAGCAGAAAACTGGTTCACACTGCTGTTCACCAAAAATACTTACAACTGTGGCTCACCTGCTTTTTTTCCATGAGTTTTACAATGCTTGCTAGTTGGTTTTTTTGGTTTGTTTTTTTTTTTTGAAGTCTGGGTAGAGGAATCATGTTATCACATGAGATTCCAGTGAACCACTGTATAGAAAAGGTTCCTTAAGTCCTCATTCCTATTGCTATTACAGGTGAAACTCCAGCATGGCAAAGTACCTCACCTTATGTGATTAAGCAGAGGCAATGTCACTGTCTGAGCCTTTAACTAGCAGATTTTTGTCTTCTCCCTGTTTCTGACAGTAAATATGTGAGCCAGCCATTACTTCTAACAAGTAGTGCTTGGGATGACTTTCATCTCTGCCTGCTCAGGAAACTGAGGAAAAGGCAAAAAGAAATTTTGACAGTTCTGTCGCAGTCTGTGATTGTAATTCATGTTTATCTCTTAACTGTAGTCTCCTAATGCCAAACATTCTTCACTGCTATTGCACTGAGCCCTTTGAAAGGGCTCTAAGCAAAGTAAAATCTGTATTTGATGATTTGGAATTTAGAGAGTGAGTGCTCCAGCCTTTCTAAGGCCTCAGCCTTATCCTTTGGGCACCCATTCTGGGTGCTTTAAAGTTTAGGCTGTGTATAAACCTTGTCTGCAGTCCTGAGTGAGTCCTGGTGAAGTCTTCTAAGAGCTCTGGGTTGCCCATGATGGTCAGTATGGATTCTGCCCTGGCTTCAAGGGACAGCTCATAACTAGGAAGGACAGAAGTGATGAGAGTACAAAAGGACAGATACTGGTGCTCTGGAAAAGGTAAATGAGGGATTTTTTTATTTTATGGTGTCATGAAAGAAGTAGTGCTGAATCCAGACAGGAAAGCAGTAGCAGATACACAGCCGATAAAAGCAAATATTTATTTCTGACCAGCTCACTGCTGTGGGATACTGGAATCCAAACAGTTATGAAGATTAAAACCAGGGAACATAAAATTACCTAGAATGATCACAGCTAATACTAAAATAAGGCATTCCAGAAGGAAAATCAACATAAAAATCCTAAATCTACAAGTCTCTCATGAGAAGAGAATACTCTGTTGTTTACTTGGCCATACCTGCTGTTAAAAGATCTGGAGCCAGTCACTTCTGTAAACAAAATCCCAGAACCTGGGATGGTAATTTCTAAAACTAAACCTATATTCCTGCTCAGGATGAGCTGTCCTAACCAATCTCAAAAAAGTCTTAAACACTTGTCTCCTCCAGTTAACAGTGACAGAGCAAGGAACTTAAAAGCCTTGAAAGGAGACCTGTCAGAAGTCTGATTTAAGAGTCTACAAGTTTTTCTGGCAGAACAGTCGCTTCCGTGTGAGGAGTGATCACATTACTGAACCTGTTCCACCTGCTCTCTCCAGAGGAGGCAATCAGAGACAACCGGCTCTGTCTGAGGCTGGGAAGGAGCTTTGGCTTGGTGCTCCTGCAAAACTTGGGAGTTCTAGAAGAAGAAACTTGGAGAAGAGGGCAAGGGAGGAAGGGGGATGGGAGAAAACAGAGCCAGACTGCTAGGTAATGTAAAAGATGCCGGAGCTGAGGTGAGAGGAGGGGTCTGGAAAAGAAAAAAAAGACAGAAAGACAGAAAGAAAGACAGAAAGAAAGAAAGACAGAAAGAAAGAAAGAAAGACAGAAAGACAGAAAGACAGAAAGAAAGAAAGAAAGAAAGAAAGAAAGAAAGAAAGAAAAACCCGCTGCAAGCTGTCAGCCAGTCTTGGCACCATCCAGCTGTAGTGGGGTCACTCAAAGGATCGCATCTTAAGGAGTGTCACCTAATTCAGATGATGCCGGCTGAACAGTGCCGCCGGGAAGGCAGCATTTCATTGTTCCCTACCCAGCTCACACCGCTTCGCTGTGAAACCTGCAAAGCAATTACAACTAATTAAATTCCGCCTTTATTAAGTGCTATCAACCCCCCGAAGAAATCCACCCTAAACCCGACCCCGCACGCACGTTAATCCCCCTCAATTAACCCCCCAAACGGCAGAGTTGTTACAAGATGGCAAAGCCGACACATCCTTGTGTTCTCCGCGCACGTTCTCCCGGCGGAGCGATGTGGGGAGGCGCCGGCTGCCAAGGGCGAGGTGCGGGCGGCGGAGGCAGCGCTGCTTTGGGTCACTCCTCTCCTCTCCCCGAGGGGCCGCAGCCCCAGCCCTTCCCGGGAGGTGCTGAACACGGGTTTGGAGCCCCAGGGGGGTGTCGGAGCCCCTCGGCGGTGTCTCGCAGCTGGTGTGTCGAAGCTGTGTCCTCTCTGGGGGCCGGGCAGCGGCCGCGCCGGGGGCTCCGGGCCGCACCTGGGCACAGCGGGACGGGCAGAGCCGTGCGCTCCCCGCCCATCCCCGCCTGGCTCCGCGGCTCCTCCTCCCCCCCAGGTGTCCC
>VZSR01000520.1:44334908-44421833 GCA_013398615.1 Brachypodius melanocephalos | reverse complement strand
TGCTCCGGCTGCTGTTCCTTAGGGACCCTAAGGACCCTCAGCTGTCGCAGCTTGAGGGTGAGGACGCCGTGGTGGAGGGCTGTGAAGTCTCTCCTCCTCTTTGTAAATGAACGGAGAGAAGACCCGTAATGCATAACGTGCAAACTACGCCAGCAAATTCACACAAAGGTGTTCCTTCCTCCTTTTGCTGGGCACACAGAGGCGCGCTCGGAGGCTCGGATACCTGGGCTGGATGTATTTCTGCCCAGCTCTACACATGCTTGCACAATAGTTTGATGTGTGCATGTGGATTTCTTTGACTTCTTAGCAGAATGGCAGGACTAGTCTTGTGTCTGTTACGTACACCACTGCTCTGGGTCAATGCAGTTTCACTCTGAGCTGATTCCAGGTTATTTCCAGGGAAATGTCACTCGTATGCAGCCCAGAGAACCTCATTTATGGATTAGTCCTGGTGGTGAGAGAAACAGTACAGGCTCTAAAGTTGTACCTTTGCTTCCAGTCTTGTGAAGGAGGAGGAGGTGACTGCACTGATCCAGACAGTTTGCTGTTAAGAGTTAGGTTAATAAAAAAAAGCATTTATTCTGAGTAGAGAGGTGCAGAAGAACTGAGGCTGTGATGGGTATAAACTTTTCGAGGCCAAGAAGTTCAGGATGTGCGGTCAGATAACCACTACAATAAAACCAGATGTTGAGGAAGGAGAGCTGACAGTGTAGAGAACAGATTGTTATCTTGATCCTATCACTGGGGAGAATGCTGGGACTTTCTGCTCTCAGCCCGTTTCTGTGGCTGAGATGTGATGCTACACCTTTGGGGTGACTACAGGCAATATTAATAAATGTATATTAGGGCTGTTTTACTTAGGTACCTTGTGTGGTGTGTTCTCTCTCACGGTCCCTGATGGGATTTTTGTGTCAGACAGAAGGGTCCCAGCCAGTCTCCAGTGGCTTAGCTGAGGTGTTGCTCCTGACAGCCCAGCCAGAGCTGAGGTCACCGGGTTTGCCTGGTGGATGCATGCCCAGCTTCCCTGGCTACCTGTGCCCCTGGAAAGTATCTGCCCCTGGGATTTGTGCTAGACCAGTTTCAAATACGGAACAGACCCCTACAGGCAAGGCAAAGGAGTTAGCTTGGGGTAGAGTGCTGTGGTTTTGAGGGAATTATTGATGTTTGAGTTGCTGGGGATGTTTGAGTTGCTGGGGATGTTTGCTGTTGAGAGAGGCCCTGTCCTCTAGGGAGGCTGGAGTCCTGGTCACACTGGAACTGGCTGCAGGTGGGGTGGGACTGCTCTGTGCAAAGGTGGTGGCCTTATTTACATTATTAAAATACCTGTCATAATACTGCTGCTGGTGTGGATGCATGGATGTTTCTTTTGTTTAGTCCATCCTGCAGTGCTGATTTTTAGGGCAGAGGCAGATTGTGGCCTGAAATACTCATCTCTAGAAAAGTTTCTAGTCCTTGCAGGATAGACATGTGTTTTATGAGCTCCTGTATCTGTGAGCTGATGGGTGCAATGGGGTGGGAAATCAGTGAATTCTTTTAACTAGGTTGATGTAAACTGATTTTATATCTGGGCATGTAGACAGAGGCTAAGAGCTGCTCCTCTCCCTTTAAATTAATGTCTGAAACTTACAGCTGGGGTGGATTTAGTGGGGAATGAGCAAATGTTTGTCTTCTGTTGCCTTTCTCTCTCCCCTCCCTTCTGATTTGCTTTGTTAGCATCTCGCATCGCGTGCAGCCTGGATCACATGATGACAGGGAACAGCATCTTGCCCTGATAATTTAATATGTCTTGATAAATCCAGCAAGGCTGTCACAGGAGTTTGTGTAATCAGAAGGATAGGAAATGCTGGTTTGTACTAACCAAGGTCTATGAGCTGCTGGCACGATGCAAAACACCATTAGGAAATGTAGATGATTTGAAACACCTCCACTTCAAAATCCTTCTTTTGTGTCGTTTTTCCATCCCCATAATAAAAGCACAGATAGGCAACTGAGGAGTGAATCTAGTGAGAGAAAAATTGGTGACTCCTCCCAGGTTTAACCTGGCTTATACATACTTGGCTGTGCACAATTTTTCATTTTGATTTGAAACAGAACTTTTATGTTCACCTTTCAGAAACATGGAAAAGAGTATTTTGGTAAAATCCAAATGGTTAATAACAGGCAAACAGGGCATTTGGCTGCTTCTGTTCCCTGAGCTCTCCTCCCGAGAAGGAGCTGTCAGGAGTTACCTGTGGCAGTCTTGGCGTCAGCTCTCAGGCTCATGCTCCTCTGTTTATAAACATGGATTTTCTCCTGCTGGAAAAAAACAAAAATAAGTGATTAGTTGTAATATTGGTCAGCACCTCTTGTGAGAACTATGGGAAGTTTCAGCGAGAGGCAAGGAGGAGCAGTTGGTGTGTGAGAGCTGGTGCTTCCCAGATGAGTTGCAGGTACATCACTGCAATTATGACCCCAAACACTTAGGCAGATGAGTAAGTGTATGGACATGAGCTGTCTCATCAGTAATGCTTATGCACCTGAGTCATCCCACTGGGTGCTGGGACAATGTTCTCTGTGGGTTGCTTTAAAATTTGTGTTTCAGAGACTTCAAAACTGACCTTTTTCCTTCTAACCCTTTGGGTTGTTTCCCAAAGTCTTTCTAGTAAACACATCAGCATGGTCTGGGTATCTTCTAATTCACGTGTTAGTTGTTACACGCATTTGACTGATTTTCCCCAGATCAAATTTGCAAGAGCTCATTAACTTCAAGATCCTTCTCGCTGTTTCCCTTTCCTTATATTTACTTGTCAGGTTTCAGCAGAGTGGTTTTTATTAAGGTTGTCAATGAAATGCCCTCCTGCCTTCAGCGTGCCTCAACGCAGTCCGAGCCGAGCGCGATCTCCCCGGTGCCGTGTTCTGTCTCTGGCAGGCGTTTGCCTGTGTGGGTGTGAGATTGTGCAAACCTGAATGGTTGCATTTTACACAGGTGTGCATGACCAGGTGCAGGGCAAGAGAGAGCTGGGCTGCCTGCTCTCTGCAGCTGTTTGCTGGGGTTTACATCAGGGATGAAACTTGCCTCTCAAAAGCATTTAATTTTGCACTGGCCTGTGCTAGGATCTTTTTACTTGATGTGTGCACCTTTAAAAGGCATTATCTCCTCTTTGTCTCTGAGTGCAGTGTAGAAAGCTGTCATATATCAGTGAAACAAATGGAGTATTCAGTGTAGCTGAAATGGGAGATGTTTACAATACCTAGGATTATTCCTATGAGTTTTATGTAGTAGCTGAAGTAATTTTTAACCTTGGGAAACACTCTTTACAGATACTGAATGGCATCGTTACAAGGGGAATCATTTAATCATGATTGTAAAAATTGTTAGTCCCTGGGTGGAGATGCCATAATTTCTAAGACTTTAACAAGGAGTAGAAATTTAAAGCTTGATCTTGAAGTAGCAAATCATGAGAGTACACTGAAGGAAGTCACATAACAGATGGGCTGTAAGATTAATGAGCCAGTCGCAACTTCCTGATGAGTTTGCTGCCATTTGCTTGTGTGCAGGAAGAGATAAAGGCAAATCTTGTGTTCCTTCACTTCAACTCTTTTGCCTGTATCCTTCCCTATGACTTCTTTCTTTCCTAAGGCAGTATGTTTATATACAATTGTGATTGTTGGATGTTAAGTTCAAGAATAAAAAGATAAGTCAACTTTCTCCAGAGCATCATGGTCATGGCAGAGAGGCAGGATGCTGCAGGTCAAATGGCTGCTGCTTCTTTTGTCTCCTGCCTGGCCACCTTCTTCAGGTGGGCAAAAGTTGCTTCAGGAAGCCAAAATACTTTATAGCTCTTGACAGAGGATTTTGTGGTGCAGTATTTTGTGTCTGTCCAACTGTAGAGATGAATTAAGCTTGTAGAGCTGAAATAAATGGTTTCTCCTTCCACAGGGCAGGAGCAAGGCTGGGGTGAAGTCCATTTGACTTCTGCTTCCATGCACATGACAGTGATGTACACAGTGCAGATCTCTGATCTGCGTGAAGGCCACACTGCATGTTAACAAGCCTTGAGTAAAATGAGCTCCTTCCCCAACTTTTTGGAAGCTTTAAGTTGTTTCTGTAATTTTTACTACCGATATGCAGTTATTATGTTGAATAGAACTTGTGGAGAGAAACACCCACTGCAGAAGGTAAGATGGGTTTGAAAGCTACTGGAATTTCAGCTTTTCTTTCTTTCCTTTGGCATACAGTTGTCCTGTAGCCCTATGAACAGACCCTTCAAAATGCCAACAGAATCCCATCCACCACGGTTACCTGAGAGTGCTCTGCAGCCTTAAAACAAAGGCTGTAATAACTAAGAGAAGGGTTGTTGCTATTTGTCAGGTGTTTAATGGTGTGTGGGGGTGTGATGCTAAAAACAGTTGTTCTGATCAAGGCAGATGAGACAGCTGACTGTCACAAAGAGCTGCACACGTCCTGCCCCGTTTCAGCATCAGAAGTGGAGCTATTTGGAGTCCTCTTTCTTGCTCCTCCCCAATAAAAGGCCTGGCTGGCAACTGTGAGAATCTTTGGAGAACCTGGGTATTTTTTTTGAGAGTGTGTTTGGTTGGGAATATTTGACCCCAGCATAAGAAGAGCCAGTTTCCAGTGACAGGGGCCAGTAGAGGGGTCTTGGCTTTGAACTGAGTGTAGCAAGGTGTGGGTTTGGCTCTTTTGACAGCGTTCCTGTCCCCTTCAAAGATGTTGTTACTACATTCACCTAGGATTGTGGCTGATGGGGAGACTTCTGTGCCTGGGACAGAGCCAGAATTCCATGAGGACAAGGCAGGACGGAGTCCAGGCAATCAAGTGCTGCAGTGACCTGGAGGGAAATGGTCACATGGGTAATAGGCACATTTTGGGTACTCTTGCCACCAAGAGCGGTGGCAGTCACCTCGAGGTGACTGGAATGATGTACTGGAGTAATGCATCCGTTCTGGGGGCCCCCGTGAAAGAAGAACATGGACTTTTTGGAGGGAGTCTGGAGGAGGCCATGAAGATGCTCAAAGGGCTGGAGCATCTCTGCTGTGAGGATAGACAGAGAGACTTGGGGTTTTTCAGTTTGGAGAAGGCAAAAGGGAGGGCTTTTAGCACCTTCCAATGCCTAAAGGGGCTAGAATAGAGCTGGAGAAGGATTTTTGACAAAGGCATGGAGAGACAGCAAAAGGGTAAACTGATAAGTAAAGATTTAGATTTGATATAAGGAAGAAATTTTTTACAGCGAGGGTGGCACAGTTTGCCCAGAGAAGCTGTGGATGCCTCATCCTGGGCAGTTCTCAAGACCAGGCTGGATTTGGCTTGGAGCAACCTGGTCTGGTGGAAGATGTCCCTGTGCATGGCAGAGGGTGTGGAATGAGGTGGTCTTTAAGGTCCCTTCTAACCCAAACCGTTCTATGATTCTGCCAAGCCCCTGTTGATGTGGTTGGTTGCAGTGGGGGGCTGACTTTGATGCCAGGGATACCTTTACATTCCTGCTGATGGTGTTGCTGCTGAACCAGCCCTGGTTGGAGGGAGAAGAGGCAGCCAAAGGCTGATGCCCACGTTGCCTTTGGCAGTGTTGGTCGTGTTAGAAGCTCATGAGAAGATGTCAGCAGACCTGCACCCGCAGCCCTGGGGGTGCTCTTTGCTGAGAGGCTGTGAGGAGGAGGAGGAGGGGGCAGCAGGATGACCACAGCACAAGTGAGCCCAGCACCCCAGGAAGCTCTGTCCCCAGCCCTGAGCCCTGCAGCCCTCGCCTCACTGTTAGTGGTTTATATTTAGCTTTTTCCACGGGTCTTTTAGTAAAGCGCATTTCACCCAGGCTGTCAGAGGCTTTCTGTTTGGAGTATTTTCTGAGTAATGATTTGGTTTCTGGCCATTTTGAGCTTATGGGCAATAAACTCTGCAGAACGGATCGTCAAGGGGGCCATTTGAGCTATTGAAATGCCATTAGAAAGTCTCCTGATTTACAGGGTAATTCAATATGAAAAACATATCCCTTACTGAAGTGAATAAGACTCCTACCCTTTCTTCACAAACTATCAAAGCTCCTTTGATGTTTTAGGCTTTAGCTATTGTGCTTTGCTAATACAGCCAGGAAACTGGGGACCTTTTGTGTAACCATGGAGAAAAAGATGAACAGCAGAGTTACCACATGAAATGAGTTACTGGCAGCTTTTATAAGTATTCTGGATCGGCCATCACACCTTCTTGCCTCCCAGATTTCATCCTATTTAGGCATGCACTTAAGACATGTCAGACCATGCTGCAATTTTAATTTCTTCTGGAGACAGTGAGCAATTTTAGCATTGATTGCCTGCTCCACCCCTGTGCTGTTTGTGGGGCCGTGCTGGACCCAGGCTGGAGTCTTGCATAACTAACCTGGCGCCGTGTCCTGGTGGACATCACCACGTGGTTGTTCCTCTCCCAAGCCATGCCCTTTTGCTGGCTGGTTGTGAGGGAAAGACCTGCTTTATAATAATGGTATCAAAGATAAATGTGTATCTGAAACAAAGAGCATCCACAAGCGTCCAATTAACATTGCTAAGCCACTTAGGGTAAGCTAGACAAACAACTATATTTGTGCAATGCCAATGATATTTTTGTATGCTTTGGTATCATGAGATGTTCCCATCACTTAGGGAGGTCAATTGCTGAGGAAACCATCCTGCTTTAATTCAGAAGCCAGCACCACGAGCAGATGGGAGCCAGCTTTTGTCACATTAGCACAATGCTGTGTGGGGAACGAGCATCCCTCAGCAACTCCTGTGCTCTTGATATTCAGTGTCTGTCCTGGGCCCAAGGTGATGGAAAAAATTGCTTTTTCACTGCCCCTGCAAGACCTTTTGTGCCCTTGTCGTGCTAGACCAGAGGCATTTAATCAATGTCCAGATCTATCCCGCAGGCTGCCAGAGCAGTCTGACCGGCTGATGGCCCCTGCTCTGTCCTGGGGCTCCTCCAATCTGGGGCAGGTTGCAGGCAGGAGAGTTGTTCTGGGAACTGCCAGGGGGTTTTGTTGGTTAGTCTTCCTTGTGGGACTCACTGCACCTCCAGAAACCTTGTGCTCTCCAGCCCACCAGTGCTCTGTGTCCTGATGGAGAGATGCAGCCCTCAGAATAGGCAGAGGGATGGGATGTTTGTGTCCTGTCTGACAGATGGATGTTCCACCCCAGGCTGTCTCCTCTGTGCCACATTGCAAAGCAATGCAGAGCAATTAAGCGCGTCCTAGCCCAACAGGGTGTTTGGGATGTCAGGTCTGGGATAAGATTTTCACTTGTTGGCTGGACCTCAGTGGCTCTGGATGGGAATTTCTGTGCTCCATCGTGTGGTGTGGACCTGCCCTTTGGGTTCAGCACAGCTCACACTGCACTGAAACCCAGCTGCTGTGGCTGTGCTTACCCAGGAGCTTTGCCAATGCAAAAAGATGTTGGCAGGGGCAGAAGGAGGGAGGGAGGTACGAATCTGTTAGATGACATTACACAAGGGCTTTTTCTTGGTGTTCACCTGCCCAGTTTCGTAAGTATTGAGTTTCGTGAGTTGGTTGTATTTGTATCAGTGACACAGTGGCAGCTCTCCAGACTCCTTCCAGGAGGTTTCTCCTTTCTGTGGAACGAGCAGGAGATGAAGTATTGGTGCAGAAACACAAGCTGGGCAGCTTTGGTAGCTGACTTCAGTTTATGAAATGGGAGATAGAATAAATAATCTATTTTTTAACCAACATGAGAATGCTATTTAGGCCTTATTAGTGGAATTTCTCTCTTATTTTTACTTTTAAAAACTTTTTTATTGCAGAACAGCTATTTCTGTCAAAATGGGGAGAGGAGGAAAATGCTCCCATGCAAGACGCATTTCTAAACGTGTGATTTTGCTGTATGAGTGTTGCATGTCTGCTGTATGGTTAAAAAAAGATCAGTACAGTCATGTGCAGTGTGAAATCACTTAACAGATCAGTAGAGCCCACTAATCTCTCAGAATGAGGCAAGTGAGGGACAGGATGTGAGAAACAGGCTGTGTTTCTCTGCTGTCCCAGGACTTTACATCTAATAGTAAGAATCATAATCATAATGACTTATCATAATCATAAGATAGTCTGATGATGTGCATCCAGGAGCTGAGGAGACATTTGAGTGGTATCTCCATATCTGACACTGTGGTGTTTTTTCCTGCTTTTCTCTCATATATTCTGTGTCAGCCATTCTCAGAGACAGGATTTTGACTTGCCAGCTGGTCTCATTTGGTGTGAAAAAGCAGCTCACACCTCTCTACAGCACCTCTGGTTTTTAGCTCTCTCTCACTCTCTGGCCTGCTCTGTGGTTTCTGCTTTGCCTTCGCTTGCTTCTTGGGTTTTTTGGCTTTTTTTTTTAAAATTCCTTTGTCATTATTCTGCATCTTAGCATGGCACGGTCTTTTGCATTTTTTCTCATGAGTACATTTAATTTTGCTCTGTCGTGTAAGCAAGACATGCCTTGTAAATTAAAGTCTTCGTGAACATCTCCACGTGCTAAATTTAGTGTCTTAAACCTCCTTGTGATAGCAGTGGCATCTTAGTTCGGGAATCCTTCTGTCATTTTTGGATAGAAAGTGTTTGCCATCGTTCACATCTTCATAGATGTGTAGTAGGTTCAAGCAGGACCAGTTGTAGAGGTGCTGAGTGCTGTGGGTGTGTCAGAGGGAGAAGTGCACTGTCAGAGGGATCATTTGGGGTTGTGGCAGCTCTCTGGAGCTGGCTGGCTCCACAGTCAGGATAGGATGACAGTTTAACTATGATGGTAAAAATCAGCATGAGGTGTCTATGCTCCAAAGTGCTTTTATCTGGTAAAACACTTGCAAATCAGGGCTGTCTCTGATAGCATTGGAGCTGGCTTGTCAATATGTGAGTTAGTTCCTAGAGGGATTCTCTCCACCTAGACTGGTCAGTGTGCTCATCCCATGCTAAATATATTCAGTTCTGGGCTTTGCTCCTTCAGAGTAACAAAGGTTGTCTAAATCAGGAATGGCTAATGAAAATCTAGATTATCCTGTTTGAATTCCTACTTTGTCCTGCATTTACTTTCTTGGTAAACAAGGACAGGTAGCCTGTTGGCCTTTTCCTCAGGACTGAAGAGCAGAGGAGAAATAGAATTCCAAGTAGTGAAATTTGGGATTAATTTACTGCATGTTTTCTTCTATCTCATATCTTTCGATTCTTTTAAATTTTACATGCTTTAAATGTTATCCTTCCCTCACATGTAAACTGGCACACACATGAAGCTCTCCATCCCTCACTTCTTTCTGGCATCCGTTTTTAATAACATCAATGTGAAAGTTGCCTTTTTCTTATGTCAGTTGTTTTTAAAAAAGTTTGCCCGTGTCTTCTGTGAGATTCCAGCAGAACAGGAGCCTGGTGTTTGCTTCTGCTGTTGCTTGTGAGGTTTATGTCAGTGGATTCCCCATGGCTTCGATGGAATTACGCTTCCAGCTTTGCGCTGGCTGCCTGGGAGAAGAACTGGACACGTTTCCTTCCCCCTTCTTGCATGCAACAGTTGATAATGATGGCTGGGTTGTACATTATTTATTGGGCACAGTGAGTGCTCGTGGTGCTCTGAGAAAGAGGAAGGAATTGGCTTCCGTCAATGAGTTTATTATCTAGGTCATTCACAGGCAGAGGCATCTCACATTAATGTATTCAATGAAAATTTATTCTCTAAGGCAATTGGCTCCTGAGCCTGGAGGAAAATATAACTGTGTGAGGAAGGTGTTCCGCTGTGGTCCAAATCCATGGTGGGATTTCTTGTCAAAGCCAATCATTGGAACACGCTGTTAACACAAAAGCTGCGGTGGTGTTGAATGTGTGGGGTGAGCCTCCATCTCCTAATAGGGCTTGGTGGGAATATTGCTGCTGATAATCAGTTTTCTACACGGAGCCCCATGCTTATCACTTCATTATCTGTTTACTCAGTAGCAGTAAAAAGTCCAGCTTTGGGCACTTGCCAAGAACTGCTCACAAGACTGGCTTGTGAGGGAGGACGATTTACTGGAGATTGTTGAAAATGACCCTGCAATCAGTTTCCTTATTTAGAAGTTTCTGTCCCTTGTTCCTGATGTGACAGCTAAGAAGAAATGCGGTTTATTTCGTCTTCTTTAACGTAATGGGACGTAACTGTGGTCATTCACTAGCTACTCTACAAGCAACTAAGCTGTTCTCAGCTTAGAGTGGAGCAGAACTGGATGGAAAAGATAAGCCATCTTCCTCTCAAAACCAGCCCCTGTTACAATAATCCTGTCAGTACCTAATGATAGTAACTCATTTTGACCACATTTTCAAATAATCATCTTGAGTCTTGCCTGTCTTGCCAATAAAGATGATATTTTCCCTGTTTCCTTGATTCTAAAAGGGAACGTGTTCTGCTTTCCCCTTGCTGAATGGTTTATCAAAACCTAGATCTTCAAATTCAATTTGCTAATGTCCAAGAAAGGAGTAAGGTCTAGAGCTGGTCTAATGAACTGTTCTAATGAGCTCAGTGGAGCTTTATTCTTTCCCTTTGAGGGACAAAAAGGGTATGATGTAGACAAAATAAATGGTACAGGAATAGGTGGAAGTTTCTTTGGCACATTTTCACAGGTTGAGGCTGAGATCTCCAGCTCTGTGCAGCACAGTGGAACCCTCCCCATATTTACTCTTAAGGAGCTCGCTGTATCCGCATCCTTAGGGCTTGTCATCATCTGGAAGTGACAGTGGAGCAATGAAGAGCAGACTCCTGGATTCTGGAGGATCAGAAATAAAGCATCAAAAATCCAGGCTATGCTGCATATCCTCACAGAATGTTTTTCAGCCTCTTGTAGACAAAATTGGCTCGTGCTAGTATAAACCTTTCTGTCTGGGCTAATCTCATACTTATAAAGTCATCCGGTGTAGGAATGAGTTTTGTGCTTAGATGTGATGGGGCACATTTTCAGCAGGGCTGTGACCTGTGGGCTCCGGCATTTTGTACAGGGCAGATCTAGGAGGGCACCCAGCAGGTTTTTGCCCTCCTCTGCCCCATGGGCAGTTGCTGTGCAGCAGGAGATGTGGAAAGCTTCCTGCTTGCGTCTCTGCTTCTCGCCTGCCCCATTTCACAGCTGAGCTTGCTGAGGGAGCCATCAGTCAGACGCCGGGCAAGTCGGTGTGGGGGCTCTTGGCTGTGGTTTTGGAGTCGTGCGAGAGCAGCCGTCCACTGTGCTGCCTTCGCAGAGGAGCGGTGGCGGCCGGAAGAGGAGGCGGGAGACGAGTTTTGGGGCAGCTTTAATCTGCTTTTGGTCAAAGCTTGATGCCAAAGGGATGGCTTTTCCCTGGTGTTTTGTACCTGCCAAAGAGCTTGGTTAATGATTTATCAGTTTATAGAACCACAGAAGGGTTTGGGTTGGAAGGGACCTTAAAGCTCATCAACGCTCCGACCCCTGCCACGGGCAGGGACATCTTCCAGCAGACAAGATTGCTCCAATCCCTGTCCAACCTGGTCTGGAACACTTCCAGGGATGGGATAGCCACTCTGAGCAAACTGTGCCGGTGCCTCACACCCTCACAGGGAAGAATTTCTTCCTAATCTCTGATATTTACCCTCCTTCAGTTTAAACCGTCATCAACCCTGTGCTTTGACCCCTGTTGGGCACGTACCAAGCCCTGCTCTGAGGTTACCTGTGCTCTGCAGAAGGGGTGTTGGGAGTGGTGGCTGCTCTCCTCTCTCTCTGCACATCTGCAGGAGAGCAGGATGTTCATGCTGTGATGTGGAGCTGCCTGTGAACTCCTGGGTGCTGTGGCACAGACAGGACCCGACGCACACTCATTTCAATTCTTGCCTGGCGCTGTGTCTAGCAAGGAGAAACCCTTCTGGCTGGTTGTGTTCTTTCTGGTTAGCGCTATCTTGGTTGAAATTCTTAGAATTAAAAGCTTCAGAAATTTTGAGGAGGAGCTTACAACAGAGAACTGAAGCTGTATCTAAAATCATCACTCGATTCATTTTAAGATTGCATGATTCTGACTTTGTCAAGAATAACATTGCAGGATCTGAGTGGATTTCTTCAAAGAGGAGCAAAGATCAGTCAAGTTGTCACATGTTTCGGCTTATGTGGATGTGATCTCAGAAGGTTTCTGGTGTGCCCTTGCAAGTTTGTCATTTCCCTCTGTCGTGGAGAAAGCTGTGTCTGTGATTAACACGAGGTCACTGGTGTTATTTCTATATATAAAGAAGCTTAGTGCAAAGAGACTTGCCTCAGCAATGCATATGCAGTACTCATTGTTTTTAAGCAACGCACTTCTTATTTTAGTAACCTTTTTGAAGCACCTGTTCCTGTTTTGAACATGAACATTACATGAGAAAAGAGTAACTGAGTTTGTAGGTTTTAAGCAGCCCTTGGTGTCCTCGTGTTTGGCTTCTGAAAGATTGCTCTGAAAACATCTTTGTGACCTCAAAAGAGCTCATCAGTGTTTTCTCAGTATAAGTTTTGTGTTTTTTTTTCTAGGTTGACTAAACTGGCTGTTTATATTAATAGTTCTGGTCATAAGAAATTCATTCGCAGAAAAACTTGCAGATCTCTCATCTCTGGATGTGTTCAAGGCCAGGTTGGTTGGAGTAACCTGATCTAGGTAAAGTATTCTTGCCTGTGGCAGTGGGGTAGGAATGAGGTGATCTTCAAGGTCCATTCCAAACCAAACCATTCTATGATTCTGTGGAATTTGGGTTAGCTGTTTTTGGTTGGTTGTTTGGTTTTTTTTTTTTTGTTTTGGTTTTTTTTAATTACTCCAGCTGCACAAAAAGATGCTGTTTCAGTGCCTGATAATGTTTTTCACTGTCAACAGAAAAATAATTTTTTTTTCTTTTAAATATATATATTTTAGCCAGTAAATGAGTAGTTGCAAAATTCTGAACACCTATATACTTTCTTCTTACTCCATCTCTGACAATATTAAGCAAGTGTTTCCACAGGAACAGTGCTCTTTACAATATACAGTGTTGTGGCTTGCTTCAAAGCCACAGCCAGAACCTGTAGGTGTTAGAAGAGTACCAGATCTTTCCATCTCTCGCTGTGAATTTTCCAGTGGGTCAGTACTTGTTCAGACTTTCTATCTCAGTACCCAAAACCACCCCCCTGTTTCATGTTTCTGTGTGTGGTAATGCCCCAGAAGCCTTTCAAACTCTGCTGAGCTGCAAGAGGAGTTTTTTTAGAGTGGCGAAAAGTCGCAGGTCGTGGTGTGGCCAAGATCTAGTCAGCAGCTCCAGTTCGGGATCAATTGTTCAAGGCCAGGCTGGATGGGGCTTGGAGCAACCTGGGATAGTGGAAGGTGTCCCTGCCCATGGCAAGGGGCTGGCACTGGATGATCTTTAAGGTCCTTTCCAAACAAAACCATTTTATGATTTATTTTATGGTTCCATCAAACTCCTTGCTACTGTAATCTTACCTCAGGTTCTTCCAATATAATGTGTATTAGGAGTTGAACAGTGTGAGGTGTTTATCATCTTTCTTAGGGAACTGTTTGTAATATTTCCCTTCACTGAATGTGGGTCAGTCATTAAAAGAGGCTGGATCTCTTCATTTACTTCCCTCCAAGGTGGTTGCTGAGAGGACAGGAACTCAGTGGCTTCTTGGTTTTGTATTACAGGGTTTGGTAAATCTTAAAGAAGGCAAGTGATTTGGCTTCATTTTCAGAGGAAATAAATGCTGTCCAAGGGATTTCTGTCCTCAGCTGGTGAGAATTGAGGTAGAAGACTAAAACTGATCTGACTAAAGGGTGAATAAAACCTTGCTTTGGGAATTACAGGAATGTGTCCCCCCACACAGCAAGGACTGTTTGTCAGCAGGAAGAGGGGCATGAGGTCCACATTAGCAGTGCCACCCAGGTGGGGATGTGCTTTTCTCCAGGAGGGAATTTATACTTTAAACACATCAGTGTGCTGGAGTTAAAAGCATGCATGTTTGTATATAAAACACATGCAACACTCTGGCACAGATAAAAATGCCAGGCCTTCCATTCACAAAGAAACGAAACATTTGTCAAGGAGGGAACGTGGGAAAGGCTGTCCTAAGTATGACTGGCTTTGTAAGTGAGCCTGTCCTGCTCTTGGCTTACCCAGGATTGCCACGTGCTGGGGCTTGTGGCAATCCTCAGCAAAAGCTTTGTTTGCAGAGCAGAAGGTTTATCTGCAGGTTTGTGGGTGATGCTGAGTTTTGAATGGGGAATGTGGTCAGCACCAAGTTGTGTTCTCCATTGGCCTGTGAGCAAAACCACTCCAACCGTGTTCTGACCTTTTCCTCCTCATATCCTTTCTGGGTGTCTCCACCCTCTGGTTTATTTAATCCAAGGTAAGTCCTGGTCACATTGCTTCCTCATCTTGAACCCACACTTCGGAAGGGCAAAAAGAAACGCTAAAAAGGGGAAATACGTGACAGCATGCTGCTGGAAGGTGCCAGCAGGCTGCCTGTCAGCTTCCAGTTGCACCCAAAACCCCAGGAGAGAGAGCCTCCTGTCCTTCAGAGGGAGGCTGGGTCAGCACATCCCAGTGACACAGCTCCTTGTCACCATCCGGTGGCTTGGGAGGGCTGGAGTCCAGGGCTGTTCAGCTCCTTCCTGGCCCAGCCTAATTGCTGGAGTCACAGCTGTGACTTCGTGGTCACAAGCGGGCAGTGAGATCATCTCCCTCATGAGGTAGATGAGGGAAACTAATCGCAGACATGACGGGACTAAAAATTGCTTGGTCTTGGACAGTCTGTCTCTTATTGTAATGCTTGGCCTCAAGATTTCAGGACAATTTTTTTTCTTTTTTCCTTTTTTTTTTTGATACTTACATCCAACCCACTGTTTTCCCCATGAAAAACCTCACCTCTGCACCCTTTTTTTCTAGTTGCTGTTTCATAGAAATACTTTGATTGTACTCTTCCATCATTCCCTCAAAAAAAACCCTCCAAACAGAAAACCAAACCCATAAACAAAACCCACTCTACAAATAGGATATGATCTAATTTGGCAAAGCAAATGTTGGCAGTGGTGTGTCCTTTCTGGGTGTTGTCAGCTGCAACCTACATTCTTTTTGCTGCCTGAAGTCTTGATTGTGGCTCCCAGCACTGGACCTCGTGGGATTGGAGCAGAGACATGAGCAGTAACATCTGGACACCAGGAGCAAGCATCATACCTTCAGGAATGCTGGGGGAGTGTATGCCTTGGCACTTTTTTTTTTTTTCCCCCCCCCCCCACCTTTGGAAGCATCTAATTGGCTATGCAGCCAGAAACTGCTGCTGCCTTTACATGATGATCTGGGATGTGTGTACCAGGGATATGGAGCAATCCCATAAGTGTTTGGCAGGGAATGGGAGAGGGAGTTTGTGGGCTAAAGTACTTTTAAACCTTTCTTTTAGTCTTTCCCTGCGTCCCAAGCAGGTTCTCTCCTGTGAGATGCCACTCATGTTGGATAGTTTGCTTTTCATCCTTCTGTCTCAAATCATTGGGCAGATCATCTTGCCACCATGGAGAGGGGATGTGGTGGGTTAATACTGGATATAAATGTTAGTCCTTAATAATTTCAGTGCTAAGAAACTGCCAGGTGAGAAAGTGAGAGGAGGAAGAAGGAAGTCACTGTGATTAATTCCACATCTGGGAAGAATTATCAGAGCTGAGGTGCTTAGGCTTCCCCATGGTGTTACAGCCCATGCCAGGGTTGAAAGTTGCTGGATCTGATCTCTCCTTTTTGTATCCTCACTAAGGATGAGTAATGAGATTAACACTTTAAATTGGAATGTGAGCTGTGCTGGGAGCTGTACTTCTAAAGACTGGCATGCCCCTGAGACATGCCATTTGAAACATTAGGTTTTGCCAGAAATATTGCTGGTAACTTGATCCTACACGTAAATTAATTCATTGTGATGCTGACAGGGGTGCTGTTGTGTGCTCCTCAGTGCACTTAGCTCAAGGCTTTAAAGCCACTGAAAAGACTGAGAGTTCTGGTGCTTTGGAGCAATTGACTCTTCTTGATGTCTGGACTTCTGTGGAGTCCAAGGTATATGTTGCTTTTGTGGGTTTTGCCAAGTTTCCCTTGCGCTTTTCCGAGCTGTGCAGTGGGCTGGGTCTGGTGTTTGAAGATCCAAAGCCCTGTTTCTACCTCTGCTCCTGCCATCCCCATACATTGCTTTCCTTTTCTGTAAAGCTGATGGTGTAAGATGTGCTTGGCACCCAGAGGGGCTTTGCTGCCTTTGGCTGGAAAGGTGGAGATGTGTGGGATGTGTCTGATGTGGGGGATGTGTTTGAAGTGCACGATTTTGTCTGCACGAGATGTCACGTTGGCTTCAGGAGATACCAGGATGGCAGCCTGAGTGACAGCCAGCACTGTGGCCTTCCTGAAACTCCTACCATCCACTTCTTAGGGTTCCTGCTGTCCCCAGTGCAGTAAAGATCTATAAAGGTCTTTCCAACACTTGATGTTGAAGGGAAGGAAGAAGGAGGGTGCCTGTGAGCCAAGCCCTCTGCAGAGTTGTTGGTTTGTCCGTACCTCTGTGTTGTGGAACCCCATCCATCTTCCTGGCATCGAGGTGCTGGTCACATCTCACTCCAGAATCCTTCTCTTTTAGTTTTACAGGGCTCATTATTAGTGATCAAGCATCAGAAATAACTGAACTTTTCCATCAGATTACCTTTTGCTGCACCACCAGGACTTAACTTTTAGCTGTTGTTAAAAGGATGGTGTTTGGCCCTTCAGTATCTGACAGAAATGCTTGGAGTAGGAGAAAGTTGTGACCTTTCCCCTTTCTACCTGAGGTGTTGAGAAATTTGTTGGATTTCTGTCTGGAGGACTAATGGATTTTAATGGTTCATGATCTTGTCTGCTGTGGCCCGGTTTTAGAAAGAAGAAAGAGCTGTTGGACAAAAATGGAAAAGCAGCAGTACACCAAATGAATTACATGTAGTAGGAAGGTATTTTAAAAATAGTGACACACCTAATGGGGACTCAAATGAGAATAATTTCTTAGAAGTTTAGGATTATGCAATAAAACCTGTGAATAACGAGAAATATTTCCCGGCACTGAGCAGTGGAGAACACCACGAGCAGGTGAGTGAGCAAAGTTCTGGGGAGACAGCTGCAGAGGGGGTCTTTGCACAGTGATTCAGCTGCTTTAGGGGTCTCTGCTCCTTTGATTGGATCCATGAACAGGGTATTGGGGGCTCTGCCTGATGGTGTACAACCCAGTGGATTGCCCCTAAGTTACCCCTGAGTGCTGTCCTGCTGGGGCTGTGCAGTGATGGTCCCTGGGCAACCAACAAGAGTGCCCTGGACACCATGTGCAGACTGTGCTGCTTAATGTAAAGTCATAAATGATTCATAAAGTCTGCCTGGATTTGTTAGGGAGGTTAATTAAAGCTGAAGGTGAATGCTGTGCCTGGAAGACTTCTCAAGACTGAGAGAACTGTTGTTGCTTCTCTGCTCGATCTTTTTGTTTCTCCCTCTGTATTTCTGCCTGGTGCCTGTTCTGTTCCTCTCTGAGCCAAACCTGGATCTCTGGTAGCCTCTCTGGGCTACCTGGGCTTGCTTTTTCACTGGCCTTTCCTTCCTGGGAGACACTGCCTCAGTTCTAAGCTCAGCTATGTCACTGCCTTGCTTTGAGGAAGCTCCACTCAGCACCTCATTGTGGTGGCCCTTGGAATGTTTCCATGTGGGAAGTGCCACCAACTTGCCTACTTGGCACCAGTCAATGAATTTATTCCTTTATAACTGTAAACAGAAAAAGTGGCCCCAGGTTTTCTGCCAAGTTACATTGGGTTCATGTAGGAGACAGAAAATACCCTTGTTGATAATCTCCAGATCTTGGAGATAGAGAGGGCAATCCCTCTATTGTGTGCTCAGTGACAGACCTGAAACGTGAGCTGTCAGGATCATCCCTCTGCAACTCCAGCTCAGCAGCTATTGAAAGATTTTTGTTTTGCTGGTAATAACTGGTTGTTGAGGTTTATTGATATTTTGTCAGTGTTAATTGCATGGAAATAGAAGACTTTGTTGTTTGTTTGTTGGTCAATGCTCTGAAGTCCCCTCAAGAGCAGAGACCCTGTCCCACTTTCAGCCTCTTTCACCTGCAGTTGCACACACAGGTGTCTGCAGGCAGATTTCCATACCTTGCATATGCAAAGCTGACAGCCTGATAGCAGCTACTGAATGTGAGCATGGGTGTATTTGCTGTAATCAAGTGTTCAGACAGCTGAAAATGAAGCCCTGCATTTGCCATCCTTTAATTTAGTGGTCCTGCATTGATGTCAGTGTTTGCCTTTGGGGAAATTAAAGTAATCTGTGATTTTCCTTCCCATCCCTTAAAAAAAACTAGCTGTAGGAGGAAGACAGGAGTTGGAGGGAAAATACAGTGATGGACTGGACATGGTGGTATTTGGCATGGTGTTACAGAGATGCAGAGTGAATAATTAAGGTTTAATTGTGCTCAGCGGAGCTAAAGCTCTGCCTGTATGTGCTTGTGGAGGGAGCTGGGGGCTTCCTGCCCCTTCTCTCTGCAAGGGCTGCTCAGGGAGGCTCAGAGCAGCCTTTTCTCTCTGCCTGGCATCTCCCCTGGCCACCCTGTGCTGTCACTGGGGTGGTTCCAGCAGCTTTGCTGCTCATGGGGTTTCACAGAGTCATCCCACGCTTGGCATGTTCTGTGCCCTCAGGAAGTGGACCCTCACTGGTAGGGTCTGGTTGATTTTCACATTTTCTTCTCAGCCCATTTGCCAGCCTGACCATTTCTAGCCCCACTCTTGTAAGAGGCTGTGGATGAAAGCTCTCCTCTGTTGCAGACTCCAGTGTGTGCATGACATCCTTAGACTCTCCCATGTCTCCCCCGCATTTTGTTTTGAATTTCACTTAAATTTCTAAAGGAGGGGGTTCTTACTCAGTGATGGTGCTGTTGAGATCAGTGTCTTGTCTTCAAGAAACTTCAGGACCATGGGATTTATAAACAGGCAATTAGATCCTCTCCCCCTGCCACATAACTTGGGGAAAAAAAAGGTAAAAAATCCTTGTGGAAAGTTGTTGTTTTTCTTTGAAAATACAAGAACAAAACCATAATAGTCACTGAACAAGTCGTGTCTGTGTTTCTCTTTTTTTTTTTGACTTTATAACATTTTTTTTCATATGTGCTAAAGAGCATCTTCCTGAAACCATTACTTGTAAATCATTCATTGCTTTAGAGGTATTTCTGAAAAGCCAAGTAAATTGCTGTAACACCATGGGAGCAGGCTCTAGCTCCTGCTTTTGAAAGTTTTATATTTTTTTGAAGATTAGAAACCTCTTTTTTTAAATCTGTATACTTGTGCTTATACTTGTAGCTCTTCAAGCAGGTTTTCTTGGCAGGAATTTTCACAGGATAAATAAATGTTGTTCCTACCTCAGCAAATCTCCTGTAGAGGTGGGTAATCTCTTGGATGAAACCAGACTAAAATTGATTAAAGAGTCCAGGATTGGCTCAGAGTCATTAGTTATGCATGCTTGTTCATGGCTGGTGCACAGCTTATAATTAGGCAGCTTGAACGAAAACAAAAGTAATATTTTAAGCAGCTGTCCTGAAACAAAAAATTAGAATGACAATATTACAATAATAGCTGGAATAACTGGTTATAGGAGTTTTGAGAGAGACTGGCTTTCCACCCATGTGTGAGTTTAGCTGCAGAGTGTTAAACTTTGTCCAGGTGTGCTTCAAGGCTCAGGGTACATGGAGCTGCTGATTGCAGGTGGGATTGGCAGCTTTTTCCCAGTGCTGTCCGTGTCAGCCCCAGCACCTGCAGTGGGAATTACTGCCCTGAGCACTTGCCAGCCTTTGCAGAAATTAGAAGGTACCTGCTACCCTGTTGTGTGTGTGTTTGCTGGGTTGGTTTTTTTTGTTGTTGTTGTTGTTGTTGTTTTTCTTTTAGGCGCTCTAATTTGAATCTTAAAAAGTGCATGCTGTGCATTTGTAGGAAAAACGCTTTAATGTGTTGGTCTGGAAATGCAAAATCCCCTTTGTACTAGACAGCCCTGAGGATTTTCAAAGGTGTCTGACTTGATAGACAGGTGTCTGTCAGCCTCAAAAAGTATAAGAGGGACTGATTAATCCAGACACTGTGTGTTTGGCTGAGAAAATTGCCATTTGACCTGTCCAAGGAGGTGTTACCTTATTAAAATACAGAAAGATCTGACATTCCATAAGCATGATCTGGTAAGAGCTTGAGCAAGAAAGATGACAAGAAATAACTAGAGGCATGTGAAAAACCAGCTTCAGCCTAACCCGGATTTTCAGCTCTTTCGACTGAGCAGAGCCTTGGGAATTGCCTCTACAAATGACTGATTACATATGCAGCTCTGTTAATTAAAATTAAAAATTATGTAGGAAGTCAAAAGGTATTGCTACTTGTTTAATTAAACTAATGAAGTCCCTAGGTAGCTTTTATATTTGCTTTACTCACTTCAAGTGTCTGGCCTGTTCTGTTTTTGAAGGCATGTCAGCATTGACATGCCTTAGAAAAAAGCTGTACTTCTAGGAGGTTTATGGATTGTGCCTGTGGGGAAGGAAGGACGGGGCAGCAGTGGGAGAAAGGATGTTCTGGGCTGCAGGGTAAACACAGTCATCTTTTGTGTCTGATCCAAACACAATGAAAAGATTCCCACTGATTCCGATGTGCCTCAGATCAGACTTACCAGGCTGGGTTAATCTGTTGTGGGGATGGGAGCAGCGGGGGGAAAAAAAAAAGAAATCTTGTAAACTCGTGTTTGTGAGATTTAATGCTCTTGCCAGGTGCAGTGTTGAAGATGTCTTTTCATCCTGGAGGCCCACCTTATCTACCACATCTTGATTTTGGAGAGTGAGCCACTTGCAGGCAGGCAGGCACCCTTTGGATCTGCCTCTTCCCATTTTTTTTTTTTTCCCAGGGGCAGGCCAGGGGAGGCCAGCTCACTCTACCTGCTCTTCAAGTTCAGTGGATGCTTCAGCTGGGTGTTGATATGTTGCCTGAGAGATTACCCTCCTCCTGAATTTGTTTTCCAAACCTCTTCCCCCGATGAATCACGCACGACAGGTTTTTATTATATGTGTGAAGGCATGTGATTAAGGAGCTCTGTTTTGGTCTCCCTGCATCTGTTCCGCTCCTGAACTGCCTTATTTTTTGTAATACAGGGATGAGGAGTAAATAACACCTGCCCTGTTGTTGGGAATGGTGTCAGCAGAGCCCTTTTCTGGGGAGGAAGGTGTGTGAGGTGGTTGACTGGGGCCTCTCCTTGTGGGAAACCAGTCCCTGGCAGCTCCCTTTGAAGTCACATGGAACAGCACGATCCCGGCAAGTTCAGGCACGGGGCACCGTGTGAGTGCTTTGGGTTAGGAGTGGAGTTCCTCACTCCCAGCACCCTGTCCTGGCAAAGGCTGGTGCCTCTCAGTGGAAGTGTGATGAAGCCATGGCTGAGCTCCTCATCCTTACCTGCTCGTTTCCAGCTCTCCTGCCAAAATCCCCCAGCTCTTATTTTCCCTGCTATGGCTGTGAGGTTCAACAGGAGTTAAAGTGTGTGTTTAGCTCTGGGCCAAAATCCTGTGCTGTTCTCACAGATACAGCTGAGCTCCAGCAGTTGATCTTTTCCACTCTTGTGCTGTGGACAAATGTGCTGCCTTTATTTCCTCGAGGGTGACTAAAGGATTTACTACTGATAAGCACTCTTTCATCTCCCAGTTAGCTAAGTTACCTCTAAACCATCCAGAAAGTCTATGTTTTTTCCTCCTGACTCTTCCCTGGGGGACCAGGCTGAGGATGAAAGTGCTGGGGAGAGGGGAGAGTGATGATTGTTTACGGGTCTACCTGCCAGTGGTCTGATGCTGCACACCACCAGCTTAGTTTGGTTTATTCTGAGATCCCTGCACCTCACAGCATTCACAGTATCAGCCATGCATAGAATTTCATACTTCTCCTTTGCTCCCAATACAACAGGACTTTCCTTTGGCATTGATACTAAACCTTCCAGGCATAAGCCTGTAATTCCCTAAAATAAGTTATCCCATGCCAGATAGATCTTGGCATTAGGAAACTTTCTCTGTAGCTATTACTCTTTGATAATTGTGTCAAATACATATGATGGTTACATTCCTGTATCACTTATCTCTTATATTATGGTGTAGGAGTTCCCCCTGAGCATCACCTGTGCTACCTTCAGGCTGTTGAGTTTCCCTGAGTTTCTCCTGCTTTCTTTAAGAAAGAATATCAGCTGCTTTGTTGACTCAAACTGATTTCGTGGTCTACTTTGGACTTTATTAACTCTGTCCAGATTAATACTATGACATGCTGTTTCTCTCTAAAAATGTAGGGGTTTTGCCCTTAATGTAAATACTGGGAAGTGAAAACCAGAAAAGAAGTGAGGAGCAAAACTTGGCGTCTGCGTGGTGCTTGTGTTACACCCACACTGCTGTTGGGAGGCTGGATCCCAAGGGTGTTTGCTGGTGCTGGGAGGTACTGGAATCACTGGAGCTGTGGAGTCAGGGCCTGGGCTGTCAGCCCAGGTAGCGTTATCCCTTCCATGGCTGGAGGGCCAGTTCTTTGGCAGCTGCTTCCTTTTGAAGTGCTCAGGTCTTATTAAGTAACAGAACATGATGAGAAACCCTCTCTGTCTGTGCAAGTAGGTGCTGGTGGTGGGAGTGCTTTGGTGACTGCAAAGATTGAAGGAGGGCTTGTATCAGGAGTTCCTCCTTTTGGGGAAGCAGTGGGGTACCAGGCTCCTGATCTGTGGGTCTCTGGTTTCAGATGGTTCTGGGCAATTTCTGCATGCCCAGGTCCAGCTGCAGCTGCTGGGTTGGTCGAAGTGTGTGCTACAAACTGAGGCTGCACTGTGAGGCTGAAGGTGGTGCTGAGGGTGTGAAGGTGGTGCTGAGGGTGTGAAGGTGATGCTGAGGGTGTGAAGCAGGGGCAGGAGCACAAGGAGCTGTTCTTCAGGGCTGCCTGAGGTCACCCCCAGGGCCTGAGAGAGGCTCTTGCTGTTCACACCCAGCTCAGCACGCAGGGCTGCAGCAGCACTGTGGGTCCAGCAAGTGTGAGCAGCTCACAGGCATCAGCTGCTGCCAGCACGAGGCTGCTCTGGTGCTGTGGCCATGGCTCAGAGAGTCCCTGTGATGGTGGGAAGCACGTCTTATCAGGCAGGTGCTGCTCTCAGGGTGTTTCTCGTGCTGGCTCGGGTCTGGGGTCAGATATTTTCCTTTCAGTTTTTTTAGGTCAGGTGTTATTTTCTGTTTCGGGCACGTTCCACGTGTCTGAGAGTTATCTCAGGTACTGAGTTGGCTGCTACTTAGCTGGTCAAATTCATGCTTAAAGGAGATCACAGCAAGTCCAAAAGCCAGACTTTTCCCTGTGGTCTGTTATTACTTCATTTAATTTCATTTCATTTCACTGTACGTTATCTTTTGTTGTTCTGTTGCTGTCAATTTAAGACTGGAGAAACCCTTAAGACTGTCTGATGTAAACTGTTATCTAGGACAAGAATTCCCCATTGGTTCTGCATCCATCAGCCTTGGTGTTCCAAAGTTTCAGCAGCTCCTGGCATGCTGCGGCTTCAGCCTCATTTTGGAGCCTTTCAGCTGTAATTTTTAATTAGATCCCCCTTAGATGTTCTGTGAGAAGATACTGAGTGTAGCTCAAGTGCTCTTGGGCTGTGGTACAACATGAGCACAGCTGCTTAGTAGGTGGAGGGGATTTGACTGGTCTTTAATCTTGAAGTCTGGAGGGGAGAGAGATTGTTTTACAACAGTCATAAATCTCCTGCTATTGCTTTCTGAAATAGTTTGTTTCTGTTTTGTAAGACTGCTGTAGGCAGAGGACTGTGCTGTGCTGGGGGCAGAGGAATTCTCTTTGCAGAGATGGAGAGCAAGGTGTGTCAGGACTGGGGGCCAGTTTTTGTCTGTGCTCTGTGTCAAGGGTGGGTGATGCTTTTCTTGCATCTCCTGGCCTCATCCCAGGTGCTTGAGTCCTGACAATCCTTTGCTTTTAAGACTGAACAAGGAGTACAGGATTTATTCCACATCCCACCAGAGATATTGTGTGTTAGAAGAGAGGAGGAAAGAAGAGGCTTCCTCTTTGTCAGTGTGGAAGCAGGAGTCTGACATACCCTGTATGGAGACTGGCAGGAAAATGATAAACAATGAAGAATGATTTTGGAAACCTGAGTAAGTAAGGATTTTTCCATAAAGCCTGAATTTTTGATATTCCATAAATCAGTTTGCCTGATTATATATTATTATATATTTTGGAAAGAACCATTTCTTTACAAAGCTGCACATCTCTCCAGGGAACTGAAATTTAGGCAAAAAAATGATGCATGATATTGCTGGAGTTGAAATATGTTTGGGGAATGTCTTCAATATTAATGGAGACAGTTCAAACATAGCTTCCTAAAACCAGTGTAATATGCAGTGCAAACAAGCACAAAAATTAATATTGAGTCAAGGCTAAATATTTGCCTTAAATTTTCCCTGTGAGACTTGATTTTAATTTTTTTTTTCTTTTAGTGGAGAATGTAATGTGCATAAAATCAGCATTTTGGTAGGATTTTTCCCAAGCAGCTGTAGGCTCCCTAGATTTTGTCCCAGCAATGAAAGTGTGTGCGTGGCACCTTGGAACTGTAGCTGGAATCACGTGAATGAGATGTTTGCTCATTCTTTTTGCTGGAAATACTTCCTCTGCTCATCCTAACAAATTCCCAGCAGTTTAAATGACAAACTGTGGGCTAGGGAAATGTATGGCTGTTTGTGCATCTCCTTCACTTACCCCAGAAGGCTGTTTTTTTCTGGGCTGTGTCAGCATTCTGTACCTTAACCCTGCAGATCCAGCCCAGCTCAGAGACCTCCTCCCACCTTCAGCTGTGCAGGTGCTTTCCTTCCATTTGTAGCTTGGCTGTTTGGCTCCTCTTGGGGGTTCACCTTTCTGTTTTCCCAGTATCTCAGTGTTATTTCCTGTTTGGTTCGTGGCAGCAGTGGGTTTTTTTTGGAAACCACAAGCAATTGTCTGGGTCAGGGGTGGTCCACAGCCCCTGCTCAGGGAGCTCAGGTTGATCTTGGAGGTTTATTTCGGTGCTGGGCTGTGTTTTCACTCTGGAGAGGAATCAAAGGGCTCACAGGGCACACCGTGTGCTACCCCTGGAAATGGAGGCAGCCTGAGCTCATCATCCTGTGGTTGTACAGGAGGAGAGGGTTTGGATGAGCAACCTTTATTCATTCCCCCAGAGAGCTCCATTTTCAAAATGCCTGTTCTGCACAGGTGATGGATACCCACGAGGTGTGAAGCTCCTCTTTGCTAGTTTTAACCTTGAAATTTATGGGAAATTCGGGTGTTGTCTTGTTACTTCTTTCTTTGGTTTTGTTTTTTTTTTACCTGAGATTTCTGTGTGGCAGCCTGACTCAGATGTCAGGAATCCTTAGCTGTGATTTTAGCTGGTAAATTAAAAAAAACAAAACAAAACAAAAAACCACCACCAAAAGCAAGACCTTTATTAAAAATGTATCTCAAAACGAAAAATCCACTCACCAATAAATAAATGCTTTCTTTCAAGGACAGGCTGACTGACACTGGGATTGAATCTCTGATCCCTAAAATTATGTTCTGTATCTCTATCTCTATCTAATTTAGATTAAATGACAAGAAGTCCTTAGGTAACAGCACTAACAGTTTTCTATTTCCTATGGTTTAAGGCCAAAAGGTGATTTATGTAAGAAATCAGCATTTGCCTCAGTGATGATGGTATTTTGAGAAACTGAAACAATTTCACTGAGATAAAATATAATAGAGAGGAAGTATCCATATAATTCTCGAAACAGCTGCACATTGATCTTTTCAGAGAATTTAGTGTTAGCCCTGCTTCATTTATCTCACAAATTGGAACACTATAAGCAGTATTTTTTTTTTTTTGACTTCTGTTTCCTGTAACAAGGTTGAGATTGTTCAGCACTTCCAGGAAAAAGGAGCACTCAAGTTCCTTATTTTTTATGGAGCCCTGAATGCTGAACAATTTGGGCACAGGATGCTTGATTTAATTTTTTTTTTTCAATTCAGGTGTGGATGGGAATATATACACGTTCAAATACAATCAAATGTTGGCAGGATTAGTCGGGCAAAATCCCAAGGAGAATTTCTGCCTTAAAAAACCCAATCTTCTAACATTTTTTTTCTTTTTTTTTTTTTCAGGTGGATTTGGAGCCAGAAGGCAAAGTGTTTGTTGTCATAACTCTTACAGGAAGCTTCACAGAAGGTAAGGGAGTTACTCTGGCTTGTTTCCATTCAGAGCTGGGCTCTGCTCTGTGTCCCTGCCATCGGTTCCAGGGCACTGCAGATGTTTGGATTCTTCAGGGGCCACATGCTGTGGTGTGCCTGAGGGTTCTTGAGTGATGGGGGAAATGTGGAAGGGGCTGTTGGTGACAGCTGAGGCTGTGTGTGCCCTCTGCTCTGGTCTCAGACCTGGGGAGCCAGGTCCTGCTTGCTCTGGTTTAGTTCCCTGAATTTGTCCTTCAGACAGATTGTTTTTGTCACTCCTGCTTTTCACCTGGCTGCCTCTTGAAGGGCAGGCTGAGGAGAAAGCAGAGCGCGTTTAAAACAGGGCATGTTGAAAACATCTGGATGATTTTTATTCTGTAATGGTTCACATCTACTTCACGAGCTTCTCTGTTTCCTGGGTTCACTTCACACAGGAAGCCTGCAAGTTTTTAGTGTGACAGCTGCCCCAAAAAAGTATCCAGGTATCCAGGCAGCCTTTTTTTTTTTTTTTTGGTGTTTTATGGTGTGATGGTTTTGATGCCCCTGTTGTTTATTGTGATACCAGTTACAAGCGTGGATGTGAACTGTGCTGCAGCAACCCAGGAAATCTTTATATTTGTAACCAGAGAACAGGGAGAGTGCCAAGGCGTGCTGGAATTTCTTGCAGGGCTGAAAATGATGTTAGAAATTGGCTTTAATTTCCAGGGATGGAAAGTGAAGAAACTGGAGGGGTTTTGCTGTCTTACATCCCAGTTTGTATCCACGTGCAGGACTGCCGTGCTTGGCCATTTAAAGCAGGGTTGAGCAAGGATGGTGGGCATGGGCATAAATCCAGAGCGTGTTTCAGATCTGTGCTGGTGGCTGAGCATGTTGCTAACAAGGTCTCAGAGATGAGAAATGAAGAAATCAGATATCTGTACAGCTACTGCTTTCCAAGGGAAATGGGAAATGTTGGAAATAATTTACTTCTCTTTCCTCTGTTGTTCTTGAGGATGTGTCGACTTAGAGAACAGGAAGATCAAAGATGGCTTTTGGGTTTTTTTCTTGTCTGGTTGTTCCCATGTATGGTCACATTTAGAGTTTCCAAGAAAAGACTTAATCCAGGGCAAGCCTGATTGCAGATACTGACTTTTCCCAGTCATTGGGTAAAGGAGGTATTCATGAAGAAGGGGTTTCCCTCTGATACACAGAGAGATCTTTTTCTTAACGTTGTGTTTAATTCTACTTTTGTCCTTTTGCTGGAAAAGTGGAGGCTCTGAATTGTATTTGAAATTTTAAGGATTTTTTTTGAAAAAAATCTGAGAATAATTCATGACTTGAAAGCTCAAAAAATGGCTTCCCACTTGTTCCCCTGATCTGGAGGGCAGCCACTGCCACATCCTCCCTGCTCCCCATGACTTCTTATGCTGAGCTGGGGGTTTTGTTTATGGAAATAGCCAAATTCACAGGGTCTCAGGCACCTTTGTCTACCTCTAGTAAAGTAAAAGTCAAAAAAGTGGGCAAAGAGAGGGAGGAAAGAGGGGGGTAAGAAGAAAAATTAGCAAAACCCAAAAAAACCCCAACAAAACAATCGAGACTGGGGTTTTGTTTGTCCTGTTTTGTTCTGTTTTGCTTACTCAAAACAGGCAGTCCTGGTGGTGCTTGGTCTTTATGAGTGGTGGTTTTTTGGTTTGATCGAAAGTTCCTCTAGCCAAAATCTTAATTTGGTTCTGCTCACCTACAGCAGGGATGGGGGAGCAGGGTGTCACTCCTGTGTGAGTCTGACAGAGGCATTTGAGTCCTGTCAGGATGTGAGGGCAGTGTAGGAACCATCCAGCTTGGAAAGAGGTTTGTTCTTTGCAGGTTCCCATATGGCTCCTCTGTCCATCAGTGCTGCCCTGCTGTTTTGAGGCAGGGAGACCTGCCTGTTTGATGTGTTAAAAATACATGTGGTTTTTCAGAAAAAGAAAGGAACAGAGCAATAGGAAGTGAGGGAGGCCTTGAGAAATTATACCTGCCTCTCTTTATTTTCTCTGTTTGGATATACTTGCTGTGCTAAGCTGTATCTGATTGTATTAACTACCCTCATTCAGCTGACATTTCCTGTGTAAAGCAACCAGTGCAAAATTAAAATTAAAACCTCCTTACCTTGGGAGGACGTCATCTCTCACAGAAATCACAGAATACTCTGAGTTGGGTAGACCCACAAGGATCAGCAAAGTTCAACTCCTGAAGTCCCCAAGGGTGACAAACCCTGGTGGTCCTGGCACCCAGCTGGGGTGGATGGAATC
Organism: Brachypodius melanocephalos; assembly: GCA_013398615.1. NCBI lineage: Eukaryota > Metazoa > Chordata > Aves > Passeriformes > Pycnonotidae > Brachypodius > Brachypodius melanocephalos. The sequence continues at coordinate 44,393,353 of VZSR01000520.1, read as the reverse complement.
ACACTCCTCCCCAGACATCTCCCTCACTCACCCAAGAGGTGTTTCACTCCAGGCTGTTTTATAGAGAAGGTGAGGATTGACTTCTGCCTGCCAGACTTTGGGCATTGCTTAGGGATTGATTTCCCACCACTTCTCAAATGAATTTATTTACTTTTTTCTGCATTTTCTTTATTTCACCTTACCAGGACGTTTTTTTCCTCAAGTCATCAAAATTTTTTCAAGTAATATGATTCATTTTGAAAACGTTTGTATTCTTTTTACTCTGGATATAAATATGATTTTTTCCCCTCCTAAGGCTGTCTTGAGCATTTCTTACCTCTCTCTGTGTCTCCTTGCCTCTGCTCTCTTAAAGATGGTGCATGTGCCTTCTCTGAGGTGTGTTTTTGCTGTGGATGTGAGGCATGCTGTCAGCTGAGGAGCTGGGAACAGGAGCAGGGTGCAGAGTGTGGGATCACACCAAGCTCTGCCCAGCCCTGGGCACTGCAGGGGCTGTGCTTTAGCAGAACCCACAGAGTCCTGCTTCCCTCCCTCCCTGTGATCCCATGTGTGTGCCAGGATCTCTGAGATAATCCATGAAATCTCAACTCTTGCAGGTCCTCCTTAAAGGGAAAAAAAAAATCTGCTTTATTGCTCTCTTACACACATGGTGCTCTTGGGTGCCCCAGAGGGTGTTGCTCAGCTGATGACATGAACTCAGACCTGCTCTCCAGTGCTTCTTGTTTTTCCCACCGAATCCTGGTTTCAGCTGTGAGAGAGCAGACCCTGAATTAGCTCTTCTTGGGCAGGATGTGATTGATTTGGCATCAAAAGCCTTGGAGTGAGCGTGGGTGAACCACTGCTATGGTTTGTGCCTCTGCACCCCTGGGAGAAGGTAGGAGAGATTCCCAAGAGCTGGTGGTGGTGCCTGGGCCAGGCTGGACCCTGAGAGACCCCAGGTGTGTTCCTGGGTGGTTGAACCTCTCCCCTTGCAGTGCTGGAGTCCCAGAGCCAGCCCAATCCCCTGGCAGCTTTTTCTGCAAGGTGCCCTCAGTTTGCCACCTCTCTTTCTGTGTGCTCCATTTAATTCTGAGCAAAGCTAATCAAATTAATACAAATGAGGTATTTGACTGAATTAATGAATGAAGCAAGTCCTGTAGAAAACAGAGTGTTTCTATTTTAGTGCTTTGAACTCTTGCAATTTGCCTTTTAAAAAAAAAAATTCTTCTTGTTGTCACTCAAAGTGATAATTCTGGCTTGAAGTTCAGTTTTAATTTCAGCATTCTGAGGTAAGTAATGGTTGTTTCTTTTCTCTCAGTGTCAGTGAAGACAATGACAAATTTGAGTTCTGGGCAAGAAATAGAATGACAAAAATATTGAAAAGCCAAGTGAGTTGGCAGAGCGGATATAGCACCTATTACTAAATATTTCATGTTGGTAGGGTTTGCAGCAGCAAGGAATCACAGAATCATATTGGAAGGGACCTTTAGGATCATCTAGCTCCATCCCCCCAAGGGGAAAGCTGAACCTGCAGGTAACCTAAGAAGCAGGTTCAGGAAGCTCAAACCTGCTTCTGGACCAGGAAATGCTTCTTTGTTTTTCAGCTGGCACATTAAAATGGTTTGTCCTCAAACACAGAGGCTCTTGGTCTTTTGCTGTCATTTTTCTTAGAGTACATTTTTCTAAGCTGAATAAGTGCAGAATAAGATAAAGTTCTGCAGTCTTTGGTTTACAGTCTGAGGACATGGGAGCCTTTAATAATGTCTAGCCCAAAGTCTTATGTGGGAGAGACTAGCAGCAGACAGGCATTTCTACACTCTTGTTTTTTTTTTTTATTTCCAATGTCTGCACTTTTTTCAATGCTTTACAGTTGTCACACCTGCGTGCTGGTGCTGCAAGGGATTTCCAGATCCACTCCATGCTGATTCAGCTCTGCATTTTCAGATGGAGATAGGTCAGGACAGTGTTGAGTCCCATGGGGGAGAAAAATACACCCTAAGTGTGCCCTGAGAAGATTGAGCCCTTGCAGGGACCAGGAATGTCATCCACAAGTGCTGTGCATCTCTGTGTGGCAGGCAGGTGCATCCCCAGCCTTGCTGAAAGATGTCAGTCAGGTTAAAAAAATAAAATGCCAGGTTAAAAATGTAAAGGTTTCCAGAGGCTGATCTTGAAGTCCTGAGCAGGTATTATTCTCCTGGAGGTCACATTGCACACCCCAACAGAGGTTTTTCAGCCAAGCCAGGGGGGAGCAAGAGCAGCTCTGTCCTTGTCCTGAAGCCTCCATGAGTTTCGTTTTTGGGGTTTTTTTTTATTATTATTTTTTTGTATTTCAAAGTGAAACTTTCAAAATGTACACACTGTGTTTCATGTGTAAATATTTATTGCTGACAGAACCCCGAGTATTCTTGCACCCTGGAACTCTGATACCTCACATACATCTCTCTGCCTTTAAAATAAACAAACAAACAAATCAAGGCAAGTTTGTTAAATTCTGAATTTTCGCAGGTAAAAAGTATTTCAACAGGGAAGCAATCAAACAAAGCTGTTTATTCGTGGTAGCAGGAGTAGCCAGACCCTGGGAAATGAAGTGATTTGCTTGGTGTTTATACAGGGAGGAGGAGAACAGCACCCCAACCTGCCACATATCCACAAGACTGCTTTAATTTCTCAGAAAATGATCCATGTGAGCCCCACAGCTATTGCAGTGTGTCTAATGCCAAGAGGTTTTTGTCAGTAATTTGTGCCTTGGCAAGATCTGCCGACTGCAGAGATACCCAGGCACTGTAAAAATGCAACAAACAGCAATGGCAGGGTTAACCTCACTTCCTCAGTGGGGGCTGTGTTTTGTCTGGGCTCTGAAACCTAGAGATAAATATGCAAGCTTTGCAGTCAGCCCTGGGATTTCAGTGTTCCTGGCTGTAATGAGGAACAGAGGTTTCTTTGCTTTATTTTAATGTGATTCCTGGAAGAGGTGACTGTAGCTCCCAGAGGAGCTGAAACCTCCTTGGCCTTGGAGGACAGGGCTGTGCTGGGGCTGGTGTTGGTGCTGCACTGGGGCAGGATGGTGAGTGTGGCATGGAGGGACAGGAACATAAAGCTCTAGGAGGTGAGTGCTGGGATCCAGGGATGATGACACCTGGTTGGTGTTTCATGGCCATCCCTTTCTGGACCCAGTGTGACTGAGGATGATACCCTGGACTGGCATGAAGGGGATGCCCTGACAGTACCACACCTCAGGCTGTGCCTGAATTTCTCTAGACCACGGTTTGCGAGGTGCCTGACTGATGAAATAGGTAAATGGCTGTCCAAAAGCTTCAGTGCTTTACCAGGGGTCACTCTGTAAATCTGTGCCTGAAACTGAAGGAGAAAAAAATACCAACAAAACCATGCTGTTTGTTTTATAGAAATATATGTTTATATAAATAAATGTATATATATGTGTGTGTATGTATATATATATATATATATATTTAACTTCAGCTCTACCAACTATCAAATTAGGCTGTACCCCATTTAATATCTGAGTCTCTCAACTCTGGCTGCTGGAGGAGACTCCTGATTTAGGTGGTACCACCACAGTCAAGGATTTTCCTTGTGTCTGGGTGCCTGGCAGCCCAGCCTGTCCAGAAGTCCTAGTCCCCTGGAGGTAACAAGATGCTGTTGTGCTGCAGTGTTTAATTACCTCAGTTTACCTGGGAGCTATTTAGGCATCATTAGTGCTGCTGGGGAGACCCAAGGTTCCCTCTGGCTCCACAGACATGAGGAGGATGTCTGCTGCATGGTGAGGGTCCTGCATCTCCCTGGAGGGGGGAACACCTCCCAAATAGCCAAGGGCAGAACTGGGTCTTCAGCCTTAGCTGAGCTGGCAGGGAGCTGTAGAAAGCAGAGCTCATCTTCCGGTGATGCTTTGGGAGGTGAATGCTCGCACTTGCAATTTATACACCTCTGTTTCAGGTTGTTCCAGACCATGCCTGGCAGAAAATAATGAGTTTCCTGCTCTTCAGTGCCAGCTGTTTTTGTTTCCTGGAGAGCTTCAGCAGCAATGGTTCTGTTTGTTTTCCAGAATGAAATGCTGAATCAAAACAGAGCTTTGAGCAAAGAGATCCTGACGTCGTTTGGCCGGGGTGACCTCAAGCTTGGCAGAGGCAAGAGAGGGAGGGATGAAAGCTTCTGCTGTCCCTGTCTGCTGTCTTTGGGGAAATTTTACTCATTTGTGATGTGGGATAAACTGCATGCCATCTGCATGGCCTGGAGTGCTGTGGACACCACCTGCACTGAGCCACCTCAGTGGCTGCTCCTGCTGGCACTGCCAGCACTGCTGGAGGTACCAAGTGAGGGAATGAGGCAGTTTCATAATTGAGGGTAAATCTGTCTGTCTGAAAAGGATGCTCTTGGGTTTCCCTGGGGCTGCCTTGAGTGGGGCCAGTTCTGCACCAGCTGTCTGGACTGGGAAATTGGAGCGGGGCTGTGGTTGGTTTTTGGGCCAGAATTCCCCCTGACTGAGCTCAGCCCTGCCCTGGGTGCTGCAGGGAGGCAGGAGGGGGAGCCCTGGCAGTGGTGCAGAGGAGGGAGGAAGGCAGGAGGTCTGAGCAGGTGTCCTGCTCTCCTTGCCCCATCTGCTGAGACAAGGGACGAGGGCAGGGAATGGTGGAAACACTGGGAAAAGTTGCTTGGGGAAGAAATAGGGCCATAAGGGTCTGGGAGAAGGACAGAGATAAGGAATGTAAGGAGAGAGAGAAGGAAGTAGGAGACTGGTCTGGGGACTGGTGATGGATGGGTATGGGCAGGAGTAGTCAGGGTGAAGCAGCTTAAAGTAGTCCAAAAGGTTAAAGGAGGTGGGAGGAGGAGAATATGGACAGAGGAGTTGTAGAGGAGCTGCAGGGACAGGGAGAGGCTGCAGCAGCAGCATAGCTGTGACCATCAAAGCCGGTTTCTTGCTAGAGCCTGAAACTGCCTCTGATCCCAGAATCTCAGCTCGTTTCTGCCGTCTAGCTGCCAGACTTGTTGAGCATGTGTGTCTGTCACTAGCAGTGATCCACACCGTAAAGCACAGTCCTTTCCTGGGAAGTGTGTGTTCCCTGTTAGTGCTCTCCTCTCTCCCTGGAGCTGTGTGCTCAAAGCCACAGCCTTGCTGCCGAGCCAGGACGAGGAGACTGCTGCAGTTCCAGCAGATGAACTTCCTTCCAATAATAATTTTCTTTGTTTATGAAATGAAGGAAATTGTCTTAAAGCCAGAAAACTTTTGATTTGAAGGCTATCACTAGAAAATCAAACTCTCAAAAGTCAGGCAATGCCAAATTTTTGTGTCTAAGATGTGTTCTCCTTGTATGTTCGCAGTACAGACTTTCAGATCACACTTGCAAGTCAGCAAGAATAAAGGCAGAAAAATGCTTCTTTTTTCTTTTTCAGCCTCCCGAGCTCAGAGTTCTTTGCTGTTGAGTGAGGAATCCTTACTGAGTGATGGCCTCAGTCCAGTCCTACACCAGTTTTTACTTGCATTGACTCTGGTTCTGTATTTCACTTGTGAATAGGAGGCAAAGTGGGAAAAACAAGCCCTTCAAGGCAAGGGTCCAGTTGCATCCAAAAGAGCTGATGACAACTTGCACATGAAGGCCACGGCGGAGAAATCCCTGTGTCCCACGATCTAACTGGAAAATGGTGTGTGGGAAGGCAGTTCTGGAAGAGAAGGCAGGGTGCTGTGTGAGGGTAGAACTGCTTAAACCTGTGTGAGGGCTGTTGTGACCATCAAACCACGGGCTGGCTTTCATATCCTGTCATTTGAGCCTAAACAAATTCCCTCCTTAAGTGTTCCTTCCCCATTGAAGGACTGGGAAAAAAGACGAAGCAAGGTGCAGGTTTTGGATGTCTCTCACAAGCTGTTGGGCAAAGTGACTTTCTTTCTTCCTGCTCACCCATCTGTGCTTGTTTGTTAATTGAGAGGAGTGAGATGGGACAGCCTGTGGGGAGGCAAGATATGTATTTACTGCTGCTGTTTTTACTGGGAGAATGAAACTGGTGGGTGTCACATTATGGAGCTGCTGACATCAGTCTGCCCAAGCAGTCTAATAGTGAGCTGCCATCCCTGGAATTGTTCAAGAAACTGCTTGGACATGGCACTCAGTGCTGTGGTTTTGTTAACAATGTGATGTTTGGTCAAAGGTTGGACTCGATGCTCTTGGAGGTCTTGTCCAACCTTCATGATTCTGTGATCCTGACCACCCTCTCCATGTGGCAGCCAGCGTTTTTAAAGCTGTATTTGTTTGGATTCGGGACATCTGCTTTTGACAAACCAGAGACATATTTCAGAAGTGGAGAAATATGTATTGCAGGGTGAAAACCACATTTGGGAGGAGATGGGGAAGAGGGAGAGAATCAGGTCTGGCTATGTTAGCTGCTGGGAATATGATGGGGAGAACTACATTTCCTGAAGGAATCCCTCCTGATCTGCAGCCCTTGGGAAATCCCTCTGGGAAATCCCAGTAATCCCCTGGCACTGGGAGGGGCAGAGCACTCTTGGTCCATTGTCATCTGCGAAGTTTCAGGATAGATTGTGCCATCCCCAGCCTGAGCACTGAGAACTTGCTGCATTGCCAAGGTGGGGGATGTGTTGATGAGAAGAGGGTGCTGCTTCTTGGCAGAGCTCTTCCCAAGAAGCTGGGAATGCAAGAGGCTGAATTTATTTTTCTTGACAGATGCTTTGCTGTGGCAGTGTCTTACTCAGCCCCTGGTGTGTGGGAACCTGTGTGGGAGAGCGACATGGTAAACAACCTGCTTTTTAAGGCTGTTGGAATTACAGGACTCATTGGCAAGCTGCCACGTGGAAATCTCAAAAGTTCCCGGGTCAGCTGTGTGATCAGAGCTGAGTTTGCTGCCAGACCACTTGGGGTGGCCAGTCCACCAGGAGAATCCAGCTGTTGCAGGGTGGTGGTTGGGGTCTTGTTCGTCCTGCCCAGTGAGCCCAAGGCCAGTGCACCTCCAGGGGAAAAGCTGAGGCATCTCGTGACGGCAGTGAGAGGCCCCAGTGGCAGAAAAAGAGGGATGTTTAACTTGTCCTGTTGAATTAGCTTTCCTCGTTTCTTTGTTCCTGACTAGATTCCAGCTGTGCTTTGGGATACAGTTCGCTTTCTCATGGAGAGGTGCCCTTGGTGAGGAAGGCTTGAGATTTCATCCTAGGGATGGCTGTTGTGTTGAGGAACATGGTTACTTATTTGTGGAGATGCTGCAAAACTTTGGGCCCTCTGGACACAAGCTGCTTGACATTCCCATCTCAACTGGCTTTTTGTTCATCCTGGTTTCTTCGTGTGTTTTGTCTTTGTGTTCTGCAAAGAGTATTCTCCTACTCCTCCTTCTTTTGAGTTTGATGCTAAACCTGTGTCTCTAGCAAATTGCACTGCCTGGACATAAAGGTGTGAGTTTTAATGCACTGCCTGGACATAAAGGTGTGAGTTTTAATGCATTGCCTGGACATAAAGGTGTGAGTTTTAATGCATTGCCTGGACATAAAAGTGTGAGTTTTAAGCAGATTTAGTTGTGTGGACTAACCCCTGTTTCAATACCAAAGCAGCCAACTTCTGACGCTGCCCCCGTGCCCCCAAAGGGGGATGCCCCCAGAGCACCCACTTTAAAAATTGCTTTAAGCTGCACTTGGTTAAAAATAGGTTCGACTTGGATCTGGTGTTTCCCTGTGTGGACAGGGCCTCCCCAAGAGCTGTTGTGATCCCTGCTATGGAACACCCACGAGCATGTGAGCTGCTGGTGGTTGTGACATGCAGGAGCCTCCAGGCAGAGGGAGCAGGGAAGGGTTCAGGATCCCCAATTCTGCTTTTCTGGAGGATTTTGCACAAGTGATGGGAGCTTTGGCTTATAAATGCTGTCACTCTGTGTTACTGCTAGTTCTGCCAGCGTGGTTTGAGATCTTCTAAATCAGAGGGCTTCTGGCGCATGAATTAATCGTGGAAAAGATCAAAGTTGCTTTGTTAGTTCTGTTTTCCTGTTCTTAATGAATGATGTATTAAAATGGTTTCCCTCCCTAGTAAATCACATCTCAAAGGTTTTTTCTCTTGAGTTTAGTAAGTGGGAAGGACTAACAGGAGGTTTTACAATGGAAATTTGCTCGCCTAAGCACAAGGAAATAGTAATGATTGCAATTTTGAGGGGAGGAGGGAGAGGAATCAGTTAAGGCTCTTATGAGCCATGCAGCAAGAAGTGTTTTGGGTTTTGTTGGGGTTTTTTGGCCTGTTTTTTATGTAGGTCAGTGTGACAGAAGTGGGTTATGGAGCAGTTGAACACTGGTAGGTCTGAGATGGCAGGGAGGAGGCTCTGCTATGAGGAGGGAACAGTGGGGCTGGGGTGATTTTTAGATTCTACACCTGCTGGAAGAACATGTTCAGCTACAGCCAGAGGGAAGCACCTGTCTGGAATATGACCAGACTAATAATTTATTTTGCTTTTTGGAACAGTGTCTTGCTGGGTAAAGGACAGATACGAGGTGGCATTCTGGTCACAGTGCCAGTCTGAGGCTCTGACAGCTTCAGTTCAGTGCTCAGGTTTCTCTTGTCTCCCGCTTGTGATTTTTAAATAAAGTCCTTTTCTCCTGGAGTCTCCTCTCTGTGCAAGCTGAGACAGTTCTTTGCTGTTGTTTCCCCAGCCTGGTCTCCCTGGCAAAGAGATACATCCTGAGGTTTTGCAAATGAATGCAAAAACTTGCAGAGATGGAATGGTGAGGTTACTCACTATAGAAATGAGTGGAAAGGCTTTTCCATTGACATTTTTCAGCCTTGTGCAACATGCTGTGGCGCCTTGCTTCAGAGCTGTCAACATCTGCAAGCAAATGTCTAAGACCAACTTTTCTTAGGGAAAAAAACAAACAAACAACTTTTCCAAGAAAAATCATGTAATAGCAAATGTGGAAAAGCTGCTCTGTGCATGACTGAAAACCTGTGTGGCAATTGGGGTTAAAACTCTATGCAAAATAACCCATATGGTGTTCATAACTGGTTGGGAGACTTGAAGAGGCAGCAAAATACTTGTTGTAGAGGTTCTCAAGCTGCCTTCTTCCTGCTCTCTCATGTTCTCACAGAAGTTATGCAAACAGATAAAAGGCAGCTATTCCTCCCCCAGCCCCAGCACTGGGCTGTACCCTTGGCTTTGCAGCATCTCCTCTCCTGAGGATGCTCCCAGCAGCCACACGCTGGTCACTCCAGCTCTGCAGAACTGTCCTGCTCTCCCTGGTGCTGCTACAGCCAAGGCCAGAAGGCTGAAGAAAACTGAGCCCCACAAAAGTTGCTCTTCTGTCTTATCTGTTGGTACCACCAGAGCTTTGGCATCACTGTGTAATTCTAGAAATAAGCCTGTGATGGGCTTTTGTAGCAATAGCAGAGCACTGCCATGCTCAGCAATATTGTTGTGTGAACCTCATTGATCCTGTTCTCACTGCTGCCACACTGAAACATCGTCCTTCAGCTTCAGTCCTCAAATGGTGTTTATCACTGAGAGCTGAGATGAATTTATATCCTAGAGCTGGCAAGAAAACAAGGAAAATGGATCTGCCCTACTTCAGCAGTTGGACAAGAAACAGAGACCTTGCCTCCAGTGCACAGTTCCATGTGATTTGATGCAAGGATGATTACATGTTTACATTTCCAAGACTGCTGATAGTGCTGTTTCACACTCCTGAGTGGGGAAAGCATTTTTTGGATTCACAGCATCATTGTCCCTTCTTACTCTTTCAGCCAATGTTGGCAGGTTGGCATCTTAAAAGATGAGCTGCCCATTCATGTGGCTTTTCTGTGAAGTCCTGGAAGACAGCATGGTGCTGCCAGCCCTGGCTGGCTCTTTCTCTCATCTTCACACAAAACTTTATCCAGTTTTCAGAGGGCAAAATGGCATCTGGATCAAACATAAATCCCAGCCTGTGTTTGATGTGCCACGTGTTTGCTTTGCAAGGAGCCTCTCCTGGGATTGGAACTAGAGTGCAGAGACCAGATCGTGCACAGACTGGCAAAAGCAACAGAAGGATCAACTTCTGCTGGGAGGGAAACCCCTTGTGGTTAACCTGATCTTTGTGGAGATGGCTGTTTTCCACCTGGCTGATTTGGGCATCCAACTTAACTTCTGAGGGGAACTGAAAAAAGGCTTTGTGGTAAAAAAGGCTAGGCTTTCACTCTGCAGCACTAATATTAGGGAAGCAGAATAAGATGTTTAAATCCTTTTCCCTTTTTAGGGTGAGGCTGTCAGCTTCTTCAATGGTGTGTTTGTGTTTATAACATTTTAATTAGCAAGGCGTCCCATGATTTTGACCATCCACATGGTGATAAAACTCCTGCTTAAAAATGCAAAACCTTAGTAAGGCATTTTTGTCATAACTTACAAGTTTTCCAGCCAGGGAAATAAACATCTTGGTTTAGCCTCAGTTTATGTTCAGTAGATGTGAGGAAGCCCACTGTTAGGTAAATATTGAGAGAACTCCTGCGCTGATGGCTGGAGGGTGTTGGAGGGGGTGAATTCATTTACTTGATCTGATTTATGTATTTTTTTCCTAAAACACCCACTGTTAGGGCATGGGCTAGATGAGCATTTAGCATCACCTGAGATTGTTGTTCAGTGCTGCTCTGCTTGCAAGAGGTGAGTGGTCTCTCAATCCATTATGTTGCTTTTTGCAGTCCACTGAGGTCAGTGGCAGTGTCTCAGTTCAAGGGGAGCTTGCTTGCAGTGCTCCTTGGGGAGGATGATGTGTATATGGCCCCTGGTACTGATAAAAAAAGGCCTAATTAAGTTTTTTTACCTATTAACACTATTGATTTAAGGCTTTTTTACATTCCTTTTTTTGAATATCTTTATTTGTTCCAAATTAAAATGCCACTGGTGCATATGGGAGTGTAACATTAGGGACTGTCAGTGTGAGAAGGTACCTGAGTGACCTTTGATGTGCTGCTGCTACAGCAGTGGTCGATCACACCACGGTGAGATTGATTTCCAATAGATGAGACCTGAGGAGCTTTAACTACTCGAGTCAAATAGTTCCAAACACACCATTTCATCCTGCAGCTCTTCCTCCTGTTTTCCTGCTGTAGTTATGCCACCACTGTAAGGATTTGCCTGACATAATCCCCTGGAATATAAACTGGGGCAGGGAGGAAAGGAGGGGTGTCTGCCCAGGAAGAGCAGGATCAGGGAAGCTCAGGGGGCAGGTGGGGTGGTGACAGAGGCTGCTGAGTGGGTGAGGATGTGCTGGTGCTTGCACGTGTCCTCAGATGACTTGGTGGGTTATTTATTCTCCTCTCCCGCTGCATGTATAATTTCCACTGCCGTAAACATGTGTTCAGTGTGAGTGCAGAGGAGGAAAGGGCAAGAGGCTTTTTAGTGTTGGACTTTGTTTTAAAGTTTTGCACATAGGCAGGCACAGTAAGTACCCCATAATCACAGATGTCCAAATTTAACCAAGGATGTGGAAGCTCCCTTCACTGGGCAATTACTTGTTTGCTCTTAAAGCAGTATTTGGACATTTGAACCATTCATGGTGGTTGTTGCTTTACCAGAGATTAGAGGCTTTTACAAGTTTGGGTCTCTTTAGCAGTCTAGAATGGCTTTGTTTTGTAAAGCACTCTCTGTGATCAGAAGGAAAATATGTATCCTATAGGAAACTGGCCAGAATGCAAAACAGGAGCTGGGAAAATGTCCCTGACAGTTTTATGTCCTCTGACACCAAAGATGAGAGGCATGAGGGGCTGCTGCATTGGCCATGCTGTCACAGAGTCACAGGCTGGTTTGAGTTGGAAAGGACCTTAAAGATTGCCTCATTCCAACCTGCTTCTGGGGGCAGGGACACCTTCCAGTAGACCAGGTTGCTGCAGACCCCATCCAGCGTGGCTGGAACGCTGCCAGGGATGGGGCAGCCACAGATTTCCTGGGCAGCGTGTGCCAGGGCCTCACCACCCTCAGAGGGAGGAATTTCTTCCTGATAACTCATCTAAATCTATTCTCTTTCAGTTTGGATCTGTTCCCCCTTGGCCTATCACTGCACACCCTTGCAAACAGTTCCTCTTCAGATTTCTGGTAGGATCCCTTCACGAACTGAAAGCTTACAGTGAGGTCACCCCAGAATCTCCTCTTCTCCAGGCTGAGCAACCCAAATTCTCTCAGCCTTTCCATTAGCAGGCTTCAGTGCTGTGTTGATGGATGATTTCTGCCCACAGCCTCTCACCCAGTGGCACTGGGACCTGTTGAACAGATGTGATGGGTGTGAGCTGAGGAACTGCTGTCCTGGTGGTTGGGACGAAGGAGGGTTTGGTAGCCATGTGTTTCACCACTTCAAAATCACTTGCAGCTTGTTGAAGGACTGAACTTGCCAGCTCCGTGGTGTGGTGTGTGGGATGCATGAGCACCCAAGCCCTGAGACAGAGGGATTTATTCTGTGAGATGTGGTTGTATATGTAGATCCATTAAATCATGTGATAGATGGTCTCCTGCAGCTACACCTGGGCTCAAGGTATGGCTGAGGTTGTGCTGGGCTCTCCCTCTCCTTTTTGAGCCAGCACCAGGAAATGGGAAGAATAGTGCCCAAAAGAGTTGATGCCATGTGGAAAGTAATCCAGGCCTTCCTGAAGCCTGCTTAGTAACACTCAGATGTGTTATATTGTAAATTGAGGTGAACACAAACATGGGTGGGGATCTGAAAGATGTGCAGTATCAGCAGAACATTAGCAGGGTCTGACAGCCAAGCAGTGGGAGAAAGTGTGAGATTTGAGGAGTGTTTTAAATATGAGTTAGCTTTTAGTAAAGAAAAACCCCCAACTTGTGGCATGTGCATTAATGACAAGCACGTCTGCAAGATGGAACTGGGATTGTGTGCTATGGGATTTTGGTGTCTGGAGAATGGGGGATGGAAGCCAGGTACAGCTCTAGGAGAGAGGCTTCAGGCTGGCCCTGAATGTGATCCACCAGTGCAGGCAGCATGGAGTCTCCCTCTGTTGCCTGAAAAAGCAAGTGCCTGTGATTTTTTGGGTTTTGTGAACTGTTTCAAAATTGCAGTCTGTCTGAAGCTGGGCAAACCACAGGGATGCACAGCAGTGTCCCATGGGTGGCTTTGCAGGCTGTCATCAAGTGTCCCCTATTCCTGGTGCCAGGGATTGGTTTCCTCTTGCCATGTGTGGTCTGCACTGTATGGGAGAGCACCAGGGAGGTGATGACCCTGTGCTGGTCCTTGACGGAACCATAACAAAACCAGAAGCTGTAGGGGATAAATTGGGAACATATTTTAAATTCTGCTAAATGGGGGCTTAGAGAGCATCAACTGTTGGGCTTCTAATGGAGCAGTTTGCATGGAGTAAGCTGGGAACTGGATTGCTTTAGGTAATTTACTTAGGTGCTCACCACCCACTCAAGCCCTGTGCTTCCCTTTCCATGCCTCAGAAGTTCTCCTCTACGTGCTGAACACCAATACAGGACACTTTGCCAGTTGAGGTGTTTGGCCCTGATCCAGGAAAAACACATATGTGTTTGCCTAAACCTGGATCAAAGTGATGTTCTCTTGAATTGGACGTTGGGCACATTCTGTAATACTATAAGAATTTTTTTTAGTATTTTTTTTTTTTTTATTTTCACTTGACATTGCAGGAGGTTCAAGCTTGGCGAAGCAGCGGTCTCTTGATCTTCCTTTTAGAGGACCTTTTGGCTGACCTCTGGGGGTTCTTCTCAGGCTTGTTTCCTATGGTAGATAACAAGGCATCTGAACTTGTGCAATGATGGTTGAACGTTTGAAAAGGAATATTAAACCTCCACAAATCAGATCTCACTTCTGGAGATCAAAATGACATCTCGTGCGTGGGAAAGAGGCCAATTATCTCCCAGCTGCAGAGTGCCCCCGTCTTGCTGTCATGTGTTTCTGGTTGCCCACTGACAGAGGCAGGATGCTGAACTAGATGGGCCAGTGCTCTAATTCAGTCTGGCAATTCCTGTGGTCCCCTGAGTCCTGTTGACCTCAGTGGGAATGAAACACATGTTTAGGCTCTTCTGCGCCAGTCTCTGCCCAGCTGCTTGGAGCTCTGCACTGAAGAAAGCAGGTTTCTGTTAAGTGCTTGGATCAGCCTTACCACATCCCTTTTCTTGGTGTGTTTAAATGGAAAAATCCTAATTTATAGCATGTGTTTCCATTTAAAAAATGAATGCAAGCTGTCCCAAAGTCGAACCATGCTCTGTGTCACAGTGATGCCACCAGGTCAGAGGTTTCCATCAGTGCCTGTGGAAGGGACACGTGCACGAATGGCTGGGAGAACTCAGCAGAAAACCCTTGAGCTTTATGGCTCGCTTTGCCTCTAAACCTGTACCAAGAGGAATACATCCTGTGGCTCACAGCCCCTTGAAGTGGCTGGGCTCAGTACTGACAGGATGGTTTCCCTTATCTCGACTCCTACAAAGAGGACTGGGAAATGTGCCTGTGATGTGGGATTCCTGCATTTCAGGCCTTGATCAGACTGACAGCTTTTCTTCTATTTCCACCACCCCCGTCCCCCCAGTGGTTAATCAGCAAAGCCACTTGAAAGCAGGGAATTGCTCTGCCCCTTTTTTGTGGGAAGAGAAGTGGGAGGGTGACAGCTGTTAAGTCCTGCTGCTGATCCACTGCTCTGGGAGTTTGCAGATCCATCCCTTCCTGTGGAATTATGTCCATGCAGGGGGTTTGGCAGGAGCTGGCTTTGGTCTTGCATCCAGTCCACGCTCAAAACAAGAGTCCTGAACACAGAACATGGTTGCACGGTCATCTCTGGCAGAGTCTGGTGTGTTGTCTCCCCCCACCTTCAAATGCCCCTGTTTTCAGGGCTTTCACTTTGCAAATCAACTGACCTGAAAACTGCAAATTTCATTTCTTTCTTCTGAGGCAAGTGTGCCCCAGATGAGGCTTTGATCTGGGAAGCTCAGCTGAGCCTGACCAGGTTTGTCTGAGGATCCCAGGGACCAGCTGGCTGGGATATACAATTTGGACAGCTGCTGCCTAAATAGGAATGTCTGTCTTGATCTAGAGCTCAGTTCATGCCTTTTGAGAGACACTTGTTTTGTGTTAATTGAGCTTTGCTGGGAAATTGTTATGTGGCTGAACTAAACTCAGTAAAAAGATTAAATTATATTGCTAGATAATTAAATTGTGATATTAAATTGCGCCAGAGGAGTTTAGGAAGCATTAGGAAGCATTTCTTTAATGAGAGGTGGTTCAGACATGGGAAAAGGCTTCCTGAACAGGTGGTCAATGACCACAGCCTGTCATATTTTAAAAGTGTTTGAAAAATGCTCTTAAAATACATTAACTTTTGGTCCATTCTGACGTGGTCAGATGGTTGTTGTAGGTCCCTTTCAACTGAAACAGTCTACGCTGTTCTAAAATTAAATTATGTTTTGGGACAGTTCAGATTTGAATGCCAGCAGTTCCTGGATCCCTGCTTTCCAGAACTATCAAATATTACCTAACCTTTGGAAAATGAACCCTTTAAAGAAGTCTGAGTATGGCACATATCAAACAACTATCCATCATTGAAAAAGTAGCCTATGGGTTTTTTTAACCAATACAGGAAGTATTGGGAGTATGTAAAAATACTGCAAATAGTGATGAAGAAATGTAGGATGAGAACACCAAAGGTAAATGAACATTGTTCTCAAAGAAAGGCACTGCTTTCACTCAGTAAATGTGGTGGTGGTCAGTTGTTTGTGTGTAGTTGTGTTTTCAGGAGTTACAGCCCAAAAAGCTGTGAGTTAAAACAACTCATTAGCCTTGAGCTTCTGGTCTATGTATGGCTTGTGAATTAATAGCTTACTGGCATGTCTCAGCATGTGAGAGGAGTGAGAAGATGGCAAAAAGCAGGTATTTCTAGATGAAAGATACAATTTTGAACTAACTTAATTGCAATTAAGTTCTGTACATGTCCCAGATGTCATCCTTGTTCTAGACCACAGTCCCCTGACTTCTAAACCAGGGATGTAATTGTGCTTTTGAGAGCATTTTATCACAGAATCATAGAATGGTTTGTATTGGAAGGGACCTTAAAGATCATCTCATTCCAACCTCCTTCCACTAGACCAGGTTTCTCCCAGCCCCATCCAACCTGGCCTGGAACACTACCAGGGATGAGGCAGCCACAGCTCCTGTGGGCAACCTCTGCCAGGGCCTCACACAGTCATTAATTTCTTCAAAGCATCCAATCTAAACCTCCTGTCTTTCAGTGTGAAGCCATTCCCCCTTGTCCTGTCACTCTGTGCCCTTGTCAAAAGTCCCTCTCCATCTCTCTTGTGGCCCCCTTCAGGCACTGCAAGGGGCTGTGGGGTCTCTCTAGAGCCATCTCTTCTCCAGGCTGAACAGTCCCTGTTGGTTTCTTCTTTTCTTCCTGTTAGAGCTGGGATTAATACACAGGAGATGCAGTTTTGTGTTTATTAATTATAATCTATAGTACAATCTCACAAGTTGTGAGTTCTATCCAACAAGGTAGAAAATGGATTCATCTAACTCTTTCCAAGGCTGCCTTAAGCATGAACTATCCAGTAACGAGATGACACCTATATTATTTATACTTTTAACCCAATAATGACCACCCAAGGTCCGCAATGCAGACCTGTTTCACTCAATTAGAAAAAACCACCCAAAACCATGAAGAAGGAGGTGAAGAAGAAGGACTTAGACAATGCCTTAAATCCTCCATATTGCCCCATATATAGTACTATATACTAAAACCTTAAATTCTAAGTTTTTCACCCTGTGAGATCACGAAATACTATTCAAACTACGCACCCACAGCCCCAGTGCTGTCACTCAGTTTTGGAAGCCTGTTCCACGGCCTCAGGTCAAATGTAGTGCTTGCTTGAGGGTCAGTGCCTTTTAGCACAGAAGGCCTGAAATTCTCAGTCTCCAGGGCTTCAACAAGTCCCAGCTCTTCCAGCCTGTCTCCACAGCAGAGGGACGTCCTGGCATCATCTCCATGGCCACCTCTGGGCTTGCTTCAGCAGGTCCACATCCTCTTTAGGCTGAGGCGCCCAAACTGAATGCTGTAGCAAAACTGGAAGCAGTAACTGTGTGTGACGATCTTAATGTTTTGCTGTCCTTTTTTCTCCTTCTCCCCCTGCACAGGGACTCTGCAGAGGGACAGGATCTTCAAGAACCTGACTCGGAAGCGGCAGCGGGCGATGCGAAGGCGGGTGCACCAGGTGAACGGGCACAAGTTCATGGCCACCTACCTGCGACAGCCCACCTACTGCTCTCACTGCAGGGAGTTCATCTGGTGAGAACAGCTCAAGCACCTTGGCACAGAGCTCCCCAGTCCTTTGTGTTCTGGGGACACAGCACCCCCAGTCGTGGGTCACTTGGGACTTCACCCAGGGCCTCCGATGTGATGCCCCCTGGCCATCAGGTTTGGCAGGGTACATTTTATGCTGCAAACTGGTGTGTGCTGCAGAGAGGCCAGAGGTGATGTGTATCTTGGATGCTGGAAGCAAACTGAGTTGGTGTGGGGATGTGGCAGTGTCCCTCCCGTGTAACCACAGATGTTATTTCAAGGGGAAAAATGTAATGAAGCAACCTGAAGAAAGACCCCACTCACTGTAGTGGAGCATTGGGATTACACTGAGAAAGAAAAAAAAATCAAACAAACAGTTACTTGAAAGTTTAGAGAGAATTCCTGAGAACAGAAAAGCCATCAGAGAGGTGTGAGGTGATGCACGTGGAGGAGTAGGCAGAGCAAGGAGAAAAACGGAGATATGTCCCAAAAGAACATGGAGTGGGAGAGGTAATAACAGGGTGTGGGCTGCTGGGATCAGTCTAACGTGTGTGGTGTGTGTTGTAACGAAGTGAGGTATTTGAGAAATGAGAGTGAGGGGGAATATGGGGAATACAGGCATGTTGACAGCCTGCCCTGTGAGCTGTGCCTGTGCAGTGCTTTCCTGGGCTCCCACACCCCTGTGCTGGATTGCACCACTACTGCTGGGCAGCTCTGTCATGGGATCTAGTAATTTGGGATCCTCCTGCACTTCGCCTTCTGTAAACAATCTGCAAGATGACTGTGTTTCTGCAATTAAATCGTGTCTGTGTTTTCTCTTGGCCAGGGGCGTGTTTGGGAAGCAGGGATACCAGTGCCAAGGTAAGGTGCTCCACTCCTGCGTGGTGTGCGTGTGGGATGTGCTGCTTTGGGAGTGCTCTGCATGCTGCTGGGACATCCTGCAGCTGTGAGCTGCTCTGGAGTCACCACTCCTCTTCCTCCCCAGGCAGCCAGAGCTGTGCTTTTGAGCACCTGTCAGATTTGTCAGACATTCCTTCAAATACCTTCATGTCTGGTTGCTTTTTCATCCCGTGCAGTTCCACTCAGTTGCTGGCTACATGCAATACCCAGCTAGGCATGAGGCACCCAAGAATCCCTTCAGGACAGTGCTCAGCTGGTGTTGGGACACAAAGTACCCTGCTGGAATGGCCACCCTCTTTTCTCTCCCTGTGAACTTCAACAGAGTAAAATTTGGGGGTTTGTGACTCCGTGGGCTGGCACAGCACTTCTGCCTGAATGCATGGTTTGGCCGACTGGCTGTGGAGATGTGTATGGTGCTTGTTTGCATTTAATTATTGCTCTACCTTTCCCTTTATTTTGCTTTTTTCCCTATTTCCCAGAACTGCCTGCTTCATGGCCATTCAGTATAGCCTAACACAGCCTGTTCCTGTGCAGTGTTATAGGGCACTGGTGTCCTGTGAAAGGAAGCTGCACGTAAGCAAAATGGATATTGCTGTGTGAAACACTCTTCACCGGATAATTATTTCAACAGCATTTTTTCAGTAGTTTGAGAACCTACACTGTTGTTTCTCTGTCCATCACCCATATTTGATATAGGCAGCTGTTTTCTGGGCTGTGTGAATGATCCAGTGCAGAATTTTTGTTGCAGTAGGTTGAAGATGCATCTCCAGATCTGTTGTAAATTCCAAGCCACCAATTATTTTTCACATGTTTACTGTGTGCTGATGATATAGCTGAGCCTTAAGGAACCCAGCTGGTGGACTGGTGTGTTCTCAGTCTTCCAAAGGCTCTTTTCAGTGTGCCTCTTTTATTTCCTAGTGTGCACCTGTGTTGTACACAAGCGCTGCCATCACCTCATTGTCACAGCTTGCACGTGCCAAAACAATACCAACAAGAATGATCTCAAGGTAAAGTCATGTTGGTTATTTTGGGTCATCATACTTTGTCCGGGTTGCTGGGGTTGTCCTATAAGAGAATTTACTTTATATTATCTTTTATTCATGGGTTTAAAAGTGGGAAAGAGTGACAGGGATCTGCTTAAAAGCCATGCAACGTCATTCAGTTGTTTTTCGGTTTGTCGGTGCCGTTAACTGTTTGGACTAGCACATGGTTTAGGAAGTCAGGATATCTTCACTAGAAGACATCAACAAGTAGCAAATCCACTGGTTTCCTTGGTGATTTTCTTGCATGATTAACTGTGGTCCAATCAAAATTTGGTTCCTAGTTCTTAGTATGGATTTCTCTGGCCAACCACTGGTCTTTGTTTTGCCTCTTTTTTTCTTTTCTGATTGCCTGAAGGGCTCATTTAGTTGTTGCTCCACACTTCTGCTCTGTGAAATACGTTGTAATACAGAACCCTTGTGTAACTTGTGTTTCTGAAGGTTTTCCTTTTTGCTGGTTTTGGCTGTGTTTGATGGGAGTAACATCCCCACCTGACAGTGCCCTGTGCATTGCGTGTCTCATTTCTGGAACTGGAAATGGTTCAATAACTGTTTGAGGAAAAATCAAGTCAAACCTCTTTATTCTCGAGGCAGCTCTGTGTTTTGTGACATGCAATTGCCTTCGTTTGCTATTTCTTGCCTCCAAGCTGCTGAGCTGGACTCCTTAAAATGACCCCTTGACAAGCCAGAGGAAAATGAGTTAAGAAGCCTAAGGGTAAAGTGCAAATTAAACAGTGAATGTCCTCACCCCTCTCTCAGGATTATGAAGGTTTTATAACACATTTAAACTACTTTAAAAGAAGTCAAAAGTAAGGAGGCACCACTCACCTTAAGCTACTTCTTCCAGTCACACCCCTGACTTTTCTTTAATAGAGCTGTGGGTTCCGCCTCAGCTTTCCAGGATCTGCATGTTGAGAAACAAAGTCAAAAGTGATGAATATGCTAAATGGAGACTGGTTTCTTTCAGCCATTGAAACTTTTTTTAAAGGTGTCCTTGGGATCTGAATGGTTTACAATTGGAAAAGAACGGGGTGGGGGGGGCGAGTGCAAGTGATAAAGTGAAATGTGTGCCTGAAAGGCTGTTAATTATGAGCAGGGTGACAAGAGGAATGAGAATTTTAGGAGAAGCTGTGAAAGCAGTTCTACATTGAAATTAATAAAATCAACAGTTCAACCTAAAGTTACATGTCTTTGCGCATAATATGCAAGTCAATAATTTCAAAACTGTGCGATTAAAAAATGCTGTAGCTCACACTGCAGTGGGATTGGTTTGTTTTGAGGTAGTCTAATTCTAACTTGTCTTTAAGAATTTAAGATTGGCTAGGGAGCCCTTATTTTAAGATCTGCTTTGCCAGGTAGTCTGGCCTGGCCAGCAAGGGAAGCAGGGCTGGCACACAGCAGGTGAGGCTGTTAATTCAGTATTCCCTTGCCATAAACCTCAGTGAGGTGATGGATTGAGACATTTTCTGACTTGGAATTGTTTTCTTAGGTTTGCACTTAAATGCCTGTATGTAAATGAACACCAGCTTCCAAATATGTGTTTGAATTTTAAACCCGTGCTTTCTTTTTGATGCCTCAGGTGACTGAACAGAGGTTTGGGATCAACATTCCTCATAAATTCAGCGTCCACAACTACAAAGTCCCGACGTTCTGTGACCACTGTGGCTCCTTGCTCTGGGGGATCATGCGACAGGGTCTGCAGTGTAAAAGTGAGCAGCTTCTCACTGTTGCCTTTTCACAAATTACATTTATTTTTAGGCTCTCGGTGCACTGTGTGGACTTGATTTGTGCACTCTTCAGGAGAAAGCTGAGTGATGAATATTTATCTTTATAAGGGTTAAAAAAGCTGCCAGAAGGACTCTACTTTGCACTCTCAGCACAGCTTTGTTTAACTTGCATTATTACAAGTATTCTGCTTCCTGCATTCCTATTTTCCCTTTACCTGAAGGTTTTTCCTCAGCTGAGGAAAACGAGATAAGGCAATGAAAAGTCATCCAAGGGGAAAAAAGGTCATTGCTATAGACTGACTACACTGCCTGTTAATTGATGACTAAGCATGTTCTGGTGTTATGTTTTTGTTTCAGTGATCTGGACTGTAAAATCCTTGCCTTCATCTCCCACAAGAGGGTGTGTGTGCGCCTATGAGTTAGAGCAAGAGTGATTTTTGTTTCCCACTGAACGCTGTCTTTAAAATTAGATACAGGAAAATGAAGGGGACGTTTGTTGCAGATTCTGTGGCATTATAAATACTAACTGTACTTACAGACATAGCTGCTATGGTAGTGATGCACATCAAAAATATGTGCTTATGAAAAGCTTTAGGCAATAATGGCATCCTGCTTGGAGAGTTCGGGGTCTGTTCCTGGTTTTTGGGAGTTTATTCTCTTACAAGAGTCCTAATTTTGCTTCTACTTACATCAGTGGCAAAATTCCCTCTAGTTTAAAGATACAGAGTAGATACAGATGGGTGTATTTCCTGAAGCAGAATTAGTAAATTGTTTCTGAGCAATAAACCCCTCCCAAGTTATTTTAATTGTTCCTTTGCTTTTACTTTCCATTGCTCCCACCAGTCTGTAAAATGAATGTCCACATCCGATGCCAAGCAAACGTTGCTCCAAACTGTGGGGTGAACTCAGCAGAGCTTGCAAAAACCTTGGCCTGCATGGGGCTGCAGCCAGGAAGCATTTCCCCAAATTCAGTGAGTATTTTTATTTTTTTCCCTTCTCTATTTAAAGCATTTACAACTGAGTCTTTCTGTGGGTGTAGGAGGGGGCAGAGGCTTCCCATAGGACAGGTAATTTTGGGTGGTGGACTGCAGGAGTAGAGCTGGGGCTTGTGGCAAAGGCCTCAGCTGGAAAAGGGATATCTTACATCCAGGTTTTAATCTATAGGTGTTGCTTTGCAATGTGCTTATGTTTCACAATGCTGTGACTCTTCAACACTCTTTCATCTGCCTATCCCAAATGAGAGCAGAATAAGACCCCCTGACTAATTAATGATTCAAAAGAGCTCAAGAAGAAGCCCAGTTCTCTTCCCAGCTTTGTTACTTTTTCTGTGTGATTTTGGGGAAACTATTTCACTCTTCACTACATCCCTGGCCAAAAAATCAGTGGACCCTGTCAACACAGCAAAAAGAAAATATTAAAACCCAAACCATAATTTCCAGATGTGGTCAATCTTCTCATACAATTAGCCAGCTACATTGATCAAACACATCATGCTGTATCCGCCTAGCAGGCTCACGAGGCTGTGCTGCCCCTTTTGATTTCAGCTGTTGTGTAGCAAACTCTGATCTTTGCTCTTCCCCTGCAGCAGTTTGGGGAACAGTTATGCTGGGAATTAAGGAGAAATCCCATACTCCCTTCTCCATTCTGCAAAAATCAGCACTTGTTAACACTTGTTGTTTGCATCATCTGCACATCAAAAGGAGATAAAAACAGGAGGGAAAAAAAATCTGTACCTAGTGCTTAATGATCTCATCCTGTTACTCATGACCTAAAGGGTCTAGGAAAGTGTTCAGACTGTAAGGACAACTCTGAATGGCTTTGAGCTGAATGTGGGTGGGTTTAGATAATATATGAGGAAGAAATTCTTTACTGTGAGCCTGGCGAGGCTCTGCCACTGATTGCCTAGAAAAGCTGAGGATGCCCCATCCCTGGAAATGTCCAAGATCAGGTTGGATGGGGTTGTGAGCAGCCTGGTCTGGTGGAAGGTGTCCCTCCCTATGGCAGGGATTTGGAGCTAAACGATCTTGAAGGTCCCTTCCAACACAATCCTCTCTGTGCTTCTGTGGCTGCTCTTGGTTCTTTGCCCATGGTGAGGACTCTCCTGTGCAGGAGGAACTTTGCTGTACACCAGAGCAGTCACAAGATGGAGCTCACGAAGTCCCTGTGACTTTGTTCAGACAAATAAACTGAACAGAAGTGCTCGTTTGTATGCACATGCTTACCTGGAGAGCTGTGAGCAGAGGGCACCGGAGGTTGGCTTGATCTTTCTGTACTTCAAAATTACGAGCTCTAGAAATGTGTGCTAATACTAACACAACTCTTGAATGTGCAGCACCTCACTGCTGGCATGGGAATGAACAGCTTTCCATCGAATTTGGAGCAGTGGAGCAAGCCAGCAGCCCAAATGTGGAAAAGAGACATATTTTGAAGTTGGGGTCCCATTGAACTGGGCTTTAAGTAAGAGTCTTGAAATCAAGCAGAAACATAAGAAATTCAGATGAGATCTGCTAGGGTTCTAAACCTCACCAGCACTTTGCCTTTTGCAGAAATTATGCAGTCGTCCTTACTTTGCTGGCAGATGGAAGACTTAGATTTCCCCACTCATTCTCTTCTTTTTTTGTGGGGAGTGAGGATGGAGAGAGTCAACCTTGCCTCTTGACATCTTGGGGATGGTCCTGTGCAGGTCCTGGAGTTGAACTTGATGATCATTGTGGGTCTCTTACCAAACTCAGCATGGTCTGTGATTATCTGTGGTGTGCTGGGCAGTGGGTTTACAGCCCAAAATGCCCACATCAGGAGCTGCTGTTGAGATGTCAGCACAGCCCTGAGCAGTGCTGAGTTTGGCTGGTCACATATGGCAGCTGTGTCACTCCACCAACACAATTTTCTATCTCAGTAGCCATAAAGTGCTCATGGACAGGCCCCAGATGCTCTGGTTGATGGATTGACTACCTGTGAGCACCTCTGAAGCACAAGTACAGTTCCTCTGCAGACTGACACTTCTTTGCTTTCTTCCACAGAAACTGGTTTCTAGATCTACATTGAAACATCAGGGAAAAGACAGCCTGAAGGATGGCAACAACATCAGTGAAAGTTCAGCAAGCAAACTTGGGATCAAAGACTTAACCTTCCTTCGTGTATTGGGAAAGGGAAGCTTTGGAAAGGTGAGAGTTATTCCTGGCTATTCTGTGAGAAACCACATTCCTTGTTTAAGAAGCCCCAAGGTTGGTGAAGTGATTTCATAACATGGTAAACAGGCTGTCCAGTGGTACTCCAGAGCAAGTACTGAGTGGTACTTGCTTTGTGCAACAAATTTGGTTACAAAGAGCAGGGAGAAAAGAGGAGAGAAAGCAACCTGACAGCAACCTGAAGAATTGGATATCACAAAAAAGAAGTTAGCACCTGAAGGAAGAGCTGCATGCCAGGGCCTATACCAGTAGCTGCAAGTGTGTGTGTTCACACCCCTTTGGGCAGCATTTCTTGGAGCATGTAGAGACTTTTCCTTTAAAGGCAACAAGGCAGTGGTTTCAGAGGTGGTGAGATGGTGTTTCTCTGCTTTGCCACAAAGCTGATGTGAGAGGATGTGTTTGAGTTTTATAGCCGGGGAGGGAAGTGGGATGAATGGCCCTGCTCAGGCAGTTTATGCTGGCACAGTGGGTGACCTTCAACTAGCCCTCCCTGTGCCAGACAGGAGCAGCACATGGGTATTTCTGTCCAGAGCAGTCTGCTGCAGGCAGTAGTGTGTGTCATTGGTTATACACTGCTGCCCATGGTAGCAGGCTGACTCACCTTGGTCCACAAGCCTGGTCATGAGGTGGCTGACCTTTCCAGCCTGGGAAGGTGTGAGAGGCTCTGTGCTGCTCAGAGGGCTCAGCCCTTGCCATTCACACTCGCTTTTGGTTTAGGTGATGCTTGCCAAGATGAAGGAGAGTGGGCAGCTGTATGCAGTGAAGGTGCTGAAGAAGGATGTCATTCTCCAGGATGACGACGTTGAGTGCACCATGACCGAGAAACGCATCTTGTCCTTGGCCAGGAACCACCCCTTCCTCACCAAGCTCTACTGTTGCTTCCAGACTCCTGTAAGTACAGCCCAGGCTATAGTGGCCAGCCTTCCTCCTGACACTGGCTGGCATGAGGAACCTTGCTGTGTGTTTGGCCCCATGCCTGTTACAAATGTCCACCTCAGACCCAGGAGGAACCTCTCTGCTCGACGATCAACAGAGCACTGTGCTGCATCTCACCTCTGCTGGGCATTTGGCAAACAAAATCCTGGCCTTTTCTAAGCTGCCTAACAAATTGGTGAGGCACAAAGCCTTTCTTTGTATCTTCCCTAGAAACATCTCTGTGCCATTGAATGTTTCCAAGTGCAAATGTCTAGACACCTGCAGTGTCCTCTGGTTGCTCTGGGGTCTCAGGCTCTGCTCTGTTGCTGCCTGAATTTTTAACAAGACTGTATTTGCATTGAGTTTTCTGCAAAAAAAAGTTTTCTGCATTGAGTTTTCCTTAAGGTTTGGTCTTGGAACTGGAGGTAGCCTCCAGTCTCTGCCAGCCTTTGTAGACTGCTCAGAAGGGAAGATCCTTCTGGGGTTACTGGAAAGGATCTGCCTGACATGGGTGAGTCAGATCCGTGTATGGTTGGTGTTTCTTTTTGTCTAGAGGAGACAAATGGCAGCGTTGCTGTCCCTTGTGCCCTGTGTACATAAGTGGAGGACAGAACATGGGCTGAGTGCCTGGCTAGGAGACTTGATTTGGTGTGTGGTGGTGGCTGGGAGCCTCTTGCTGGTTTGAGTGGTGGAGGGAGGAGTGGCTGAGATGGAGGCAGTGGCCACAGCCATGTATGGCAAGGCAAATTTGGGAATCCTTCAGCTAAGCTGTTATTTGAACCAAAGCATTTTCTGCATTGTAGCTCTTCAAAACTGCCTGGGCTCCTTTCTAGTTTCATTTTATTCTTTGCTAAAGGGCGTTAGAGCTTCTTTTTGTCTTACAAGAGGTAGGAGAAACTTGTCCTTTTAATTGCAGCTTTGCTCCTCCTACATAAACCCAGAATACCTTAAAAAGAAAACAAAACAAACAAAAAAAAACCCCAAACCAAAAAAAGAGCAGACAAATGTATTCAGCCACCCACCCATTTCTCTTTTCACTGGGGTGATGCAACAGCCAGCTATGGAAGTGAAGAACTGTGCTCATTTAGGGTGGAACCTTTAGGTAGACTCATCTAATAGAAGTGAGGGGGTTTGTGTTGGGTTTTATTTGATGCACAGCTCACATGGTTCACACAGCAGCTGTGCTGTATAGCAGAAATGAAACTTAAAGCTCACTGTTGTCACTAGCAACCAAAGAAACTTTAATTTTGTGTTGTTTCAACTTGTAATGGCTTTCCTGAAATATCAGAAATGTCCAGTATTGATGTGTTTTGTTTGAGGTCAGATGTGGGTTTTGCCACTCATTGCTATGGCCTTTGCTATGGCTTTGCTTACTAAATTTGCAGTGTGGATGTGAAAACAGTGAGTGTGCTCCTGGGCTGTGCAGAGTGCTTCTTATGAACTTAGGGAAGATTCGAGGTCACTGTGTGAGTGCTGTTTGTCATGTTCAAAAAACTGAAGGCAGTCTGCTGTGGGTGCAGGCAAGGTCTTCTGAGCTGGTGAAGTGATTGCAGAGTCTTCTGCAAAGAGGAAGAAAAGGGGAGAACTCAGCCAGTTTAGACTAGCAAATTGAAAGCAAAAAGAGGATCTGATTGATGTCTGCAGATGTCAAACACTGAGGAGGGAAACAAAGCTGTCAAGATGTTGGTTAAGATTAAATGAGTCTAGACTGGCCATGGGTACAGTTAGACTGGAAATTAAAAGGCGGTTGCTAAGCAGTAGAGCAGCCTGGAACAGGAGTTTCTGGACCAGTTTGTCATCAGAGGAGCAGAGGGAAGAACCCCTTAGCCCTGAACACAGAGCTGGTCAGTCCTTGAAATGGTGCCAAGGGAGTGGTGCTTGTATAGCAGGACCCTGCTATTGCCAGTCTTTCCTGGGTTCCTCTTTCACTTGAATCCCACTTTGCTTCATTGTCTGGGTTGTCTGTGACAGAAAACCACTTCTGTTCTGATGGTAAACAACACAAAAAAGGGAAGTGTTTACAAAAAAAATGCAGATTTCAAATTAAGATGGTTCATGACTTCTTTTGCCCATGGTCTGCACTCAGTGACACCTACTTCAGTCCAGAATAACCAGATTTAAATTGCTTATAAAAGCACAATTAAACCCCTTTGCTATAATAGAGAAATTATTGCAACACCAAGGGTATTCACTGGTCACAGTCCTCCCAGGAAGGCTTAACCAGGCTGATACAAACTTTGGGTTTCTCTTTATTCTTTGTATGGCATGGGGACATCCCCTCCATTAACAAGACCTTGGCAGAAAAGATATTCATATATATATATAAACCAGTTTTTATATATATATATATATATATATATATATATAGTAATCACTTATTCAAAATGTCATCCTGCAGCCATATTTAAAAATTTATGGTTCAGGGGCATGGTAGCACAAATGCCCAGTTTGCAATTACATGGAAACCACATCACATGTATCACAGTTACAGCCCAGACTCTTAAAATGTGGTGTTAATGGTTCATGTTATAAAAAACAAAACACAACTCCGTGCCATGGAGATCCTGGATACATAATGACCTGTAGGGCCCGACTTTGGGAATTTTTCAAGAGCTAGCTGTTTTGAGGCCTCTTACCATTTATCAAGGGCAAGTCAAAGCCTGATCCCATAAGATCAGGACAGGCTGGGGCTGACTGGCAGGGCAGTAGCCCAGCTGGAAGGCAGACAGAGCTTATGGTAGGTGCCAGGTTCAGTCTGAGCCAGCAGTGCAGCCCCATGGATTGTGAGCCAGGCTGCTTCAGGAACTTGAGAAAGTCATTATCTGTTCTGCCTGGCACTGAAGAGGGTGCACTGACACAGGGGTGTCCAGTTACAGCCTCTCCCATCCCAGTTCAAGAGGAAATCATGGAAACTCAAAAGGAAGGCTCTTAGAAGCACCTGAGATGCTGCTGCAGTTTGAGGACAGAACACTTAAAGGGTCTGAGAATTTGGCTGGATCCGGAGCCTTTTGAATTCTGTTTCTTTTACAGTATCCCACCCAAAACAGCAAACTCTTCCCCTGACTTAAGCAGCCTGAGGGTGGCTTTAACAGCCTGGGTGGGACAGGTCCGTGCTGCACGGTGTGATGTCCTGTAGTGCCAAGAATGCAGCATTATTCCAGCATACCCCATCCCTGGAAGTGTCTAAGGCCAGGCTGAATGAAGCTCTGAGCAACCTGATCTAGTGAAAGGTGTCCCTGTAGAGGAGAGGAGAGTTGTAAGTAGATGATCTTTACCATCCCTTCCAACCCAAACCATTCTATGATTAGCTGAGCAGGCACAAGTACGCAAAACAGCAATTACCCAAGTTCATCTATACTGCTGCTGCTTCTGCTTGCCTATTTGAGAGCTGGCTGAGGTTTTTCTGCGCTTACATCAGCCACTGATGGTTTTCAGAAAGGTTTTCTGTTCTCTTGTGCTGCCTCTGCGCTCAGTATGAGCCTGCTTTAGTCTCAGCTGCAGCTTAAGTGATGCCCTCCAGCAAGGGCAGCTTTATTTGCCCAGGGTGGGCTGAGGCTGCCTGACCTCCAGGCAGCCTCCTCGCTCCATCAGGGCTGAATCCTGCAGCCACTAGGTGGTAGGAGCTGCAAGGGCTGTCTCTGCCTGCTGTGGGTCACAGTTTTCAGAGCGTAAAGATGAAATATCAGCAGCTCAGTGGGCTGGCAGAGGCTGGATGTAGCCATCTGTGTGCTCAGCACTGGCCTGGGCAGTTTTGGACTTGCACCTCTGGATTTCTTTCCTGGGAAAGGCGAGGAAGGAGTCCAGATTCTCCATTGCAGGGGGCAGTGTAAATCCTGCTTCAGCTGCATTTGTGGGAGGTCTTCCTTGCTCACCACCTCTCTGGTTTTTTTAATTTTAATTTTTTTTTCTAATTGAAGGCCTTACCTTGGGATCTTTCCACCTTGCCTAAGCCATTTACCTCTGCTTTTTCCAGTGCTTTAGAATAGTTCTTTGGTGTCAGAGAGGATTATGCTTCTGCTCCGGTAATCTGTGAGTTGCTGACAGGTGCTGGGACCTGTGGATAATTGTGAATCCTGCATTAGGTGTCACAAGCACCAAAAACTGTTTGTTTCTGTTTACCTGACACTGGTGTCATCCAACACCTCAACAATACTGTCCTAGAAGGGGTGAAAGAGGCTGTATGTATAAATAGCTAAATCAGTAATTTAATCCTGAGGAATGTGAATCCTGGAATGTTTTAATTAAAATCAGTTTGCAGTAAGTAGGTCCTGTCTTCTTTGGAGTTTAGGAGCCATCCTTCCTGCACAGGTGGTTTGCTTTTAAGTCCTTTTGTCTCCACTCATATGCATGAGAATGAAGAGGGCTGGGGGAAGATGGGCTTCCCATGCAACTACTGTGGAATTGCTTGTGGGTTTTATGTTTATTGCCCTTACCCTTTTCTCATGACCAAAGGGTCCTTGCGGGGACTGTCCCCCAGGCAATGCTGTTCCCAGTACTGTCCCTATCAGCCAGCCTGATCGTTATATGGATTTGCTTGCCCTCTGGCTCTGCTGACAGTTGCTGAGGCTCAGAGCCTGCCCCTGTTGTTCCAAAAATAGTGAGACACCAGAACTTGGCAGAGGGATGTGATTTTCTATAACGAGCGTCCTTCGAGATAATAACGAGCAGGGGTGCTATTTAAGCCAGGCAGGACTGGCCTGGGACTCCAGGACAGTATAATCATGGAACTGGTCCCATTTTACTAGGCAGCCTGCTGCTTGGCATGCAGCTTTTTGTCCCCATTACTGGCTTAGGGCTGATGTCGTGCTCTCAGCGTGGAAGGGGAAGGCTTCTCCACATCTCCACTGGCTCTTGGGGCACTCAGGCAGTTCTCTCAGCGTGGTCATCTTGTCATGGGTCACCCGCTTGTTTGGAGAGATGAGCCTGTATTTCACCTCCTGGAAGTGTTAGAGCTGACCTGGAGCCTTCAGCAGGGGCATCATTTCCAAGTGAGAGCCCACAAGCCAAAGTGGTGGGACTGAGAGGTGGCAGCTCACCCACCCCTCACCCCCAGGTGCCACCAGGGAGGTCTAAGTGCCCTTGCATGTCCGGGGGACTCCTCGGTCATGGTCCCCCCAGGGGATCTCCAGCATCAGCCTGGTTGTTCACCAGCTGCTCCAGTGTCACCAGATGGGTAGAGCACAGGGGAAAGCCCGGTGTGGTGGAGGTGAGGGAGGCTGGAGAGGCAGTGACAGCCTTTCCAGGGCTGTGGGAGATGAACAAGTGCCCTGCTGCAGACTCTGCAGTGTGCTGGTGGGCGTTCAGGAAGCAGTGAGGCCTCTTTGATGTTCTCTCTGAAAGGCACTGGGAGGGAGCCCCTTGGGAGCACAGAGGATGGCTTTGATCCACTCCCAGGCTCTGAACCCTCAGCATTCCCTCTGTGGCACGTTGTGGAGGCACAACTCCACGTGTGCATTCACGTGACAGCCAAATGCACGTTTTGGATGCTTTTCTGCAGGTATTGAGACTTTTATTCTTGAGAGTTGACACCCGTGTTAGCTCCAAGCCACTCTGCTGGAAGGCTCTGCAAGTCAGGCCTGAGGGAACTTGAGTTGTTCTTTACCTGGGGTGGCAGGTTGGTTTTTGAGGGGTTTTCTTGGACAAGGAGGTTCAGGGGAATTTCCTCTCTCCCCTTACACTCTCCAGCGCAGATCCCGCAGGTGCGTGCACAGTGGTGCCCTCACGTCGCCTTTGCGACCGCAGCAAGGACAGCCAGTTTCTGCTTTCCTCTGGCTCCTGTCTAGCACAGAATAAAGGCAGACTGGTCGAAAGTGCATCTTCCTGTGGTTTGGCAGCTTTCACATCCACCAAAAGCCCCTGATGTGTTTGCTGGCACGCCGGTTGCAGTTGTCAGCGAAGCTGACGCGCGAGGCCTGCGCGGCCTGCTCGGAAAGCCTCGTCTTTGACATCTGCAGTGACACCTTGCAGTGGTCGTTTCCTTGCAGGAACATTTGAGGCCGGGTTTTTTTGGTTTTTTTGGTTTGTTTTTTTTTTTTTTTATTGCAGGCAGGAGGTGAAACAAGATCAGGCTGACGTTTCTGACTCTGATCTGTGAACTTTGCTGGAGGTCCACGCTTGGGCTGCACACTGAGGTGGTGTGAGCTGAGGTGAAAACACGAGCTGGGGGTTTGGAAGGGTCGGCTGCCGTTGTTGTGTCAAAGCTCCCCAGTGTCGCTTTCTGTCCCCAGATGGTCAAGGGACTTTGGATATTTGCATTTTCATGAAGCTGATACAAATTCCTGTCTCCATCTGCAGTGGCTTGGTGAGAGACTGTAGCTTGGACAAACCATCAAGCTCAGTGCAAGGGCAGCCAAGTGTGTTGCCTGTGGTTAGCCACAGTATGTGAAACTAATATTTTTTGTCCTTAAAGTTAAGGAAGTTGTGGCATAAAAAGAGATCAAAATGGAAGCAGCTCTCAAGCAGCCCTGAGCAAGCAGGTGCCAGTCACTATTGAGGAGGAAGGAAAAAAAAATACAAAGGCAGTCTAAGCTCAGAGAAGAGGTAACTAACTGAGGTGTGAGCCAGTGGTGCTTTAGGTTTCAGTATCTTTGAATCCATATTGCTTTCCAGGTGATGTTTAAGGTGATTCACAAATCCTCACAGCAAGCTCTTTCCAAGTAGGTTTTGGGTGTTTTGGCACTCTTAATTTTTGTGAAGACCTCGGCTGAGCTTGTAGAAGTCTCTAGCCTTCTCTAGCCCTGCCTGAGCCAGCAGGTATTGCAGAGCTCAGTATTTTGTAAAGTAGGAAGGGCTGTTGTAGGTTGGTCACTGTAAACTGAAAAGACCAATTTTAGTAGCCTTTTTGAAGTGAGGGCTGTAAGAAAAGCATGATATTTATAGGGCTATTCTCTTCTGTGACACCAAGATACCAGCAGCCAGCTGAGGGGTGCAGATGGCCTATAAATCTTTGATTAACAGGTAATGTCTATAGTGTCATACACTTTAGTTCCTTATTTCTCAATTTATTCCCCTCTAAGTTCAGTCAGTCCTTTGAATTTTTTAAATCTTTCAGGTGGGAAAGAGTATTTAAGTAGTTTTCTTTGCCATTTTAAAAGGTCTGGGAGGGAAGATTTTGTGTTGCTTCTTCTTTCAATTTGTTTTGTATCCTTTTAATATTTCATTTTAATGATGCTCAGAGTGTGTTTTTTTAATTTGGATTGAAAAACAGACATTTATTGTACATAATGCGTTGGCTTATCTGAGTTTTGGGTTTTTTTCTAATTTGGGTCTGGTCTTGTTTCAAATGGAGCAGATACAGGTGAGCAAGATAATCATCTTTTTGCACATAGGCTGTGCAAAAGTTTCTAGTGAAAAGATGAGCTAATGGTGTAACACTGCTGTGAATTAGGCTGCCTTGCAGGGAGGGGATGAGGAGGAAGGATGTCTGGATGGTTCAGTTGAATGCCCCAGAAGATGCATTGTTCCAGACAAATAACTGAATTTGCCTGTTACCAAAACTCTCCAGCATATGAGCTTGAAATTTCCAAGTGGTTAAGAAAATAGGGACAGGAATTTGGAGGATGCAGTTAGATTTAGGCTTGTTTGGTTTTTTTGGTTTTTTTTTTTTCCCTGGGGCAAGTGGGAACCCACAACTCCCCTCAGCTCATCCTGGTTTGTGGTTGTCATCGTTGAGCTCCTCTGGAATGAGCTCGGTGTTGATGCTGCACTGTGCACTGAGTGCCAGGGCCACCTTCACCCCAAGGGACCCGGCAGAGTTTATTTATGCAAATGGCAAGAGCCAATTTGTGATTCTCTGGGCGATGTGTGCTCACTGTCAGAGAGCAGAGCGTGATAATGAGTGATAATTGCCTCGTTGACGTGGTTGTGACAGTGGTTGGTGACTATTAGGGGACCTGAAAACAAGCCCGCTGTTTGGAAGCGACCTGAAATTCTCAGAAATGTATTCACCAGCTGCCCAGCCTGGAGGAGACACCACATGCACCTTATGCCCATTCTGCCTTA
This sequence comes from Brachypodius melanocephalos, assembly GCA_013398615.1. Lineage (NCBI taxonomy): Eukaryota > Metazoa > Chordata > Aves > Passeriformes > Pycnonotidae > Brachypodius > Brachypodius melanocephalos. The sequence continues at coordinate 44,360,357 of VZSR01000520.1, read as the reverse complement.
ATTTTCACTGCGCCACCCTTCTAGCTTGAAAAACCACCCAAAACCAGCAGAAGAAACCTTCCCTTCCTTAGCCTTTCAGCTGCATCACACAGTGAGCCCTCATCTGGGTAACCCCAGGGCTGTGAGTGCTGTCTGTGGCTTGGTTCCCTGAGGCAGAAGTGGTTCCTGGGGCTGGGGAGCACTTCTGCAGCCACTGAAGCAGGGAGGAAGAGCAGCTCAACAGAGCAGCACTGCTTGGTGAGCAGATGGCTGTGAAACCTGCTGCCTTTCTGTCTGGGTGGCCTGGGCCACGTGCATGGGGTTCCATCTGAGCCAGCATGGGGCAGAGGTGTTCCTTGATGCAGTTGCTGGGATTTGAAATCCAAGGACCTGAAGTCAAAATCTTGGCCTGGCATCAGTCGCTGCCTTGCTCCACTGCAGTCAGGCGAGAGTGGCTTTGTCTGGAAATTTGGGGCTGAGCTCACTGGATCTGCTCCTGTGCTCACACACATGCTTGTGCAGGGGTTGTTGTGGTGAGGCTGTTCACAGGACTCCTGTGATCCTCCCTGGGTTTGAAACCATGTGTAACCACCCTGTTCTCCTTAACCCGTGGAGCTGGGAGCAGCAGGTAGCTCGTGGTGGTGCAGGGCTGCCCTGGTCCAAGGGTGGGTATAGAGGGGAGGCATTCCAACAAGAATTCATAGAATCCATGTACTCTGTGAAGGGCTGGACATGGAATCATAGACTATGCTGAGTTGCAAGGGGCCCATCAACACCACTGAGTCCAGCTCCTGGCCCTGCACAGCACCATCCTCAAGAGTCTTATCCTGTGCCTGAGAGCATTGTCCAAACCCTCCTTGAGCTCTGCCAGGCTTGGTGTTGTGACCACTGCCCTGGGGAGCCTCTTCCAGTGCCCAACCAACCTTTGGGCAAAGAACTTTTTCCTAATATCCAGCCTAAACCTCCCCTGACACAACTTCAAGCCATTCCCTCAGGTTCTGTCACTGGGCACCAGAGTGGTCACTGCCTGCCCCTCTGCTTGCCCACATGAGGATGTTGAAGAACCACAGTGAGGGAGGGGAAGCATTTCCAACAGGAATTCGTAGAATCTGTGGGTGCTGTGAAAGGATGGCTATGGAGGGGAGGCATTTCCAACAGGAATTCGTAGAATCTGTGAATGATGTGAAGGGATGAGTATGGAGGGGAGGCATTTCCAGCATGAATTCATAGGTGCTGTGGAGGCCTGGGTGTGGAGGATGGGCATTTCCTCACAGAGCAGCATCAAAGAATGGGGCATGACTGTGTAAGTCCTACAAAGATAAATACTCAGTTACAAACCTATTTCATATTTCTCCTGTGGATCCTGTGCTCTGCAGTGCCTTGACCCATATACAGATGGCCACTTGCACTGCGGGGGAGTTGGACATGTGGCTTTCTGGAGCCCAGTACTGAGAAATTATGGTTTATTTGCTTGCTCTCAGCAAGACCTAGGGCAGATTTGCTTTGTGTGGGGGTTGTGGACCACGAAGGGAGAACATTGGGAACACTGAGAGAGCCTGCCAGCTCTTGTAATTATCTTGTAATAATTTGCTTGCAAGCTCCCTAAGCCCTGCTACTCTTTTTGGAAACAATAACGTTTCTCTGGGAAGCAGTGACACAGCTGTCTCTGTTTGGGGATGATTTGGAAAGCCTCCCCTCTGCTCTGCAAAGCATAAACCACCAAAACAGGGAAAAATTACTGTTTTCTTGGGGAAGCCCTTTGGCTTCAGTGAACTCAGACTGAGCCCAAAGCTGATTTTCTAAGGAGTTGTGTGCACGAATTATTTCCAAAAAAAAGCTTCAATGCAAACTAAATGGAATTCTTGAGCCAGGCTGATTTTTGTTTTTTTTTTTTTTTTTGGGGGGGTGGGAGAAATTGGACCCAACAATTGTGATTGTTGATAAGGTCCCAGGAGGTCTTTGGTCTTGTGTGGGTTGTACGTGGACATCAGCTATTACTTTTAAGTAGAAGAGGGTAGAAGCTGACCATCACACTGTCCTTTTTGGGCATAGGGAGAAAAAGGATGCTCTTTAAATAAAATCTGGATTATTTTCTTTTCTTCCCCTGTGTTGACAGAGAGAAAAGGTATGAGGATCCAAAACAGCTGGTAGAGCTGGTGAGGACAAAGGGCTAAAGTGATGCTTGGGATGGATTTCAGCGTTTGCAAGGGACAGTAACCATTGTGTGGATTATCCTTCTCAGCAGCTCTTGCAGTCAGGGACTTTCCCCTAAGAAAATGAACAAATATAATGGGTATGTGGAGCTGCTGTCAACCACTGCTGTGCTTCCAACAACCCCTGCCCTGCTAACAAAGGTGAACAAATAGGGATGGAAAACTGAAATTAAAAGAAATAATTTTTTTAAAGCCAAGAAAAATTAAAAAGCCTGCTCTCTTGAGTGAAAATTGACAGGATTAATCTTTACATGTAGTCCAGCCTTGAAATAAACCCGCCCAATCCCCTGGATTTTATTTCCTCCAAGTGTTTTGTTAATTTACAGTAACAATTGCTCTGAGAGTTTATTCATCTTGATCCCAGTCCAGGAATGGTGCAATGTGATTTCCTCCTGTGGCTGCCGCTTGCTGTGAAGCCTTTCGTGTCACTGTTTCCTGTTGACTCAAATGCTCCTTTTTTACCACGTCAGAGATACCAGATCAGGCAGATTTCTGGGCAAAGCACAATAGAAAAATAGACATGTTTTGAGTTCAGCATTGGCCCTGTCAAGAAACAATCCAGCTTTCAACTCCTCCTAAATCCCACTGGTAGTCCCCAAGAAAGGAGGAGACACATAACTGACTCTGAAGTCAGGTTAAATTTGCAAATGTCTGACCTATCTGCTGTTCTAAGATTTACTTTTCCTGGCCCCCTTTCTTAAGTTGTTTACTCAGTCTTACTCTTCTGGCTGCAAATTGTCTTCTTTTCTTCTTCTTCCTCTTTTTCTGTTCGTCTCCCTCCCTCTTGTCCCTCTTGTCCCTTCTTCTCCCTGCCCTTGCCTCCCTCTCTTTTCTCCCCTCTTCTCCCACTTGCCTCCAGCTCCCTCCTCTTTTACCCCTCTTTTCTTTTCCTTCCCTCTCTTTCCTTCCTCTGCTCTTTTCTCTCTTTTTTAATAGGATACCATGGTTTATTTTATTTCTTAATGATTCCTGGGAGAGTGGTTGGTCTTTGCAGTTTTAAAGGTGATGGTCTTCCTTAAGAGTAGAAATAGAAGGCCTTGCCTGCCTTTTAGATGCTTTTCCCCAAAGGATGGTCATTAGTGCTGATTTTCCATGTTTGTTGCCAGGCATGTAGCAGACCAGTGCACAAATGATGCATTATAAGCTAGTTGTAATACCCATCCTGCTCTTTTCTTTAGCAGCCCTGTGGGATTTCTAAGTGTTAGGAAACTGAGCAGACAATAAGTTAGCCCTCCTTAAAATAAATTGGAAAAAACAAATCTGGAGTAACTCAAAATTTTGTGTCTATGCTTGACCAGTGAAATGAGCCCTTGGGTGGGTGTGACCATATAACGTGCAGTTATACTTGCTCAGGTTTGCAGTTAGTCTGAAGCAAAAGCAATTTTTAGCAAAAAGCTGCTAATTCCATCGCAGCAGTGATGTCAATTTTAGAATCAGCTGTTTTGGTGTTACCTGAACATTTGAGAAAGAAGTAGTGTCTTTCTATAAGCATCATAGTAAAGACGAGTACAACCGGAAGTCTGAGGTGAGCCATGGAGTTTTGCCTGCTCTGGAGAAACTGGACATACATATATTAAGATAAGATGTGTTAATTTTGTTTCCCTGAAGGTCACCTTTAAGGAAAGAGTAGAAAATCCCTGTGTGTTCACCTAAGTGCATGCGTGTTTATACAGGCATATGTATCACTTACTTAAATATACACACCATCCCTCACCAGGCTGCTGGTAAATTAAATTGCTTCCTGTTGGGGATCTGGCAAGAGGGATTTCTTTTTAAGTATGGGCTCGAGGAGATGCCTGGACAAGCTGGGCTAGATAAGCATGTGTCATGTGGAGAGATCAGCAAGGAAGGAGGTGGGAAAGAATAATAAGGAGATGTAAAAGCCAGCCCGACTGGCAAGGCAGAGGTGGTACCTGTGCTGCAGCTGGAGAAACAGGCAGGCACAGCACAGCCAGACTGAGTTTAAGCATCTGCAGTGAAGATGTGGCATTAGAGGGCTGATGTGGGCTGAAGAGCCAAGGCTGGTGATGGGTTTGCACAGTTGGTGCTGCTCTGGCTCAGACTGCTGCCTAAACAAGCCAGCTCAGGTGTTTTTCAGTGCCTTCTCATAAAGCCAGAGTGAAACAATGGGGTGGTGGTGTTTATGTGGACTGGAGATAGCATTCAGCACATGGCCTTGGTGCTGCAGTAGCGCTGTGAGAGTGCTGAGAGCAGTGGTGAGGCTGCACCCCAAATTCTGCATTCTGTTTGGGACCCTCACTGCAGGAAGGACATTGAGGTGCTGGAGTGTGTCCAGGGAAAGACAGCAGAGCTGGGCAGGGGTCTGGAGCACGATGAGGAGCAGCTGAGGGAGCTGGAGAGGCTGATGTTGGCGTAGAGGATGCTCAGGAGGGACCTTCTCTCTCTACAGCTCCCTGACAGGAGTGTGAACCCAGATGAAGGTCAGGCACTGCTTTTAGGGAACAAGGGACAGGACAAGAGGAAAGTTGCAGCAAGAGAAGTTTCGATTGGATATTAGGAACAATTTATTCACTGAAAGGGTGGTCAAGCTGCCTGGAACAGTCTGCCCAGGGCAGTGGTGGAGTCACCATCACTGGAGGTATTTAAAAGACATGTAGATATGTGGCACTTTGGGGACATGGTTTAGTGGTGAGCATGGCAGAGTTGAGTTACTGGTTGATGGTCTGTGGTTTTCCAGCCCAGATGATTCTATGATTTAATGATCTTTACCTTCTGGAAGGTGCCCAAAAGGAGCTGTTGGGCATAGCCCAGGTTGGCTGTGCAAAGCAAGCTGTCCTCATGTGTTACAAGCCATTTGCTTTCCTGCTCATGTCCATTGAGGAATGAGGGAAATTCTGGTTGTTTTTCTTCTGCCGTGTGCATCTCAGGATGTTAATATCAGTAGTCATTTCAAGCTGGCTGGCTGCCAGAAAGTGGAGCACGACTATGCTTATCCTCTTAAACCTAGAGAGGCTTTAAAAGTAGCTTGTAGATAATTAACATCCGACCTGAGAAGAGGCTTGTGGGAAACCATTAAAAGCCTGACTGGTCTCAGTTGAATTCTATGCCTGTTTTCCAATCTGCTTGTTCCTGATATTCAGAGAAAAACTGAAACAACAAATACTGAAAGTCCTGAAACAATTGCTCAGAGAAATTTTTGAACTCTACTGCAACAATTTCCGGGTTTATTTTTTCTGCCAAATCTCTCTGTGTCCTTCCTCTCACAATCAAGTGAACACATGAGAAACCCCTACTCACTGTTGAGCACACAGCTTAAGCAAGTGCCTCCCTATCTGTAGGCTTTTGCAAAAGCCAGAACAAAGCCAAAAAAGAAACCTCAGAGACCAACAGTGGTGGTTGATAAAGCTCAGCTCATTAAACAAGTTACTTTTCTGCTCAGCAGAAACTTATTTATACTTCATCCTTATCAGTTCCTCTATTGCCCAGAGGTGTCTGCAGGTTAATCAGAGGAAAGCTGGAACCTGAGGGCCCAAAAAGCAGCTGCCATGTAAATGTATGGCAGGAAATCCCATCCTGGAAAACAGCCCACATTCTCCAGAAATAATGTTGGGATATCCTCGAGACAGTGTTGTGCTCTTTTGGTGAAGCTGCAGTCTGGTTATGTACATTGTGTTGTGGAGCAGCTTTCCCCAGAGATAGGAGGTGTTTACTAGGGATTTTTTGCAGAGTTCTCTTGTGCCACTCAGCTCAGAGAGTATTGATGAAGGAGTGTCATACCTTGGTGATAGAGGCTAAGCATAATTCAGAGACACCCAACGGGAGCTGATTACTGATGAGCACACACTTACCAACGTGCCCAATCCACATGTGAGCATGTTTCATTCACAACTGGGGTCAAAACTTTTGGGAGGAGTGCAGGGCAAGGAGGAACTAACAGGTGTTCCTGCAATTGATTTGATTTTCCCTAAAAAAAATCAGCCTTTCCCCCCACGCACAATCTCAGCTTACTTAATCTGTTTTCGTTTGGGAGATAATAGTTTAACTAAGATTTTTCCAAGACTGAGCGAGGTTGTGATTGATGCTGTTGATGTTTGTTGTGTTTGCCTGTGTGTAGGATCGCCTGTTCTTTGTGATGGAGTTTGTCAACGGCGGGGACTTGATGTTCCACATCCAGAAGTCGCGGCGCTTCGACGAGGATCGGGCCCGGTTCTACGCTGCAGAAATTATTTCAGCCCTCATGTTTCTCCATGGAAGAGGCATCATCTACCGGTGAGCTCTGTGCATTCATTGCTTCCCTTTGTCTGAACCCCACGGCTGAGATGAGAGCTGAAGTTTTCTGCTGGAATAAAGAAGTATCACTTGCTGCCCTCACCAGGAATGAGTTGTCAGCTGGGATCACAATACCCCCACATTCCCCCTGGACATTGGCTGAGGTGCACCACTTTCCAGGAGGGAATGAAATTTCTGGGCAAGCATTAAATGAAACCTTAAACCTTCCCAGATGTTCTGTGAGACGAATGTAGAGATCTGTTGCTTTGGCCACTGTGTGCCATGTTATTTCAAGGCTGATACATGCTGGTCACACCAAAGCCTCTGCTTCCTGTGGGTAGCTGCTGTGTTTAAACCCTATCTATTTCACATACCTGTTCAGTGCCACTCACCTCAGCCACTAAAAGTGTTTTCATTCCTGCCGTGGTCCTACAGCAGGAATTTTTCCTTCCTGTCCATGTCTGGCATCTTTGTGTTTGCAGCAGGATTGGACCATTGTGGCTGCCATGCATCAGCCTCCCCTCGGGGTCTCAAGGCTGTTCTCAGGAAGCTATTTCCCATACATAGCTCTCCTTTTTTATTTGTCATTTTTTTCTGTACTCGGGGGGGCAGTTTGGTTTTATTTTTTCCTTTCTGTGCTGCTGAAGTGCTCCCCTGTCAGCTCAAGCATAAAGGCATAGAGCAGCCAGCATGGATCAGAGCCAGGCTGCTGTGCAGAGCCCTCCCGAGGCCAGCATCACCTTTTGACCAGCATCCTCCCTCATGCCCCAGAGGCAGGGCAAGGCCTCTTCTGGGATGGAGCAGGACAGCTGGAGCAGGGAGGTGTCAGCACTGAGACAGTCTGGTGGTTCAGAAAGATTTTTTTCTGCCATACTTCACAGAACACCTCTGGCATCCTCGTGCCCAGAGTGCTGGGGAGGAGGAGCAGGCTGTTGTTTTCTTTGGAATGCTGTTACCTGGAATCCAGCAGCAAAGCAAGCATTTTTGAGCATGGTCTGCTGTAGCCCTGCTCAGTCCCACTTGTGGCATGCCAGCACTGCAAAGAATAATGTCAAGTCTCTCTTTTTTGCTGCTTGGTTACAGTTGTACTGCTGGGATCCAGAGCTGGGTGCAGGATGGGACCAGTCCCAGTTCAGCTTTGTTAATGCCATTGGGTTGGGCCAAACGTCATCTAATTTGGGACTTTACACAGTTTAACCCAGTCAGTAGGACATCCTCCCATGACAGATAAACTCAGGTTTGAACTCATAAAAACCAGAATAGCTGAAGACTAAAGTGGCCAAAGGGCTGGGAGCTGTGCAAAGGGGCACTTTCCTATCTCATGGGGAGATGATAGGATCAGTCAAGTAAAAGCAGCTTCTCTGTCTCTCCCTATCTTGAGCTCCAGTAAGAAGCAGATGGTCAGGTGAGGACAGAGAATATTAAAATATTTTTAAATATGAACTCATGTGACATATATGGCACAGTGAAATAGAGAAGGAGTGTCATTTTAATATCCTCCATGTCCTGAGAGCCTGAAGATGACTAGTGATATATACCCTATGTATCAAGCTCCTAAAGCACAGTGATTGTCTGTATAGAATAGCAAATCTCCTTACTCTACAGCTGGATTTCAGTCTAATTCTTCCCTTGTGAATAATGCCAGCCACTGAGGAGAGACCCTGCCAGATAATTACGCAAATGACATTATCCCTAAAATAGTGACATCCAGTAGTCACTGTCAATTGTGCACCAGCAGAACTGGGTCTGTGCATAATGTAATGCCCTGTGCTTACAGCTCATCCTGCCTGACCCAGTCTGCTGCCTGTCACAGGGCAGGAGTAACTGATCCCTCTGGGTTTTGGCACTCTTCAGTTGCTGCTGTAATTCATGATAGAAATTGGAGGAGTAACTGGAAAGCTCCTCAAACAACTGCACAGGCTTTGATCTTGTTGAGAAACTGGTTGAGCTGTGGAGTCAGGTAGCTTCAGCTGCACGGGGCAGATCTGCAGGGGGGTGGGTGACTTGATTTCTTGTAGTTAGTTTGGATTCTGGAAGATGTTAGAGGAGAGAGCTGCCGGCTGGGGCTGTACTGAGCTGAGGTTGCTTCCACTGGGTCACAAACACCAGGCTGTGGGAGGGAGTGTGCAGGATAGAAGGGGATACTCTGAATGGAGTCACTGCACTTGTGTAAGAGAGTTTGGATCAGATTTTGTGATAAGAATGTGAGTGCTTGCTTAGGGAGCAGGGGGCAGAGACACCAGAAATAGCCTGAAAGGGTTTTACCACAAGCTTTTCAAGGTGTCTTCTTTCTGGGTTTCCACTGTCAGTGGAGGAAGAGAGTTGCTGGCCTGGAATACTCTGTGTCATTTGTTTTTCTTCTGGGCTTAACTTAATAATACTATACTTTCCCTTGCCTCCTTCAAGACTGAGCAGTTCAGGAAAGAATCTGGATTTACCAGTGCAATGAGTGTTCTGGTAAGACAAGTTGCATTTACCACAAGTGCCGCCAAAAGCTGAATTTTCTCTTCTTTGAAATGCTGGAGAGGTTTGAGAGACAGCACTGAGAGTTCATCAAGGAGTAGCTGAAACTTGTCATTGTGGCCTGGCAGGACAGTGCTGGTGGCTGCTAAAATCAGGTGTTCATCGATTCCTTTTTCAGCTGCACACAAGTAATTTCAAATAGCTACAGAGCAATATTTTTGCAGTTGCTACTGTAAGTCCCTGTGCATGGGGTTCTGAGGCAGATGATGCATTTTGGCTATATGTGATTTTTAATTTTAAAACTGAGCTAACAGCTGGATTGGCTCTCTCATGGGATAGTTTTCATGATTCAACTGAAATTTCCAGTGAGTTTGCTCCTCATTTTGAGGAAACTCCTTTTTTTGTTACTAAGCTGTGACCAGAATAAGAGTCCCATAAACATGCATTGTATGTATTTGGGACCCTTTTAAAGGAGAAGAGCTTTCGGTTTCAAAAACCTTTATTTTTTTCTCTTCATTTACATCACTACAAAGGAGAGATGGCTTTCTGGCCTTATCAAGGAAAGATCTCTGTCTTGCCCTGAGCTGAAGTTTAGCTGTCAACTTAGCAGCACCTATTTATAGTTGCTTCCTGAAAAAAAAAAAAAAATCAGCAAGTACTGTGGGGTTCCTTAGCTCATCATACAGGGGAATGCATCCAGACATGAAAACAATCTTTTTACGTGTCACATCACAGTGTATTGTACACCTCTAACCACAGAGGAGTAGGACAAGCACATATTTAGGATCAGCTCCTGTTGGATGCTGCCAGGAACGTATTAGGTAATAATCATGGTTATTGTAAATAAAATCTTTGCTCAGAGTGATATTTGTGCACTGCTGCTTTCTCTAAGGTTATTTCTAAAGGAAATTACTGTGCTGGGATCTCTTGCAGAGAGGTAGGTTGGTTTATCATTTTTTCTGATGTCTGTACATGCTGTTTTTCTTGAGGCAGCTCTTGCCGACTTTCACTTTCCAGTTCAGCAGTTCCCAGGGTAGGGGAAGCATATTTTGGCTTCTGTGCATGCCAGAAACAAAACAAAGCAGTGTATCTGAGCAGAAATGCGTTGTACTGTGGTTTACTCAGTACAAGGGAGCTGGTCTACTAAAAAGCAAAGAGATAGTGGATGACTATAAGGGCTTTTTGTTTTTTTGTTTTTTTTTTAAAGCAGGACATTTCCTTTGTGTGGCACTACTGTAAAAATGGCTGGTCGGCCCTGCTGCCCTCAAATTCAGCCCTTGGCATAGGCTGCTCTACAGCTTTGGGCGTAGGTGGATCCACGTGCCAAGCTCACCTACCTGAGTATCGAGGGCAAATGTAAGATTATCCTTAAATTTGGTTGTTATGGAGTTGGATTTTTTTGGAGGAGAGGGCTTCAGGGTTTACAGTAAAATACAGTAAGACCTTTCTAAAGGCAACATAAAGCAGTCAGCCCAGCCTAGTGGCACAGCCCTTATCTCTGTGACAAACCTTTTTCTGTCTCTGCAAATGTGTCTCACTATCAGGATGCCTGGGCTGAGAGGATCTCTTTCCAGAACACACCTCCACTACCTGCAGGGGTGATACAGTATGCAGGACACAGTGTCAGCTGTACACCCTGTAATTCAGTGGTGGTTTTGCCAGCCTGAGGTGTAGAGTTGGACAACAGGGACACCTCCATGCCCCAGCTCACTGCTGAAGATAATGTAACTGACCAGGAGCCAGAGCAGCTTAAAGCCTGGTGACAAGGACTGGGTATTGGCTGGCTGAAGAACCTTGTTTCTATCCTGAGGGCTGGTGCTGGTCGGCTCATTTCACTGCCTTTGTGTCTGTATTGATATTTATGATGCAGCTGACCCCTCTGCAGGTGTTGGGGGTCTGCTGGTGCCCTATCACACTTCTGGATGTGGGATGGTGTGCAAAGAATCCCTGTGCTCTGGTGTGTTGGTCCTGTGACTAGATGATGTTCAATAGGAGGCATGGTCCTTTTGGAAGGCAAAAGATAATTATGCAGTTATCCAGATGAGAACATGGTGTGGCCTTGGAGCTGAACTCCAGCTCTTGGGCAGAAAAAGAGAAGCATATTAACAGGCAGTATTTACTCCTCTGTGTGTTACCTGAGAGCATCTCCTTAGTGCGTGGGGGACTTCTTATGACAGGGAAAAGCTTCCTCCTCTGGGATCTGGAAAGATTGCTGGATACTGGCCAGGTCTCTGAAATCATCGCTTTTCTGTGGTAGAGGAGACCCATCAGGTCTTCAGCTGTGTGTCTCATGACTGTTGGCTTTTATAGGGAATAAGCTTTTTGCAACAGGTTAATTCCCTGCCAATTCAAACAATGAGCCTGTGACACTTGAAGGAAGCTTTACATAAGCCTTTTACAGAGACTCGTTCTGCTGGAAAGACTCCTGTTAACTGAAACAACACTAAGGTTTCTTTCAGCAAAATCAATTAAAAATTATGTGCTGAAAGCAGAAGCTGAATTCCTTTCCTAATTATATACAGCCACTGTTAACAGAGCAACTTCTATCAGTATGCTGTTTGCTTTTTCCATGGGTCAGGAGAGTGTAGGCATGGGATTCCTCATGTTCACTCTTTGCTGGTTTTTTGTTTGTTGGTTTTTTGTTTGGTGGTTTGTTTTTTGGTTTTTTTTTTTTTTGCAACTGGTGATTTTGTTTATTCTCATCTCATGCCCTTTTTCACATTTGGAGCCAGATCTTGTTTCCCCTGAAGCCAAGGGGCTTTCCCCAGGGAGGTAAAGGAGCAGTTGAACTGGATCTGTGGCTGATAGCAGCAGTGCTCTGCAAGGCAAACTGCCTGGCTGGGGGGCTATCCAGGGATTACTGGTGGTTTGCTTAGGTGCTATGCATAGCTTTGTTTTCTTGGCAAATAAAGATAAGCCTTTGGTTCAATTAGGTGTTTTTAAGCTTTTCTGAAAGAGAAAGACCTTACAGCAGCCTGGAGACCTGATAGCAGCCTTCTAATGTCTGAGAGGGATCTACAAGAATGCTGGAGAGAGACTTTTTGCAAGGGTATGCATTGATAAGACAAGGGGGAATGGCCTTAAGCTGAATGCTAGATTGAGGTTAGATATTAAAAATAAATTCTTTACTGTGAGGGTGCTGTGAGGCCCTGGCACAGGTTGCTCAGAGAAGCTACGGGTGCCCCATCCCTGGAAGTGTTCCAGGGCAGATTGGGCAGGGAAGATGTCCCTGCCTATGGCAGGGGGTTGGAATGAGATGATCTTTAAGGTGCTTTCTAACCCCAACTGTTTTATTGCTCACTGAAAGTTGTTGCTTGAATGTGCTGCAGCCCATGCCTCTGTAGGTAATCTTTGCTGATTTAATGTGTTTTATGCCTCTCTTCCCCACGGATTCAGCTGTGTGGGCAGAGCTGTTTGCATCTGAGGAAAGGGTGGGAAACAGCTCAACCAGTGCCAGAATGGGTGTGAGTCTCCATAACCTCAGCTGTGGGATCTGCTCCCTGTAACTTCAAGAACTTTATTTGGGAGAGCTCCAAGTCTCAGTTCTATGTAGGATTGGGGCCCCAAAGACCAGAGTGGATATAAATGTAACCAGGGCAAAATGAAGGATGTGCTGTGTTCTGAGGGCAGCAGAAGGGATGAAATATAAGCTGATTATCTGGTGAATGAGTGGAGCAAATCAGCTAAAAGCTGCAAACTGGCACAGAATAGCCCACCAGCAGTCCCATCCCTACAACTGCTTAATGTAGAAGAGGAATTTTCAGGCTGGAGTCTCTGGAAACGCTTCATTCAGCTTTAGAAAACATAAAGGGACATCTCTGAGGGTCAGGAGTGTAGTAATGTCTGTAGCTATCTTATCTGACAGTCAACAGCTCATGTAGACTGATTTGTGCTTCTAGACAGTGCACCTTCCACAGAGTTTTCCACTCAGATGTGGTTGTTGCATGTTTGTGAGATGGGCTCTTTTACAGCCTCTGGCATGCAGTGCTTAAAGGATTGTTTCTCTGCACTTGATCAAATGGAAAGTGCAGAGAGGGAAAAAAAAAAAAAAAAACATCCCAGCCTCTCACGTTTCTATGTCATGTTTAATCAGTCAGAGTGCAGGACAGTTTAGTCCTGATTTACAGTTATGCTTACGAAGAGCAGTCCTGTTTTGAGATCCACATATCAGATCTCTGTGCCCCATTGACTCTACTGTATATCGTCTGTGAACTTTGGTGGAACTTTCCACATGACTAAGGACTACTGAATAGCCTACAGAAGTTGTTGGCTCTGCTAGTGTCTACTTTTCCTTTATGCTTATTTAAAGGGACTGAGTTGAAACCTGCAAACCCTGCACATAATGAGTCAGTATAAATCATTAAAAAACCCAGCTCGAAGGGGCCTCAAGAGTTTGTGTAGTTCATCCACCTGCCCCAAGGCTGGAGAAACTTTGCCTCAATGCCAGTCTCTCATGCTTTCACTCTTTTTGGTGTAGCAGCTATATTTGGATATAAAAACATGTGAACTCTTACAGGCACAGACTCATTTAGTGAATGCTTGCAATGAGAGCTCGATGGTGTTTGAGAATTCTGGTGCTGGTGCAAGAAAAATAAGCAGTACTGCTCATCTGTGGAGGGGATAAGTGATTAGATGTGAATTGAGTTCTGGCATTCCTTTTGTGACTAATGCATCCTCGTGGAGGCATTTCACAATTAAACAGCATGCAGATGCAATTAAGAAATAGCTATGTATAACAATTACAGACAAGTTTTCAAAGAAAGGAGACTTAGAAACCAGAATTAGGCTCAATCTTTTAAGTCCCAGAGCACTGGGGAATATTTAGATTAGAACTTTTGAAACTAAGAAATTTTTCTACAAAATACTGATTTTCTGTCCTTCCTGCTCTCTTCATTCTATTTTAAAGGCATAAAGGTCACCAGAAGGAGAAAACATAAAAACTGCAATATATTCTATGTTACTTAAAATTTATTTCTAAAAACTAAAGCTCCTAAATATTACTGTTATGTTTTTAGCCAGAACTGCTCATCTGACTTCTAACATGTTCCCTGATACCAAGGGCATTCAGGTAATATGATTTCATGAATTTTGAAAACATTTCCTCTGAGACCTCCAGAACTGCCCAGCGTTAATCCAGCAATTTTATTGATCTTTGTACCCATCTCAAAATGAGTAAGCTTTCAGTGTCACTCTCAGAGAACATGAGCCCTGGGTTGGCACTAGGGAGGCTGATATATATAGCTGGGGAAAAGGTCTCTCTGTCAACCTTAATAAATGTTTTGTACAACTTCTTGAAAGAAGGATTATGCTGACAAAACGCTGTTGCATCTGCTCCTCTGTCTTGCTGAAATGGAAGATTTCTTGTGTGACAACGTGTTGCAGTGAGTGAAGTTGCTGTATTTGTGAGGGACACAATGAGAGACTCTGTTGAAATATTTGGCCTGCAGCAACAGCTGTAGTTATCCAGGGCGAATTTGACTGACTCTTTTAGCTGCAGCAAGACTGGCACCTGATGTTTTCTTGGTCAATAATCCCAATGTTTAGATCTTGTTCTTTATGCCAGGGAGCAGGTGGGTTACTCTGCTTTTATGCAAGCAGAAGAATTTTGTAAAGCCTTCCAGTAACTTTTAATATCAATGGTGCATCACTGTGATACCTTGTCTATAGATTCTAATTCAGAGCTGCCTGTAGTGATACAGATATAAATTTAAAATAATATCACAATGGAAAATTTCAACTGTGGCAGGGTAGTGCTGCAGTAATAAATGTTGCACAATTCAGAATTTCTGTGGGAGAGCATTCCCTCTTCTGCCAGTGGTACCCTGAGCAGGATGGTGGGCACGGCTTTGTTTCTGCCCTCTGTGCCAGCTGAACTGGTGCTGGGGCTTGTCCTTAGCTGCTGGTTCAGGCCAGGGTGCTGTTTATGGGGCCTATTCTCATGGAGAAAGGGGAAAGCATTGCTCATCATTTGGCCTCTGAGTCACGCCACCTTTGCTGTTAATAGGATGGAGAACCTCCCCTTTTATGAGGCTGTACCTGAGGGCACAATTTAATCTTGGAATTGTATCACCTGGTTATTACTCCACTGAAGCAGTGGCAGCATTCCAGCTGACAACAATGGGAAGGGGAGCAAGCCTTCAAGTCTCAACCATGTACAAAAGTCTGTTGTACAAAAGATACATTCAAAACCATGGAGATCCTCCACGCTCTGAGCTGATTCCTTCTGAATCAGTTAAAGTTTCACAAGCACAATTTATTGTTAACATCCAGAGCTGCTTTCACAAATCTCTCGGCAGCATGACAGGGGAGTGCTCATGAATCGAGAAAATCACTTCCAAGTGGGAGAGGTTATTTACTAGCTAAATCCCTGATCCAGGCGTACTGCCACGGCTAAGTCTATCCAATAGGATGTGTGCATCCACATCTGAAGCATTTCTGATCTGAAGCATTTTTATCGTGGTGCCTGGCCTGAGCGGCTCATGCCATCTTCAGTTGTTGTGCTGGAAAAGGAAGGGGGATGGAGGAGGAGGTAAATTGGGAAAAGCAGGGTCAGCTGTGCAAGGGGGACATTATGCCATGTGCAAAGTTGTGTGGCAGCAGGGGCAGTAGGAAGTGCTCCCTTCTCACTCTCCAAGGACATTCCAGTGGGCTGTGGTAGTGAGGCTGCTCTGTGTCTCAGTGTCCAAACTCTGTGGCACTTATGCTAAGAGTCTGAGCTGGTGTGTGACATTTAGCAAGCAGGCTTTGGGTTTTCTCATCCCTTCTCTGGATCTTGTTACGTTCCTTTTGACATTTACCTGGGCATGAAAACGTAGCAGGGTCCCATGTCCTTGTTGATTTGTGCCTAAAAGCTGAACTAGTGTGCTTTGTATTTCTGTTTGTCAGTATCTCTTGCCATAAGTTGAGGAATTGTATGCTTATCTATGCTTTGGAGATTTTGACACAATCTTATCAACTTAATGTAACCTTTGACACTTCCTGCACCTTCTCTTTTAAAAATTTCTTTTACTTTATAACAATTTTTCCTAGCTGGAGCTCTGCATTCCAGTATTACTCATATAATTTCTCATACATTTTGAGCAGCAGCTTGAAACCTAGTGCCCAGACAAGCCAGAATTTCTACCTTCAGACCCTGTTGAGCACAGAGGGAGCAAAAACCTTGGCAGCTGTCTCCTGCTTCTTGCTGCTCTGTCCAGCCTTGATGACTGTGAAAGCCAAGGAGAAGCTGTGACTCTGCCAGCTGGCCCAGCTCCCAAAGAGATAGTCCACTCACTGGGAAGGTCAGAAGGCAGCACTGCCCTGCCATTCCACCCTTGCAGCAGCACAGACCGTGGAGTCAGAGCTGGGCTGCCAGTCCTGCTCCTGCTGGGGCCTCTTTGGGGCCAGGGCCAACCCCCACAGGAGGGTGACAGCTCTCAGCAGTGTCCCTTGTGCTGCTTGGGATGCAGCAAGCCAGGGGAGGTTCAGGCAGTCAGCTGCTGCCTAGCACTGCAGAGTTAATTTTGAGGTTGGGGCAGCCCATGGATGGCAGCTGATCTGCTGCTGGTAGGTTTGAGATGGGACTGGTGGAACTCCCACCCGAATTGATGGTTTTTCCTGCTCTTCTTACACAAAGAGAAAATGCCCAAATAAGCCTTTGTGGCACCATCTCTGTTAAATAAATATCTTTTATCAGTGGCTGAGCCACTTGAAACAGTTCCCTGTCTGCTTTCAAAAAAGGCAATACTAAACTGTGCTGCTTCTTGGAACTCATGAGGTTTTGGAAATAAGCCAGAGCAAAGGGAAACCAGTTTTCAAACCCCTAAAGCCACAGGTCATCTGTGGCTTGAGTGGGCTGAAGTTGGGTTCATGCATGGAAAGTCTCTATGTCACAGATCCCCCTACACTCTTTTGATCTTGTGAAATTGCCCTGCTCACCAAACTGGTGACTGCCCTGACAGGGATAGCCCTGGGGGAAGGACAGCTATTTGTGTGATAAAATTAATGGGAAACTATCTTGCAGCCTGCCCTATTTACTGCCCCTCATCATCTCCACTCAGAGTTGCCTTGGGGTCCTTCAGGACTGACAGTTTTCCCAAGCCACAGGACAGTCAGGAGAAGTTCCTGCCAGAACTGTTGGATGCTGCTTCCCAGCAGCATCAGCCTGTGGCATCTCTGGATCCTTGCTGGCCAGCAAGCAAGGCAGCAAATGCCAAATATTGCCAGTAAGCTGACAATGGAATGGAGACACGTGGGAGAGAGAAGATGTTCTTTGGAGGCCTGGCTGTTGCCTGTGCATGAATTAAATGTGGCAGGGAGTACTGGGTGTCTCACATTCTGTCCATGTGTAGGACAGGGTAATTGAAGTCACTGTTCCACTGCCTGAGAGCCTTCCCTACTTTCTTTTCACTTTCTTACAACCAGCCTCATGCTGAAATTCTCCACCTCTTCTCCAGAGAAGCTCCTAATATTTCCAAGTCTCTGCTCTGCCTGTGTCTTCCTTGGGACCTGGCTGTGATTTGGGGTTGTTCAGGTTGTTCTCCTGTTCCCTGGCGGACACAGTTAAAAGACAACTGTGCTTCAGTAGAGTTGGATTGTAGAAACAAGCACATCATTCCCATCCAATCCCTATTTTCCTGAATCCCACAGCATGTAAGGGTGCCTGGAGCCTCTGGGTGTAGCACAGGCACTGCTTGCTCCCAGGCTGTCTTTGGGCTGTGTTGGCAGGGCCATGCACAGCGCTGGCCAAGTCAGTGTCAGTCCCAGCACTGTTATGTAAGGAGGAATTTCAACATTAATTACCTGTCTTGGCTTTGGGTTTCATTCTGTCTCTCCAGACACCAGAATGAGTCTCAGAAGATTCAGCATGGCTTCCTCAAACAAAACAAACTTTATTTCACAGGCTCTGGGCTTTGCTGCTTTCTGCCAGGAGCATCCACTCCTCTGGGACATTTTTCCTTTGTCTCCCTGTCACTGAGGAGGGACAGCAGTTTTTCTGGAGGTGCTGCCGAGCATAGCTAACATGCTCAAGTATTTGAGCTGCAGGCAGGCTGGCACATCCAGTCAGGCCCATTAAAAGGGGAAAATTAACATTTCCCTTTGCTTTCAGCCACCTTCCTGCATTCTGAAGGGCTGGAGGAGGGAGGGATGCCATCAGGGCTGTAGAAGTTGGCTGGGACAAAAGTGTGTGCTGGGCCAGAGGTATCTGTGTGGATCATGTTCTCCCTAATGGCTTTCCTCCCCCCATCTGAAGTCATTAATGCTCGTTAAGCCAGGATGGCAACAAACCCAAACAACAACAGTCTACAAAATAATTCCGTCACTCCAGACTGGTTCTTTTTTTTTCCTCCAGTGAAGCAATTAGTCTCCTGTGATCCCATTTTTAGCCAGACTGGAAACAACCAGCTGGACAATAGTGAATTCCTCTTCTGGCAGAGCAGTCATTGGATCTGCTGCCTGATGGGAAAGGTGAGGCGAGTTCCCTTGCCTGTCTCTGGGGGAAGAATCTCCCTGCAGAAATTCCTATGGGCCTTGCTGAAAGCTCTATTTTTGTGCAGCCTCTCCCAGTGAGTCAGAGCCTCTGGCTCTCTGGGTACTCTGGGAGCTCTCAGTACCACGGCTTTTCTGCCAGCCCACTGCAGGGTTAACCCCTCTGTGGTTTTGCTCTCATGCATGTACAGCCCGTCCCGCTCGCTGGCTGATGATGCCGGTTGTGGGTGCCAGAAAGTCGTGAAGTGACTTGTGGTTTATACCAACAACAGACCGTGTAGGACTCTGTGGAGGCAGGGGGAGACTTTTTCAGTCTCTCTCATTTGAGTGGTATCCTAGGAATGGCTCAGCTGGATCCTAGGAATGGCTCAGCCCGTGCTAGGGGACAGTGCTGTGGAGCAGTGGAGTGTGATATGAGCAGGGTCTGGCAAAATTCAGTGTGTGATAGGGAAGGGAGGGGCTGCCTGAAGGCACTGAGACTGCCGCCTGAACAGGCTGCCCAGAGGAACTGTGGATGCTCCATCCCTGGGAGTTTTCAAGACCAGGCTGGACGGCGGGGACTGGGAGCAACCTGCTTTAGGGGAAGGTGTCCCTGCCCATGGCAACTGGGTTGGAATGAGATAATCTTTAGGGTCCCTTCTAACCACAGCCATTCTGTGATTCTCCTCTACGATTCCCTGAAGTCCTGTGTAGCACCACACAGAGCTGTGGGGGGAGCTTGGCCAGAGCCACCCGGGAAGTGTCTCCATTCCTGTAAATGCTGGTAACATGAGTAATCTGAAGTGCCGTCCTCTGCCCAGGGCAGAGCCTGCAGCTGTGCCACACACAGGGCCTTCCTCTTGCCTTTGAGGTTTTTGTAGGGTGTGGGGAAGCTCTGGGTTCCCCCTCCGTCTCTGCAGCTCCCTGCCAGGCATGCAGCACCCTCACTGCTCTAAAAAGCACAGAAGGGACAGGGTATGAAAGGGCAAGTACAGCTGCAGAGCACTGTGGCTGTGCTGCTGGAGGAGGAGACTTAAATCACCAGAAAAAGGGATCTTGCTGTCTCTAGGTTGTGAAAAGCAGCCCTGATGCCACCTTAGCAGCTGGACAGTGCTAAACTCGAACACTTCCCTTTCAAGATGCAGGGAGGCTCTAAGCCCAAATCCATGTTTTACCTCATGCACACGAGGTAAAAGCCACAGGGTTTCTACTCAGGTGCCAGGAAAAGCTGCAGCTGCCCAGACAAGGGCAACTGAGGACAGAGGGGAGCTCTGCTGGCCGGGCTGCTGGGATTAAGATCGGTTCGCCGCGTGTTTGAGTCATGTGTCACCAGCGCCGCAGCTCTGACTCCTGTGGTATGAAGGTGCTGCTGGAGAAACACTTGGCAAAGGAATCTGCCGGGCAGGCTCATCTGGGGATGTGTGGGTGAAGTGTTTCTGCCTGATCCCTGCAGCTTGGATCACCTCTGAGACAGAGCCTGCTGCATCTGAGCATCCCCCTGGGTGTTGGCTGCTCCTGCTCCGTGCCTGGGCAGAGCTGCCTTGGTTGCTGTGGAGGGATGAGAGGCTGTTGATAAACTTTGTCATCTTGTTGGATGTTCTCTTGTTTTGAGTCATTCCAGCCATGGTGATGGTTGCTGGGGGTGCCAGGAGTGCCGGCAAGCGCTTGGGGTGGGGGCAGCAAACCAAATGCTCAAAGGGTTGGGTTCCAGGTGGGTGGGATGGTAGTGGAGATCCAGTTGTGTGCAAGGGAAACTCAGGGATTCAAAACCTGCAGCGCAGAATTAAGGGATTGGCTGGAGAGGAAGCAGAGTGGGTTTGTGTTTGTATCACTGTGGTGCTTCCCAAGTCACCACAGGGACAATGGGAGGTGGGAAGTGAAGTGAGGCAGTGTTGAAAAGCTGATTCCAAATGCTCTTGGATGTAACCTTGATGAGAAAGCAGCTGCTGTGTCATGGCATGGTAGCATTCCTGTTGACAGCCCAGGACAAAGCACACTGCAGCACCCACAGCACCACCCCCAAAAACAGTGTCCTGTGGTCTCTCAGCACAGGATCATTGCAGGTACTGTGAAATCATTCCTCATGCAAAAACATGGAGAAGTTTGCAAACTGTTTGTGAAGTAAAGCATTGTGGAGTCTGTTTGAGAACAGAGATGGAGGACAGGTAAATTTACAAATGATGTCCCCAAAGTGCAGTGAGGACAAGGGCCATCTATTGCTCCATGTCTGCAAACCCATCTAGAAAAGTTCCAGGAGTTCATTAGCTTTAATGTGTCTATTGTGGGTGATGCACTTCAGCATGTTGGTATTAAAATAATGCCCTTTTTATTCCTTTTTCTCAGGACAGTACAGTCATTCTGCTTTCCCTGAGCCTCCATGGTTTTCCATTAGTCCTCAATCAATTATTTATTCATGGGAGAGTATTTGAGAGCAGCAGTCCAGTCTGAGAGCAGCAGTACTCGACTGTGGAGATGAGTTTGAAGTACTTGATGGCTGAACCCACTGGAATTGTCAATAACATTGAGAACTGCTTTCCTGCCACAAAATAAAAATACAGCCTTGTAGGTGGAGAGTGCTAAACCTTGATTAGGACATGAGCTAAAAAACAGTGTACTTTAGATGTCACCTGGGTGTAACTTTAGTGAGCGCAGACAAGGAGTTTTTTTTAAAATCACCTTGCCTTCAAGTTGAATAACTTTTGTATTGTGATAGAAAATATGTATTGTGCAATTCTGGCCTGTGTTGTGGCTGTGAGAGGTCTAGGTAGAAAATCTGTGATTCTGAGTTTTGATCTGATGTGGTGCCTTAGCAAGAGGCACCAAGGTTTTTGCCTCATGTTTCTTGTCTCCCTAGACCAGAAGTAAGTTTCAGTGAGGGTTTGTGGTGTCTTATAATCCAAAGGGATTTATAAGCAAGATACGTAGGTGGACCCTGTGTAAGCAAGAGGGACCTGATGGCTACAGATCTTCCACAGCTAAAATAGTGAAATTTGAATGTGCCAGGAGGCATATTTCCAGCTAGACATACAGTACCCTGAGTATCCTTCTCCATGGTCACACATTGCAGAGGCCAAAGGGACTTTCAGCGACTTAATGTGTGAATGTGCTAAAAATTCAAAGGCTGAGCAGTATAAGGACAGATTTTCCTCATTCGTGACCCATTTCTATTTTTTTTTTTTTCTTGATGGGGTCAGTGGAGACAGGGCTTACTTCATTTTGTGGTTCATTTGTTTCATACATGACAGGAACAAGGCAGTTGGCAGCTCCTTGTGCCTGGTAGGTAGGTCAGGCGAGCATCTCTTGACTTCTGCTCTGAGTTACTGCTGCTTTACTAGCAGTCACCAACCTAAGGCACCTGACTGGGGAACTTTGGTGGCCTTGTCAGCTGGTGAGTCAAATTTAGAGGGCCTGAAGTGGCTTGGGAAAGCATCTGTTCCCCTGTGCCAGCTGAAGAGGGAGCCTGGAACAATGAGACTCGAGGGTTAAGTGCTTGATGTGACGTGGGGGTAACACCAGCCAGCATTGTCGAGGGGCAGTTTGGGGTCTGTTTGATGCTGTGTGGCATTTGGGGTGACACATGGCGTCTGGGCTGTCCCTGCTGGCCTGGCACAGAGGTCAGTGACAGTGGTTCCTGCACACAGGCAGCCTGGGAGGAGTCAGAGTGGGACTGCAGAGAGCTCAGCGTGCCCAGCCAGGAATTCCACCTGGCTTATCCAGGATCCTTGGGCTTCACACAGCTCTGAGTGAATCACCTGAAATGAGTGAATAACAGCACAAATTCGCATGAAATGAGAAACGAAATCTTGAGATAATGACCCATCTTCCAGGCTCCTACAAAAGCCTCTTCCATTTTATATTTAAGTGATTGTTGTGGTCAAGAGCAGAGAGATCAGAGCAGTCAGAGAAGCACTGTGTTTGCCCAAAGGTTCCCTGGCGTCTTAGGAAAAAAAGAGTCAATTATATCAGTGACAGGGTCAGTTTGTGTTTTTTTTAAGAAACAGCTCTCAACAGCATTTCCTAGGAAATTCATTCATTTATTCCAAGGGGAAACAGGCAGAACCCCCTCCTGTGCAGCAGTGGGATGACTGTGTTTTTTGTGCCCACAATGTGTCACTAGCAGGGAGACTGTTCTTTTGCTCTGTGCATAAAAATTCAGTGCAGATGGTGAGATTTTCAAAAGCAGCCATGCTGGGCCAGCACAGATGCTCCTGCAAAAGTTAATAGTAAGTTTGGCAGTGGAAATCTACAGGCCAAAGCAAAGTGCTTTTAAAAATCCTGTCTAAAAATACAGCACTTCTGCCTTCACCTTTGTTTATTCCATTATAGAAAGGAGATTAGCACCTATAGCCTTAGCTTTATAAATTTCGATCTGTAATTCAGAGCCTTAATAAGGTTAAGTTTTTGGGGGATTGTTTTGATTTGTTTTGTTTTCTGCAGGGACTATTTCAAAATTGAGTGAACTTGACAGGAGTTGGGTGTTTGTTTTTTTTCACCAGTTTCCCTGGATTTAGAGTCAGGCTCAGAGTACACTGAGCCTTACCTATATCAGATGAATGTGGAGAAGTCTGCCTGACCAGATTTTCAGGTTCCAGGCAGGATTGTCCTTCCCACAGAGCCCTGCTGGCATTGTCAGCACCAGCACAGGTTGCTTTGCTTCCTAAGCCAGTGCCAGAGGCAGTCTGCACACATCATCCTGATGGAGAGGGACACCTTTATTGTTATATTCTTGGATATTTCTAGGGGCGAAGTATTCCTCCTAAGACTTGGGTGTGGGGAGGGTGGATTCCATCGCAGCTGTGGGATGAGCAGGAGAGTCACTCTGGTGTGAGCTGCTGGCCCATTCCCCCCGGGCAGGCTTAGTGACACACAGAGCTGAAATGGGGACCTGTGCTGTGTGCTGGGGGAAGGAGGAGCCTTTTCAGCAGCACAGGCCGACCCTGATGCCACCAGGACAGCTTGGAGCTGGGACAGGGCCTTCAGCAGCCCTGTGGTGGGCTATGGGCAGCTGGTCATGACTAATCCTGGATAACCCTCACTGCATCTTGCAGCGTTGAGACCGTGCTGTGCTGCGGGCACAAACCTGATTTCATTTTAATTTCCATATCAGGCTTTGAATCAACATTCATCTATTTTTGTCAAAGTGACACAACAGGCTTGTGCTTTTTAACCTCTCCTAGCTCCATCAGTCCCCCTGATTCTTGTTCTTGCATTTGGGTCCTGAGTCTGTTGTGTGCCTGCTCTGAAGACTTCAGGCAATGGGATGCACAAAAAGAAGCATTGTGGTTGGGGGGGTTTTTTCCTCCTTTTTTTTTTTTTTTTCCTTTTTCCCTCTTTTTCTGGCAAGAGTAAAATAGGAGCTCTGTTGGGAGCAGCTCAGCAAGCAATGTTTCAGGGCCAGCAAATTCCAGGGTTGCTGCCCAGTGGGACTGAGGAGTCTATCACAGGACTAGGCTGGCAGCTCATCCAGAGAGGGAACACGTGGTGTCCATACCAAAAGCTGGACACGAAGCCTTTTTGGGTCCACCTCTCCCCTTCCTGCAGTAAATGGGAGCACAGTTGCTCTGGGATTCAGGGAAACACTTCAAGTGCAGCTCCTCTTTCCTGATTAGAGTCCCACATAAAAGTGCAGCAAATAACACACAGATGATTATATATAAGTATCTGTAAAAAATGCACGCACACCAATTTGGATGTATAAATATATTATAGAGATTGTGTCATCTTTGGGGTTACTCCAGTATGGCAACCTCCAGCACGCCTGTGCTTCACCAGTAATGGCTCTGGCTCGTGGCTGCCCCATTTCACATGCCCCCCCATGTCTTTTTGCCCTTGTAAAGCTGCTTTTGGACACTGTCACCAGCCCTTTTACAGCTGCTGTGGGTGTAATAAGGGGGAAGCCTGTAGGTGTGCCTGACCCCAGAGGGACTCAGGGCACTCATGGCATCCACTCACTGGATCTGTACCACTAGGATGGGGGAAGCTCTGTGATTATCTCTTGTGGTATGCTCAGGGTTTTTAGTCTTTGCCTTTATACTTGAGCCTACCACTCTTGTTTTAACTGGAGGATGAATCATGACTGCTCATCTCAGCAGCAATGAAATCCTGTGAGTAATTGTGTTAAGCTTCCACAGGCGCCCTTCTGAAGTGCCCAGAGGGAGGGGAGGTGGGAGTGCTGGTGCTTCAAACCACCAGAGAGGTCTTGGATGCTGGGTGATGCCATCTCCTGTACAGTAAGAGAAGTCAGTGCCTTGGGCACTGCTTTGTCTACAGAGCAGCAGCCCGGGGTTGAGCAGGAGGGGACCAGTGCTCTGATGTGGGCCTGGGAGCTGCTTCCAGGGAGCCCTTGCAGGCAGGAAGGGGTCAGGCAGATGGACAGCCAGCAGCCCTGGGTGCCAGCCCATCCTGGGTGCCATTCCCAGCCAAAAACCCCATGGTGCTGCCTTAATGCAGGCAGATTGCTTGCAGAAACTCGTCCTTGTGCTTGAAGGGCTGCTTGACTTGAAAATAATAATAACAGAGCACTTCTGGTACAGTGCTTGACGGTCTGTTTAGTCTGAAGCCCAAGCAACAGAGCAAGAAATCAGACCCTGTGAGTGTCCAAGACTGATACCCAGTGCCTTTGAACATCCTCAAGAGCACAGATGCAGGTGTGAGGGTCTGTCTTGGGCTAATTCACACACTCTTGACCCTGCCCTCAGGCAGCGTTTGGCCATGTGCTGTGGTGAGAGTTTTCAGAATGTTCTAGTGCTATGTCTGACCCCAGACTTGAGTCCATATTGCATCACTCTGTAACATCTTGTGTTGCAAGAGAGGTGGAGCCTGCTTTGGAGGCTGAGTATCCCTAATCCATCACACCTTTATCCTAATGCATGGGTGCAGAGCATTCCCAGAGGTCTATGCTCTCTGTGCCAGCAGGGCAGGTTGAGTGAAGCAGACACAAAGCAGGAGGCTCTTGTATTTTCTGCCACATTTCCCCTCTCCAGCTGTCTGTGGAGTCTGCAGGATGTGCTGTGGTGGGATGAAGCTGTAACAGCCCCAGGAATGGTGCTGGGCTCCTGGCTGGAGCACTGCTCACCTGCTGAGGTCCTGTAGGATGGACCTTTCCCACAAGCCTTCT
>VZSR01000520.1:44308996-44334808 GCA_013398615.1 Brachypodius melanocephalos | reverse complement strand
TTTCCATCCCAGCCTGCAGTGCCCACACAGTGGTGTGTGTAGATGCCTACACACTGATTATGTGCTGGGTAACAACAGTGTCCTACCTCCTTTTATTTGGCAACAAAACTCAGGATTTCAACTGTTTTTCTCCAGCTCGGTGCAGCTTGATCCTTTTCTGATCTCTGCTTTGTGGCTCCCTTTATCAAAGACCAGCAGCCTGGTGTTTCATTTGTGATTTCAGTGTTTCCTCCTGCCCTAAAGATGTGCCTAAGCAAATACCAGCAGCTTAGCCTGGGTTTTTATGTCTTAGCTCGGGTAAAATATGTTGCAGGTGTCAGCTTCAGCCTGTATATACTGTGCCCAGGACATGCTTAACTCTTCCTTGGAGCTGTGAGAGTATGAGTTTCTAGTAATAAAACCTTACTTGATCATAGAAATAAAGAATGTTTGGTTGTTATTAGAAAATGTGGGAGATGTGGACCATTTTCTGTGAAGGACTTTATAAGCAAGTGGTCTACAACCCAAGACTTAGAGCAGAAATGGCCTTAATTCCCAAAATTGTATAAAATCTTGGGGACAAAATATAGAGATCCCTAGTTCAAAGCTAGTGGGAATAGATCGATGAAAATAATTATTTTCTTTGAGTTTCCTAACTGAGTCTCCAAAATTTAGTATGGAAAGAAAGATAGAAAATAATTTTGTGTGCCCAAAATAAATGTTAAGGCTTTTTAAAAGCAATTTTTTAACAAGTCAAGAGAGCATTAGTTTTAGGTGAAATTAGGTATTTTAGTTTGGGTGTTCCTTATGAATGCAAAGGAAAATGGGAAACATTATCAGCTTCACATGAGTATTTAGGGCTATACATAAAACTGAGACCTCCATCTGTTCTCCTTGTTTAATCAAAGTATGGGTTTAAATCTGTAGTCCACCGTATTTGGAACAAAGCCTCCAATTTGAAAACTACTGCCTTTTCCTTAACTATCTTACCAACTGTGCTATTCTGCAGGTTTTACATCTTTCATTTTCCTCTGCTGAAGTTGCTTCATTGAAAAAAAAAATTACAATATTTTTGGAGCAGGAGTTGGAAATGTGTATTACTTTGGCTAACAGAGCAGGCAATATAAATGCATTTTTCTGCATTGTGATGGAGATTGCAGTATTTTTGTGAAGTAAAATGACTTCAGCAAAAGAGGTGGAGAAAAATTAATCTCATCCCTGCTTGCAAAGGGACGTGAATGCACATTTGCTCACCCAAAAGCATTTCCAAGGTGTGTCCAAAGGGAAAGTTTTCCCTTTCAGAAAAGCCAAAGTTACTCATTTAGCTAATTTCAGCTGTGGAGATTTTGTTTTTCATTGTGTATTTTTTGAAAACCGTTTGGCTGGAGTTTTATGTTAGCCACATTTACCTTTGTGGCTGGCACCCACAGCTTTCACGACTGAGCGATTTGCATTGAGATAGGAACACCAGACTTTAATGAGCTTTAAACTGGACCTTTGAGATTAGCAAACCTGGGATAACCTTCAGGGGAGGCAGGAAGCCAGTGTTTGCCACCCTTACTCCTCTGGATCTTTACATGTACAACCCTTACCACAACAGGGTGATGAAACCAAAATAAGGGGAAAATCCACCAAACTTCATCCATTCCAATACAGTTTCTACATCAAGAGTGAGATGGTCAGAGCAGAGCGAGTGGCAGGTACGTGTATAACACACATTCCCTGGCAAAACTCCCCGCTGCAGGGAAACTGCATTTGACAGATTCTTTGGAAGAGGACCAGATCATCTGCAATGGTAATTTTGGGATTTTTAAGGATGCAGCAGATGTGCAAAGAACACCTCTCCCAGTGAGTGACACTGAAGCAGCTCATTTTGTCATTTCTTCTGGGTCTAGACTAAACAAGGCCATTAAGCCAGTGTACTGTAGCTGAGGGTGAGGACAAAGACAGCTTTTTCTGAGTCAGGATGAAGCCTGTTTTCCAGGGCAGGTTTGCCAGCGAAAGGCAGAACCTCAGCTGTACCTTAGAAACGCAGCCTCAGAAAACCTCGCTGCCGTTACTGCTTCATGGAACTGCTAAAAATATTGAATGGAAAATGCGAGTATTAAGGAAATGAGGTAGATTTGGCCTTTCTGAGCTGGATGGCTTCCAGTTTCATCAGCTTCCCGGAATCCTTGCTGCAAAAATGAAGAGCTCCTTGTAAATCTCAGAGAACTGTCAGTGTTTTTCCTCTCATGTGGCTTATGGGGTTCAGTGCCTGGGGACACCTGTGAGCGTCAAACAGTGAGTTCAGAGCTCACAGCTGCTGGGATGGCTTGAGACAGATGCTCAAACCACAGCTTTCCCAGGGAATTATCTTACGGGGCAGCCAGAGAGAGCAGGCTCCAGAGGAGCCAGTGGCTGAGGCTGCCACTGTGCTGGCCCACAAGACCTGCTCTGAGAGGGAAGTGTAGGATGATCTCCTGTCGTTTTGCCAAGCAAAGAGAATGAGCAGCCCTGTGGTCATGGGAGGTCCTCTTCTGAAAGGATCTGCACGTAGCCAAGGGCCTGAGCAAGTGAGAGCCAGAGTAACGTCACATTACAGGTTATGTGAAAATAGAAAATGCAAGTGTTGGGTTTCACACTGCTGGACAGAAGTCAGGAGGAGACAACAGACACTGTTAATGGGTTTAACGTGCAGTGTGCAGAAGCCAAGGGCTGGAGCTTTGCCTCGTGTGGTTAAAACTATGCTTACCCAGCGAGAGGCAGGCAGTTTAAATGGAATGGCAATTACAGAGATGGAGGCTCTCTGGGAGGATGCAGCCAGCGCAGCACGCTCGCACCTGCAGGACTGCTGCCATCTCAGAGTTGGGATGAGCGTGGCGCCCTGTGCACCTAACAGGGATTTGGGAGCTCTGCAGCATGTCCTGTGGGGCAGAGGCTGGGAAGTGACAGCGTGTCCTGTTGACGTGGTCAGCAGAGCTGGCCCAGCCCCGTAGCTGTCTCTTGTCTCTGCTCTTCCATGTTTGTGGCTGTGCTTCTGCTGGTTCAGATGTAATGATGGTGGATTCTGAGGTATTCCCAAGGCATTCCAGGACATGGTGGATGTTTCAGGGAATGGGAGGAGGTTTGCTAGGGGGATCTCCAAGCGAGTTCACCAAAATTCCCCTTCTAGCTGTATCTTTAGGGCTGCGCTGCAACAGTCAGCACTGCCCAGGACCGAGAAGGTGTTTGCTGCATTTAAACCCAAGCCAAGAATAAACTGTGCATTGCAGCCACATCGTGGCAGATTCCTGAAAACAAGGCCTGCCTTCATGCTTGGAGGGCTTCCTTGCCCTGCCAGGAACCACGGGGAAGAGCAACAGAAGCTTTGGTTGTAAACTGCTGCTGAAGATGGGCTGTCATGGACAACCACACACAAACCTCTCCCTGTGCTCACCTAAAGCCTTTCCAGGACAAGCCTTTGCCCACATGCCTCAGCCATCATTTGTGATTCTCAGAAGGGAAAAAATAAGTGTCTCCTGCTGAGCATCCCGCCCAGAGCAAACACTGCAGTGTGAGACAGGCATGGGCACTGTCCTTGGCACCCAAATTTCACTGGCCACTGGGTAACTCCTGGGCCTGCTGGGAAGGGCAGCAGAGTTGCAGAAGGCTTTTTCCTGGCTTGCGTTGCCAAGCCATCTTAAAGTTGAAGAGAGAGGATGTATGATCTTCTGATTAAGATCCGAGCTGGAATTCAGGAAGCTGGTGTTCAGCCTTGTCTCTGGGGGACATGGGCAAATTTCTTAACTTCTATCCTCCTCTTTCCCATCCGTTCAAAAGAGGCTAAGAATACTTTTCCTTATCTCTTTAGGAGAGGATGTGGCTCTGATTGTCTTACACAATGTGTCCTTGATCTTTCCAGTGCAGCAGAGTAGCTGAGGGAGAGCTGGCTGGAGTCCTGTAGCCTGTGGAAGTGGCAGTGCACAACAGAGCCATCAACCCCCTGGTTTTCACTTTAGGATCGCAGATGGAGGATGGACAGGATCAAGCTGGGTTCATATTTCAGCTCAACCGTAGATTTTTATATTGATACAGAGATGTCACCACCTCTGTTACCACCCTCCCTACAGCTTCCCCCTTCACAGGGAAATAGATATCTAACCAAAGGGCAGAATGAATCAAGATCCAGCATGAAGGGGCTCTGAGACCCTAAAATGTATTTAGTTTTTTGATCATGATGTGGCCATCAGAATGACTTTGAAGGTGGCTTTGTCACGGTGCTGCTGTGACAGCTCTGGGCAGCTCTTGGGCCAATACCTGAGACAGTTCCAAAAATGAACTGTGACCTGTTTGTGCTGCACAGAGCTCCCATCAGAGCTCCCCTCCTGCATCTGCAGTGGTGCCTGGAGCTTGTCTGGCAGCTGCAGAGCAGAGGTGCTACGAGCTGGTGTATTTTTAGGCAGGCATTGCCTAAGTCTGCAGATGACCCCGTGTTTTCCAGTCATGTTCTTGACAGTGCTTCTGGCTGCAGGCTATTCCCCTGGGCAATCTCAAGGTCAGGCAAACTGATAAGCTTTGTTAGGGCTCTGTCATTCTGGCAGCTCTTCCATGAGGAGCTCCCAGGCTGTTAGAGGTGATAGATTGGAAAAAGTGTCCCCTTGCGGCTTGTTGGGTTGCAGGTCTCTTGTGACAGTGACAAGGAGATCTCCACTTCAGTGAGTGCTGTGGGAGATGTTCACTGCTTTTATTGGTGCACTGCTGGAATTGATACAGCAGGGAGGACTTTAAGACTTTGCCTTATGATGGAAGCATCCTGTGTTGCCTGAAGATGCCTCCTGCCCGTGTGGTGTGATGTCAGTAGGGAGTTTCTTCTCTTCTCAGCTTGGATAATGCTCCAGATGGGCTTTATCAGTCAGGCTGATAACAAGGAGATCTGTGACTGAAGCCCCAACACCTCAGGAGAATAGGGAAGGTGCTTCCACTCTGCAGAGGCCTTGCTCTGCTCCTCAGCTCCAGTGTCTGCTCCAGTGCAGCTTTGCTGATTCAGTGTGGCCCATGCACAGCATTTTGCTGCACCATCCTTACACAATCTGACAGCTCTGGTAACCTCTGCTCCAGTGAGTCCCAGAGCTAAAGGAGCAGCAGCCCTGCCAGCCAGGCTTGTGGTGTGTTTGGAAACCCATGTGGGCAAACTCCTGCAGCACTTGCCCGCATTAAATGCCATTGACCCAATGATGCTTCTTCCTCCCTCTCTTTTGTAAGACATGAAGCAAAACCTCTCCTGCGTGACTTTTGTTTATTTTTTTTTTAATGATGATGGGGTTTGTCCAGGTTGCAGGTTGAGCTTCTGAGGCCTGGGATGGTGGCTGGGCCTGTGTGGGGCTGCTCCAAGCATGCAGTGACTCTGAATGATTCTCATTTTAGGGACTTGAAGCTGGACAACGTGCTGCTGGACTATGAAGGGCACTGCAAGCTGGCAGACTTTGGAATGTGCAAAGAGGGCATTCACGATGGCATCACCACAGCCACCTTCTGTGGCACACCAGACTACATCGCTCCAGAGGTACAGGAAACCTTCCTTTGGAAAGGAAAATGTGAAAAGTGGAGCTTTGGAACTGCCAGTGTCTTTGGCTTTGTCTTATTTGATTGCTGAGCTCAAGGTTTCCTTCTTAGATCTATTATCGGTCCCTTGTGAAGTAAAGCATGAGTAAATCTTCAGGCTGCTGTATGCACCAAAATAAGCCCATATTTTTCTCTAGAAAATGGGAGGTGAAAAATGGAAATACAGCTGCAAAAATCTTGAGAGGCACACACAGATGCTGTCCCAGATTGATTTGAAAGGAGATTGAATTCTCCTTCATTGCACAGTTCCTTTTTCTACCTCCTCACACTCTCTGTCCTTCCCCAATCTCACTACAAAATTAATAAACACCTCTTTAAGGAACAGCTGCCCTCCAGATGCTGCCAGGTGTTCCAACAAGGCTTCACATCCTTCAACACAATTGAATTTCTGTCTGTGGTTGATGTTTGCACCCTTCTCCCACACTTACACTGCTTCCCCTCTCCAGCTCTCTTGCTGTTGGAGTCAGGTAGGTGTTCTCTTTTCCCAAGGGCAAGGAGGAGGTGATGTCAGCTCACACATGTGGCGGCTCAGCCAGTTTTGCTGGAGTGCCCCTTCTCCTGCAGCTCAGCCCCAGCATCATTCTAAGGGCTTGCTTCCCAAGTGACCCAGCCAAACCAATTCAGTCCTTGCTTAAAGCATTTGATGTATCTTTGTGCTGATCTGGGGGTTCCCAGAGTGAGATCGCTTTATGCTCCTGGACATCCCCCAGCCTGACAGAGAGCGCTGTTAGCGAGAGCTTCTGTGTTACTGTTCCCAAACCCTCCTTTCCTGCCCTGCTCCAATGTGAAGCTTCAGGGTTGGTGTTTCTTTGCTGTGTGTGCTGCAGATCCTGCAGGAGATGCTGTATGGCCCTGATGTGGACTGGTGGGCCATGGGAGTGCTGCTGTACGAGATGCTGTGCGGCCACGCGCCCTTCGAGGCCGAGAACGAGGACGACCTCTTCGAGGCCATCCTCAATGATGAAGTCGTCTACCCAACGTGGCTGCAGCAGGATGCAGTGGCAATCCTCAAAGCTGTGAGTTCCTTTGGCTCTTTGCTCTTTGTTCTGGCTTTCTCCAGCCTAATCCCAGCAAAAGAGAGCAGGGCCAGGGTTTTGGCATGTAGAAACCACGTGAGACCCTGACCCTGACCCTCCTCTTATCTTGGATTGGAGGGTAAACAAGAAAGAACATCCTGCCACACTTAGGTGTGTTTGCACAGTTATGGCCTTTATATGGTTTAGTAGCCAGCTTGGCAAGCAGAGTGTGAGCCTGTCTGTGTGGCTGGGCATTCCTCTGCTTGCTTAATGATTGACAGTGTGTGGTTGTCTCCCAGAACACAAGCAGCAGGTAAACGCAGGGTTTAATCAGTAGCAGCCATGTGGCCAAGAAGTGAAGGCTTCCTGATAATCCTCTCTGGTAATGCCAACATCCCCCAGGGTTGCTGCCTGTCTGCATGCGAAGACAGGGGTTTGATTTTTGTGTGTTTGGGAGGAAAAATAACAGAGCTGTGCAGCAAAACGTTTGAGGAGGGCTGTTGCTGATGACTCTCTCTCCTTGTCCTGCCATGTATTCCTGACTTTTTCCATGAGTTCTTTCACCCACGTGCCTCACATCTTTGCCTGGGACATGGGAATTAAGCTTTTGAGATTTTGGGCTGTGTGTGAGCCTAATGAACTGGAACTGCCTGGCTTTTCTGTAAGGAATCAGAAGGAATATGACAAGAGTATTAAACTACAAAATGGGGAACCTAACTTGGCTATCCTGCTACTGACTTCTTCCTGGCCCTTACACCAAATATCTCTAAGAACCTTTTGGAAAGAGAAGGATCAGAGTATTCCCTTTTCTTGAGAAAACACTGTGGAGAAATACACATTTAAGAATGGATACTCTTAATGTAAATATTATGATAATAGAGGATCTAAGAAATAATTGGATAAAGTAGTAATTTATAGCAACTCATGGAGCACTGACCCATAGGAATGGGGTAGTCAGTGATGGGACCACTTGAGGGAAAGAGGAGAGTTTTTAGTAGCAAAAGTCTTGAAATTTTCTGCTGAAGGGTTTCTGTTGTATGTGAGTCAAACAACTACTTCCTATAGCTGAAAATACATCTGATAAATTTCACAGAAATAAACTGACAGTAAAATCCCCCCCTGGAGGAGTAAGAGGAGCTTTGAAATCACAAGTTGTGCTCAGAATTGATTGTTTGTGGTGCTGTAGGCTCTCTTGGGTTTTGGAAATAACTCGCTACGTATTTTAAATATAAACATGAACTTCAGACTCATTGCAGCTTCTGGAGAGCATTTATGTGGTTGAACTGGGACTCCTAAGTACCTCTTAAGTACTAATTCCTCTTCTGCAGTGACAAGTACTAGAGGAGTGGATTTAATGCAGGTATATTGCATAATTATGAGATGGAGGTAAAATGTGGTCGTGTAGATGCTTGTCATAACAAGAATCTCAGGGTGTAATAAAATATCATTTGTGGTTTATCCTCTTGATGAAATGAGTGTTTTCCTCATTCTGATAGGGCTTGCCAGAAACAGCCAGTGCAAGCTGCAGTCACCCCAGGCTGCTCTAGTTTGTGTTCAGAGTCCAAATTCTAACAGCTTAAGATCCCTTCTGTGATTAACAGACAAGCAACATGATGAGGGGCACTGGAGGAAGACAGCCAGAATTGAGGAGGGAGCTGAGAGTTTAAGTACAAAGCATTGAGCATCTCCAAAACCGAGTCAGCTCAGGAACTGCAGGTTCCTTGCCTGTAAAAGTCTCCTCTCCAGCCTCTCTGCTTGTCTGTTGTTTTATGTGTTGCTGGTGACAAACAAATGAAATCAAAACTGCCTCTCATGAAATGCACTTGCACTGCTGAAGAGAAGCTCTACACTGTGTCTGCTCTGGGGAAAGAGGCTGAGATTTGGGGCATTCACCAGGAGTTTTGGGATTAACTAGTGGGAATTGACAACTGAGATGTTTACTGGACTTCAGTTCCTCTGTTTCTGCTCCCTGGATGATGATTTTTGCATCTTATTTCACAGCACTGGTGATAACTGGGTAGAGGCTGAATTTCTGCAGCTTCCCAGTAGCTGCTTTTGGGCCCAAGAGCTGTTCAGTGGAAGAGCTCCTTCTTTCCATCCTTTCCTTCTTACACTGAGTTCTAAGGAAGCATCAGAGCATGTTGGCTTTAGGAACAGGAAGGGAACATCCTGTCAAGAGGTTGTCTGGATCTCTAGATTAAAATAGAAGGCACAGACACTTTGATTTCTTTTGAATGATAACAAATGTTATCACTGCTGAGGTATTTAATTTTCAGTGCACTGATAATGTTTGGTCAGTACTTTTAGGTGTTAGTATAACACAGAGCGGTAAACCTAGATTTTTTGAGAAAGATAGTAGATTTTCAAGCTGCTAAATATGTAGATTTTCTTTTACACACACTTCTGATGCTAATATTTCTCTTAGATGCAGCATTATGACTAAATGAGCATCTTCTAATTGCTATTTCGTTTTTCTCCAACAAAACATGCACTCCAGCTCTCTGATTTAGAACTGTAAGAGTGCTTTCTAACCATGATGTTAAGAGCTGTGGAAAATCAGCATCCATCTACTTCAGTGACATAAATGATTGTAAGTAATTACATGGCATGGGAAGTCTGTGGAAGATCAGGGAATTAAACATGGATTCTCTTGTATTGCAGGCTAAGGCCTTAGTAGCCTTAATAACTGGATTATCCCCTTACTAAAAGTTCTGATCTCTAACCTTGAACAGGACTAGTGAGAATTCACTGTGTTTGAATGGTACAAAGCTCTGAAATGAAAATCAAATTCTTCTGCTAGGAAGATGCTCTTAGTTGTAGGTGCTTAGAGATGCTCTACAAATAGATATATCTTGGTTTAGAAAGCACTTGATCCGTTTGCCTTTGTGAAGAGCTTCATTTTAAACAAGGATAGCAGGTTTTAATACTCATTTCACAGATGCTGTTGCCTCATTTGGCTTTCATTTTGTGTAACAGCATTTCACCAATTTCCCCTCATCAGAAACCGCATGATTTCTGGAGATTGCACCCTGTTCATCTTTGCAGTTTCTTGACAATAACAAAACTACGTTTTTAGGACCTCATTTACGTCACTGGGTGTTCCTGGAGGGTTTGTGAACACTGGTACCAAGAAAAACAAAACTAACCTCAGTGCCCTGGGACATTGAATAGAATTGAAAGCAGAAATATTTGTGCTCCAGAAAAAAAGAAAAATCTTTTTATCTGTTTCCCTTTCTAATGTTTTTTTTGTTGTTGTTGTTCTTGTAATTTCCCCTGAGGGGCTGGGGAGGGAGTAGGACAGAGGTAAATCAGCAGAGTTTGATGGAGTCAGTATTCACAGAGGAGGAAAGTGGAACATCTCACTTGTGTACCCTGCCTTGTCTGAATGTGTCACTGGGGAATTCAGGTACTGATGCTTCAGATCAGGAGTGGAGGTCTCAAACTGAGCTCTCCTCTGCTTGTGTGAGCAAGTCAAACTGGGCATGCATTTGCTTATAGGAGTAATAACAGTGCAGAAGAGGAGAATTGCTGCTGAATGGATTCAGACCACTTCAGCTTATTCCAGACATAAGTTTTGCTTTGATTTTTAATTCCTAAAGGAAAAAAGATTTCTCCATTGCTCCACCTGAATGCAGTTACAAGGAGTTCATGGCAGTTACAAGGAGCTGTTGGGTTTGTGTGTGTCAAATAAATTCTTTCAAATACTTATTGCCATCAGCTGACAGTGCAGTCACCAGGGTCTGATCATGGAGAAACTGTGAGGGAGAAACTGTGAGCGAGCAGAGACTGCTGCACGAAATCTCTTATGAGGAGAGTGAAGCTAGAGATTACTTAGTTACAGCATATCAATATTCTGAATTTGTTAATTGTCACCACCAAAAAGTGCTGGAGCAGAGGGGGGAGCTTTGCAGGCAACCTGAAGCTTTGGATTTCAGCTGAGTGAACTCCAAAATGAAATACAATCCTCTTGCTTCCCATAAGTGGAGTGAGTTTTTGGCAGCATGTTTCACTCACTTTGTGCATGGCTTTCTCAAATGCAGTTCAGCCACACTGCCTGGCTCACAGGCAGCTTAGTTTGAGGGGAGAATGGAGAGACACACTGAAAATCAGGTCACAGAAGTCAGTGGTGTAATAGGAAGCAAATTCCCAGGGAAAGCTGCAGGGATTTTGCTTTCTGAGCATGGTTTCAGGTGAAGAGAGAAGGGCTAAGCCTGCTGAGTTCCTCCACGGACTGGTGATCTCAAGTAGCAGTGCTTGGCCCAAAGGCTTGGAAATTTGGATGAGCAATTGCAGCTTAGATGTTTTCACCCTCAGAGGCTGGTAACAGCAGGGGCTGGAAAGCAGCATTTCCCTAAGGAAGTGTTAGTACTGCTCTGCCTTCTGCACCCTGGATTCCCAAACTCCTGTCACAGCTGAGTTTGCTAAAGCCAAGGATGTCTCTTGGCATTCTTCTGCTAACCCCCAGCCTTAATGAGAGCTCTGAAACACTTCAGGCCTAGCTGAAATGCTCCCTCCAAAAGTGACGCTTAAGCAGCGCTGCTTATGGCTTTGTATTTTGGGGACACAAATGAGACTAAAGCCTGTTCTTCCTTCAGCTGGTTTTGAGAAAAACACTACTGGAGTTAAGAGGGTGGGCAGAAGTGGCTATATCCACCTCCAAGTGGGTTTTGTGTGAAAAATAAACACCAGACAAGAAAAGAGGAGGTGTAGAGGGAATTGGCTGTGGTTTTAGCAGCCTGTGCTCTCTCTCAGCACAGGTGGAACAGCACCAGGGAGCCAAAATGCTCCTGGATCAGTGTGAAGAGTGAGAGGGGTGGGAAAGTGAGGGAGCTTGGCTGAGGGCAAGCATGAGAAAAATTGCACCAGCACTACAGTGCCAAGGAAGCAAAAGAAAAACCTGATCTGTGTTTCTAGAAAACAGCAGCCTGGAAGTGACTCAGAAGGCAAATGGTCTGGTTGAGTGAACTCTCTCCTGCTTTGTGTCACTGAGTTCCTTTCCCCCCTCCAGATACCACGGAGACTTTGTTCTTGCAGAATTGTGTAAAATCCCCTTTGCACTGTCAGGTTAACTCCAGGGGGCTGTCCTGTCTGGGAGTGGTGCCTCAGCCCCAGCTGCAGCAATAATGGTGCTCTGTGGGTCAGCAGGAGCAGGGTCCTGTGTTTTATGGATTTGTTTCTGGCTGTCAGACCACAGGATGAGGGAGTTGGGACTTCCTATGTGTACCCTTAGAAATAAGTTTGATGGAAGTTAGGAAAGTGTGTGTGTGTGTGTGTGTATGATTTTCTTCCCTAAATTTGAAGCTGATACTAGGTGAGGAAAAGCTGTATTTGAAGGGTACCCTTCTCTGTCCCTCCTTGTCATGAAAAGGAGCAGTGTTTCCCATCATTTTTCAGCAATCCTAAGTGATGATAAAGTGAGCTAAATTTTATTACTGTGTTTGTGTGTATGAGTTGAATCCAGGACTCCCTGGGGGGTACAAGTTGTCATTCTAAAGAAATACTGAGGAGCTACTCATGTCCCTCTCCGTATTTTTTATAAGCTCCCTCTAAGTACTGGAAGTGTCCACATACAAATAAAAGAGAAAATTCCCTGGGACACTTCATTGAGGGCTTGCCAAGGGAGAGAAAGCAAAGTAAGCACACCCTAAGGATGCTCAAACCCTTGGTGAGGACCCCTTATTTTCAGAAAGGCTTTGTGGATGGTGAATGCTCTGTGCTGAACCAGACTAGCCCAGCCACTGTGGGCAAGTTGAAAATGCCTTGATGAGGAGAGGAGGCAAAGGGATGGAGCTCTTACAGCAGGAAGATTGGAGGCAGATTTTTTGACATAATCAAAGCAAACAGTCTGCTGTGATGGAGGAGTGGAGGGGAAAGGGCCGTTTCCAAACTGCTGACGAGGATGTCTGAATTCAGAAGAGGTGTGGAGGATCCCAGCTGCCTACTTGTTGCAGCTGCTCACCCCTGACATCAGCAGGAGGGTGAGGTCCTCTGGACTTTGGAGAAGTTTATTCTGTTCCTACTCTGCAGTTGTTTGGGGTCGAGCACCTCTGGACAGGGGGAGGTCAGAAGTAGCTGTCACCAGCTCAGATCCCTCAGAGATGCCTCCTGCCTCAGCACATCACTCGTAACATCTGTGCTTTCTGCTGCCTTCATGCCTCACCTTTTCCCTGAGTCCTGGGCAGTCAGTTTGGCCCCTGTGTAAACTCAACCAAACCCCCATGTTTGTGCTTCCCAGCCCTCTCCTGAACTCCTTCAAGGAGTGAAAAGAGGCAGCCAGATGCTGATGGTCCCCTTGTGTCACTCTGCACAAGTTGTGTCTCCCCTTTGCATTTGTATCCTGCAGATCTGGGCCAGGTTCTTCCTTTCCAAGTGACAGAAAAAGGCAGATAATCTATTTCACATTCAGTGCTGGAATAAACAGAATGAACTTGTTTCTGAATGAACCAGATGTAATTTTTAGGCAAAGCTCAAAAGGGACAGCGTGATGGTGGACCCACCGGAATCAGAGAGGGAGCTGGATGAGCTCATTGCTTTATCCTCAGAGCTGAGGAGCCTGCTAACAGAAGACAGATAGATATTAAAAGTGCCTTCAGATGCCAGTAAATGGTTCTCCTTGGCATCTCTGCAGAGTTGGCAGTCTCCATAAATTCTCTTGCACAATTTGATTAAGCTTTGGCTTTCAGCATGAGGCTGATATTTAGATCTCCCTGTGAAGCTCCGTGCTGGATCTGTGTACACATTTTTCCTTTATTTTATTTTTCAGAAATGCTTTCATCTTGCATTTCCTGGTTGGCTCCACAGCCACTGCTGCAAAAGCAGGGCTCTGGAGCCTGTTGTTCCCCAGCTGGGGAGGAGTTCTGCAGTTTTAAAAGAGCTCTCGCCTAGACCATTTCTGCCATAAACACACCGTGGTGACAGGGCTGTGTCCCACCACAGGTTGCCTTCTTACCTCTTTTGCCTGAGCTTGCACATCCACATCTGTAACCTGCTGTCTCTTACTCTTTCCCTCCTAATTCTCAAAGAGCTTGATTTTAATCTCTTCTGTCGTTTGATCACACCTCTTTCTCAAGCGCTCCTCTTCCCCACAGTGATAGTCCCGTGCTTCTGAATAATTCACTATGAAAGAAAACTACAGATATCTGTCTAGAGCTTGCCAAGGCCAAATTCATCTTGAAATAGTCATTAGGTCTTTCACCATTCCCTTTCCAACAGGCTGAAATTAGATTCTTGTTTAAGTCTGCAGCGTGCAAGCTCAGATTTACTTCAGAGCAAGCTCCTAAGCCAGCCTATTGTAATGTCAAGTGTGACTCATCCTCTTCTTTCCTGCCAAGGCTGGGGGGAAATGAAGGTGTATTCATTGTGCCAACATTGTCTTCCCCATCTTTTTTTCCTCCTTACTCCCTGGTTCTCAGGAAGGAGCGATTCCCATGTCTGAGCCTATGACTTGTAACCCAGGCTGCTTCCTCAGCTCTGCCACATCTAAACTGATAGTGAAGACCCCTAAAAGGGGTTTGGTAAAGCCCCTTAAAATCCAGTCTTGGGGCAAATCCTATGTATTCCCTTGATAACCTGGATGCAACCCAGATTTGGGAATGTTTGCCATATGATGAAGCCAGCTCAGGCTGTGCAGCCCCTGGCAGAAGAGGCCAGTCCATTTCACTGGGAAGTCTTCACACTCTGATAGAGGTAACAAAACTCTGACTGACTGAGCTATCCAGGGCTTCAGGCCTTACTTGTCCCTCCAGCTTTGAACTTTATGACATGCTGTGTCTTTTCAGGAACTGTAAAATTAAAAGAATTGAAATATAACCAGGAATACAGAAAAAGCTCCTTTGAAGTATTTTCTTTTTTCTTAATTGGACTTTACAGGTTTGTTTCAGGGCACTTTAGTCCCCTTTGTACTTGACCCTATGTAAATAGACCACCCAGGGCTGTTAAGAGATTCCCAGTTTCTCTTGACAGGACTATCAGAAATGGATTAATTGTTTTCCCTGCAACCCAAGGGGGATTTTACTGCAGCTTAAAACGAGAGCAGGATCATGCTCCCAGTCTGTTAATAGTGTGATGCTCATTTTGCCTTCGTGTTTGTGCTTCTCTGATTGATAAATTGATTTAGTAATGGACCTGCATATCCCCATGCTGTACCTGTAGCCTGACTGTGGTAATTGAAAACCAGCAGCAGGATTTTGATGTTGTCTGAGCAGCCCCTGCAGCTGGTGACCCCTGTGGGGGTGACTCCTCAGTTCTGAAGGCACAGCTTTCTGGGGTGTCATCCTGACTAAAACCTTTGTCAAATATCCCATATAACAAGTGACTGAAGTTAGTATCTACTTATTATTACTCTTTAGAGAAGTACCAAAAGCAGAAGTGTCAAAAATCACTAGTTATCCTCAGGGGCCAGTGCACTTCATAACTCTGGCCTTTTTGTTCTGCCTTGGTGTTGATGAGTTAGTTGTTGATGGGTGGAGAGAGGCAAGGAAACAGGTAGATTTCAGCACAGTGAGGAAGTTTGTAGCTATTCAGACAGCATTTCATTGTGGTAGTCAGCAAAGTCTCATCAGTTTACACCTCGGGGAGATCTGGAGCCAGATGTGTCTGTCCCACATGGGAGTTGCTCTGTCCACCTGGGTTTATTTTGCTAGTCAGCCCACCTTGGTTTATTTTGCTGTTCTCTTGCTCAGGACTCTTTGCAATCCAGTTAATCCTTCTTGCTCCCTCAAGCTCTGTCTGGGCAGCGTCGAGCAGCCATTTCTGCACCAGGGGAAAGCAAGATCAAATTTATCTGCTTAATACCACTGCACTGACATTTTGTCCTTCCTGCCTGGGGCTGGCACGTTGGACATGTGACTGCTGTCATGCTTATTGTTACAGTCTTCTGGCTTTTAGGGAGCTGGGCTGAAGACTTATTTTCACCTCCCTTCCCCTTTTTATCTGGAAAAGGAGATAACAGATATTTCTCACTCTGTCTCTTCCTTCCCCCCTCTCCTTAAAATGCTTTCAGGGCAGTCCTGTACTTCTGAACCCTGGCACTGTGCTTGCTGGACCTTCTCTGCACTGAAGGATTTCACCAGTTTTGTAGCCAGGACTGCATTGTGGGGGTACCCACACCCTGTGGGGTCACATCCTGCTTCAGCACCACAACCAATTGCACTGGTAGGAATCAGAGTTTCCAGCAATTGATCCCTCTGTGTGCAGGGGAGGAGCAGAAACACCACATGGCCTCTGATGTGTGCAGTCAGAGCAAACCCCCAGAGGAAACAGAGGTAGCATTTGAGAGAGCCATGGTGACTCCAGGCCTGCTCTCAGCAGTGCAGTGCCCAGGGAAGGTCAGGAGGGTTCCAGCTTCCAAGTGCCTGGCTCACACCCACAGCCAGGCACTGCCTGAGCTGCCCTAAATACAGGGGCTTTCATGGACAGCTCTCTGACCACACCTTTCTGTGAAACTGGGCTGTGCTGCCTGCCTCACCTCCTGTCACCCATGTGTGCAAGCCCTGCATTGCTCCTGTGTCGGGAAATGAGGCACATTTGTGAGCATCACCTGGCAGGACGTGGGATGGAAGCTGATGGGAGCTTTGCCCAGGAGAGCAAAAGACAATTCTGGCTCAAAATGAGCTGCTTTTTATTAAAAATAAATTTTAAAACAAAACAAAACAAGCAAACAAAAGAAAAACCAAAAAAACTGGCTTCCAATCATTAAAAATAATACAAGCATTAACAGACAGAGCCATAGAACTATCTTTCTTCTTCTTTGTTTGAGAGCTAATGACACCCCAGACCGTGGGTTTGTTTGCCTTACATAATAGGCAGCCAGACTGTTTTCAGCAGCTGCAGCATTCAGTTGAGAGATTCATGGAGGGAAGCCTTAATTAGAGTAATTGCTCTATTTATATAATGATTCCCTTTTGTCTCAGATCAAATGGATCTTTGAGAAATCTTATTTCCTTTCCAGTTAATTTCTGCCCTGTTAGTTTAGCTCATGAATCTTAATGAAGAGAAGCACCTTGGGTATCTCCTGATCTCCTGCTCTCCCTCATTACTGGAGGAGAGACTGTGGGGCATTAATCACCTGTGCTGCTGCTGCTCTTCACTTTGGTACCAGCACAGGAGAAACACTAACAGGCAAATTTTAAAACTGTGAACAGGGAAATTTTCCATTCCTTTAACAGTTTGGCTTGACTGTTACACTGCCACAATTGGAGTAGGGGCCCTGTGAGGCACGGGGTGTGATGCAGAGGAGGTGACACTGAAGTACTGCCATCCTGTCTGTGACAGGCTACCCTTGGGCTCCTGGCAAAATAAAATAATGAATTTTCCTCAGTCTCTGTTCCCTGCCTGTGTGATTTGGAATATCCTCCCTCTCTGCTGTGTGCTTGTGTTTGAAAGATGAGCTGCTGGGACTCAGGCTTTCTCTTACAGGGTAAAGACACGAGAGTCATGGTGGGAACTGGTGTGTCTAAAAGGTTCTTTAACACAAGAAAGAATGATTTCTTTCTTGTCCAGATGGCTGACAGTGTGAAGGGACTGGCTGAGCAGAAAGTTGTATTTCTCTTCCTGAAGTGCAGCACTCCTGTGACAGGATTGAGCCTTGTTAATGTTTTCCTAGATCGTGATGCAATCTCACCTAATCTGTGATATTACTCATGAAATTAATTGTCCTGATGCAAATAACACATACATAGTTACGTAAAACCAATCAGGGATTCCAGTATTGGGAAAGGAACCTTGTAATTCAAGGAAATTAATGCAAGGAAGTGGCTGGTTTGTGCAAACATCCTTGCAGTGACTCCCAGGCCGTTAGACTGATTTGCAGACTCAGCCTCTTGAGACAGAAGTTGCAATGCTGCGTGTGAGCAGCACTGGAAGAGTCCACTGCAGCCTTGCCCAGTGTCCCAGAAGTCCTGGAGCCCTTTCCAGCATGGTCTGAGCTGTGGGTGAAGGGGAGGACCAGCACAGATTCCCCTCACCTGCTGCAGGCTGAGCTCCCAGGGCTGACGCAGATTTCCCCCAATGGCTGGCACTCCTCTGGCAGCATTTTTTCCTTCTAACTTCATGAGCCCTCTGTGGACTAATCCACAGCTTTTAATTTCTTGTCATGGCTTGCTGCATTTTCTCTCAGTAAAGGTTTTCAAATGATCTCGTGAAGTCATGGTTTTGGCTCATGCCAGCTGCTGGTTTTGGCTGCAGTGCTGCTGGGAGGGTTAGCTGAGGTCAGGGAGAGCCTTGCTCCAGTTTTCTGCTCAGCAGACTGGTGTAGCCCAAAGGATCCCAGTCTGAGGATGCTCCCAAGGGGCTCCTTACCCTGGGAATGGGATCATTTCCCATGGCTGGATGTGGTCACAGAGCAAGGGCTTCACAGCCTGGTTCAGGTTGGAGCTTGATACTGTTGCTATTGGTTTTGCTGGGAGGCATCTTGGATTTGAGTTTCTTTTTGCTCAGGAACATCTCTGGTTTGCCTTGTTGTTGTTACTGGGTTTTTTCCTTTATGTTTCTTCATTTCTTCATC
Source organism: Brachypodius melanocephalos (assembly GCA_013398615.1). Lineage (NCBI taxonomy): Eukaryota > Metazoa > Chordata > Aves > Passeriformes > Pycnonotidae > Brachypodius > Brachypodius melanocephalos. The sequence goes on along the minus strand of VZSR01000520.1, from coordinate 44,316,727 downwards.
TGCGTGCCAGAGGCTGAGGTTTGTGCAGCATTCATGGTCATTATGGTGGAAAAATAGAGATAATTAAGCATTAGCAGATGACATCTTTCCACAAAAAACTTTCTGCTGAATATCTCTCATCACCTGCATTGGAGGGTTGTCCTTGGAAGGACACTGAGGGCTATCAAACCCATGAAGCAAGTGTCAAACTCTGGCCTTCCCAGGAATGCCAGGAACAGCCAACACTTTGTAAGACATTTTCCAGCTGTTTCTGAGTGCAGCCAAGGGGATCACGGGGAAGAGGAGCTACACTTGTGAAAACCTTTCCCCTGTGTGTGCAGAGGACAGTGTCTGTGCAGTCTCAGCACTCCACCCCTCCTGCTGCACAAGAGCCTCTCACATGGTCAGGACAGGGGCATGGGCTGCAGATACTCATTTCAGAGATGGAGGCTGAGCTTGTAATTCAGTTTCTCAGGAATCTTGAGCCCTTTGCTTTGCTGGAAGTGCCATCAGACAGCAGAGGCAGCACGAGATGGTCTGCCAGATGCTGCCCTGCTGCAGCAGAGAAATGTCAGTGCTGCCTCAGGCAGGGAAGATTCATGGATTTTGGAGTCTTTGAGAGGTCACTGGAGTATTTTGGATTTTTCTGCCTACTGGGAAACACAAACTGAAAATCCATCCATTTCTGTGTCAGTGCAATAATTCCTGGTGAATTCAAATAGTGTTTGAGAGGCTTTGTGATTCATTTTAGTGGAAGTGAGCTTCAACAATTTCATTCTGTCATTTTATAAACCTCTTACAGCAAAGCAGGCAGCTGTTCCAGTGCAGAACATCAGTGCTGTCTCTCTTGGAGTCATCATTTGCACTCCTGCTTTTCAGCCCAGATAAAGACTGGAGCCTCTTCCCAGAGAAACACACCCCCTTCACCAGATTGTGACGGACCTGCTGCCTCCAGAATTCACCAGGGTATTTTATGTAAGGGAGGAGCAGGCATGGCCAGCCTGTGGTTTTTCATCACAGCCCCTGGGTGCAGAGGTGTGTGTGCATGCACAGGCTGGGTAACCTGGCATGGTGCTGCACTGCCCAGAGCACAGGGCTGTGTTTCACGTGCCATATTGCTCAGAGCCCCGTCCAACCTGGCCTTGAGTTCTTCCAGGGATGAGGCCTTTTCTGGGCGACCTGTGCCACATTTTTGCTGAAGCAGGCCAGTGTGAGTTTGACTGCCATGAAAGGGGAGCCTCTTCACATAGTGTTCATACTCTTGGTAGAGTTCATGGTCTATAATTCACTTTCAAGGTCCTGCTAGCTTGCTTTAGGTGCTTCCAGTACCTGGGAAAGAGGCTTAGAGAGTTCTCTCCAGAGTGATTTATGATGCTGTGGGGTCACTGCAGCCCCTTGTGCTTCACGGCTCTGTTTTTACACAGCCAGAGAGGCAGCAGCACTGAGCATAGGTCAGCTCATTGCTGTTGGAGAAAAAGAATAATTCAGGGGGGTTTTGTGGAAGCCTGGCATCAGTTTCAGGAGCCAGCCAGGGGCACGTGCTCCATCAGTGGACAGATTTGAATCCTTGACTCTTCTCCTGACTCCCTTGGGCACCCATTGTGGGGTGGATGGTGCCTAGAGTTACCCAGCTGAGGTTTCCCAATCTCTGGGTCCAATGGACAAATCAGAGCTGGCCACTCGAATTTGAACAGTTTTGGTTTGAATGTTGTTTTACTTTCTCCCACCTCAAAACAGCTCACCTTAAGGGGTGGCCTTGGCCTAATCCTCATTGTCCTAACAAAAAGGGTGTTTTAAGCAGCCAGGAATGAATTTATGTTGGCTCTTCAGTTGTTGCATTGGGTGCCTTTGCTTGGTGCAGTTTTGGCATCACATGGAATACATCAAACAAATAGGAATGTAAAACACACTTTTATATCCCAGGGCTCTGAACTGGTCTGGAAATGGGCTGTTGGGTTCAGGTTTTGGTCTTATATGGTTGGGCATGAATGGGAACCCAAGCAAAGTGTGTTGCCAGTCCTTTTCAGAGTTTATTTACTTTCATGATTATTTTTTCCCTTTCCACATTTAACAGAAGGTTCCTGGTGCAATGGAGGTGATGGTAGGGCAGGGGCCAGGAGACATGGGATGTATTCCCAGATCTTTTCTCAATTTTTTTTCTTGTCTTTTTGGAATGTTTTGGGCTATACCAGTCCCAGCACCAGCAAGCTCTGGTCTTGTTTGAGCTTTCTAGGTGTTCCAGCAATGCAAATAAGAACTGGTGAACTGCAGATACCCATCTGTGGGGGGCAAAGAATGGATTTTTAGAGAAAGACAGGGCTGCCAGGAGGTTTCTGGTCTGTTTTGCAAAACAAAGAAGCGTAGTTCAAGACTTGCAAAGGCTTGTCTGAACCAGGTCTCTCTGAGATTTTGGCTTGACCCATTTCTTGTTTGGAAACCAAACTGTTTCCGAGGATATCACTATCCCACAGAAATGTTGGGGCAGTCTCTTGGGAAAGAAATTGTGTTGAAGTTCTGCTGGTAGAAAGGGAGAAGAACAGGCTGGAAGGGTTGGGGAGACACAGAAGTTCTGCTGGTCCTTGGGCCTGACCCTGGAAATGCTGCATCACCAGGGACTGAAGAGTCCAGAGGAACATGGGAAGAGCCCAGCTGCAGCAGCCACCTCGGCTTTGTTCCTGTCCTGGTGACTCCTTGTACAAACCTGGCAGCTCTCTCTGCTGATGTTTTGGATGGAATGCTGGAAAACGGTTCTGCTGTGGGGAGTCCTGTGGCAGCACATGACCTCAAAGGGCTCAGGGTGAAGCTGGGGTGTTTGTGCTGATGGCAGCAGAGTCTGGGGTCCTGCAAGGTGTCAGCTAAAGATGCCCCATCTGCTTTGCCCTGGAGCCCCCTCAGAATGGGGTGTTGGGGAGAATTCTATAAATCGGGCAGTCACCTTTCTCCTCTCCACCTTCTCTCGAGATGGGGAATGACTGGACCTTTTATCCACTTGTCCTGGGAGAGTTTGTACCTCGTGAAAGGCTCCTGCAGTCAGAATGAAGCTGTTCTCTCACTGCACCCCCCTCCTTTTCATTTCCCCATTGCTGGGATGCAGCAGACTTGGCCATTCCCGAAACAGTGACCGATTGTCTGCTTTGGCTGGTTCAGCTGTTTGCTAAACATAATGCTCTTTCATCTTCCAGGAAATCGTCTGGACACCTCCACCGGAGTGCAGCTTGCTTTATGCTGCTGTTTCAATGGGCAAATAAAAGCAGCTATTTTCCCAGTTTAAACATTACCTGATTTCTCCAGTGAATTGGAAATACTCAGGGGAAGGGGAAAGATTGTTTATTACTGAATTTTCAAGAACTGTAATCCTGAATTAACAAGCCAACCAGCTCTTTGCCTTCCTGGGGAAAGAATTCTCCTCCTCCCCTTTAAGAATATCCACAGCGCTGACACTTCATCATTTTCATCAGGACCCAAAGGGCACCCACCAGGGCCCTCTCACACCATCTGTGTGATGTATGGCTTTCCTAATTGCTCCCTGGCAAGTCAGGGCTTTGGCTGAGGTTTGAGAGTTCTTTTTGCTGGCAGCAGAATAAAAATGTTACAAAATTAAATCCTTTATTGGCGTTTCAGCAGCGAGAGAGGAGACGGTCACCTGTCTGCTCTCATCAGCTCAGGGTCAGAGGGCTCTAAAAGCCAGAACTTTGCCCATTTTTCTCTGTTTCCTGAGATGACAGGAAGGAAAGCATAGGCATCTGGCAGTGCTTCAGCAAGGAGAGGTTTAGGAAAAAGGCACAGCTCAGGATTGACTCCAGGCCAAAGCCTGGCTGGCTGCTGGGCGGCGTTTGAGAGCGAGCTTGTACTCCTGAGGAGTTAATACAGAAACAAATAATGACCGAACACACTGGGCAATATTTGTAATATTGCAAATGATGCAGTTCAACCTTCTTACTGTGGTAATCAAGGATTTCACCAAAAAGCAAAAGGACCAGGGAGAAACACACCCCGACTTCTTCCTCTGGGGAGCGAGTCAAGTTCCTTGCATGCGGTTCCATTACAAGGAACTTGAGAAATCCGGCCAGCAACTGGGTTCAACAGGAAAGCTGAGGACAGGCTTTTGTGTGGCTGCTAATGGGTGCCTCTCCCTCGGCTGTGCCGGATGGGAGGGAACAAACAGCCCTTTCTGTTTTGCAGTTCATGACAAAGAACCCCACGATGCGGCTGGGCAGCCCCGGGCTGGGCGGCGAGAGCGCGATCCTGCGGCACCCCTACTTCAAGGAGCTGGACTGGGACCTGCTCAACCAGCGGCAGATGGAGCCCCCCTTCAGGCCCCGCATTGTATGTGGGGAGGAGGGATGGGGGAAAGGCACCCCAAGGGATTTTTTGGCTCTATAAGCAGATTTATTCCCGTGAGACAGGAGGGAGGTGAAGGAAGGGAGGTGAAACCTCTGGCCCTGGTTTGGCTGCTGGTTGGCCACCTGGTATTAGCCACCTCTTTTACCCTCCAGGCTGGGTTTTCAAAGGCAGCTCAGGGAAAAGATGCAGGTTTGTAAAAGCAGCTGCAGCAGGTTAGGCACTCGAGTACCCTTTGGCTTGCCCTAAAGATAAAACAGGGTAAGTAATCCTCATCCTGCTCCCTCCACCTACCCCTCCACAGCAGGGCTGCCTCTCCCTGGTCTCTCTGTGTCTGTTCAGCACCCAGCACAGTGCTGCCTGCTCAGGACACTGCTAGTGGGTGCTTCAAATGGCAGAGAGGCTGCACAAGACACGGTGCTGGCCCTGTCCCCAGTGGTGCCAGTGCCACAGAGCCCTAAGGATGTTCTGTGAGAGAAGAGCACTGCTCTTCATGGGCAGCCTTTCCAGGGTTGTCACTGTGGCTTCCTTGTCTTTCAAATTATTGCCTGGGGTGGCTTGTCTCATGCTGTGGTCACTCTGCAGGCTCTCAATGGCAATGGTCCACCCAGTCGTGCTCCCTGAACACTGGGTGCAGGATCAGGTGCTTGGGGAGGTGTGACAGCTCAAAAGCAGAATCTTGAGCTGCCCCTTAACCTGAATCAAAGGCTAAAGGAGCCTGCTCAGTCTGCCATAAGCTGGGCAGGATCTGGGAATGCTAGACTTCAATGTCAATAAGTTTTATTGACCTCAGTGTCAATAAAATATCTTGCTCTGGGTGCAGGAAAAACACGTGCCTCGTGAAAAAGTGCCACAAACCCAGTTTGTGTGTGTGCATTCTGAACAGCTCCACTCTGTCACACAGCAAGGAATCCAGCACCTGGAGGCCAGCCATTTGTCTTCCCACGGCCCAGTAATTCAGTATTGTGCAAGTTTAATGGCTGGCACTAAGAGAAGTGTCCTCCACCCCCTCCCCGAAACCCAGCTGAGACACTCTGCAGATAAGAAGGGATTGGATGGAGTCAGCTAGTTGGGAGCACAGCTGAAAACTGCACGGGGTCTGTGCTGCCACTTGAGGGGAGGGACTCATTCATGTGCCCTGCCCTGCCATGTCTGGCCAGGAAAGCCCCCAGAGCTGCTGTCAGTTAAATTTGAGAGGGGGATCCCTGTCAGAAACCTTCAGAGGCTGGGAAGGGCTTTGCTCTGTGAGAGGCTCTGTGGGGGCAGCTGCTCTCAGTCCAAGCCCAGAAAAAGCTCTCAGTCAGCTCAGCCTGGATTATGGAAGTGATGGTTCAATGCACTCAGACGAGAAGCAAGGATCAAGCAGATGATACACACTTTTGACATGTCTTTCTTTTGTGTTTTCCATTTGACAGAAATCCAAAGATGACGTGAGCAACTTTGATCCAGATTTTATAAAAGAGGAGCCCATCCTGACCCCCATTGAAGAAGGGATCCTTCCAATGATAAACCAAGATGAATTTAGAAACTTTTCATTCACCAGCCCAGAACTGCAGCAATAGCTGTGGCTCTGGAGAAAGGTTGCTGAGAGACTGGGAGGAAATTAAATGAAAACCAAGTTTACCAGTAATTTCATTCTCAAGGAGTAGCAGTGCACTGACTTGTACAATACAGCAGCATCACTGTCAGTGTTACCTTAATGTGAAATTGAAACCTTCCTGTGTTTGTAGAACTTCTGCAGCTCTTGGATCAAATATTGACAGGGGTGGAACAAACATGATATTGTATATAGCTGATGCAGACAGAGCATTGGATGCTGAGCTGGTTGGCTCAGCCTGAAGGTCACCACTTGCAGTGGATGCGAGGAGTTGGCATGAGCATGAAACAAGTGTCTTGCAGCCCTGAGCCAAACAGATTTGTTACAATGCTGATTGTTTGCAAGACTCTTTTGGAGTCCCAGCACTGTCCAGCGTTTTGGAGATGTGATCTGACATCCCATGGCCTGACTGAACCAGATGTTCCCACTGACTTTACCTGTTTCCTGCAGTATTTATTTCTTTCCGAAGCACAAATGGCTCTCTTTGACATTGTTTGGGTTCCCATGTGAAATATTTCATTTTGCTGACTAGCAGAAGGAAAAAAAACAAACGCCCTGTGCCCCACACAGATTCTTCTAAATCAAAGGGAAGTCATGTGCTCATAGTGTTTTACTCTTCGTGTGTGTTGAAAAGTTTTAGTGTTTGCATTCTGTGAAATGCCTTTTTACACCATGCGTCTTCAATGCTCCTTTCTTTGCCTCCCAGCTGTTTCCAACTATAATGTAACTTGTTGTACTGTTTATTTAGGCCCTTTCTATTTAATTATGTTACACAGAACCCCTTTTGTGGGTTTAGTGCCTCATTAAAATTTTGATCGAAAGTGGTAGCACCTAAATTATTTGTAGCATTATCGTGATGGGAGCCACAAGGCTAGCAAGCTGCTTGAAAGCAGAGTTGTCAACCAACAGGTAACACAAAAGGACAGCTTTTCTCTCATGAGAGTGATAAACCTTATCTAAAGATACAGAGTGGCTTGGTTTGGTTTGGTTTGGATTTAAGAGCTCATTACTCCCAGGGCATTTCTCATGGGTTGTATCCTCAAACTTCTGCAACAGGCAGACTGAGATGATTTTTCAGTGCAGATTTTAGAACCCAGATGCTCTGGGAGATGGTTCTGTGCTTTTCCTGTTCTCCTGAAAGCTGGGTGATTTTTCTGTAGCTCCTTGGCACACCTTTGCGCTCCTTGCTGGGCTTGAAGCTGTATGACAGGTTTATAGCCTCTTCCTTGGGCAGATAAGAATTCCTGGAGAAGGAGAAGGATTTCTAATCTCTTGCAAAAGTGATGATATTTATATAGGGCTCCTCACATGCTTTAACTTGAGAGAAGGGTGAGGTACAGCGCAGAGGGGCAGTTCTGCACAGACCTTGTCCCACTGCAGCTGTGGAGGCTGTGTAGGGGAGCAAAACCTTGGGCATGGAAATTAGAGAGGTACAACCCCCATTACAGCACAGACCCCTGCTCTGTACGTGCTCACCCGCTGTTGATGCCTTAGGAAGGCTGACCTGAAACAGACAGAGCTGAAGAATAAAGCAGATATTTATTGAAAGGCCTTTAGGATCCACCTTGGACAACACAAGAGTCTGACAAGGGCTACACCCAAGGTGGACCCAAAATGGTTGACTGGCCATGAGGTCTCACACTTTTATAAGTTTTGGTCCATTTGCATCTTGGGGTTTAATTGTCCAATTACAGCTTCAGGTTGTGAGGTCCCATCCTTCTTGTTCCTCCCTTCAGTCCACCCTTGTTTGTGCTTTTGGGTCTGAAAGTCACCCTTGGTCTTCAGCAGGAAAAGGATTTGTTTTGTCTCCCTGC
>VZSR01000520.1:44267121-44308896 GCA_013398615.1 Brachypodius melanocephalos | reverse complement strand
TGGCCACATTGCAGCCCATCCCTTTGCTGATGTGGAGGTACCCAGCTCCTCCAAAGCAGGGCAAGAGAGGAAAATAAGGACAAGGTTGTGTTGTATAGGTGAGAGAAAAAGAACAGATTTCCAGAAAAATGATCCAAGAACCAGCCATGCAGGCTGGCTTGAGTTGCTTTCCCATGTAGGAAGAAGCAGTACAGGGATGGATGCATTTGCTTGAGGGGCCATTGTGGCACTTTGTTCACATGTGAATGATATGAGTTGTTCTGTCTGGTGCAGATGTGACCCAAGGCAATTCCTCACTCCAATTCCCACTCAGTTTCATGGGATTGCAACTGCAGCAGTACTTGCTTGGCAAGGTGTAAGTGCAGCTGAGTTGGCCACCAAGAGTGGCAGCCCCAAAACTGTCTGAATTTTGTGCTGGTGGCTTTTTTGACTCTCCCACTCTCAAGGATTGTGAGCAGCCTCTCCTTCCCTGGTGGTCAGTGCTGGAGAACAGTAAGTGGTACATTTTTTTTTTTTCTTTCTTTTTTTTTTTTTTTTTCCCAGCACAGTGGTATCATCCCAAGGTTTCACTGGTTGTGTTATTCTTTGGGGCTCAGGAGACCTTATGGAATAGTTTCTGCTGGAGAAGCTGCTGCCACAGAGTTGCCTTCAGCATCATAATGTGATACCATTTCCCTGGCCCCAGGATCTGAGAGTTTGCATTGCTGACACCATGAAGAATGTGCAGTAGTTACCCTTAGAGAGCTTTATTTGTGTGTCAGTATTATATCATATAATATTTCATATCAATACCCACCAATCTGTGTCCTGAAAGCTTGGAGAGTGAGAACTAAATTATCTCTGGAGGTGATCTGTTAGGATTGTTGTGAACTGCAAACCAGAAAGCTTGTACATCTCTGGAGGATATAGGATGGTATTTTGGGGACGAGGAAAGCTCTCACTGTGGCCAGACAGTACCTGCTGTGGCCAGACAGTACCTGCTGTAGCCCAGGCTTTGTTGGCTTAATGGGGCAGGGTTCAAATGACAAAGGGAGTTCTTCCCCCAGCTTCACTTTTCATTGATTTAAAGTGGCATCAGGGTCACTGCACCCTTCCATCACCCTTGGGCAGATCTGTGAATGGACTTGGAAGCCTGAGGTTCTGCTATACAGGAATTTTTCACCTGGATCCTGATTCATAATTTAGGGCAGCTCTTCCCCTCCATTGCCTGCCTGGAACTCATATGTCTGTGTAATACTTCCAGCCACTGGAGTCAGCAGATCCTGAGTCAGCCACATTTGGCCAAGATCCCTGAACTCTCCCATACTTTTTATGAGAAGCTGCCATTTCACTTGTGTTCCCTGAGACTCTGTCAGCAGTATGGATGAAGATCAACTCAATAAAAGTATCAATGCAATAGCTTTGCTTTTGAAAAAGCTGGATTAGTGTTTGCACTGCCATTGAATAAGTAAAGAAATATTGATTTATTAAAGAAAATAAAAATCAAGCAAGGGTACACAAAAAGCCCAAGAGTTTTCCAGGAGCTACCCTGCCAGCTTTTTTGGCTTCATTGCTTGCCCCAGTGGATGCAACATGGTTTTAGTCTATTAATTTGCTTCTGGCTTTAGAAGTATATTAAGCTGGCAGTCAGAAGTTTGTTAGATTTAAAGCATAAAATGCTTGTATTCACTCCAGTGTGAAAACTGGCAATTGAGCAAATTGTAATTAGTTCCCTTTGCACTGCTTTTAGTGCTTGCATGAAAAAAGAAGATCCCTTTGATGTCTGCAATTTGTGTTTTGTGCAATCCTTTCATTTTCAAAGAGGTTCATGAAATCCAGCTATAAAATTCAGTAGCCTACGTCTCCTTCAAGGCCTTTGAATGTTGAGGGTAAGAAGCAGATGGTCTGGGATGAAGAGATGAAAATCATCTTGCAACTGCTCATGCTGGCTCTGCTGCCAAAGACATTGTTTTTAATACCACTGCTTGATAGGCAATGGAAAAAATCTCACAGACTTCCAGTGCCCCAGGGATTTTAAGGAAAAAAATTCAATTCTCACTGCTGGTTGAGGATGCTTTGAATGCATTCTCAAGGACTGGCGTGGGTTCCTCACTTCTTGTGAAGTCCTGAATGGTTTGCAACAGTAGTTTTTCCCTTGGAGCTGCGTGCTGCTCCCACAGAAGCTGCTCTTTTCTCCAGTCAGATTTGAGAGCAGCTCCGGTGGCTTGGTATGGCAATGGACCTGATCAGCAAATCTAAGCAAATCAAAGCCCAGAGCCAGGAGCAGCGAAGAGGAAAACGTGTCTGGGATCATCTGCTCTGTCCCTTGGCCAGAAAGGAAAGAGCTGTTCACTGCTGCCTGCTCTCCCTCGGTTTGTTCAGCTGCTCAAGCATGTAGCCAGAAGGTTTCTGCTCCTCCCCAGGGAGGCCATTTCACAGCTTTTACAACTCTTCCCGCTCAGTAAATGTCCTGATATTTGGAAATTAAATGAATGAGATGGAAATCTGTCTTATCATGCCATTAGGATGATTCTCGTTGGAAGCTGCAAGTCAGGGTTTGTATTACTAAATACATACAGGGCTGCCAAACCAAAGCATTCAGAAATGATGAGTCAGGTTGTCTGAAAATCGTAGCTCACTCAGGAATCAAGAGCTTTCCAAAATAATAAATGTCAGTCTTTTTCTTTCTTTTTTTCTTTCTTTTTTTTTTTTTAAGCATCTGTATTGCGAGTGTTTTGGATGCTGACTTTCACTTCTCCACATCAATAGGAGCTGGAATGTCGTGCAATTATAATTTTTTTAGATGAAAGCTGAGGTCTGTGAATTGATGTGAAGCCAGGCATTGGAGCATGGAAGAAAAATGCCAACATCAAGAGGTGGGTGATAAAACTGTGAGCAGGCGTGGGATTTATGTATTCTTCCATCTCTTCCTATTGTTTATGTACAGTCACCACAGTGTGGTCCCTTGCCTCCTTGTCTCCAAACCCACAGAGCAGGGCATGGGAGTGAGGAAGGAGAAGAGAGGAAGGCTGGGGAAGGCATTTATGTGCTGTGTAGTCACTGTGTGTAGGGCTTGTCCAGCAGCATTTCTGAACACGTGCATCAGCCCTTGCACAAGCCTGTCACCTTCTGCATCCCACACTGCCCGTCCTGCCTTCCCCTGGGCACAGCACTCAGCATCATCCCTGAGGCTGCCGTGGGCTGGGAGTGTCCTGCTGATGGAGCCAGGCCTGGAGGAAGAGCAGGAGGTCAAAAAGCATGGAGGAAAAGGAGCAGTGTTGGTGTTTGGCAACTTTGGCCTCTTCTCATGGGGGCTTTGGTACTGCCAATGTGCCAGTGATGTCCATACACATGGAAGGACAAGGGATGGCCAGGGGGGAGGCCAGGCTGTCTCTCCTCCCATGACTTTAATAGAAACTAAAAAAGGGAGGAGAGAGGGCAGTGTCCTCAAGAAAGGGGGTCACAGCTCTGAGTTGGGACTGAGAAGATTCACTCTATTTTAGAGGTGCCTCAGGCCACTTGCAGGCAGCGAAGGAATGCAAGGGTCATCATTTCTGCTCCATCCACACATCCATGGAGGGGAAGGCCCTCCATGAGGGCAGTTTGAGTGAAGAGACTTGGGGACCACAGGCCTCAGGGATGTGGGAGTTAGAAGGCATTGCAGCAAAAGTCTGCTGGACCGAATTGCAAAGGGACGTCCCCAAACCCTTTCATCTCAAGAAGGAAGCTTGGAATGAGCTTGGGTCAGACAAAGTCTTCTCTGTGTGGGCTCCCTCAGGGAACGTGTCAATGTGAAGTTAGCCCTGAAACAGTTTTAACTTGCCTATGGTGTCAGTTCTGCTCCAGCTCTGAGCTCCCACAGTTGTTGTTGCCAGCAGGTCTTGTAAAAGTGGAGTTGAGAGATTTTAGCAGTGAGTTCAGGATTGCTCAAAACTGGTGACTCAGTTCTTCCAGCGCCTCCTTCACCGTCCTTCAAATGAGGGGTTTATTCATCACCTGGCTTCTCATTTCCAGCCATTAAGTGTGAACTGGGGTCAGGACCCCAGTTTTTCTGCAACAGTGACAACTAAAACCTCATTTCTTCTTAAATGGAACCTCACTTGATTCCAGGAACAAGATCTCCAGATCTTCAAACCACTTCAACACCACCACTAGAGCCAGCACATCTGCCAGGAGAAGAACATTGCAGGAGTTGTTAATGAGCCCTTTTTGGAGACTGGCCAAGGTGTGCTGTAGTTTGGCTGGGAATGAGAGGCAATTTCATGTATCTCCATCTTATCTGCTGCTAGACCCAGACGGGAAGCAGTTCCAGACCTCCCAGTCATCACAGGCCTGTCTGCTGCCCAGAGATGCCTCCTGCACAAAAGTCTGGCTTTCTTTTCCCAAATGCTGTCTGGAAGAAACAGATATCAAGAGCTTTGTTAAGGGTTGGTGCTAACCACAGTTCTCTTCTGAACTGAGACACAGTTCCCAAGAACAGAGTTGTTTGGTTTGCAGATTACTCTGGCCAGTGTCTCCTCCAGCTTCTGGGGTGTTGCTGTCTCCCCACCTTGGAACAATGGCAGCCCCATCAGTAGCTCAAACCTGACTGAGGCAGGAGGGCAGCATTACAGGTGAGTATTTCACCTGGAATTGAGTCATCATTATTTTTAAGCTCTGTGAAGGGCTTGAGCTGAGGTATTGTTATCTGACAGACGTATCTGGACGTGTTGCTCTCCTTGGGGCAGCCTTTCTGCTTCTCTCTTTTCAGGCCCTTTATTCTCACTCATCACCAACCCTTTGTCCAAGGGGAAGGCTGGGTGGTGGTTTTGAACAGGTTGGTTCTTCTGCCACTTGCCTGGGCAGTGGGTGAAACCTGCCTCCAACTGCCTAGGCAAATGCATCAAGTGAGGTCTATGTTACAAGATAGTGTACCCTTTCAAATGCTTATCTCAGTAGTTTAAAACCCAATTTTAACTGGAGAAAAAGAAGGCAGGTGGGACCTTTGATCATGTTCAGCTAGACCTGGACTTCAGCAAAAATCCCTGCACTTGTGGGAACCTTCATCCCCAAGTTTCACCAGGGCCTTCTGCAGACCCATGGAAATTGCCACGTAGAGCCTGTGTCTAAATTAGACCCTGGCAACCAAAGGCTCTTTTATTTCTGCTTACAATGAGCAAGAGTTTCCTCTGCCAGTTTGGGATGTCTTCTCTCATCTGTCACCCCAACTCCTTTAATTTTCCTTCCAGTGCACCAATTTACCATGGCCCCAAATCTCCTGCGCACACAATGGGGACTTCTGCTGGTGCCCCTCTGGTGAAGATGTTGTAACCCAAAATGGGGCTGTGTCTCAGCTATTTTGGTGGAGTCTGGTAATTTGCCTGACATGGAAAATCCCCAGGCTGCAATCAGTGCCCGGGATGCTTGAGTGGAAAATGACACAATTATAACGTAGTTCATCTCCACGTGGTCAATTACTCTGTGCCTACACACAGTCTGGAGCATCCAGCGTGACTGTAAAGGTACCCAGCCTTTGTTTTGGCTGCATGGCCTCTGTGTTTAACCAAACACAGGGGAAACAAAGCACCCATGGCCTAGCAATTGTTAGAGGTGAGTGTTCCTCAGTTCCTCTGAGAGCATCTTGGGCAAAGAGCCATCGACCTTCTCTTCCCTCCCATTTAGCCAGGCTGGGCAGAGGGGCTGGAGGGATGGATGGGTGGATGGATGCCCTCTCCTCTCAACAGGAGGGGATGTGTCTCCTGGGACAGAGGGAGATACCAGGGAGCCTGCTGATAGCTAAATTTTCAGGGTGACTTGACACAGGTGTCTCACAGTTTTGGTGGAGCATGACTGTATCCCAGGGACTCCTGCAGTGCTGATGCAGGCCCCCAACAAATGGGTCTGGAGCACCTGGAGTTCCACACCAGGCGTGTGGCCTATGGTATCCTGCCTTGGAGACTGGTTCCTGGGCAGAGACAGGATGTGAGCAAGGAGTTGCCTGGAGCTACCCAGGCCTGGAGTGAAAGCCTTAATGCAGAAAGCTTATTAGTGCTCAGCTGGGCTGGAAGAGGCACTTGAGGTCACTCAGGGGCTTTGCCTTAGTCCTCCACCCACCTGTGCACTCAGGCTGGGGCCATGCTGAGCAGCTCCTGGGGGAGTGGAGCCTGCCTGGTGTGCAGGACCTTGGGCAATGTAGGAAAAGGCACCTGGGATTGGAATCAGGAAGTTTCCTTTAAGCACAGAACCATAGAATATCCTGAGTTGTTGGGACCCACAAGGATCATTTGGGTCCAAAACTCCTGGCCCTGCACAGGACCACCCTCATTCAGACAATATTTAAATGAGCATTCTAGCTGAGAAAGGGTGATTGAACCCTAAGCTGTTGTGGGTGCCTAGACCCTCCCTGCTCCTTGCTCCCAGCCTTTCCCCCCTGGGCACTGCTGCCCCTGAGAGTTGTTTATTGGAGTGATGACCACAGGCAGCAGGAGCTCTGTGCTGATTTAGGGTCATCAGGAAAAGGTCACACAGGCAACATCTGAGCTTGGTGTCCACCAAGATAGAAAGCAGGGTTCTGCAGGTTGTTTTTATGACCATCGTAAATGAAATCCAGTATCTTCCTCAGATAGGGTACAAGATAAGCCTGCAACAAACCCGAGTAGAGAAGTAATTTTTATTTTAATTGCTGTTGTAGGACAGTTGAGATGAAAAACCAAGTGTCCGAGGGTATATTAGCCCTCATCCCCTGATTAGATACATATAATGAGATGGAAAGCTAATCTATCATATTTAGAATCAGTCAATTAGAGGGTTAGGGTTATAGATGCATTTAGCTTTAGCGTTAGGGAGATATTTAAACCACATACTGTACTTAGTCATTACCATGCTAAGTGATAGTAGATGCAGGTCACCCTATATATGGGCCATGGTAATCAGCTTGAAGTATTACTAATTAAACCTTTTCACCTTTGGGCTCCCTTCCATGCCACCACACATGACACGAGCCACTGAGGTCACGGTGAGATGCTCCTTAAAACCCAACACCCAGTGTTTATGGTGAAGTGGAGGGTGATTTGGCTTTCTAGTTCTGTCTCTGCTGCGTGGAGAGAGCTCTGGGCACGCAGCTCTTGCTCTAATGATGTATTTTGATTCTGAGTCTCAAGATGCCAGCTGGGCACTGCCAGCCCTTCGCTTGCCCACTGCCTGTCTGGCATTATTTGAAGCCCATGAACTATCCAGGTAGATAAACTACATCAACATGTGTGTGTCTCTGGCATCTCCTTCCTGGCAATCCTCAGTCATGTTTTTAGAGGAGGTCAATAAAGGCTGCAAGGGCTGTAGTTGCTCTGGAAAGCAGCTTAAGTGATTAGGCAGAAGGTCAAAAATAGAAAAGCCCACAAAGGAAGGGCTGAAAAAATGTGGGTGTCATGCAGTGATGCCCAGTGATGGCTTCACTCCCTCCCCATGCCCTGAGACATGGGTGGGTGTCCAAGGTCCTCAGCTGGCTCTGGCACCATCCCATTCTCTTCAGATCTCATGGATCCTTCAGGCTAAAAGCTCTTAATGACTTTATATTAATATGCATTTACATCTGCTTTTAGGACTTTGCTGTGCCAGGATGGTGGCAGGGCCACTTTGCTGCAGAGGGCAGGAGAACAGGGAGCTTCCCAGGGCCTCCCAGCCCAGGAGAAAGGCAGGGGTGGCCATGGAAATGGGGGTGCAATGACTCTGGTTGCTCTCCAGCCCAAGGGGAGTGACTGCTGTGGAGCAGCTTTTCTCTGACAATGCTCCTGAGACATTCCCAGGGACACTCAGGCTCCATTTCCATAGAAGCATAGAATATCCTGAGTGGGGAGGGACCCACAAGGATCATCCAAGTCCAACACCTGGCCCTGCACAGGACAACCCCAAGAATCCCACCATATTTCTAAGAGCCTTGTGCAAATGTTTCTTGAGCTCTGTCAGGCTTGGGGCTGAGAAACAGCCACCCTGCCCTTAAACCTTCCCATCTCCATCCTTTCCTCAGAGGCTAATTGCCCAATTTCTGCCTTCATTTCCGGTCTCCCAGGAATCCCAGTAAGATCCTCTTCCTTGTGATGGGTAAAGCTGGATACATGCCCATAGCAGCCCTTTCCAGGTGCTTCCTAACCCTTCAACCCCATCCCTCTGGGGCAAGTCTTTGCAAGCTGTCAGGAGCAGGGCTTGGAGCAGGGATTCTGGTATTCTGTATCAAGAGAGTATCAGGAACTGGTGCTGCTCACCAGGTACTGGAAAAGGTCTTAATTTTGGCATGCCCTGTGACCAGGAAATTATTTGAAATATTGGGTATTTTCTGGGACATGGGGCAAGCATTTCTCCAGCTCCTCTCAGCTGGTTGGGGCCAGCTGGTGAAGATCCCCCAGGGAAAGCTGGCAGGTTTGGGGCTGATGGAGACCTGCCCCAGGGAGGAGGAGTGGGGATGATGCAATGAACCACAGCTCTTGCACTGCTGGGGCTGAGGTGTGGGCAGGGAAAGTGTCCGTGGTATCCGGAGGTGGCGCTGGGCGGTCAGGGTGCTGTGACATGGCAACAGCTCTTCACCGGGCTCTGGAGAGCCAACCAAAGCCATTGGCTTTCTTGGCAGGTCCCTGGTGGTTTGCCACCTGTGTTCCCAAGGGCCAGGGACACTGTAGGTGGAGCACAGCACCCTGATGTAGAGTTAAATTAGCAGCAAGCGCTCGTGGCAAGAAGCCTGTGACAAACATTTCGTGTTTTCATGGAATCACAGAATGGTTTGGATTGGAAGGGACCTTGAGGATCATCTTGTTCCAAACCCCCCTGCCATGGGCAAGGACACCTTCTGCTAGACCAGATTGCTCCAACCCCCATCCAACTCCAGTGATATTTACTCTATGCTGAGCATTTTTGTCCCATGAACTGTGCTCTCCAGCACCAGTAAAATCTTCTGTTCATTTTTTTTCCCTCGCTAATTCTTAGCCAGTAACTGCTGAGAACTCCTCAGGTCTTTGAGGGACTTTCCATCTGGCCGTGTTAGCAGGTCATTGCACCAGGTTGGTCAATCACTGGACAAGTCTTTGCAAATCCATGTTCAGCCAAGCCAGCCCACAGACACACCTCTCTCTGTACCTGCAGGATTTGTGCATTGTCTTATGCATATCCTCCTTTTGTATTTTTGCCCATCTGTGATCCTCCACTGCAGTTTCAGCTCCTTATTTGGGGAGGAGCAGCATTGTACCAAGGAAAAATTACCAATGTGATCTCTGAAAAGTTGATTTTATCACTCTTCGAGCCTGTGTTTTGTTTCTGGGGGGTTATTTGTTGTTCATTCTCTCGGCTTGCCGAGCTACCCCAGTGCTCAGTCAGCACTTGGAGGTGGTGTAAATAAGCACAGCTCTGCCCAGCTGGGGAGGGATGTCTTTGCTGTGGTGTCAGCAGAGTGTTGCTGTTGGTTTGGATGTCAGTTTTGGTGGTGGCATGGCCACCCCTCCATCGCTGCTGGGGAGGGCAGTGCTTCCCCTGGCTCAGCACGATACTCCCTCCTTTTCCATGGAAAGGGACAGGCACTCTGAGCACAGGGAATTGTTCCTGTTCTTCCCCAGTGAATCCACACCATTTTTTTGTTGCCTGTTTTTCCTGTTCTTCCCCAGTGAATCCACACCATTTTTTTGTTGCCTGTTTTTCCCATGAAGTTCACCAGTTTTCCACAGGTACCACGGGTGTCCTGCCAGCCTTCCTCTGAGCCATGGCTCATCTGTGAGAGCCAAAAGAGCAAAAAGGCTGAAACTGTGGGGGTCCTGCATGTCAGAGCCCCCCAGCTGGCATCTGTCTCTGCTTGGAAAGATGAAGCTGTGTCTCCCAGCTGGGTGTTGTGGAAGGACAGTCGTGCCTGGTGTGAGAGGGTGGAGCCAGCAGGAAGCACGCCTGTGGTTTAGATATGGGGTGAGAGCCTGGATTTTCAGAAGTAAACTTTGGGTCATGTTTTGGGGAGGTGCTGGGGTTGGGTTGGTATATTCCTGTTTGTTTTCTTCCATTGCAGGTCTAGGTCTCACCGAGAGGCCTGAATTTGTGAAGGTGGGCGCTCAGCCTGGACTCCAGGTCTGTATTCCTGGTGATGGCAATGGAATGTCTGTGACCCGAAACACCACCAGCTTTCCAAAGCCTGAGCGCAGCGTGTGACCCCTCCCAGCGCATCCCATGGGAAGAGAGTGAGTGAGCCCTCTCCTGACTACCTGCTGCAGGAATTTAGGGGATGAAAAAAGGCAATAGCCATGCTGGGCACTGCAGGGCTGAGGACAACCCTGGTGAGGTGTGAACATTGTGGGGGTGGACCCTGGCGCTGTGAAATGAGGGCTGAAGGCAGAGCTGCTCTCAAGTCACAAGCAGCACAGACTGTGGGGACATTCAGTTGCCTCTTGGCGAGGCATTGGCTGGGAGGGGACTGTGTTTCTTGCAGCATCCCTGGTGCAGGAATATGGGCTGTGCCAGTTTGTCCACCAACACACGCAGCAAACTCAGCTGTTAGTCCTGGCTGCCTGCCTGGCAGCTGATTCCAAGGACTGTGGGATGGAGACCCAAGCCTACCACAGAAAGAGGCATCTTTTCAGCTGACAGAAGCCCAGAGATGGTTTTTTGGGGGCTCCAGGTTCAGAAGCCCAGCAGGTGCTGCAGTGACAGGAGGAGCTCGCTGCCTTTGCTCCTCCTCCTCATCTGAGGCTGTTGCACCATCACAGCCAATGAGTCCAACACGGCAAGGAGTGCCCTTTAGTCCCTCCTGAATCACCCAATATTTGTTCTGGTGACATGGCCCTTCTTATCAGAGCTTTTTCTACTTCACCCTTCCACTTCCTGGCACTCCAGGGTTCCTCTCCTGACCCACTGGGCATTTCCAAGCTCTGTTTCCAGTCCTGGGTTTCCCTCCCTGTGAGTGAGGCAGGCTCAGCATCCCCACTGCCTTCCCCACATCCATCAGGGCTGACTAAGGGCTCGATTTCACTGTCCCAGGGGCATGGAGCTGCAGCACCCAGCACATTTCTGGTACCTGCCTACACCAGTTAAATCTCTCCTGGGACATTCTGGCCCTCCACAGCATCCTGGATGCTCCCCAGAGTGCTCCAGGGCCTGGAGTGTGAGGTGAGAGTATCCCAGAGGCTCATTTCAGGATGGATTAATGCTTAACACCGTGAATTTGGGCATGCCTAGTGCCTCATTTTCCTCCCCTCTGCAGATCAGGAGGGATGGGGTCTTCAGGAGCACAATTCACAGCTGCCCTCTTCAGGTTTAGGGGCCATCCCAGCTGGAGCATGCCCAGATTCTGGAGGTGGCCCTAAACCAGGTGATACCCCACAGGGAGCTTTCAGCTGGGTGGGTACAGCCATTGCCCTGAGAGGCCAAAGCTGGGATGTGGAGCAGATATTTCCAGGGCTATGCTGGCACCCCTGCAGCATCCAAAACCTGGATTGGGGCTTGGATCCCGCAAGGGGTGACAACTCTTCCCCCCTGCCCCACAGCACAGAGCTGGCTGCCCTACACAGCCATCAGGGAGCCTGAGCAGGGTGAGGCTCCCTCCCTGTGGGATCGGTTCCCTGCCCCGTTGTGTTTGTGCTGTGGCTGATTAAAGCTCTGAGCGAGGCAATTATGGGATGCAGGGTGCATCAATAGGAGGTGCTGGGGTGTCACAGGCTGAGGAGATGAGCTCCTTTGCCTTCTGGAGAGTATCTGGGGGTGTATTTGTGGCTCATTCCTGCCTTCCTGTCACTGCCTGAGCCACTGGATCACCTTCATGGCACAGTAATTTCCAGTGGGGGTTTGTGGTGGTCAGCATGGCCTGGAGGGATTTGTTCTATCCCTGACTCAGTGGTGTCTTCCCTCCCTGGCAAGGCTGATTGAAGCAGCTGGAGATGCCCTACGTGTCCAGGCAAAAGCAAACCCTGGAAATCCACTGTTAAGTGAGTTTGCTCTTAGAGTTCCCTCCAGTTTTACATTCAAGGACTTCTGTCAATTTGTAGTTTGAACTAATAAGAAAGAATCTCTAAAAAATGCAGACAAATCCAGCCCAACACTGCATCTCTGAGCCATCTCAGGGCTTTCTTTTTTTAAAATATTGGTTTTATTTGGAGTTTTCATAGAATGGTTTGGATTGGAAGAGACTTAAAGACCATTTCAACCCCCTGCCATGGGCAGGGACACCTCAGGTTGCTCAGACCCCCATCCAGCCTGACCTTGAACACTTCCAGAGATGAGGCATCCATAGCTTCTGTGGGGAACCTGTGCCAGTGCCTCAGGACCTCAAAAATTTTCTTCTAACAACTTCCTGTCTTTCTTTCTTTTTTCCCCCCCTCAGAAGCCAGCTGTCTGTGTGCTGTCTGGATGAATCCAGCTTTTCTTACTGCTGCCCCACCTTCCCATCTCCTGGAGCTACACAGCAGCTGAGACGTGGTATTCATGTGCATGTACGTGTTGTATATGGAGAGATCCTCTATTAATGTTAAACACGCTTTGATCAGAAAAGTAATGACCCCCTGGCATGAATTGCTTCACAAATTTTGCTTCTGTGGAGAGAAGCTCCTTGGTTTGAGCTTTTCCATCCTAATAGGAACGAGTTTTATCTGATGAACAGACCTTGCTGCTTTCACTCACAAAGCAGTCATTTACCCTCCAAGCAGCAGCATCCCAGCTTATCATCCCTGCAGCACCATTTATTCAGCAGTGCAGTCAGCCAGGAGGATAATGTGGGGTGCAAACCATGGGGTTCCTATCTGCTCTGCACCATCTGGCATGGCTTTCCCCTTCTTGGTACATTTCAGGACACATGAACCAGGCGGGGAAATGTTTTCCTTCGTGTGAGGAAATTCACGTCACCACATAACCAAATTTATCCTGCAGAGTGGCAGCCACAGCTCCCAGTAGATCCAGTGGAAAATAGTTGTAGCCCAGTAAATTCCACTTTGGCCCATCCAGCTGCAAAGCCATAAAAGACTTGGATCTTTCCCTGCACAAAGGTTCTATAAAGGCTTCCTGCAGCCTTGACTCCTTGCCAGCCCAGCCTCCCAGGCCATCTCAGCCCAGCCAGGACTTCGCAAAGAAGATCCTGTCAAAACCTCTCCAGTTTCTCTGGTTTGTGTTTTGTGCAGGGCTCTGATGTGAAAATATTGATTCTGGACTTTAAAGCAGCTGCTTTGTATATTTGACCAATCCAACAGCACCAAAGTTTGGCCTGAGCTGTCCTTGTCCTTGTCTGGGTCCTTTTTTATATTTTTAATGCAGCCTTGAAAGCATAGGGGGTATTGACATAAGGAAGAGCCAAATGTAACAATGATTCAGCACAAACCCTACATACCAGCAATTTAGTCTCTTTTGACTATGTGCAGCTTTTTTCCCCTTTTTGATTAATTTTTATTCTTTTACCCTCCAGATTTTATTAAGAATGGAAAATTTTAAAAGGCCATTTCGGAAGAATGTTAAGCATTTATGCAGAAGCAGAGAAAATCAGGCTGGTGGAAAAAAATACAGAAACCCAAGGTCCTTTAGCTGAAGAAGAATAGGTTTAGATTAGATATTAGGAAGAAATTTTTCATTATGAGGGTGGTGAGGCCCTGGCACAGGTGCCCAGAGAAGCTGTGGCTGCCTTACCCCTGGCAGTGTTCCAGACCAGGTTGAACAGGGCTTGGAGCAACCCGGGATAGTGGAAGGTGTCTGTACCCATGGCAGGGGATTGGAACAAGATGATCTTTAAAATCTCTTCTGACCCAACCCATTCTATGATTCTATACTGGTTACACTGCTCTGCCCAGAGATTTCTGTGCCTGGGGGTTTTTTTAGGAATTTCTGTGTGCACAAACTTCTCCACAAGGTTGAAGCTGATGTGGTTTCTTACAAGGAGCTGGAGAGCATCCTGTGCTTGCCACTCACTAGGCCCCAGTCAGAACTGCTTTTTGTTTGGTTCACATGGGCTCAGCTCACTCCTGTGCCTGCTCCAATTGGGATTTGGGTTGGAGCAGTGTTTGGAGGTGGTCTGACCCTGTTCTGGCACCCCACACTCCTCAGCATGGTGCTGCTCCCTGCTAAGCACTCCTGAGAGGGGCTCTGGTGATGAACTCTTTTGGCAAAGCAGCAAATGATCCCATGGGCAGCCCCAAAACCCTGCCTCAGACCGAGATCTGTGCACTGGAAAATGCTCTGCCCTCACTCAGCAGTGTCCCAGTGAGGTGTCATGCTGAGCTAGTCTAAAAATTTAACCCTTGGATGAAGGAGCATCAAGGATTTGTTTGCTCTGACTTAGAAGTAGTTTTGTATCTCTGAATCAAAACCTTCCCATGACTTGGTCCTGTTTGAAACTGGGCACATTGTGGGAGTCTTCCTGAGTGCCTGTGCTGAACCCTGAGCATCTCCCACCCTTGCATCTCCCACCCTTGCACGTCCCACTGCTGCTCTGTGCTGGTGACAGGGA
The DNA here is from genome assembly GCA_013398615.1 of Brachypodius melanocephalos. Taxonomy (NCBI): domain Eukaryota; kingdom Metazoa; phylum Chordata; class Aves; order Passeriformes; family Pycnonotidae; genus Brachypodius; species Brachypodius melanocephalos. Next base: position 44,294,495 of record VZSR01000520.1, on the reverse strand, counting down.
CATGATCCATGAGGGCAGATGAAGAGCCAGGGGCATTTTCTTTTCCAGCTCTCCCCATAATTCTGCAGCCAGCTTTGAGCTCAGGACACCCACCACAGGGTCCAGGTGAGGACAGAAGGTCACCTCTCCAGGGAGCAGGACTGCTTGGACAGTGTGGGGAGGCAGCCTGACCTCCCTCCAGCTCCATGTCCTGTCCCCTTACTGAGTCCAAGTCTTCTTAAGAGGCCAAAAGGCAAACCAGGAGGATAAAGGGTGGGGAATTTCCTCCTGGGCATGGCTCAGTGGCACTGTGGGTTAAGTGTGTGGCTGTTTTGAAACAAAGCAGGCAGGGTGAGGGGTAATGGGGTCTCTGCTGCCCTTGATGGGGTTCATGAGCATGTGCTGGAGCTGGGGTTGATTCAAGGACTGTGCTGTCCTCTTCATCAGTTTTAGACTGGCAAAATCCCAAAACTTTCCAGGTCACATCCTGGTGTCTTGTGCAGGTCTGTAGGATGGCAGGACTGAGGAGGCACTGAAGGCTTCCCACTGAGCCCCGTGGGAGAGGCTGATGGGCTTTGTGGGGCTGTAGCTCACCTCTGCTTTTGGGAGACAGGAAGGCAAAAAAGACCTAGCTTTTCGTTTCCAGGCTCTTCATCTTTCTCACAGAGCTGGAAAATAATGGAAAGAAAGTATGTGGGAGAGGGAAGGAAGATCTTGCCTGAGTGAAACACACTCTGAAGGTGAGAGCTGTTGTCTTGGTCACAGGGGAAGCAGCTGCTGCAGAGGGATGGGTCTGATGTGCACAGAGCCACTTGGCAAAAGCGTCCTCAGGAGCATCAAGGGACAGATTCACTCTCTCCAGCTTGTTTTAAAGGTGAGGAGCTGACAGGAGCCTGCCTAGCACAGCTTTTCCAGCAACAGGACAACGTGTGGCTGCGATTCAGGGCAGCTATCACACCACAGCTCACACAGGGGCAGCGGGGGAGAGCTGAACTCCAGATAACCTGCTAGGACTGAAGCAAGATCAGCTGAGAAAACGAGCCTGGCTTTCCACTGCTGCCAGTGCCAGCAGAAGGCAGAGATGGAGCAGTCAGTCCTGGCTCAGACAAAACAGCTCTCTGGGCTTTGTTGCCGGCTTTCTGCGAGGCTGGCTCTCCCCTCCCTGCAAAGCTGTGCAAAACTTGCACATCACCACAAAACACGACAGGCTGAGCTAAGAACCAGAGCCCACAGGGCACTTCAGCTCAGCTCAAAGCAAGGGTGAGGGTTGTTCCTGTCCCCAGGTGGGGATTTGCCCTGAAGAGAGGACAGCAGGGAAAAGAACCTTCACATTGAAGAGCTTGTGGAGAAGCCACAGGTGCTCCAGGGAGCTTGATGGGGATAGAGGATCAGGACAGGTCTTGGGGGGACTTGCCCTCAGAAGAGAGACAAAAATTTAAACTCTTCAGAGTTTCTGAAGTTATTTGTGCTCTTGATGGGCAGCCTCCTTACGGCGTTTGGTGAAATCGAGTCTGAAGGTTGTTTAGAGGCGGTTTATTTTTAGCTGAGATGACTTGTGACAGCACAATGGTGTTGAAACACCACGGTTCTTGTCTGTGGTTTCCCTGTGCTTTGGTCCTGGAGTGAGTGAAGGCTCCTGACAGGGGCTCATTGTGCTGGAAAGTGCAGAGATGTCGCAAGAGCCGGTTCCCTCCCAGGGAGGCAGAGAACAGACCGGCAAAAGCAGAAAGAAGGAGCTGGAGAGGGCCTGGGGGACAGCCTGTGTGTCCCTGTCACAGCCCCACTGTGGATAGCCTGTGTGTCCCTGTCACAGCCCCACTGTGGGCAGCCTGTGGGTCCCTGTCACAGCCCCACTGTGGATAGCCTGTGGGTCCCTGTCACAGCCCCACTGTGGATAGCCTGTGGGTCCCTGTCACAGCCCCACTGTGGCTCCAGCCACCTACCCCGACCCCAGCACAGCCAAGGATCTTCTCTGAGAGGATGGAGATGGGAGGCTCCTGCCACAGGAGCTCCTTCCAGCCTTGCTGCTCCTTGCACAGCTCTTGGCTTTCCCCTCTATCTCCCCCATAGCATGAACCACGGTGCTCTGAAATAGTTGTTCCAACTCCAGCAGTGTCACTGCAGCTGTGTGAAGTGACAGAACTGGAAACCAGCACAGGCCCAGGGAGGAGGCTGAGGGCCAAAAGGAAATCTAAACCCGCAGCCCATCACTGTAACTAAACCTGTCTGCCAGAGGCAGCCTTCTCAGTTCAGCTTCTTACCTGGTGTAAGAGAAGAGACATCAAAGGCATAAGGATCTGGTTTCCTCAGCTACTGTCCTTTCACTTGTGCCTGCTTTCTGCCTGTGCAAATCCATTAACTCCTGCCCAAGGTAACAGCCCACAATGAGGTACCTGATCTGCCTCTTCTCAGGCAACACAACCTGAGATTAAAGCTGTGCAAGCTTGGCATGCCACTCTGTAAATCCCTACGTGTTGATTCCCTGTCTCCTCCTCAAGTTTTACAGGATGCCGACAGCTTTCTGCCTGTTTTATGGTTTCATGGCAGTTGCTCGACACATCAATATGAGAATTAATTAATCTTGGCTAGAGGGTAGGCAGCAGCTCGGGCAGCCCAAGAGCAAACAAGGTCAGGATTTCAGCAACAGCCCATTTAGAGAACTTGCTGGGGCTCCAGCAGAGCAGCCTCGTCTCTGCAATTTTTATTTGGATCACTGCTCTCTTGCCTTGTTTGCAAGTTCTGTCCTGTTGGCAAGGCTGCTGTGAAGCCAAACCCAGAAGACTGTAGCAGATGACTCTGCTTCACACAGGGAGCAAGGATTAGGGCAAGGGTAGTGTTTGGCTCACAAACAGTCACTACAAAACAATTATTGACTTAAAATCCTTTTACTGGTGCCCCAGCTTTCATTTGATGATGCTAAAAGGTCAGACGGAAAATTAAAGCTTTTTTTTGTGCTAATCCCTTTAAGTGCTAAATTCATGGAAAGCAATTGAATCAACAATTTAGATTAGGGCAATAGCTTCAGATGCTGGAGAAACTCTGCTCCTCAAAGGATGCCTGAATGAAATGCTGCTTTTCAGAATGGGGTTGGAATTGCCCTTGGCCTCCTGCTGTAAAGATCCCCCTTGGTAAGTGAATAATCCAGGATGGTCATGCTCATTGCAGTGCTCAGCCCTGGAACATGCCCACAGATCACAGTGAAAGACTTTGAGCAGCGGCAATAAATACAGGGGGAAAGAAAGATCTGTGTCAGACTGGCTGTAAATTAATCTGTTTCCAGAAAAAAATCAATAAATCATTGCTGCTACTAGTGAACAGTATTTATCAAGTTGATGCTGCTCTTTACAGCCCTTGGTAGGTGTGAAATATTTTTAAATGTTTTTAACTTTTCTTCTCCTTGTGTAGCCAAAGTTTCCCTGGATCATCAGAGTGCAGAGTGAGGATGCCCTGGTGGAGAGGAGGGATGTCCTGGAAAGGAGCCCAGTGAGTACAAAGCACGGTGGCAGAAGCAAAGGCAAACCCAAAGGAGAGCTCGAGGGTGATGTGACTCCTTTCTTCCTCAAGCCCTGGTCACAGACCCTGCTGCTCAGCTCAGGCAGGCAATAATCCAGCAGGCTGTGAGGTGGGAGATTGGATCTTGCATGGTTTAGTTGGGATGCAGCCAGCTCGTTTCCTTGGTGCCTGTTGACAGAAGGGCTTTTGCTGCACACACAAGCCTTAGCAGAGACAAAACTCATGTCTCCCCTTCTAATAGGAGAACGGAGAGATGTGACTCTGTCAGCAAAATGTATTTTTCATGTGAGTGGGTTGGGTTGGAAGGGAGGTAGAGATCACCCAGTTCCAACCCCCTGCCATGGATAGGGACATCTTCCACTAGACCAGGCTGCTCCAAGCCCCACCCAGCCTGACCTTGAACAATTCCAGGGCCTGTACACCCACAGCTTCTCTGGACAACCAGGAAAATCATCCTGGGCTTTCTCATCAAGCTGGAAAGCTGATGAACAGTGGTGTGTTTACTTGCATGGCCCAGCCCCTACAAACTGATAGTTTTATTCCCATATCAGATGACCCTTTGTAATCTAAACCACAGTGGTTGGCCATCCTTGTGAAGCAGGAAAATCCTCTTATTAGGAGCAGAAACTTATTAAATTCCCATTTATCATGCTTAAACAGCGGTTCCAGCCATCCCTCTATCCCAAATCCCTTGGCTTCAATTTTTCCTTTTTTTTTTTTTTTCTTTTGCTGAGTTTTAGATTTGCCTAGGAAATTTCTTGTCCTGAGAACAGTTCTGAGAAACATGTTTTCCATGACTGGTTCCTTCAGAAATGTTATTACTGGCTTGGGAGAATTTTTATACAATAAGATTAAGTTTCTCTTACTTGAAGATTCAGACACTACAAATTTTTAATGTCAAAAAACCCAAACAAGTAAAAACAAGTAATTTCCTAAGAACATGCACAATCTGGTGTTGGTAGTTTTTCATGGGAAAATGCTTTGCTCCAGTGTGTGTGTTCCTGTTCCTAAGGAAACTAATGGCAGATGGGGTGAGAGCAAAAACACACAGGATAATTACAAAGCCCCACTCATCAACCTGCTCCTAACTGTTCTTTGGAGTGGTAGGCAAACATGCAAAGCACTGAACCACTCTGTATTTTTATGATGCTTTGAAGTGTGAGCTCCAAAGAAATCTTAACTCGCACCACTTCAGCATTTCCATAGCTGGTGTCTTGGGGCAGCAGCCACCATGTGGCTTTCCAGAAAGAAGTCCAAATAGAGGATCTAGCTGGAGATACCATGTCCTTATTCAAGAGAAGAGGTGGGCAAAGGAGGGAGCTTGTGATATCTTGATGGATAAGTCCCACTGTGTTTCTTCTCATGTCCTAAGGGATATTCCCACCATGCAACCTTTGGTGCTCCAGGGTGGCATCCTTGAAGCACAAACGGGTTTTCAGAAGGGGCATCATCACCCTTGACATATTTCAGAGGTGCTTTTCCAGGGATCCTTTGGTCGGGGTACACTCCCTCTTTCAGCCAAGCATGTGTGTCTCCCACTTTTCTGCTATCGCTCTCCGGAGTGGAGTGGCAACGAGAGGTGCTGAGTGCTGACCCTGGGGAGCCTCTGCCATCAGCAGATGCAGGTGTTGGCAAGTGCAGGCGGGCTGCTAAAAATATCCTGCGTGCTTTATTCTTGCTTCAAAGGCCATTAAGTATTTCTATGAGAGCCTTTTTCATCTTCGGCATGGAGATCTGCCTAGTACTCCCACGCATCCTTTAAAACCCCTGGAATCTCAGGTTCTTCCAAATGGGGATATCTGGGCTGCAGATCTGAGCAACAAAACCTTTAGTGCTGTGTGGCAGCACCGGGAAACGGGGGCAATGAAGCTGAATTTCTTCTCCTTTTACACTAATTCTACCGAGTGCAGGCTGTGGGTTTGCTTCCTGTATCTGCAAAGAGCACAATCAAATCCAATCACCCTTCACACGAGCATAATCCACGTATGTGACTTTTCAACGCAGAATATTTAGGTCTGCTTCACAAATAGCAAAGGAGTGTTGCAAGGAAGTGTCGTCCTCTCAGCCACAGGCACCTCACAGAACCCAACACACCCATGCAAGGGCCAGCCTTAAAAACAAAAGCACATTGCTTTACCTTTCACTCCTGGTCTGCCAATGCATTTCCAGCGTGTGCTCTGTGATTCCTAGCAGCCCTGTGATTCCTAGCAGCCCGGGTGTTTTTTAGTCATCCTAATGTGTTTGCTTAGGCACCAACATTAGTGTCAGAAGCACTTAATGCAAAGGAAACTCCCCAGGAGTGCACTGCTCACTGCCAGACCCATCAGTCCTGGTCGGGAGGGCTGCTCGGTGTTTATTACTGCGGGCTGGGTAATGAATTACCCACTGCTTCTGAGGGCTGCTTCCCACCAGGACATCTGGGGAAAAAAACCTGCTGGGCCCCATATTGACAGGCTGAGAGGGTTGGGGTTTTTCAGCCAGGAAAGCAGAAGGTTTTGGGGAGATCTTATTGCACCTTCCAGTACATAATGGGGCTGACAAGAGAGATGGGGAGGGACTTTGGAGAAAGGTCTGGAGTAACAGGACAAGAGAGAATGGCTTTAAAACTGAAAGAGGGCAGAGCGAGATTAGATATTAGGAGGAAATTCTTGACTGTGAGGGTGGTGAGGCACCCAAACAGGTTGTGGTTTCCCCATCTCTAGAAGTGTTCCAGGCCAGGCTGGCTGGGGCTTGGAGCAATCTGGGATAGTGGAAGGTGTCCCTGCCCATGGCAAGGGGCTGGAACTAGATCATCTTTAGGGTGCCTTCTAATCCAAATCATTCTGTGATTCTGTGATCCTATGTTAGGTGGCCACGAGTCCTTGTGCACTCACATCAGCTCCCAATACCAATAAATCCGAGATGAGGATGGAAATATTTATTCTTGACTGATGCTATGGTCTTGTATTGAGCAGCTGATTCAAACCTGTGACACAGTGACATCCTCCCACCCTGGAGTCTATCCATGGAAACTCTTACTTCCCATCAGGCTAATTGGGGCTGGGTAACTGTGGGTGAGGTTCAGCCCCTGGGAACCCCTGGCAAGGTGCCTGACCCCTTTCCCAGCCCCTGGCAATGACTCTGGATTTTTCTCCTGTGCCCCCAGCTGTTTTTCAGTGCAAGCAGCTCAGTTTGGAAGCCAGGCTCTAAACCAAGCTCACCTGAGCCTAGATGTGGGTTTTGGGGCAGAGGATTTAGCCAAGAGCCTTCCCATGTGACCCCATCTTTTAGTAAGCAACTGCAAGGCTCTGTCTGTGGGCTCTCCTTAGGCAAATGGAGACCTGGCTCACTCACTGCTTTAAGAAGCCCATTTTTCCTTCATGATTTGTTTGCTGCTTTGATTTTTTTTTTTTTTTAGGTTTCTGTGTCTTTGATGTAAAGGAAACAGTTAGAAGGAATTTGAGCTGAGCTGTGGAGGTGAAGTAGTCAGAGATTACATTTCAATCTGCTGCTGGAGTTTTGAAGGCAACTCTTAGAGTCATTTTTCTTTTCTAATCCCTTCTTTCTTCCCCTTTTGTAGCAGAAAATGAGCTTTCCAGGGATTCCTGGCTATCACATCGTGCTGGAGGTGGGTGAATCCTCTCTGTGCCCACCAGGAGTTGGTGCTTTGCTGTCATGCACCTTCTGCAGATCAGCTGTACCTGTGGAGGTGCCTCCAGCCTTCCTGCCATGCATGCTCTCTTCCTTGGAGCTGCAACAAGGAAAACACAATAATAATAATAATAATATTAATATAAAAATCCCCATAATTGCTTTCATTCAAGTGCTTTTGTTCCTAGGGTTTCCAGTGCCGAACTCTTATGCCTGGAAATATCCAGAGTTAATCCATCTTTGTCTAAATGCTGGAATCACCCTAACAGCAGCAAAAACAGGCTTCTCTGCCCCTGTACCTATACATCTGGTGCTTCAGAGCCTGGCAGTGATGGCTCTGACTCGCAGGACACTGTCCCAGTTCCTTGGAAATGGAGGGTGGAGGATCCCAGCCTGCACAGGAGCTTTCCAGAGGGAGCTGGGAAGTGGCGAGGCTGGTTTGCTCTTCCCACATGGCAATTTACTGTAACGCAAGGCAAGTCACCTCCCAGCTATCATCAAAGTGGTAGTGTTTATTCCAGGGGATTTTTGGGGTGGATTTGCCTAGGGCTGGTGCCTGAGCTGGTGAGGCCATTAATTAGAGCAAACAATATTGACTTTCAGCCTCTTTTGAGAAAATGAGGATTGTTTTAAAGAGACAGATCCCTAAAAGGGCTTTGTGCCAATCCCTCGCCATTCCAGGAGGGTTGGAGCCAGCCTGGCTCATCCCATCCTGTGCCTCCTGCTCTAACAAGGATTTAACATCCCCACTACAAATCCACAGAGGAACTGACCTTCTTTCCATATATATCTCTGAGAAAGAGTGAGATCATTACAAACAGTGCGACTCTGAACAAATAATTGCTTGCCATGTAAATATTACAAATAGTATTTTCACCCCAAATCCCAGAGTTTCTCAGCCTGTGGAGAAGGGATGTGAGCTCCTGCTCCTCCAGCCAGCTGCCTGGCTTGAAGTCAGTGTTTTTACAGTGCCAGGGAGCAGAATTTGGAGTATTTGGGTGCAGACACAGTGGCTGTGTTTTTGTCACCACGTGCCTTGGCAGCTGCAATGTGGAGCTCCTCAGAGGGCACACCCTCCAATTTCCTGGCACAGTGCAATCCCCTGGACCCTTGGCACTTTACAGCCCTCAGAAAAGGTTTCTTGTTCAGGGCTTTGTTAGTGCTTGATGTTTTAAGAACGCTAAGCAGACACCACTCTCCTAATCCTGTCAGATTTGCAATGAAGCAGATATGTAATCCTTCATGGGTATTAAATTTAATAGCAATAAAGTCTATTTAAGAATTATACTGTCAAATGCCTGCCTAAGCAGAGGGAAATATTCTTAATTTAGACTTCATCAGGAATCTATTTCCAGTTGTTATTGCCTGTGGAAGTCTCCTCTGCATGTGTGGGGGTAAAGATGAGAAAAATCAGCAACAGGCAGTCCCAGATCTCCCTTTTCTGGACACTTTCAGGAGAAACAATTCCCTGTAATATATGACCATGTTCACATGAGTGCCCATACATCTGTACAACTGCTTTTATATCCATAACAGCAGACATAGGTGCACTCAGGGGCACCCCTGTGTTTAAGGAAAAGCCCCGAGCTGCATGATGCATATTCCTGCCAGGGGAAGGATTTGGGGTGGATGGGAGGAGAGATGTGCTGGGGGCTGAGAGAGAGGAGGTGGAAGCTGTGCCACAAGCAGGATCAGCAGCTCTGGGAGGGATGAGCAACAGATGGGGTTGAATAAGGAATGGGGGGCACAGCCCTGAGGAGGGGAGCAGTGAGGAGAAGTCCTGAGCCTCTGGTTTTGGAGCCCCTCCTACCTGGGGAGCTGTAGCTTGGCTTTGCTTGGCCCAAACACTGGGAGAAGCAGGTTTCTCAGCTGAGTAAACAGCTGAGTTAGCCACCTAATTAAACAATAATTTTAGTGTCTAAAAACTTTAACTCAGCCTCTGCTTTTGGCATGAAATGGATAAGAGGTCCTTATCTGACCCTCAGTGCCCCAGTGCTGTGGTTGGGAGCCCTGGTGCAGGCAGGAGGATGAGGTGGAGCTGCCATGGTGGTGGTACCTGAGACACAGCTCACAGCAGAAGAGAAAGTCTCACAGAAAAAGGCTTTTGTGACGCTTCAGGTCGAGAAAAGAGGAAAACTCCATCTTCACTGGCTGTGAGCTGTGCAGCACAATGTGTTGGGCAAAACACGGAACGGTCGTTTCAGATGCTGAGTAACTTTTCTCCAAGAAGAATTCCCATCCTCCTCCCACCAGCCGCGGCACAGGGAGAAGGCTTCGGAGGTGAGACCTGCAGAAATCCAGCTCGTCCAGAGCCTCTCGCTCCCTATCAGGACATCACACAAACAAATGCTGTGTGACAGGAGTGGCCTCTCTCCACCTCCCCTCTCTGCCCCCCAGCCCCCCGGGCAGTCAGGCAAACACCCGGTTTTTCTGTGGTTTTACATGAAAACTTCTTCCATGTGACAAAACGAAGCCTGCGGTGTCGCCCGGACCCAATCAGCCGCCGGCACAGGAACTGCTTGATACCACGGGCTAATTAAGGAGCTTTTAAATAGTTTCCGCCAGCGATATGATAAAGTGCTGACTCTCCTCGTCAGGAAGCCTTGAGAGAGGTTTTCCGTGCCACCTCTCCTCTCCTACAAGGAACCACCGGCAGCTGCCTTCCCAGGAAAGCCGCTTAACGCCGGGGCAGGGATGGAAGCTGCTCCTTCCCTTGTGAATGCACGGATCATCCCTCCACGGGCTCTGCATGCTGTGCAGGGGCTGGCTGGCAGGGATTGTGACCTGTTTGGTGCGGGAGGCAGCTCGGCTGGCTTTGCTTAGTGCCACAGCCCGGTGCCATCCTCCCAAGAGGGATTTTTCACATCCATCCGGGGCGGGCATCTCCAGGCTGCTCCCGGCTCCAGGCTGCCGGGTCTCCCGGGCTGAGCCTGCACCAACACGAACGCCAGGGAGCCGGGGAGAGCCGGAGATCCCAGATGTCTCCCCCTAAAAACCCGGCAAAGCGGGTGGAAATCCCCCGCCAGGGGCTGAAGCAGGAGGGGCCCGGCCCGGCGCTGGGATAAGTTTTGGTTTGATCCTGATTAAGAGAGGGCAGGAGGAGCCTGAGCCAACGTGGCCCCCGCTGCTCTTAGCCTCAGATGACCCCGGGTAGGAGTCCGAGCGCTCCAGCCCTGCAGCATTCCTCTGTGCCGAGCGCAGAAAACTCTGGAATTGCTCCGCGTCCCGGCCAGGAGCTTTCCCTCCCGATTATAGCCGCTGGATGTACGGCAAACCTTTTGCTGTAAAGTGAGGATAAATCTTTGCAGGATTTACAACTCCATCATCATTTTCCATGCACGTATTGGGAAACAAATCTAAACCAAACGGTGATCACCTAAATCACACCGTGGGGTCCGCATTTTACACCAACACAGGCATTGTATATTCCCACACATGCTTGGAAAACTTTTAGTCCATGCAGTCTGACATTAGCTAAAATCTCTGAGATAAATATCTTTTGGACAGAGAATTTCAGCTGTGGAATAAGCAGACTGAAGTCCCCTAAACTTGTTGGGTTTTTTTACAGAATTAGAAATGTGTGATAAAAGGCACATATTTCTGTGGCTGAGTCACGCCCTTGTAAACACAGTGTCGCATTAATGCTTGCCTTGAAACACCTTCCCTCGGAGCAGCCAAGCCTTGACCCCTCCAGACAGCATGAAAATATCTATATTTATAGTTCCAGTAGATTTTCGTACTGTCTGACCAGCTGCCAGCAGCTGCTTAGGAGTTGCCTTCCCTGGAGGCAAGGACACAAACAGGAATCTGTGCTATGGGTTCAATTTTCTCTGAAAATGTAGAATTGAATTTTAAACAAAGGAGAGAGGCTGGCTGATCACAGGCTATTCTGTGATGGATGCTCTGTACCTGCTGACTGATGGAGGCTGTAAACCTGCAATGCTGATTTACAGGGGCTGAGGACTGAGACCATTGGATTTATGTTAGACAGAGTGGCTTTTGACTCCTGGTTGTGTCCTGGGGAGTGCAGGAGAGGAAAAACTCACCCAAGTAAAAGGCAGCTGCTTGCCTCCATGTCTGTGGCAGAACAATATTGGCCTCTTAATTTCCTACTGATTAAACTGTAGGAAAACAAAATCTGCTTTGCCTGGAGCGATTTGGCTTGGGCTCAAAAGCTTTCTCATCAAAATGAAATATCATTTGCTGTGAAACCGTTAGCAGGAGGATAAATGTAGTTATAAAAGCAGCTATTTGTAAAACCCAAGTGGGGAGCAGCAAAATGCTGTAATTTAGGAGAAAATCTCCACAAGGGCTCTGGAGGGCAAAACTCCTTATAAAGCCCAAGTTTCATCAGGACTGTGTGATGAAACAGAGAATTGTTCAGCTGCCCATCACTCAGATACAGAAGCATTTTCTCTCCTAACATCTCTCTTGGCTTGTCTAAAAGACGAGCTGGTTGGCACAGGGCTGGTGGGAGCCTCCATTCTGGTATTGATGTCCCCATGTTCAGAGGAGGGGTTGGAGACAATTTGTCTGGGAGGCACGAGGTTGGAAATGGTGGTGTAGCCCTTCCAACACCCACATACTGTGATCAGCAGGGCTCAGGGCTGGAAAATGAAGTATAACCTATATAATCCCATATAATGCCTAGTAAATAGCAGGTCATTTTAGTCCTGGGAAATAGCCACAAGAGGGAGATGTGATTGGATGTGCCAATTTTATGTCTTTAATAGGCAGGCATCTTGAGAAACCGAGTATTAATTCAGAGCTCACTAGAAATCCAGGATAATATTTCACATAGGAGCCTGCAGTTTTGGGGTGATCAAGTATCTGAGCTGAATTTTGGAAGTACTTTTACAATAACAAAATTGTCCATGATGCATTTTTGCATCAAAATCTCCCTAGTCCTAATGAAAAATTGTAGTTTTTTTGAACACCGCCTGAATTATATTAATAATTTAAAGTGAAAAGAGGGAAAGTGCCGAGCTCCCCCAAACCCTAACAAAAACAGGGAGTCAAATTTTCTTTTCGGGTTGATCCAAATACATTTTTTTGATCAGTGAACCAAGAATTCCCTCATTCAGACAGCACAGCTGTAATTATCTTGCCCTTAAGGGCCGACTGACCGGGTGATGCTGAAGCATTTTGGAGCATGGCTATGGAGATGGCTTGAATCTGCTTCCTGCATTCTGTGCTTTCAGTTTAAACAAAACATTTCCTGAAGGCCATCAGTCTGTCACCTTTCCCCTGTATGAGAATCATTTCTGCTAAAAATAAACCTCCTTCTGTCTCCCCTCTCTCTTTCTCTCCCCCCTGTCCTCCACAAACCCAGACTCTGATACCGAGAGTTCTGTGGGGCTGAAGATTTAACAAGCATAGCCAGGGCTGTGGATACTCCCTTTAAAAATCATCTCTATGCCCTTTACATCATCTGACTCTCGACTGTCATTGTAACAACGGGGAAAAACCTTTTTTTTTCCTCCTCTTAGAGCTGCTCCTGTTACATAACTGCTAATACAGTGTCTGGCTCCTCTTGCCCATCCGTGCTTGAGGCTTTCAGACCTATTTACACACAAACAGACTAACACCCATCTGAAAGTCATCTCGGGCACAAAGAAAGGCTCCTTTTGCCTCCCCAAAATAACAATCCTTCTCTGCAGGGCATTGAATAGCTGTTTGGAGGAGCTGGTGCCAGGTTGGTGCTTAGGTTAATCTGCTTAGAACGACTAACACAGTTAGTGCAAGGGTAGAAAATACCCAGTCAAGGGAATTACATCATCCAGGGAAAAGCTATTCTAAAGAAAGCTCATGCTTTATAAGCCTGAGCAAAACCCCACTCAGGTAAACATTTACATATATTTACCAGCAGAAGCTCATTGCTTTCCTTGTGAAAAGATAAAAAAAAAAAAAAAAAAAAAAAAAAAAAAAAAAAAAAAAAAAAAAAAAAAAAATAAAAAAAAGAAAAAAAAGAAAAATTGGATCTTTGAAGTTTTTTTGGCTAATAGAAAAACATCTAACTAAATTAATTAACTGGCCAAGATCCAGAATGAATTAAAAACCCATTATCATTTTTCTCACATTAGTAGTACTAAGTAGGCAAAGTCCCCAATCCAGAAGAAAGGAGATCAAGGTGTTGCTTAGCATTGTCTACAAGCAATGGCACTTTCCTGGCTGTGTTGGTCTATCTCTGAAATGCTCTAATTCCTTCTACTGTCAGAACATATTTTAACAGTCTCCATCACTCGATGCTTCCCTAAAATATTTTGCTCTCTCTGCAGTCTTAAATGCAATATGAGAAGGGGAAAAAATGAAATTAGGGTGGACGGGAGAATTTAGAGACTGTAAGCACTTCTGGATTTAAATATTCAACCCCTGCTGACTTGTTTTTTTACTGTTCTGTTCAGAAATATTTTCAGTGTAAGATTATTGTCAGTGGTGAGGCCTGAAAAGGGCTGAGGGTGATGTGCCTGGCTGCCAGCAGCTCTCTGGCTCATCTTTCCCCAGAGGAAGTGCTTGAGCTTTAGCAAAACGAAGGATGGGATCAAAAGCTAAGGAAGGTTTGGGCTCGTGGCAGAGCCTGAGCTGTTGCCATCATCCTGGGTCACATCCTTGGGAATTACAGCCCAGAGGGCAAGCACCACAACAGTCTCTAGAAGAGTTAAATGCCCCCACAGATGTGTGGAAAGGTAGCAGAGGGTGTTGGAGACAGACCAGAACTTGGGGTCTCTCACATTCCCTGGCCCAGAGCCAGTTCCAGCTGCCTTACACTCCTTGCTGGAACACAGTGGTTGTGCAGTGACCCCTGGGCACATCACACAGGGGTCAAGCTCGGTGCACAGACCCCTGAACCCAGCCTTGGCAGCAGCATCATCCCTCCCTCCACGCTGGTTTTGCTTTTGCAGAAAGTTCTGCATCATGCCAGGAGCTCTGCTTCAGCTTTCTGTGGTTGCACTGAAAGCTCTCCTCTAGCAAAGCTCCTTGCCGTGGTTTGAGCCTTAGATTACAGTTTGGGTGCAAATATGCATGGGTGTCACATTGGGAGTTCCCACAGAATAGAGTAAAAGCAATGTAGTTGGACTAAGTTCATATTTAAATGCAGCTTTTTTTTTTCCCCTAAGCCCTTTTAAACGTCACCTTGATAGAAAATTATATTTGGGTTCAAATTAATCTTTACTTTTTTCCTCTTCTGCCTCCCAAATTCATCTGATCAAGCCCTTGTCAGTTTTAAGAACACCTAACTCATCCATTTATATTAATTATGTTTTGGAAAAATCTCGTCTTATTACCTTTCTCTCCCATCCCTTTTCATCCTCTTTTTCCTGTGGTCTTGATTCACTTTGGCTTGAAGTTCCATGAAATGAGAGCAGCCACATTAGTAACAATAAAAGGATAAGGTTTCTGCAAGGGTAATTGAGCCTTTTAGGATTTTATCTGCCTGACCATGTTAGCAAAAGGACTATTAAGCAAATGTGAAATTTAAAACGAGGTATTGTGTAGGATATATTGGCTTCTACAGTGCACCCACGTGATGAGCTGGATGGGTGATTCATCATTACAAGGCTTAGCAGTGCTCAAGAGTTGGACAAGGCAGCATTAATCAGGTTCTCCACACTGACTGCCCTGTCCTGGACTGCTCCAACCCAGCTCTCCTCTGCCTCTCCCTTCCCACTTATTCACCAGTTTGATCTCTCAGCTACTCCCAGATCTGGCTTCAGACCATCACTGCAGGTAAACTCATCTGTCCAATGGGTAAATACACTCATAGACATGTCCTGGCAGGGTGAGGGACAGAATATCATGTCCATACTATTCTGTGAGTCACACCGAGTCCTTGTGTCCATAAGAATGAGGAAAATCCTTAATAAGTGTTATTATTATTATTGGTATTTAGTGACAGTCTTGTCACTAGCATTGATGTTCCCATGTAAGCATATATTAAATGCTCATTTAAAATCCTCAATCTATTTTTTTTTCAATGCTACAAATAAGCTGATAAATGATTGCAGCCTCTTGGGATTATAACATGAATTGACATTCAAAAAAAAAAAGTTCCAGCTCCATCTGTTTAGGTTACATAACTCATGATCTCAAGCAATCTCAGGGGCAGGATTTTCTGCATAAATAGTACAATTTCCAGTAAGGAGATTAAGGCTTCTTTGCTGGGAAAGGAAGAAATTACCAAAAAAGCTGTCATGTCAATGGACACAAATAAATCATGTTCCAAAACACACAGGAAGACAAATTTATGTCATTTAGTCCCTCTGCCTCAGATGCTCCCTCCCCACCTGTCAGAAAAAAGCATTTTGCCATAAAATACCATTCATCCTTTAAACATTTATGAAACTCAGTCAGCTTTTTTTTTTTTCCCACATATTTTAACTCCTTAAAAAACCAGTGCTGCTATTAACACCGTACATTTCTACGGTTTTAATCCAAGCTCTTTTTTTTTTTAAATATCTGGTGGCTTGCTGTAAGTGCCGGACTTCAGTAAATCCAAGCGCTGGGAAGCATAAAATATATTCCACCAGGATGGAATATATGGAATATATTCCAGGATGAAGAGAGGCACTCAGAACAGCCATGGGGCAGCCTGGCAGCAGATCCTGCTCTGTGTGATGAAAAGAAAAGCTCTCCCCCAACATCTGACAGCCTAATGTTTGTCCTCCATGAAAGCACATGGGTTTTAGGTTAAAAACACACAATTTTTTTTTCTCTGTGTGTGTGTGTGTGTGAGTAAGGAGAAAACTCCTGGTTTGGCCTCTTTCTGCACACAGACGGGCAAGTGTTTCTGCAGCCAGACTGTTAGCACACGTCACATCCTCCCCAGGCAAAGCTCCCATTAAAAGGCTGCTGGCAGAGGGTGTTTATTAAAGAAACTCGCGAGAAACTCCTGCAGCAGCGATGGCAGCGCTGCCCCACAGCCAGCACTGCACAGGGTCACTGCTCCGGAGAAAATTCCCCTTGCTGGAGAGGAAAAAGAATTCCCTTTGCTGGAGCTCTGTGCAGGGCTGATGGGTCACTTCCCCAGCGTTGCCCTGACCTCTGCCAGGCTGTGGGCTCTCTCCAGGGCTCACCCTGCTTCTGCCCCTGTTTATTTTTCATTTCCTGCTGCAACTCTTATGTGCACTAAGGCCGCTGTTATCTTTTATGTCTAAGGTTTTAGCATTGACCAAGCCATGGCTACTCAGCAGATCCCTGTTTCCCCTCCCTGGTGTCTTTTCCTTGGGAAGCCAAGTGAGTCTGGTGTGTGGTTAACAGGAAATGTTGTGCTGGTGGCTCCCATCTTGCTGCTTGTGCGTTACCATCCCTCTGCTGAAACCACTTCATGCCTGAGCCGTGTGTTCATCATCCCTGTGCTCTAGGGTCACTTCCATTCTTTCATTCATCCCGTGTGCTTCAGCAGCTCAAGGACTTCCAAGGATGTCCTGGGAAATCCTCCCTCTACCTAGCCTTGGTATTTGCTTCTCCACCAAAGTGGCATGAAAACAAACGGAGAGGCACCCACGCTGCTCTCACACAAGTCTCCAGAACTCTAAAATAACTCTTTATCTCCTTGTTTCACCACAGGGGAAGTGAACTTGCCCATGCTGATATGCAGAAGGAACAGAGCAGCAAAGGGGGAACTGCTTGCCTGGAAGCTCCTGTGCTCAGCAGCATCAGCAAACTGAGTCAAACTCAGCATGCTTTGGAGCACTGTCCTGCTTCATTCCCGGGAAAATGCTGCTTATGGCCTCCCACAGCAAAACATCACGGAGATGACTCAGGAAAGCAGAGATTATTTTGTGCACGGGGGAAATACAGTGTCAGTGTCTTCCTGCTGCCTGTCCTCCCCTCTTCCATGCACATCCCCCCAACTTGGCAGTGAGAGTGTCCCCATCTGCAGGGGTTAGCACACCTGCTTCCCTCCCCAGACAACAAGTTCCCATCAAAACCCCTCTGCCTCCACTTCACCAAACCCCATCCCAGCTCCCCTGCATATCCAGCAGGGTAAATGGAGACAGAGGTTTCCCCACATTCCGGGGGATAAGCTGGATATTGAAGGGGAAAGCCCTGGGTTTCCCTGTCCTGTGGCTCTGTGGGCACACTGTCAGTGCTACAGAGAGAATTGACTGAAGAGCTGCAAAATGCCATTGCACGTATGACTGACCGTGAACATTTCCCATCATCTGAAAAGAGAAAGGACAACTTCTGACCTGGTCAAGAGGAGAAGAGAGCAATTGCTGGAGCAGGGAACAGAGCCAATGACCTGAACCCAGCCTCGTTTATCCTCCTGCCCTGCAGAAGCTGCAGTCATTTCCTAAAGGTCAAAATGGTGTTATAGCAGGACATGAACTCTGGTGGTGTTTCAGAGGGATGGATCAATACTCCTGACATGGGAAAGTGGCCAGAGATGAGGCAGAGCCCCACTGCCACGGAGAGGGTTGGCAGCACTGTGTGCCTTGCAAGGCAGTTTACAATATGGACTTGCTAATGTACTTATGCTTTAATTACTATTTAGCAATGAGGTGTTTGGGAGGAGTCACCCAGACAGGAGAGATTAGAGAGGGCCAACAGAAGAAGAGATGCTAATCAATGAGATGATGGACTTTCTCTGGTCTGATATGTTGGCTAACTCCAGGAAATTATTTTTTTCCTCATACCCTTCCTATAAGGCAGCAAGAGGTTGGCCTGATTTCGCTGATATTCAGCACTTTGAAGCTGGCCATATTCAACCTCAGGATGTGTCTGACACTGGCCACAGCCCTGGGACCAGCAGCTGCCTCTGCTTAGCAGCACTTTCCAGGTGATTATCCATCTGCTCCATTAACCTTCTTGCAGTGAGACGTGTGGTTTTATAATTTATTTTAAAAAATAAACCAGTCGTGCTGTCTCAGACGTGATTGACAGAACTTCATTTCTCTCTCCACGGGGCTGCAGCAGCAATTTCTTTACCATCACATGCAGCAGAGGCTGCAGAACGCTCCCAGGCTACAGAAACTCTGAGGTCATGTGGAAACTTTTCACATTAATGAGGGCTCCTGAACAGAATTCTCTTCTGCAAAATAAACATTGCTCCTGGGTAGTTTTTGCTCATTTAGGTCACTTTCAGCCATTTTTTTACCATGAGTTTGCTTAGCAGGGAAAAACAATAAAAGTTGTATGATGCAAGCTACTTGTCTTTTCTTGATGGGGTAAAAGCATATGAGGGACTTTTTATTCGTGAAAAATCCCTGTTAGGAAGATTGTGGTTGATTGTGGAAGATCTGTGAATTTGGAAACTGTGAATTCCTGAGAAGCTGGCTGGTTGTCTACGTGATCTAGAAGAAGTCAGTGGGCTGCCAATAACCTTTGGGTTGAGCCAAGCCTACTTTGAGGGGAAAAGGGGTGGGTTTTGTTGGGTTTTATTACTGTGGCTGTTTTCTCACATCTCTGATTTTCCACTGAGAAGCCACAGAGCCGGAGCAGGCTGCCTGTCCCTGCCTTTCCTGCACTGGGGACACCTCACATGGGCTCTGCACATACCTGTGGGGAGGAAAGGTCACACCAAGATGTCACATAAGGGGCACTGCTCAGCCAGCCAGGCTGGCTAGAGAGGAGCCTCAGATGTCTCTGAGATGATTCCCCAAAGGACTGATTTTTGTTTGTTCATTTTCAAGCTTATATCAATGAAAAACCTTTCAAAACTGTTCCTGTTACACCAGAATGGATTCTTCCCTCTCAGAAACCCATGCTCTACTGCTGCAATTAGGTTCTTTTCTGCTGCATTGGGAGAAGTTGTTTGGCTGCTGGTCCTATCAATAATCCACGAGCTGCTGTGCTCAGGCCTGTGCTTGCTTTTACCTGGGGGAGATTGCAGCAGTGCTGCCTTCTCTCACTTTTGCGTAACAGCTCCAGTAAAATAAAATGAGTAGTAGACATGCTATTGCTACAGTGCTCTTGCATTTTCAAAAAGGAAGTCCTGAAATGGTGATGAAATTTAACTGGTTTTTTGACCCTGCCATCCAGTTTTTTTGATGACGTGCTTTGTTCTTGATGAACCAAGGGCTTCTCAGCTAAAAATGAAAATTACATCCATGAACAAACTTTTTTTTCTCCTTTCCAAGACAACAGGAAAAACAAAAATTGATTAGCTTGTGTGTCTCTCTCTGTTGTGAGCATGAATGCCAATATGTACTAAAGATTTGCCCTGAGCAAAAGCAGTCAGCATAAACAAATTTTCATTTGGTTCTGAAAATGGTGAGGTCTGTGGTCATTCTTATCTAGATCAAGCTCCTACAAGATCTTTGTTTCCCACGCTCATGAGTTGCCTCTTATTGATGAACATTTCATTATTTAGCACATGATCTCAGACATCAACGTGAGGTTTGATGCACCAGCTTTGTCATTATGGTTCTGAATTTTGCTTACTCAGTTCCTTGGCTAACTCCTTCCACCCTCAGTTGGATCTTATAAACCCAGGGGTTTCCTGGACTCTGAAATGCTGGGCTAGTTTGTTCCTACCAGAACCATCCCAAAGTCTTCATCAACAATACAAGAATGCCCCCAGCCCATTCTATGCCTCCATTATATTACTTTTTCTGATTTCCCCACCTGCCAAAGTGCTCTGACAAGCCAGCACTGGTCGTCCTTGTTTCACTGCCCTACACTTCACCCTTCCTGTGCTCCACAGCATCTCCAGCTAAAGGAATGAGGAGTTTGAACAAAGAAATGGCTGGAAAGCCATCAAAGGGGATGCTGGTCTCTTGCTGCTGGCTAAGGTGGGTAGCTCTGAGGAAAAGACACCAGGCAGAATGCTCAGATGCTGTTTTGTGGCCAAATACCTCGAGCTGTTCAGTCACTGCCCATCCTCAGCCCTTACTTGGCCTTGGCTTTTTGTGACAGGAGTTGTTCTGCTGGAAAGTACCTATTACACCTTTCCTAAATGGAGAACTCAGTCTCTCTTCCAAAGGACCACATCCACAAACTATTTATGTATCTAGGTCCAACTGATTTTTATCTCAGCTGCCTGGATGCCTTTGCATATCTGGACCTGAGTGTTTTGTCTGTGGTCATGCAGGAAGTCTATGGTAAGCAGAGAAGTGAAAACACCACTCAAGCTAAAGCTGTAACTACTTGTGCCACTCTTCCCTTTGCTGGGAATTTTTTGGGAGGTGGAGAAAGTCTGCTTTGAATAACAGCAGTATGTTGCCTCTGCATTTTAGTATTTGGCTTTAAAATAAAACCCCATATCACTGCAGCAAATGATGCCTATTGATTATCCTCTCAGAAGTTGGAGAGCTCATTTCAGCTGGCACTGCTCTGGCTGAGAGCCAGCACTGCAATTGATCATTTAATTAACTGGAAGAAAATTAAAGGAACTGTAATCTGTGTCTCAGCTCTGTTGTTATCAAGCTGGCAAAGTGCTTGTTTCTGCCTAGAGCAACGATCAGCTCCTTGACCCTGTGATTTAGAAACACTGGTTTAGGCATCCCCCCTCACCTGCCCACCTGGATTTCTGCAAGGCAGGAAGCAACACAGCTGGATCTTTCCTACATCTTGTGCTTCCCAGGTTCTTCAGGGGCACCTGATATCTCTCACAGTGGGCTGGATCAGCTAAACCCACCTCTAAGTGAAGGTGAGATTAATGTGAAGAACCATGGAGGTTCTAGATTAATAGGTGGAAAATCTGGAAAGTCTGGAAGAAAAATGGATATACTATAGAAGGCATTTATTTAGAGGCTGAAATGAGAACATGGGAGATCTCAAATTCAACATTTCCTTAAAGAGATTGAGATATTGATTCCTATTTTGCTACTTCAAATAAGTAAGAGGGAACAGTGTGTTTGAGAGAGAAATTACTGGTCCTGAAAATCTGGCAAGCTCTTAAAGCTTTGGCTTAAACAAGCAACTTGAGTGGTCTGTGAACACAGAGAGGAAAAAAAGAAAGCTGTAAGAAGGCATTGTTTTAACGATTGTGTTGCCATATCAAGAGAATAAAGACAGCTGCTTCGAACTTGTCTTTGCATGCCCAAATAATATGTTAATTACCTCATTCCCCCATAAATGCCTACAGTCCTCCAAAAGGCATGTTAAAACAGACGTAGTCATTAAAGCTTGTGCTGCATATTCTAATGTGTTGCTGGGAAAACAAACAAACAAACAAATAAAACCTCAAGCCCTTTGTCTTTTAGCTAGATCCAAGTTGGGGAAATGTTAGGCAGAAACACTTAAGAAACTGTATAATTGGAAAGAAAGTGTGTTTTAGTGTCAAAACAGGAAAAAGCCCAATCAGAATTTGAAATTTCTTTGTGTTGAATCAGGTGAAAGGGTTTGGTCACCTTTACATTTTCATTACAAGTGCAGCCCATTTAATGTCATCTTTCAATTTAGTTTGGACTTGTTTTTGCTCTGTGTGAGAAACTTGTGATCCAGGCTGTAAAATAACAAAGGGGGATGAAGAGATGAAAAGGATCAAAAGAAGGTAAAAGAAGCCTCTTTCTGAATGTTCCTGTGGATTATAACTAGCTCTAGGAGTCAGAAATCTGCATGAAATTGAAACCACTCCTTCTGAGAAAGGCATATTCCCTCTGCTCTGGGTTATAACTTATGCAAAGGCTGTCTCCCCATTCACTCTGCTGCTGCTGGCTGCTCATCTGGCTTCCCTTCCCTGTCCTCAAAGTGTTTCTCTTGTGTTTGTAGTGCCTTCAAAAGGGAAGCAATGCAGAGAAGAAAGTAAAACTAGCCTGGTAGGTCTGGAGTTTTACAAGCTGATTGACATATGGGGAGTGTCCTGCTGGCTCCAGAGATGTGGGTTAAAACCACTTTGTTGGTCACAAGGAGAACCAGCTGGAGTCCTGCTTCCCAGTGTGATGACAGACTCTGCTGCCCTGGTTGCCACAGCCTCACAAGAAAGCTGTGCTTGGAGTGTGTGAGCAGAGCAGAGGAGGAAAAGGAGGTGTTTGTGTCTCCATCTCACACAGTGAGACTGGTGGCCATGAAAACAGTGCTTGGTAAGCTCAGGAGTACTCAGGACCACACTGAGGAACACCAAACCCACTGTTCAGGCACTCTGAGTAGGGAAAATGCTTCCCAAATCTCTTTTGCCTGGTTTGGTGAGTGGATTTAAACCCAGCTCCCTCATGTCCCCAAGCGTTCCTCTGGAAACTGCAGTTAAGGGACTAAATTGAAACAGCTCCCAGAGGAGAGAGAAAGGGAAGCTTTGACCGAGTTGTTGCCAAACCTTGCTGTGAGCTGCACAGGACAGAGGCTGAACAAGCATCTCTGACCTCCAGGAGTGCACTTTATGCCCCAGACTTTGGCTGCTATTTCCAAATCCCGTTGTTGTGCTTTGCTGCAGGGAGGAGTTACCAGATGGGGATCTTGAACACAGATGTATCTTGAAAGTCAAAACCTGGACCTGGCTTTGACAAGGTCCTTTTTTTCCAGATTTACGTTGTGGTTGTCTCAGTTGCTCCCTCCTCAGCTGGTTCTTGAGGGTTCCAGATCTGACAGTTTGCTGCATGGGGAACTGGACTTTGTGCATGGCACGCAGTGGATTCCTCCACTCAGCACTGTGGCAAAGAATTGCAGCACTGAAAATAGAAAGCCTTTCTCCAAGTGAGTTTTGTAGAGTCCTACAGGAAGCCTGGAATCAAACCTCGGCCCCCAGAGCCTTTGTTCAGGGCTTTGACCACAAACCCATCTTTGCTGTAAGACATGTTTAAAATTCCATGGTGTTTTTTGTCCTCATCAGGAAAACCACTGTACAATTGGCAGTACAGGAGGGACAGCTCAGGAGGGACCTGGGATAGGCAAGATGCAGCCAACTGATGAAACTGTACAGTGTAGCCTGCTAAATGTCTGCTTGCCTTGTGCTTTCATCTGTTAAACTCCTTTCATGGGTAGAAAATCCTTCCCCAAATCTAATTGCACTGAATTGGACACTGTGCTTTCATTACACTGCAGAATTTGTTACCATATTGGGGTACCTGTGTAGAAACAGGTCCAGAGAGTATTTCTAAATGCCTAAGTGTACACTGACCCAAGCAGCCTTTAAGAGGTGGTCATAGTTGAAAAAATATGGATTGTGGAGACGCAAAAGGAAAAATAAACAAGATCTTGGCACAAGAAGGAGAGAAGAAGCACTGAGGTTAGAAAAGACCAGAGTAAACAACAATTGCCAAAGGAAGATTGTGTCTCCCATCACGTACTCTCGTTTCAGACAATATTTCGTATTTGAGAAACATCAGCATTAAGCTTCCAATGCCAATGGTTTGGTTTGAATTCCATTCAAACTCCAGTTCATTTTTCTATTGTGAAATGAGTTGACCACCAGAGCTCTCAGGTTCTTGCACTGTTAAGCACAGTAAGTTGTAGTAACAACTATTAGCCTGTGTCACAGCCCTGGGTCTGCATGGCATTTGAGACCTGGTGGCATTCCTCTGTCAACTCAACACCCCACTGGTGCTGTGAGCAAGACAGTTTTTTTCAGTCAAATATTGATGGGCTAGAATATACCCTTCATTATAACTCAATTACTGAACCAATGGGTGTTAATTCCTTACATGCAGGCGGCTGTACAACGAAGCAAGAGCCCAGGAAAGCCAGTGCTGAGGGCAGGGTTTTTGTGACATCCCCTGTGATGTGAGCTGCCAGCTCCAGAGAGGCAAATGGAGCTTCTCTTTAACATCCTGTGCCCGCCCCGGTGAGTCCCTGCTCAGAAACGGTGTCCTTGGGAGGTAAAATGCCTTAATTAAATCCCTGACTTCTTCCCACCGAAGTCGGGAGTTCTGCCAGTCGTCATTGCTGATGGGGATGCATTTGGATCCTGAGAGTAAATGCCTACAGAGCCCATCCCGGTGACACCTGACTCATCAGCAAAGGGATCCGAAGCCACGGGCAGGAGCACTGCTCACATCTTCACCCCGGCTTGCCCTGCTGCCGAGCCGCTGCCGCTGTCCTCGCCGAGCCGTTTGCTGACTCATCAGCTTGTGCATTTGCCCTAATTAGTCATATGCAAACACCATTGTATTCAGGAAGTGCTCGAACGTAAGCGTGGGTATGAACTTAGAGCCCCAATAAAGGTCAAGAAAAGTGACTAAGGCATCATATACTGTAATAAGCTTCTGTTATCGGCCACTGGGAAAGCGGGAAAGAAAGTGCAAATGCAGACTTCTAGGAGAGTGACGCAAAAGTTTAATAAAGAGAAGGATGTGTGTGAGGGAGAGCATTTGCTTAACATCTCTCAAGAGCTGCTACGGCATGAAATGCTTAATTGCAGAACAAGTTTCCACTAACACTCTTCTGAAACACAGCTGGGTTTTGAAGCATTATTCTTTATTATGAGCTCGGGGTAAGCATGTTTGGCATGAAAGAAATGTATCCCGTAAGGAGACCACAACACTTACTCACAGCTCCCCTGACACTTTATGCTGGGAAGTCTGATATCTTTAAACAATCATTTGAGTAGCATTAGCAAAGTGTAGACTGGGATTTTTCTCCAGTGATTTTTACTCAGGGTTCACTAACACATTCCCAGCTGTTGTGTCCAAGTGATTTAAAGCAAGCAGAACCTCAGGTAAGAGTACTCAGCAAGGAACACTTTTGATGTATTGCACATCATGTGAATTTGGATAGTGGTAATAAAGGTGCACAAGTGAATCCTAAGACATTCATGCTTATAGGCACTAAAATTATAATTCAAAGGGTGACAAGACTGAAAATAAAGTATTAATGGGTAGGGTAAGGCAGGTTCTGTAGGTTACAGCTGGGCAGTCCCTGGTCCAGACCACAGCAAGTGCCTATTGGTCTTTAAAGGGCACTGAGATGGCAGTCAAAGTGAAGAAGAAACTTTCACTTTCTAGTGTGCCAGGCTCACCAGGAACCACTTCAAACTCAATCTGAGAGATCACAGAAGCTGCAATGGCTGCTCTGAGTTGCACCAGCCTCCTCTAAGGCATGGGAAGTACCTCTGTTATCCCCACTTCACTACCAAAACTCCCTGGGTGCGTTCCAGGGGCTCTGATGGGGAAGGTGGCACTGAGCTGGCCTTGTCATTTCTGCACACACCAGGACATCCCTCCCCATTTAACCAGAAAATTCTCTAGGGGCTGTTATGGTGACTCTGTGAACAGGCTAAAAAGAACTGCACAACTGAATTTCTTCCTATGTTTGAGCTGCCTAAACCTCATTTTGAAAGATGAAGTTGTCTGTGAGCCCTTGGGGAGGGCTTCTTGGTACTTATGCAAGACACTTGAGGTTGAGTCTTGCTTAGATTGTTTTTCTTCTTGAGGCTCTAGTGAGCACAGAACAACAGAAATATCAGTAGTTCACAGCCACACTGCCACAGGCTATTGTGTTGTCACAGCTCATAAGCAAAGTAGAGCTGGGCTTTGTCCATGTTTGGATGGAAAACCTTGAAGGAATAGAAGGAGTCAGAAGCACCTGTGCCTCTTCTGCGTATCTGACTGCTGTGAGCAGAAGCAATCCATTTCGTACAAGAACTCCTTGTGATTGCTAACAAATGTCACAGTCACTGCTTTTTCTTCTTCTAAAAAAAAAAAAAAAAATTACCCCTCTAAACACAGAACACCCATGACTGTATGCCAAAAACAACTGCTTGTTACCTGGAAGTTGGGAATCCACAGCAGGAGTGTTAGGAAGGTGCAGTACTGCAACACCACCACTTTGCCCTGCAGGTGTTTCTTATGTCACCACACGTGTACACAGCAGCTAAAGAATGTCACTTATGCCTGTCAAAGCTGCTTTTTTTTAAAGGTATCATTACTGCTGAACTGCAAACTGAGTAGTCTCATAAGGTTCAGCTCCAGATGGTCACTTGAAATCCTTGCTAGTGGGAGCTCACAAGTTGTAAAGGAACCCCTGAGCTCTGTGGGGTCAGTCCACCTTGAATTGTGCTTTTCGTGCCTTCCCAGACTGCTCACACATACGTGACCCTGAGCTAAGGGTGCAGCGCTAAGGCTTTTAACTTTAAACATGTGGGCTCTGCCCCCAGTTTTCCTCTCCTTGCTCCTGATCCAAGAGGCCACTCGCCTGTGTGGCCATGTCAGTGCCAGGTGTCCCCTGTCCAGCCCCTCCTGCTGAGCCTCCAGGGCCAGCCAAGGTTAGCAGGAGATCCCGAGGCTCTCAGATGAGCAGTGCCTGAGGCCAGGCTTGCCGTGGGGGGAGCAGGAGAGGAAAATTGGATGCAGACACTGGGATGATGGCATCGGATTTGGGCCAGCCTGAGTGGGTAGCAGGGAAGGCAGAGGGGTCACAGAGCCTCGGCACAGCCCTGGTCCAGCCTACTGGCTCTGCTGTTGGGTTTAGTTGGGGTTCGGGAAGTTGTAAAACTTGCTCGAAATGTGCCTAATTACCTGTCAGTTCCCCTTCTGGGCTGCCCGGCCGTGGAGCTGACTGTTCCCTTTAATTAATGTGAAGTTCTGAACCCTTTAACTGGAAACGGACTAGAAAACATGTCTTGGGAGGAGCGGCTGCGGGAGCTGGGTTTGCTTCGTCTGGAGAAGAGGAGGCTCGGGAGGTGCTTCATCACTGTCTAAAACTCACAGAGAGGAGGTTGTAGGGAGGTCTCCGGTCCATGGCTGCAGTGAGAGGACAGGAGAACATGCCCTTAAGGCAAGACAGGGGAGATTCAGATTAGATACTAGAAAATAAAAATTTCACGGTTAGGGTTGGAATAGGTTGGAATAGGCTGTTCGGGCGTGACGGAGTCACCGTCCCTGGAGTTTTAAGAGGCGCTGGAGGATGTGGTTTAGGGGCTACAGGGACAGCGCCAGGTGGATGCTTGGACTGGATGATCTTAAAGGTCTTTTCCAACCTCGATCATTTTACGAGTCTAAACGTCCTGCGTTTTTATTGTACCACGACACCTTTGGGACAGGCAGCGGAGCCAAGCATTGAACAAAGTTACGTGAGAAAGGAAAAAAGAAGGAATAAAGAAGGGACTGACTCCTCGCGCTGTGCCCACGGGGGTGCGATTTGTGGCAGGATCCGCACGGGCGGTGCTCGGCGCGGCAGCGAGCGGGCCGGGCCGGGGCTGTTCCGTGCCGAGGCCCCGCCGGCGGGCGCTGTGGGGCCGATGTGGGGCCGGTGTGAGGCCGGTGTGGGGCCGGCCGAGCCCGGGCCCGCCCCGCACACAGCGCCGCACGTGAGGCGCCGGCCCCCGCCCAGCTGAGCGCTCAGCTGACCCCGCGCAGGGGCCGGGCCGCGCCGCCGCTCCTCACTGGCGCAGCGCGGGCCCCGCGCCGCCCCCGCCGCCGCCGCCGCCGCCGCCG
>VZSR01000520.1:44111366-44258064 GCA_013398615.1 Brachypodius melanocephalos | reverse complement strand
AGGAACAAGCCAGCTTATATGTGGCAATTGATTAGTGACTCAAGAAGATGAAAAATTTGGGCTGCATTTAGACATTTGGGGGCTCACTTGTAGGAATCTGCTGTGGAGGAGTCTTTGGGATGGTATGGGGAATGATGTGTTAATTGAGAGATGCTGTGGCCCTGATGGTTTGTATGACCATGATGACTGAAGTTGCACACTCAAGTAGAGAGGCCAATATTAGCATCTGTAACTGGTGTGCATGGGTTGCTTGCTGCTGGTATGCTTTGCTCTCAAGGCTGTTGGGCAAATTCTTGCTGTAAAACTTTGTTTCTGTTCACCATGATTTGAGGCAGTGAGTGAGAGTCCAGGTTATATCCTGCTGCTGAGCTCTTGGTTCAGCTGCAGTGAGTCCTGGTCATGAAATATCCTTTTGCTCTGGGTCCCTAACTCAAATATCTTCTGGAGCTCAGATTTTATTCAGCTATCGCATGTAAACATCTCTTATAAATGAGAAATGCTATTGAGTTTAAAGGAATCAGTGAAACTGCTTTCAGTGAGCTCTGACGGATAACGTGCTTATGATTCTCTGCTTCTGTATTCTGGTGGTAGAAATACGAAATGGAAATGAATGTCTGGCACTGAAATTGTGCAGGAAAAATCAGACCTGCAAATGCATGCAATTTCCTGTCCAGCACCAGCATTTCTGATATTTTCATTGCATGTATAATCCACTCAGCAGCTGAGGTTTTCTTCAGGCTCTTGAGGTGTTTTTGTTTCGTGCCAGACTGGCAGCAGAAGGCTGCAATACAGCTCTGAAGTTTGGGGTTTGTTTTAAATGGAGCTTGGCTCCTTTTCTGCAGAATGCTATTTCTGTTGAGAAGATCATGAGCTTTACACAGGGGCAGCTCCAAAAGAACGGATAAGAGAAGTGATATGATTTGTTTAAACTGATTTTGTGGCACTTCACATCTCACTGGATTTTAAACAGCTCAGCTTCCCTGAGCTCCCTTTCCTTCCCCTCTGGTTGAGAGAGTGCTCGCTTTGGAAATACATTTTCTTTACAGGAATTCAGTGCTATTTAATTGACTACACAGAAAATTGTGAGCAGCTATACATGCTGATGTGTGGTTTTTAATTTACTTTACGCAATTGTAACAAAGCTTGGAGTAGTTGCAATAGTAAAGAATTTTTTCCTTTTTTTTTTTTTAGTTTGGTGGCATTTCAATGTTGAGGCAACAATGACTTCACTTGGTAATTAAACCTCATTTGTGAAAGACCTTTTCCCTATTAATTTGATCCATTAAAGAAACGCTCTTTGAAGCTGGTAGTTAATCTTCCTATTTAAATGGCTGGGTTTTACTCAGATTGGTTACAGCTTAGGTTTAAATAGCAGCTAAAAATAGCCAACTGTTGTGCTGTACAGTTTAAACATCTATCTATAGTAGTAGTCTTTCTAGAAAGGAAACATGTAGTAAAAGGGAGAGGAGACGCTGCCACTCGAGCAGCACTGGTTGGTTCCAACATCTCCTTTTCTTTGGGTTTTGCCCATCAGCTCCTGCTGGTAGCACTTGATGATCTTATTCTGGGATTAATTTTTAACAGAAAGCACTATGGGCTGGATTTGAGCAGTGTTTCAGTTAGTAATTAATAATTCAATGGTCACAAGAAGTTTTGACTGTTCTGCTGAAGGCTGCTGCCAAGGGTGCTAAAACCTGACAAAAATCTGGAAACTACCCAAAATATTTTCAAGAACATTAGGCTGTCAGAAAAAAAAAAAAATTACAAGGGCTAAAATTCCAGTTTGTGAGGTTAGTGTCTGTTTTCATCTCTTGAGTGCCCTGTGTGATTCACACAAGCCTGACAAACCTGTGGACTTGAAGTGCTCAGCTTGATTGCCAAAGCAAGGGAGTTTTAGCTTAAAAGTGCCTGCCCTTGGAAAGGAAGCCATGACAAAACTGCAGGAGTCTGGGTGGATGGCAACCATTTACTTCCAGTAATTCTCTCTTGAGTTTTTGTTGGAGGATAAACACTTAGCCCGTCAAGGAATCTAGAATGAGAAGCTAAAAAACAAAGGTGTAAAGGTGAATCTGTCTAAGGCAACAGAATTGCTTGTGCTGCTGTTACAGTTTCAGCTGGGATAGAGTTAATTTTCTTCCGAGTTGTTGGTGCAGGGCTGTGTTTTGGAGGATGATGCTGATGTTTCAGTTGCTGTTGAGCAGTGCTTACCCTGAGTTAAGGATTCCTCAGTTTCCCATGCTGTGAGAGGGAGGAGATGCACAGGAAGGCAGGAGGGGACACAGCCAGGACAGCTGACCTGAACTGACCAAAGAGATATTCCAAACCACAGAGCATCATTGTGTAAACTGGAATTGGCTGGGAGGTGCCAGTCCCTGCTCTGGGATGGGCTGGACATCAGTCAGAGGGTGGGTGAGCCAATTGCGTCGAGCATCACTTGTCTGTCTTGAGTCTTGTTTCTTTCCTTATGTTGTCCCCCGTGTCATTGCAATTACTACTTTGTTTCAGTTATTGAACTGTTTTTAAGTTGTCCCATGGGCTTTACCTTCATTGGAGTTTTCTTCCCCCTCCCACGAGGGTGGGACAGGTAGTGAGCAAACAGCTTTGTGGTACTTAATTGTGGGCTGGGGTTAAACCACGACAGTTACCTTAAAATACCTTTGACAAAATAGAGTTACAGTGAAATCTGTGAGCCAAGAAAGAGGACAAAGAGAATCCAGAGGTTTTTTTCACCTCCACCAAGAGAAAAGGTACTTGAGGCATGTCTTCAGTAATAAATATTTAATCAGTCAGGTTAAATAGCTAAAATGTTTTTGCAGTATTGTTAAAGGTCAGACTTTTCATAATGGCTATTTCCAGATATACCTGTATGTCAGGAGCCTCAAGCTTCTCAGACCAAGATATCCATCACTACAACAGGAACATCTGTTGTCATAGGGAAATTCAATGTGAAGAAATCTGCAATATGGGGAAGTATTGTAAGATATTTTAGGCTGCCCTTCTGAGGGACATGAGCTTACATTCACAGGAATCAATGGGACTATTGTATGTCCAGAGTTTTTTACAACCGTAATTCCCATAAGATACTTTTCCAAAGGTCTTTATTACTATTATTATGTCAATCTATTAATGTTTCTCATTCCACAGAAATAGTTTTTCTCTGCTGGCAGTGGCAGGAGTAGGAGGAGAGGATTGTGGGGATGGCATATGGTTTTATCAAGCTGGTAAAAAGGAAGATAATTGTAAGAGAGATTCTGATAGTTTATTCTGTCTTTTTCATGGATTATTAAACTTTTATGTGTAAAGGCATTCGTGCTTCCAATGTCCAACATAGTATTGTCACACCCATGTTTCTGCATAAACTAAGCAAGGTTTTGGCCACTGTGGGTAGCACAGCAGGTAAAGAACTGAAAACATGGGTTTTGGGTATGTGTTTGCTAAGACTGAAGAGGAGAGATACAGATTAGATGTTGGGAAAAAGCTCTTTACTCTGAGGGTGGTGAGGCCCTGGCACAGCTTGCCCAGAGAAGCTGTGGCTGTTCCAGGCCAGGTTGGATGGGGCTTTGAGCAACCTGGATAGTGGAAGCTGTCCCTGCTCATGGCAGAGGGGTTGAAACTGGGTGATCTTTAAGGTCACTTCTAACCCAAACCATTCTTTGAATCTGGTTCATTATGTCCCAGGGATCATTAGCTCGTGAATTGCTTTGCTCTGTGATTTGTGGTACCTGTCTCAAGATGTGTGCTGACAAAAAAGGACTTTAGCACAGATCCACAGACTTAGCAATGTGAATTTGGCAGTGGTAGTAGATGGCTTTTAAGTCTTGTGAAATCCTTAAAAAAGTAGTTCCCAAACTGCAACTGCCTTTTATATCTCAGGTGAGTGCAAAATGAAGACAGGGTGCCTTCAGAAGATAAATGTATAAAAAGAAAACTGGGCAGTAATAGTGTGTGGTTTTGTATTGTTAATTTAAAAATAAAAGTACATTTATTTCCTCAGGGACTACAGCAGCACTGAATTCTTGTTTCCACATGAGAAAAATTTGGAGCTCCCATGTGAAAATGTTTAGTTCAAAACTCATCTGAGCAGATGCATGAGGCAGAAGTGACCTGGTGTTGGTGTTGGAAAAAGGGGGAATTGTCCCTGTTAGTGACAGTCTTAAC
Organism: Brachypodius melanocephalos; assembly: GCA_013398615.1. Taxonomy (NCBI): domain Eukaryota; kingdom Metazoa; phylum Chordata; class Aves; order Passeriformes; family Pycnonotidae; genus Brachypodius; species Brachypodius melanocephalos. The sequence goes on along the minus strand of VZSR01000520.1, from coordinate 44,253,906 downwards.
TGTTGCAGTGCTTTTTCTCAGTGAGCTGTTCATAACCTCATGTTCTGGAGGGGGCAGATCTACTGAGGCAGTGGAAGGAGAATATTGCTCTCCAGTATAGGAGAGACTCTGGAAGGGACTTTTATGGAGGAAGAGTGAATCATGGAATCATCATAGAATGGTTTTGGGAAAGGGACTTGCTGGATCACTTCAAAAGCAGCATATCTCGTGTTAAATGAGTATCCTTGCTTATCTGACCTGTTAGGTGGGCTTTGTAAGGATGGTAAGAAAGGAAGAACTTGGGGAATGTACGTGATACTTGATAGTGGAGCTTTGAGCTGGAAATTACTTACTCTGTAATTTGTTGAATGGACTTGAAGGGTCGGGATTTGGAGGCTGGAGAGGCAGCACTCAAGGTATGAGCAGGAAGGGTTCTGAGTACGGAGGTGTCTGAAGATCTTCTTGGAAGACTTTGGAGGTTTGAATTTAGTTCTGTCAGAGCCCAGCCGGGGCAGAAGTTGATACAAAGAGTTACACTTGCTCTTTTAAATTGAGTCCTGACATCATTCAACCTCCACATCTGGTTTTCTTGGCTGCATGGCAACTTAGTTTCAAAGAAAGATATCACAGAGAGCTGGGTTCCCTGTATTAACCCGAAACTTTGTTTCTGCAGGATTAGCTCTGAGCGCAGGAAAGAGAAGTCGAGGGATGCAGCCCGATGCAGGAGGAGCAAGGAGTCGGAGGTGTTCTATGAGCTGGCCCACCAGCTGCCCCTGCCCCACACTGTGAGTGCGCACCTGGACAAGGCCTCCATCATGAGGCTGACCATCAGCTACCTGCGCATGAGGAAGCTGCTGGATGCTGGTAAGGGAGCAACCTGGCACCATCTGGGAGGGATTGTGAGGAAGAATCTGTTTGTAAGACCTGTCAGCAGTAAAATAAATGAATGTGTTGTTAGCTGTGTCCTTTCTCTGGGAAGGTGGGACACCTTACAGTAGAAATCAGCTATTGGCAATGGCACAGGAAAAATCCACTGTTCAGTGGACTTAATTTCTCCCCTTTCTATTCTGGTGATCCTGGTTGCCTCATCACAGCTGTAGTGCCCTTTTCAGTCTCATTTGACCTTTCTCCCAAAGTTGGATTCCTTCACTTAAACCTCTTTTCCCCCTAAACTTGTTTGTTCCAGCTGTGCTTTCTTGACTGTAGGTAATTGGTTCAAGGTTGACTGATCTAACTCTAGTTGTGTTTCCTTACTATAAACTGCAAGGAATAGTTTTGTAAATTGTGTTTCTGTGATGTGCTCCTCTGGAGGTGAATTCAGCTGGGGATATGTTGTCTCTGCAGCTGCAACTGCAGGAATATCTGAGTCAGGTTGGGAGCCAGTAGCTGATAGCCTGCCATGGGTGCTATGCTGGTTATTTGTACTCATGCATGTCTGCCTCTGCTGTGTGGAGGAGTAACTTCAGTAGCTAGACTCTGAAAACTGTCCCAGAAAACCCCTGAGAGAAGTTTATAATGTCTTTTTGAGATGGGTGGTAAATTTTTTGCCACATAGACCTTTTCCTTAAGGTGGAAGGGATATGGGTTAATACGTAACAGCACAGAGGGTTAACCTCACTCTGATTTTTCTGTGGTTTCTGATACCTTTACTAGAGCTTGAAGAATTGAACTGATCACTTAGCTAAATGAATTATACTGGTTTTGAATGGTCCTGCAAGACTGACTCCTTGCAGACTGGTGCCAGAAGTCATTCCTGCTGGTAACTGAAGAATGGCTGGTGTTTGCTTAAACAAAAATTTGTGGCTGCTTGCAGGTGAGCTGGAGACAGAAGCCAAAATGGAGAAGGAACTGAACTGTTTCTACTTGAAAGCTCTTGATGGCTTTGTCATGGTTCTGTCTGAAGATGGGGACATGATTTACATGTCTGAAAACGTGAACAAGTGTATGGGACTCACTCAGGTGAAATACTGACATTTCCTAAGACTGTTTCAAAAAGCTGTTCCATTTTTGTGTGTGTGAAGTTAAACACCCTTATACCTCTTAATTTTTGCAGTTTGAGTTGACGGGGCACAGTGTATTTGATTTCACTCATCCATGTGACCACGAGGAGCTGAGAGAAATGCTTACACACAGAAATGGTGAGAAGAAAGAAAAAAGAAATCAATTTAATTTAGTTATGGATAGTTTCTGTTGGCTTTAATACGGTTGGATATCTGCCAGAAAATGGTGTTGGGTTAAAAAGCTAATATGTTTTTATTTCTTAAATTTCAAATTAAACCTTGTTGAGAGACACTAACAACAGGAATAACCAAAATATTTTGGCTATATCCTAATTATAGAAGAAATGAGACTTCATTAGGATTCTTTAATCTAACAAAATTAATGACTAGAATGAAGCTCTTGAGGGTTGAAAGAATAAATGCTACAGGAATAAAATTAGAGGTAGGTTGAATGAGAGTGATTTTAAGCAATTGCTGTAGAGGGACATGGAAAAGCTCATTTGGTGCATTTGTCTTGGTCTGGCCTTGCCTTTACAGGACAGCTGAGAACAAATGCTTTCTTCCAGAAATCTGTGGTGGTATACCCTAGACAAAAAAAACATACTGTATTTAAATCTTAGGACACGAAGACACTAATCTAGGAATACTTGAACAGCCCCAAAAAGGGCTTTGGGGTTGATGCTTCTCTGCCCCTTTTAATTGGTGCATGAAATTGGTATCTTTTCACAGATTTCTGGCTCTTTTTTCTCCATCTGAGGGAGCATAACACAGTGTTTACATGTGCTGTATGCTTTGAAATTTAACAATTGCCCATGAATTACAGCTTTTATGTCTTCCAAAGATTTGATAAAGGCCATAAAGACTTGGCAGCCTGCATGCCTCCAAACAAATCTGCTTTACTGAGTAGTTAGAAGCCTAAAATCTGACCTCTCTACTTTCTCTTTCATCAAACGAGGTTTATATGACCTCTGAATTCAGATAGTGATAAATTAATAAACCTCACCTCTGCTTTTTTTTGTAGCACTGTAAATCTCGTGTAAGTCTTGCATTGCCATCCTGTTTAAATCAGTGGAAAGATACAATAGCATTAAGGGCTCGACTTTGATTTTGTAAGCATTTTGTAAACTCGTCTGCCCTTAGAACTGAAGTACATTTCTCAGGCTAGATTAGACTTCTCCCCTGCCTCCCCCTTTGGAATCCATCTTGGGGGTGGGGGAACAACTTTGCTAAAGCAGTGTAAAAACCCTGGTTTTGTTGCAAAAGCTTATTCTTAAAAATGTCGTATCTCTGAGTTTCATGTAAACCATATCAAGCATGTCTACATTGGCCAGACTGGAATCAGATGTCTGGAAAGCATTATTACAAAAGCTGTTTTGCAAATGACGTTGGCAGACAGAAGTCTAAATTGCAGTAGTAATAGCACATTTTTATATTTATTAGTATTCCCAGGTTGCCTTCTACTGCAGCTCTTACATCAGTGGAATTATTTTGGTTTTGAATTGAGTATTAAATATTCCCCGTTGGGACTGTGCAAGTGCAAGGGAATATAAATGCAATTGGCAGAAACAGAACTGCATTCTCATTTTATGAAGCTGCTTTTTAAACTTTCAAAGCTGGCCATTTTAAAAAAATAATGCACAATGCTGAATCAGACTTGAAAGTTGCTCCATCTTTTGCAGCTGCTTCTCAAAGCAGAGCCTCATGCATCAGGACTTGGTAACAGTAATGTTGTGTGATCTTCAGCTATCAATTTCTAGATTGGTTTAACTCTTAAAACTTACTGAATTAAATAAGTTTTTGCTGCTTCTGTGAATTCTCCTTTTGTTTCTCCCTCACTTCCTCCATTATCAAGGTTGTTTTAAAGTAGCATAAAATATGCTTGAGCTCTTTAGTCTTTGCCTCTGCTAGAAGCAATAAACAAGCTAGCATAGGGGCTTTAACATTTTTCTAATTAATTTTGTCAAGCCAGTAGCTGCAGTGCAAGCCACCATGAAGAATTTCATAGCTACTATTGTCTGTGGAGGATGAGAACAAATTATTGTATAAACTTGTACCAGAAGTAAGCTCATGTGTTCTAAACTACCCCCTCTGCCATGATTTGGTCCGTGCTCTTTAGCAAGCCTCAGCAAACTGGCTTTTCCACTGCTCCTTCTCCTGGCTGCTGCATTTCCTCCTTGCACACATTGTGAGCTGCTTGCAGCTCTCCTGATAGCATCAGTTACATTTTCTTTGCCCACAATAGTGTAACTAGTAATTGGCTCTGCAAGGATCTCCCCTGTACAGGCAAAAATTTAACTTAAAGCCTTCTGGTAGCAAGTGAGGCTAAAAAATAAGTGCTGCCAATGTTGATTTGTATTAGGGTTTCTCGACTTCTTTTCTCCCAAGAATGTTAATAATGTGTTTAAAAACGTAGTCCCTGTTTACTCCAAGAGTGTAAATCACCATGGAAGTATTTGGATGCATATAAACAGTTGAATTGTTAATTTTGAATTGAAAAACTTGCAGTCTTGAAGAGCAACAAGCCCCAAAGGTGCTTGGTTTGAACCTTCTCATAGTGAGTTACTGATGCATTTCAATGGAAACAACCTCAACAGGTCTTCTTATTCTACACATAAGTTTTTCTTGTCCTCTGTCACAATCTTAAAATATGTTAAATTTCCAATTGGTCTCTCTTTCTTCCCGCTCCTTTTTCCTGAAATCTGGGAGTGTGGAGTTGGCTACAAATACAATCCTGATCTTAAAACATTGAAACTGGGCTGCATCAAAAGTCTCTCCTGTGAGGACAGACTGAGAGCTGGGATTGTTCACCCTGGAGAAGAAATGGCTCTGGGGAGATCTTTGAGTCCCTTCCTGTACCTAAAGTGGCTCCAAGAGAGCTGGAGAGGGACCTTGGACAAGGGGAATGGTTTCCACTGAGAGAGGGCAGGGTTAGGTGGGTTTTGGGAAGGAATTCTTCCCAGTGAGGGTGCTGAGGCCCTGGCACAGGTTGCCCAGGGGAGCTGTGGATGCCCCACCCCAGCAGTGTTCCAGGCCAGGTTGGATGAGTCTTGGAGCAACCTGGGATAGTGGAAGGTGTCCCTGCCCATGGCAGGAGGGTTGGAATGAGATGCTCTTTTTAAAGTCACTTCCAGCACAAACCATTCTGTAACTCTATGAAACTTCAGGGGTTTTTTATCTACTTGATAGTAAAACTTGCTCTAAAAACACCCTTATCAGAAGTGCTATTAGATGTTTGAATATTTTTAGTTTATTTTTTGTGTCTTCACTTAGAGTTCTACAATGTATTTGTGGAGATTTTTTAATGCCTTTGGAAGATGATCCAAGTGTGTTAAGAATTGGTTTGCTGTTTGCTTCTGCTAGGTCCTGTGAAAAAGGGCAAAGAGCAAAACACGGAGCGCAGCTTTTTTCTCAGAATGAAGTGTACACTGACTAGCAGGGGAAGAACAGTGAATATAAAGTCTGCTACATGGAAGGTAACTAATGCAAAGCAATATTTGCATAATTTGGCGGCTTCCTCTTCAGATGTCATAACACTGTGTTTCAACATTTTTGCTTCATGTAATGAGCTTGAATTTCACTAAGTACTTTATAATTTAATGATTGTGCTTCATTATGCTGAATTTTAATGCTAAATACATCACAGAGGTAACTGAAACAATCTTTTAAAATTAGATTTTCAAAACTCTTAATAAATTTTCCATTTTAAATTAGGGGTCATTTACTTACAAACAATTATCATTACCAAATATATTTGCATAAAGCTTTCTCTGGGAAAAAAAAAGTACTTGACATCACTTATGCTGATCCCTGATTTCTTTTGATTTTCACTGAAAATGTGATAGTTGAGGTCTCTCTGAAGGACTTCAATGCCATTCTTTTGAAGCTGCTGGCTCTCCCTTTTGTAACAGTTGGAACAAAAAGGGGCCAGCCTGATAACTTTCTGCAGTGAATGCATTTTCTCCTCTAGACAAAGTAACCTTTTACTGTATCCAGTGGATTATGGCTCACAGTTCTCTTTTATGATTTGAATTTGATTATTCTGGATCAAACAACTTCTTTGCTGCTGTCTGTGAACTATTTCTGCTTCAGAATGGTTAAAAGAAAACCCCACAAAATGCAAAAGTTCTTGTCTGTTGAAGAATGTATTTGATCTCTGTCATCACCACTGCAGAATATCTAAAACGGGGGTTGCTGCTATTACCATAACTTTCAGATTTAAATCTGTGGCTACATTTTGCTGAGGCAGCTGCTCATCGGAGTTGTCATTACTGTGACTAAAAAGAAGAGTTCACAGAAAAGCAGCAATGCCTGGTGTTGCTTCAGCCAGTGCTGAGGAAGGAATTGGGCTGTGAACCCACCCCAGGATGAGTGGGGTGAGGAGGAGGAGGAGGACTCTGCTCTCCTCCAGCCATCCCTTGTCACTGTTCCCTTGAGGGGTGGAGTGGGGTAAGGATTTGACTCTGGGTGCTGATGGCATTGTGTTGTCTGACAGACCAAAGCTCATCTGTTTCTAAACCCCAACTCCCCTGCAGGTGCTGCACTGCACTGGCCACATCCGCGTGTACGACACGTGTGGGAACCAGACTCACTGCGGATACAAAAAGCCTCCCATGACCTGCCTGGTGTTGATCTGTGAACCCATCCCTCACCCCTCGAACATTGAGGTCCCCCTGGACAGTAAAACGTTCCTCAGTCGTCACAGTCTTGATATGAAGTTTTCCTATTGTGATGAAAGGTAATATATATGATTTGTACTGTAAAAATAATTAATTTGAAAGATTTGCAGGGCTGGTACATGTTGGCTAATGTTTGCCTTCTCAATAACTTAATTCATCTTGACAGTGCAATCAGTGGTGGCATACTTGGGCTTTTCCTAACTGATCAGGATGTCTTAAAAGCCAGATTTTTAGGTCTAAGGAGGATGCAGGGTTATTACTGTGGAATAACAAAAGGGAAAAGGACTTTTTTATACAGGCAGATAGTGACAGGACAATGGTTGTAAACTGATAGAGAGCATGTTTAGATTAGGTATTAGGAAGAAATTCTTGACAAGAAGCTGTGGCTGCCCCGTCCCTGAAAGTGTTCCAGGCCAGGCTGGATGGAGCTCTGAGCGATCTGCTCTAGTGAAAGGTGTCCCTGCCCATGGCAGGGGTTTGGAACAGGATGGTCTTGAAGGTGCCTTCCAACCCAAGCCATTCTATGAATAAATCCTTTGCCTTCAGTTAACTGCCTCTTCAAACTGGTCTTTATTATAGTGGCAGTGATTTAAATTGAAATGAGGAGATTCTTCCAGACACTGAAAAAAGGAGAGTTTTAGGTTTGTTGAAGATGGGGCATTTTGGTGACTGAAAAGAGTGTGTGTGTAATACTTTTCAGGTGTATTTTATTGCTACTGCTTCCTCCCCCTCTCCCTTCCTCAGGAGATCAGTGTCTGCTTTCTTCTGTCAAAAAACCCCCAGACATTCAGCTGTACTTTTAATGCAATACATCTGCTGTTAAAAAAGGAGATTTTGTGTTCTGGTGCAAATCAGGGGTGTAGTCAGACACATCAGACTGATTTTCCTATCCTCTGGGAACTTAGCTTGATAAATTTGATAAATGCAAATGAAGAAAATAGTCAGCTCAAGGTTTTTTGTTTGGGGTTGATTTGTTACATTTTTTTGTTTGCTTTAAATTTGGTGTCATTTGTTACTATCCATTTCCTTTACTTTATAAAAAAGTGATGTTCTGGTTAGCTGTTGCAGTTAGATGCAGAAAGAGGTTGATGCAGGTAATTTCTGGCCTCTGCAGTAACATCTTTTCTAGGACTGATGGTGTCATGTAAAAGGTACTTATTTGGTCACATTCTGTATCTAGAATGGGGCAAAATACCAGCACTTCCCTGGTTCGCACTGCCCTCTAGAGACTAAAGAAATCCCATTTGCCTTAAAAGCAGGCAGTGCTTGAGGGGGAAGAGTAAATCTGATTCCTGATTTCTCTTAGTTGCAGGATTAAAATGGTTGAAGCGTATCTTTGTTGTAACTGGTCTACCTTGAAGTAAAAAGAAAAAATGTATAAAAAGTGGGGATTTGTTTAATTCTATCCCCACTACATGATTCATAAATACTCAGTGAGAAGTGAAATCCTATGCCTGCTGAAATTTCTCTTTTTTTAGGAAGCATCAAAATAGCAATTTATTTCAAAATGAAAAGTCCCAGTAAACCAAATTTGCTGCTGCTATGTGTGGAAGTGATTCTTAAGGTTTTTCTAGATGTGCAAGCATCCAAATGCTCTGGTATTTGTGCTGGCCCATGTCTGCTTTCACGTAGCAATCTTTTCCCTTGTTTTAAAGAATTACAGAGTTGATGGGGTACGAGCCAGAGGAGCTCCTGGGTCGCTCAATCTATGAGTACTATCACGCACTGGATTCTGATCACCTGACCAAAACACACCACGACAGTAAGTGAAAACTGAATTTAAAGCCCTCAAACTACAGGAGATGAGAGACAGCCCTGGGGGAAAGCAGCAGAAGAACGAGGGCTTTCTCTTAGTTGCAGATATGAATCTGCAGTGAATACTGACCTCAAACAGTTCTGGGGTTTTTCTGCCCGTAATTAAAGCTGGTTTTCTTTCTGCTTTTAGTGTTCACAAAAGGGCAGGTGACAACAGGACAGTACAGAATGCTGGCCAAACAAGGTGGCTATGTCTGGGTTGAAACTCAAGCAACTGTTATATACAACACTAAGAATTCTCAGCCACAGTGCATAGTGTGTGTGAACTATGTGTTGAGGTAAGTTGAGTGGACTTCAGTGTTCTTTGTCATCATTTTTACTGAAGACCAAGTCAGATTCTGATGGCACTGATCCCCTGCTGAGTACATTAGGATGTTACTGTTCCCCACCAGTGAAACAGAATATTTCTTAGAACGCTGCCAGTCCTAGGATTAGAAATAGTATTTGAAAACAAAGTGCTTTTTTGGTCTAATGATGTCAGTAGATGATCTCTGCAGGCAAATAAGTGTAGAACCAGCCTCTTCCGTGTGATTGGAAGCACTTGAGCATTTGTGTGCACTTTAGACAGCTCTCTAATCTTTGTCCCAAGTCTGGAGCAGTTAATTCCACTAATAACTTTGTCATGGAGTCAGAGCAGCAGTAGTGGTGTCATTCTCAATCCCATCTAACTTTTTCTTCCTTAAAACTCTTTTAATTGAAAGCTTCAGCTGAGGGCAGACTGGTGGACTATTCTTCTGCAAATGTCTAATAGTCTTAAATTAGTTTTTCAAAACTTCAGTGAATATCCCAATATAAATCTATCGAGATATTGCACAGTCATTTAAAACAAAAAAAAGTAGTTTAGGAAATATGTAACTTTTTCTCTCTCTTTTTTTTTAAATCTTTTTCAATGCTTTCAGAAAAGCATATTTATGTTGTTACTTTTTGATAATTGCACCACAATTTGTGATTGCTTTTTCTGTTACTTTTGAGGAAAGAATGAGTAACCAAAAAAAAAAAAAAAAAAATTCTTAAAGCTGTTATCCTGATAATTCTGTGGGATATGTGTGGTCGGGTGTTTTTTGTTTGGTTTGGTTTGGGGTTTTGGGTGGGGAGAGTGGGTGGGTTTCAACCTACAAAACTATTAAGCCAGAATTTATTCCTTTTAGCTGTTCTTTAACAATCATCTTCCTCTCTGTCTGACAGTGGAATTGTTCAGAAGGACTTAATTTTTTCCCTTGGACAAACTGAGTGTATGCTGAAACCAGTGGAGTCTCCTGACATGAAAATGACCAAAATATTCAGTAAAGATGACCTGGATGATACCAACAGCCTATTTGAAAAACTTAAACAGGAACCAGATGCTTTGACTGTGCTGGCCCCAGCTGCTGGAGACACAATTATCTCTCTAGATTTCAGCAGTAATGGTGGGTGTGTGTTTAAATTGGAGAGCATGTTAATTAGCAAAGTTACTGTTTTATAGTAGATTTTATAAAATAACCTCCCAATACCACTTGCCCAGTGGTATTTCAGCTGCTGTTTAAATTTAATGAGGTCCATAGACACGCACAGTACTGTTACTTAGGTTGATGGTTTCTTTTAATTTTTATAGAGTCTGATGAACAACAATGTGATGAAGTTCCTTTGTATAATGATGTAATGCTCCCCTCATCCAGTGAGAAATTGCAGAATATAAATATGGCAATGTCCCCACTACCTGCCTCTGAAACTACAAAGCCACTTCGTAGCAATGCTGATCCTGCACTCAATAGAGAAGTTGTATCAAAGCTGGAGCCAAACACAGAGCCACTCGAACTTTCTTTTACCATGCCTCAGGTGCAAGAGCAGCCAACCAGCCCTTCTGATGCAAGTACCAGCCAAAGTTCACCTGAGGTGAGTTTCATCATTTGGAAATGCTGTCATTAAAATGGATGTGCTGTTGGGGCTTGTGGGGCAGATCTGGTTAAGGATGCAGCCAGGACAGGAATTGGAAATTATTTCTACCTTGTGACTTAAGCTCACGCCATGATCTGAGGAAACTGATAAATTGTCATATCTTTTCAATAAAGTGAGCCTTGCATATTGAATGTATGCAGTACTATCTGATAGAAATAAGGAGAGCTTGGGATTGGTCTTTTTCATTCAGTTGATTCAAACACAGCTTCCCTAAACAGCACAGTAGTTGCAATAAATTACTGTAGAGGTTACTTCCAGGTTTCAACTAAGCAAGTGCTTCCCTGGTGGGGTAAATTTGAATGTATACAGATAAATGTGAATGTTTTCCTTTCCCAGTTTAATTTTGTGCAGCTACAGCTTGGGATTAGTTTCTACATTAGAACATTTTGCAGAGAATCTGTAGGTAACAATGCCAAGTGATGCAATGACAGAAATCTAAAACTGTGTTCAAAATGTTTTCACAGCCCAGTAGTCCCAATGATTACTGCTTCGATGTGGATAATGATATGGCCAGTGAATTCAAACTGGAATTAGTGGAGAAACTCTTTGCCATAGATACAGAAGCAAAAAATCCATTCTCTACTCAGGTAATGTACAGTAACTTAAAATTCTTTATCATCTTATTCTATGTCTACTTCTTTTCCTTTTTAGAATGTTTTCAGGAGCCTCCTTCTCTTTTTTCTGTAATATTTTAATTAAAGTGTAAAATAATTTAAAAAAACTGTAAGAATTTGGTAAAAGAAAAAGCCTGAATGAAGTCATAGCTGAGGTTTGTTCCACACTGATAAGTTCCACCTCTTCTCTCTTCCAGGAAACCGATTTAGATTTAGAGATGTTGGCTCCTTACATCCCAATGGATGACGACTTCCAGCTGCGCTCCTTCGATCAGCTGTCCCCTCTGGAAAGCAGCTCCTCCAGCTCCCAGAGTGCAGCCAGCATCACCATCTTCCAGCAGGGTCAGACAGCAGCAAGCAGTGCTGAGGAGGTGAAGCCGGCGGAGCGCGCGGATGATGTGAAATCCATCATCGTCCCTTCCTCGCCCGCGCGCGGGCTGGCCGAGCCCAGCAGTGCCCCCGCCTCGCCCTACGGCGGCAGCACGAGTCGGACTGCCTCTCCCATCAGAGCAGGGAAAGGAGCAGTGGATCAGGTGGAAAAGCCTTCTCCAGGAGCGCCCAGCTTGCTAACGGTCACTCTGAATAAAAGGTATTTTCAAAGTGCAGCTTAAGCCCTGGTATCTGGTCAAGGAATTAGATATAATTTCTGCCAGCTGTTGTGTGTTCATCTTCAGTGTTTTTCAGAGTAGAAATTGAGACATTTAAGTTTGGACGTGTCAAATGAGTCTATTTTTAGTAGTAAACACCCCTAAAGTTAATTTCATGGTAGCTTTTACCTAAGCACCTCATGTAAAAGCCAGCAACTGTAAAAATTCTGTTCTGTTCTTGTACCTGATGTGCAGCCTTTATAAAAATACAGTAGGCAATTTAGGTAGTTACACCCACACAGGGTTTCTGGTACTTTCCTTGTCCACTGTGTTAGAGTAAGAGGCAACTACAGTCTGTGCTGCAGATACTGCAGATATCAAATATACAGATATCTATAAGCAACAGATGTTGTTTTCAAAAGAAATATGTCGTGTGATGGACTGTGGTGCCTGTAGTATTTATCACAATAGAAAACTATATTAAATCAAACATGACATTTGTGATATGTAAAAGATTTATCTGTACATAGAAATATTCAGGATAGACTTTTCCTCACCCTTCCTTCCCTTCTTTCTGTTGAAAGTGAACTGCTGAACTTTTATGCTTTTTTTTTCTGCAGATTTAAAATTTTTGTTAAAACTCATTCTGAGCTTTACAGCAAAATTAAAGGCTAACATTTGCTATGCTCATAGAAAATGATTGTTGAAATAAGTCAGTTTATGAATGAAAAGTAGTGGAGTTCATAAATTCAGTTCTGTGATGTTGTATATGTAAGTGTCCACGGAAGAAGAATGGCTTGAGGAAAGTAGAAACGTCTTAACAGCCTGAATCGATTTTTCTTAGATCTACTGCACTGGATGAAGAACTAAATCCAAAGATGCTAGCTTTGCATAATGCTCAGAGAAAACGAAAAATGGAACATGATGGTTCACTTTTTCAGGCAGTTGGAATTGTGAGTTTTGTTTTACCATTTTAAAATATTCACTTTTAACCTTGCATTTTCTGAAATGAGGCATCAGTGCAGACTGCTGAGTTGAGCTGTTGGTATGCAGTGGAATCTTGGGATGAGAAAATTGATAGTGAAATTTATATATATATATATATATATATATATGTGCAGATACTCCACTTTTTATTCTCTTTTGCTGTCAACTTTTCAAAAGTGCCCTCTACACCCAAGTGTAGATAGGTAGAAAATACTCTTCTGTGAGCATATGTGTTTCTTCAGTAGAATATGCACAAATGTAAGACATCATGTTTAAATGTGTAATTGCTGTATTTATTTAACTTTTTAATTCAAACTCAGTTTTCATATTTATCAACACTGGAGATTACTGTTCTTATGCTTCTTCCTATGTTTCTATTTTTCCATTGGGTCTGAGATTCCTTTTTTTAATCAGATAACAAGACCATCTGAACTGTGAGGGAAGAGAGCTCCTGTAATAACCTAGCAAATGTCTATTGCTGCCACTCCCTTTCCTGCATGCTCCCTCTAGTATTAGTGTGGGTTCTTGGGAGTAGCTTATCCTCATCTGTCCTAGCTATTCAAAACAAACTTTGTAGATACTCCTAGACTTGGGTCGCTTTGACTGGAGGTTGTCCAGCTTATTATTTTCTGCAAGAGTACCTTGCCTCCATAATCTTTGTCTCCCACTGTCAGCTCTCAGTATTTTGAAACCTTGAGCTTTGCCACTGCACGCTGTTCTCTTGCTCATCTTCACTGCAAATTCCCACTTGTCAAGTTTTGAGAGGTCTTAGTCTTAATTCCTCTACTGCAATGTAGCCTTTGACTTCTTTGTTTCTCTACTGAACCTCCTTCTAGTTGTAGTCATCTACCATATCTTACAGTGCAGGATTATTTTTCCTCTGAACTCTCTTTACTCCTGTACTAGCATTCCAGTCTGGGCATAAGACAAATGAGTTTTTCTATGCCATTTCTATGTGGTTGTTTTCATTTGCTAAATCCTCTGCACTTCCATGCATGTAGTTCTGCTGCTTCCAGAAGCCCTATAAGAATTCATAGCTCTGCAAGAATTGTTACTGCCTTCCACTGCCCTTTTCTCATGCTACAGAGGTGCTACAGTTCATAATGTTGCTGATAAAGTATTCAAAGCAGCATGAGATGTCATTAAATATACAGGACACAAACAGTTCAGTGTTAACTGCTGGAATAGTGTTCAGGCTTCTGTGCTTAGTGCCAGATTAATGCTTACAAGTTCAGACTTCATCGTTTGCTAAACGTTTTTCTTTTGTCTGTATCTGACAAAAGTGTTATAAATATTTTGGTGGTTTCTCAGAGTCAAAAGCTGAATTTCCATAAAGCTGGGTCTTAGTGGAATTATTTTAAGAAGTGCTTTAGTTGTTTGGCTTCTCTCCACAATGGATTTCTGAGAGCATATACAGGCCTTTCACACAAGCAGAAGAAAAATGATGTTAAACCCAGGCTTAGAATACATGCTGTTCTAGGGTTGTACAAATGCTTGACACAACTTTTTAGCACTAAGGAAGTTGGATGTATTTTGCAAAGAGTGAAAATAAATGAAAACCAAAGTAAAATACTACTTTAGCTTCCTAGAAAACAGGAGAATTAGACAAGGACAAGATATAGTAATGTTGTAAAATACTGTGTTATAGTGAGGTTATAAAATAGTGATATAAATCATTACAGTGGAATAGTTATAAGCCAACAGTTACAAGCCTTTCTTAACGTGAAGGGCTGGAATGCATTCATGGTAAAAAAATAAGCAGCAGCAGCAATGTAGGTGACTAATCTGACTATGAACTGCAGCTCTGTGTTAACTATAACTTCTACTATACAGCTGCTCTTTTGACTTACACGGGTGTTTTACAACCTGAAAACATACACTCTTGACTATTTTGAGGATAATGGCAGTGTTCTGAAATACCTTCTCCTCTTTTTTGTTAGTCAGTATCACTACCAAGACCAAACTTTGCAGATTCAAGTACTTTTGCCAGCAGACTTGATACTAAGACAGTGCTTTTTCCTTCCATCCCATCTGTTTCAGTGGCAGCTTCTTCTTCCTTACCCCAATTATATGAAGCCCTTACATCTTCCTAATCTCCATATCTTCTGTTCTGCTGTCAAAACAATATGCTAAGGAGCCATATCTGCACTAGACTGCTGCAGGACTGCATTTTCCACAAGGCTTGGGTCGGGTGGCTTGGTGGCAATAACTGGAGTGCAAGCAGAATTTAATCCTAAATGTGTAGATAGAATCGACCTACTGAGGTTCCTGACTCTCCTGCCTACACTGTTAATTCCAGTGCAGAAAGCCATTAGAGACTCCAATGAAAACCTGATGCTTACTCACCCCAGAGCAGCAGTAATTAAATGGGTGTGTTTGTGTACATGTACACACTAATCTGGAGCGTGGTAACTGATGATAACCAGGATTTGGTAATTGTTTTGTGTAAGGGAAGTCAGATCTTGAAACCTGATTCAGTTTTCTGTTAAGTCATTTTCAAGTTAGTGTACTTGGAAATATATTTCTCCCCCAAACTCTGAACAAAATCCACTTTCAACTGTAACAATGCCACATTAGTACTTAGTGATGGGAACTGTTCATTTGGAAGAGGGACATGGAGGGTTATAGAGATAAAATATTCACTAAAGAAGATTAATTTTATTTCTCTCTAGGGGTCTTTATTCCAGCAGACAGGTGACCATGGAGGAAATGCATCACTTGCTTGGAAACGTGTAAAGGGATGCAAAACAAATGGTCACAATGGAGTGGAGCAAAAGACAATCATTCTACTATCAACTGGTTGGTATCTTCCTTTTCTGGGCAGAGGGGGTGGAGGGGGCTGTGTGAAAGAGAACAGACTCTCCAGAACTATCCAACCGTAGCTCCTTGTGAACAGCTCTAGGAGAGGTTAAGCATGGTGAATAAAGTTTTTCTCCTTCCCCTCCCTCTGTAGACATAGCGAGTAAACTTCTAGGGCAGTCGATGGATGAGAGTGGACTCCCCCAACTCACGAGTTACGACTGCGAAGTAAACGCTCCCATACAAGGCAACAGAAACCTGCTACAGGGGGAAGAACTGCTCAGAGCTCTGGATCAAGTTAACTGAGCTTTCACAAAACTTGCTCCTTTTTTGGACACTGGTGAATCATCACCTAAAGCAGTCTATTTATATTTTCTATATCTGATTTTAGAAGCCTGGCTACAGTACTGCACTAATTCAGTTAGTTCAGTTTTGATCCCCTTTCTACTTATTTTGACAGTCTTTTTAATATGTTCTTTATGTAACAATAACTCAAACTCTAGTGCATTTTTATAATTCTTTGGTACATACACTTTTAAGTCCATTACATTTAAAACACACTTGCAATAGCAGCTTTGAAATATGCACCTGATTAAAAAAAATATTTATTTTTTGGCTGGGGAGTTGGTCACCAAAACTTATCATTAGTAAAATGTCAACACAGGAAAAACTGGCAATACTTCCATTCTGCTTTTCATAGGTAGTTGGAAGACTTGTGCTCTCTTACTCTTTATGTTCAAGTAAGTTTTTATGTTAATAGTTTTTATAAGAAACAACAATGCTTTGCAGCAGTGCATTGTAGCCACAATCGCACAATATATTTTCTTAAAAAATACCAGCAGTTCCTCATGCAATATATTCTGCATTTATAAAAACTAGTTTTTAAGAAGAATCTTTTGTTTGCCTATGAAAACATGTTTAAACCTGGACTATGTCATTATTTCAGTCACGTTGTAATATAAATTGTTCTTAAATGCTGTCTTATGCTTTTGACTTCAGTGGGTGTGGTTAGTCAAAGGAAAGGCTTTATCTGGAAAGGGCTAGCAGCATTTTCTTTGGATACGTTCTCAATTTAGAGGAAGTTTGATGTTCTTAAAGTAGTCACTTTGCCAGCTTAAAAAAAAAATCCCTGCCTGTAGTTGTTGAAGTTAATGCTAATATTGTGTATGATCTTAAATCTAAATGTTCAGCTTACCCTGTGTGGTATAGGTGATATTTCAAGCAGATTGTAAAACATCTTGCATTGTTAGCAAACTTTTATCTAGTACATCATTGAGTTGCTCAATATTTTGATGTTTTGGTTTTATGCACCTTGTTGCTAATAACATCCATATGTTTTCATGTAGATTTCAATAACTTGAATATATTTAGAAGCCTTTTTATTTAGAAATATATAGTTGTCACAAACATCTTATTTTCCTATATGTACTGTACAAAACCTTCATTCACTCATTCTTTTTGCTCTTTGTGGTTGGATCTAACACTAACTGTATTGTTTTCTTACATCAATAAACTATATGTGGACCAGGCCCCCTTGGGGAGTGTGTTATCTGAGAGAAATGAGATAATTTATATTTTTGTTAGTGGTTATTGTTCATCCGTGTTCCCTTTTTAACTTAGAGTTGATTGGAAATCACTGCTTCCTTATTTTGATTGTGACATCTCTGCGTTAATTATTTGAGCCTGTTCAGTACTGAGGTCTCCCAGACAGTGTTGTACTACCACTCGCCAAAGACGTTATTACACTTCTCAACCTGTAATCACACCAGTGAGCAAACCCGGCAGCGAGGAGGCAGCATTTTTGTTTTACGTTAGAGCAGAAAGAATTCATCTTTATGAACAGCTTAAAGGCTTGTCTCTGGAAGCTTTATCAAGGTAACACAGGAAAGCAGTAAAAGGTAAAATTCACAGGAGTGATTGATCTGAGATGGATTTCTATCACAAAACTCCATGATTAAAAAATTAAGCTGGTACTGGATGAAACTTGTTTCACATTTTTGTGCTGTTGACTTTCCTCATTTTGCTGTCATAAAACACAGTGCTACTGTTAAGCATGTGTTGTGTAAATATGGCCAAAATATGTGCATTCTCCAAACTATTTTTTAAAAACTTACCTCAATATAAGTAATCAATTGTGGAGTGTCACAGGAGTTACTTTGATTTTATGTTGTAAACTTTTTGGTTTCATTGCACTGTTTTGAAATCAGTGTCATAGTACAGAAGTGTAACCTGTTCTCTAAAATTACTGTTTCACTGAAAGGAGCACTTTCCAAACTGCCACAGCTCTATGAAACTAAAAGGACACTATTAACAAAAAATAGTAAGGCACTGGCAGCAGAAGATAGTTGCACACTTGTTAAAGCTTTGAGTAGAAGTTGCACAGAGAGGAGAAGGTATATAGGGGCAGTCAGCTGCAGCTGAAGCTTCATGCAGAGAACATTTTCACTAGTGAACAGTTTTAATGCATTTTTAACGGCTAAAAGCAGCAGAGCTCCTCCCTGCCTGCTGTGTCTGGGCTGGCATTCTTTCTATGGTATTTCTTTCTCTGTCAGCAGTTAGGAGGTTTAAACAGTGAAGTTGTGTTAAGCCCCTGCTGTTTAGGGCATCCCTCCTGCTTTAGCTCTGCGTGCATTGATGTGGTGCTTCTGTAAGAGTCTTGCAGGCAGATGAAAACTGCAGCTGGGTTCTACTTTTGTGCTGCCCCAGTAAGCTTTGAGCTGGCCTGGGGGGATTTATCCCTTTGCACTCCCAAGAGACAGGTCAGAGGTGTTCCGCTGCCCCTTGGCCGTGTTTTGGAGGAGCCTGACCTGTTTGGATCTGTCAGATCCGCTTCAGTGCACTTAAGAGGGCAGAAAGTTTTTCAGACCAAAATCTGTGCTAGAAAGAGAAGGGAAACTGAAGAGACCCATCTGATTTATGGTCATGAGCCTGCTGGAGTCAGAGAATGGCTTGGGTTGGAAGAGACTTTAAAGATCTTGTTCCCACACCCCTGTCATTGGCAGGGACCCATTCCATGAGATCAGGTTGCTCAGAGACTGTCCTTGATCGTATCTTATCGTAGTGACAGCAGCCATGGATTTAACTGAGCCATGTTTCATCTAAAAATCTTGATTCTTTTTACTATGCATAGTAACAACATTTACTATGCATAATAATAATAATATTCTGATTACTGTGATGAACTGCAGTAGCTGTATTGGTTTACTGTAGGGGAAAAATAACCTAACAACCCCCATCCCAAAAGCCTCCTAGAGACATTGAGCAAGGCAGAGAAAGGAACAGTAATTGCTCTGGCCTTGTAGGAGCTTTGATAAATGCAGATGCCAGTTTGCAAAACCTAGAAGTACACATTTCAGATGCTTTTTTAAAAAATTTCTGTTTTTCTCCCTGCTGTTAAACTTTTTTTCCCCCCTCTTTAGACTCCAGGAACACAGTCTGATTCTAGAGCTAATTTGGAGTACAAACTTCTAGAACAAATAGCTTATAAAGTACTTTCTTAGTGATTTTGCATACTTTCTTTGCTGACTTGCTGACTTTTTAAAATGTTGAGGCACCATAATAGAAATTATGAGGAAATTAATGACTGTGAGGGTGCTGAGACGGTGGCACAAGTTTCCCAGAGCAGCTGTGGATAACCCAGCCCTGGAAGTGTCCAAGGCCAGGTTGGATGGGGCTTGGAGCAACCAGGGATATAGTGAAAGGTGATCCTGCCCATGGCAAGGGGTTGGAACTAGGTGGTTTTTAAGGTCCCTTCCCACCCAAATCATGCTGTGATTTATTCTTAGTTGTAAAGAAGAAACTGTGAGTAAATACAGTATTTTCTCCTGTATATAAAACATGCTAATTATGTGAAAATGGTAAACTGAGGAGAATAACAAAGTTATCTTCCAGGTTTTCCTGACTACAGCAGTAGTCAAGCCATGCCTTCTTCAGGGCACACTACAATTATTGTTTTTACATACAGATTTTAATTGATGTTTTAAACATCAACAGTGATGATTTTGTTAAAGGGCAAAGAAATTTTTCAACTAGTATTTATGATGACATAATCCCTTCCTTTACCTGAAAGTAGTTTAAATTAACCACAGCTATAACTGCCCAGAAATCACTTTAATAGGCTGTGCAGTAACTTATCTTGGGTGTAAAATACTGAGTAAATGGGGGTAGCCTGGAGTCCAAAGTACCTCTTGCTCACGTAGCCTCCTCCCATCTCATGAGACTGGCTTGGACTTTGGTGATCTTTGAAAACCCTTTGGGTGACATGGAAACAACTTACCTGAGAAAACTTAATAGTATCTGTGTAGACACATTAAACTCTCCCAAAGTAATTACTGAATTAAAGAATCACAGATTAGGGCCCAAAAGAACCATTTACAAGTAACACCGATGAGAGTTTTAAAGACATCAAAACTTAGTTTGGATAAAATGACCAGCTCTGCTTCCAATGAAATGTAGCTATTGGATCAGATAATTCTAATGATTACAGGTTAAACTATTACATATTTAATAGTAATGTTTCATTACTTAAAGAGCTGTTTAATTGAACAGCTAAGCACTGGCAGCTAAAGGCAGTATCTGTGGGCAAGTGTTCTTCCCTTTACACTGCTGAGTGAACCTTTCCTGACAGTGCAGTGGGATCTGGGAGCATCCTGCCACTGTCAGCTGTGCTGGACAAGCCCCAGGTCAGCCATCTGTCTCCTTCCACTGCTGCCCTGCTCCTGCCCAGGGCACGCAGCTCACTCAAATGTCACTGCACTTAGGCACGTTACTCACTCTGGAACTGTCCAGCATGAAAACGAACACCTCACAGGCCACAAGGACTTTGTAGGAAGTCCATTTTCATAGGAGTTCCACACAAGTTGGGTATCCAGCTTTCATTAAAAATACCAATTATGACTTAACTCCCTGAAAAGCTCTGTTCTGGAGGACTGGGATTTTTGATCCAAATTCTAGAAATTAATTGTTTTCCTTCTGCTTCCCTGTTTACCTTGAGCAAGTTACCAAAAAGTTAAAGAGTTTGCTGCTGGATTTATACAGTGCAGTAGATTTTGTGAATAATAGCAGTATTCTCTCATGAAGAAGTGGTATATTTTAATGGAATTCTTTTTTGGAACCAAGTACAACGTATTGCAATTGATATTTCTCTTGATACATTTTGACGTACTTGTGACTGTATTTCTTTTTGATTGTGTAACAGTATAAAATTCAATAAAAGAGAGGGTTTGTTTCTAATTTGTGACATCTGTGATCTTTGTCTGTCCCTTTTCCTGTACTGTAAAAGGCAGAAATGATTTTAAAGTGTGCAGAGTAACAAACTCCTTGCAGCGAGCAGACATGGTCATGGTCCCCAAAAACATATATTTTATATTCAATATAATATAAATATATAACATTTATATACAAGCTGAATCGTATTCACATGTGGTTGTCCCACGTGAGTTAAGCAGATCACATGTGTGAACAGAAGAAGTCAAACATACAATTTACCAAGCTGAATATGGGGATGGTGTCGGTTTTCCTGGAGGAAGCCAAAGAGATCAACAGCTACAGAGCCAGAGGGACAGAGGTCATTTATGAAGCCTCTTTGATTAATTACACCAGAAATGCCCTTAGTAACAAAAAACAAACTCATTTGAATCCATGGTCATGTCTTCAGGTGATTTCAGTTGCTGTTGGTACAAGCAAATGACTCGAAAAGAGCTTGTGACTCCTGCTGTCCTGTTAAATCAATGCCATTTCCTACTACACAGATTAAAAACCTTTTGCAATGTTTTGCTTGTTGGGAAGTCTGAAAGCAGGAGGCATGTGCCAGTAGAGTATGATCCTGAAGGTGGAATAGGCTATTTAATAAAATATATTCATGATTTATTTTCATGCAAATCAATTAAAACATTTATTTTCATGTTTCCAACCTGAAAATGTGTTTTAATGCAATCATATAAGGTATTAAAAAAGAAAGACTTGTTTTATGCCATATGCACCTGGAAAACCCCATTATTTATATCAGTGCAGGATAAATGGCTTTTAAATTGCAACTTATAAACTAGGAATTAATAGAGCAGATTTCATCCTTTTGTTTAGAAGTTGAATATGAAGATACAGTAACCAGCACACTCTTCCTTACATATCTAATTATTTAATTTTTTTTTAGTTTGAAGGCATTAATTGTACTAAATGTACTAATCTGAAGGAGCACTGAAAACATGATAAAGAAGAGTAGAGTATTAATTAGTCTAAAAATTGATACTGTATTTAATTTTATGAACCAAATATCTCTTGTACAAAGAGATCCTGTTGCTAGGTTTTATTCTTCTGCATTTTCATTCTTTACGTTGTACTCAAACTTCCTGCAAGGGAAGACTTAGGGCACATTAACATGGCCACAACAACCTCCTCCTCACTACATCTTGCATCATGCAGCCCCATCTGCCCTAGGGAAAAAAAAAATCCATATAGTGTTCCTTGAAACATCATCTCTGAGAACAATCACGCTACTCACTGCACGCTTAAAATACAAAAATCAGAAAACACACTCTGAGCTTTACAGATTCAGCATCACTCCAGAGCCAGGCTCCTCTGCTCCTAATAAAATAAGGGATGACTCCTATAACTAAACAGGGCTTGGCTTGAGCTGTGTGTAATGGTGAACTCAGTCCATGATGTGTCAATTTTAACTTATTTGTGTTTTGAATCCTTAAATCCATTGTAGGGGGGAGTACGTTATATCTGCTTTCCTAACAGTGTTTGCATTCTGTTCCAAAATCATACAAGCTCTTGAAGTCAGAGTCACGTACTGGATGAATGGGGTCACCGCCCTACATCTCTAAACATGAATCCAAGTGATAGGATCTTTTCAGAAAAAGGAAAAAAAAATGCAAACCAAACCCTGGCAGGTGCAGCTCTCCTGCTAAACCCTGTACAGTTCATATGCAACAGCTCTGCAAATATCTGTTCCTATAGTCAATGACATTGGCAACCAGTGGTGATCACAGGTAACTGCTGTTCAGCCGATGGCAAATCGCCTCCTAATAAAGGCTGCTAAAGGTTGCATTCCAGCAACCTCTTGGGAAATACAATAAATATGGAAAGATGCTTGCATGCCTGGAGCACTGTGGGAGCTCCTGACATTGTAGGAGCTGACAGCATGATGCACCTCGCTGTAAGGAGCGACCTTTGGATCAATTAGTTGATGCTAATGGTGAACTGGAGAACATCACGGTACCGTAGCCAGCGGAATTCAACACTCATTTCGCAGTGCACGATTATTTGAGAAAGCAAAATGTGAATTTTTACCCGGTGGCTGGGAAAACTCCTGCAGATTTAAACATCCTAAAGGCACCACGCAAGGAGCTCCATCCCAAGGCCATACTTTACATACAGGCAGTTTGTCACCCGCTGAGGGTTATCTCGCACCCGCCGAGCCCATCCCGTGGGTGCACAGGCACCCAGCCGCTCTCCTGCCCAGCCCGGGACCGCTCGGGGCGCAGGTGCCGCTGTCCAGCCAGGCTCCCACAATCCGCAGCCAAACCCCGACCGCGGCGGCGATCACCGCAACACCGCCTTGAAACCGGAGCCCCAATCTCTAAACCTCCTGGCGACCCGCCCGAGGGGGCTGCGGAGCCTCCCGGGCATCAGAACCGGCTCCCCCGGGACGCTGCCCGCCCACGCCCCGAGCGGTGCCCGCCGCAGGTGCCGCGGGTCCGTACTCACCGCGGCGCGGGGCTCTTCGACGCCGGCGCTGGTGCCGGCAGCCGCCTCGGTGGCCGCTCGCCCCTCTCTGTACGTGCGAGAGGGAGCGCGGGCAGGGGAGCCCCCGCCACCCGCTCCGCGCCGCCGGCGAGGCCGCACCCACCCACCCTACGTGCGGCTCGGCAGCCGCGGCCCCCTCCCCGCCCGCCCCGCTGTCCCGGCCGCCTACGTGTGGCCGTGCATGCGGGGAGCGGGCGGCACGGCACGATATGACACGGCAGGGCAGGGAAGGGCAGCGCACGGCATCCCGCCGCTCGGAGCGGGGGGGCGGCCGCCGGCTTATCCCTGCCTGTCGCGCTCGCCCAGGCGGAAACGGGGCTCCCGCAGCCGTCGGGGTTTTGGGCCAGCCGGGGGAGCAGCGGGGGCCGGCAGTGGCCCTTCACCGGAGCGTGGCGGAGTGCCACGTCCCCACGGCCGCACGTCGCGGGTGCTCCGCGGGGCCGCCAGGCGCCCTTCCCGCGGGGGAACCGCTGCTCCCGAGCCCGTCGGGTCACGGCCCCCGAGCTCGCTGCCGGCGGCGCCGGCGGGGACTGTCGGGGGGAGTGTGAAGGCCCGCGCCTGGAAAGCGTGCCCGGGATCTCTGGGGCTGTGCTACAGCGGCGCCTGCCTGAGCGGACCCGCTCCTGCTCGTCCCGCCCGAACCCGCTTATCCTCGCGGGCTGCCCCTCTGGACCACCCAGGGACGCGCTGCTCCGAGAGGCATTTTGCCCATGGACCGGGCTCGCCTTCCACGGCACGGGAGGGCGGGACAGCGTCCGGGGCGGGCAAAGCGAGCGCCCGTCACTGATGGGTCTGGGCACACACGGGGCAGCGGGGCCGGGCCGCCTCAGCCGCGCCCCCTCACGGGCAGCTCGAGCGGCCCCGCCCGGCACGGGCCGTGCGCAGGCGCCGCGGGGCGGTTGTGGTGTGACGGCGCATGCGCGGAGCGGCTGCGGAGTGAGCGGGGGACCGGCGGGATGAGCTCTGTGCCGACGCTGAGCTGCTTGTCGGGGCTGAGCTCCTTGTCGGGGCTGAGCTCCGTGCTGGGGCTGAAGGAGGACTGCGAGGAGCTGCTCGGCGCCTTTCTGCAGGCAGACACCGTCCGCTTCGAGCGCTTCGCCGAGCTGTGGCGGGAGCGCCGCTTCCACACCGTCTTCTAGTGAGTGAGGGAGGGGATGGCTCTCGGCCGCCCCTCAGGCCAAGCCGCGCCTGCCCCTCGCCTTCCCCTCTCCTGCCCCTCGCCTTCCCCTCTCCTGCCCCTCGTCAGGCCCGCAGCCCCCTCTGCTCAGCTTCCCCCCGGGTATGGCCAGCCTTAAAGGGGGTGCGGCTGAGCCGTGTGCCCCTTCAGGCCTGCCTCAGGGAGAGGGTTGCCTGGCTGGGCTCTTAAAAAAGTGGAGCATCGGACCCTTTCTAATAATGGAAAATAATTTTAAATTCAGTGTATTTCGTGCGTTAGGAATGTGTGTGATTTGAGCGCTGACTCCGCAGGGAACTTGGTGCAATCCTCTTGAGATTTAAAGGTGTGATCACAGATCATTGCATGTTTCACCGAATCGTAGAATATCCTGAGTTGTAAAGAACCCACACAGATCATGGAGTCCAACTCCTGACCCTGCACAGGGCGCTCCAAGGATCGTACCCTGTGCCTGAGTACCTGGTTCAAACTCTTCTTCAACTCTGTCACTCTGTATTATGATTCTTGGTGTTGTCCTCTGCAGGACAGAGTTGGACTCAGTGATCGTTGTGGGTCCCTTCCAGCTGAGGACATTCAATGAGCCTATATTTTTAAAACATCTAAAGCTTTTGTCTGCGTTATGGATTTTTCCAAAGCCTGGAGTTTTATATTTACCTGCTTTAACATGCTGCTTTTTTTTGGTTTTTTTTCGTTTGTTTTAGTGGTAGAATGAGAGCATTGCAGAGGAATAAGCTCACAAAGAAAACTCTAGATCTGGCCCAGCAGTACTTCTTGCCCCCCTACTCCTTCCAGATCCGAGTTGGTGCTCTGTATCTTCTGTATGGCCTCTACAATGCCCAGCTTTGTCAGCCAAAACAAAAGGTAATTGTTCCTGAGGGTTTATTCTCAGGATATACGAGGCATAAGATGTGTGATACACTGCTGTCTGCTTTGTCATCATAAATGGTTTGGGCCTTTCCTCTTGCTTTCTTAAAATAAAAATACTTAAAGCCAGAGTGGAAGCTGTTGGAAAAGGCTGAGACAGAGAATATGTTGATCAGCTGAAGGATGAACCCCGTTACAGCCTGAGTTACTCTTTAGAATTCCAACAGAATGGAGACTGACTGAATTATTTCCACTTCCTGTTAACCAGAAAAGGAATTCATAAATAGGTTGAGAGGTTGTATGTCTGAATGACACCCTCCTTGATGCTTTTAGGATAGGAGACCAATATCTAAAGGAATTACAAACTTAGTGCAAGGAGAAGAGGTTTGCTTAGGAACTTTGTGATATATATTGTGTGCACATGCAAAATTGAGTCCAAGTTCTTTCACTAAGAAACCAAATTTGGAGTAGTCTACAATGATGCCATGAGGTCTCATATTTTTGACCTCAGAGAAATCAGTAACTTTTTATGAAGATAAATTTAGGCAATTTTAAAACCCTGCTAGATAGCAGCTAACTCTGCTAGATAGCAGCTGTAAGAGGGTACACGAGTTATCAAGAAAGTTAAGCAGAGAGAAAGTAAAGTGTACAGAGTGGATATGACAAGAGAGAAAGGAAGAAATAAGGGAAAGAGAACATTTATGAGGATTACAGTGTCATACACAGAGGTATGAATATTGTTTCCTAATCATTACTGGAAGGGGAATGTCCTAGTGCAGACTATTTTTCACACACTTCAGAATGTGAAGAATTAATGTTTTCAAATGTCAGAAAGGACTTGCGTTCCGTGTCACTGTCAAAGATAGTATAATAATCTTATCATGATAGTAATAGCAAATGTTACAGTGGGATCCTTCCAACAGCTCTGGACATCCAGGTATTGTCTGTGGTCAGATCACAGTAGTCAGCTCCGTTAATTTTTATGGTTGAAATATTGGTTTAACAGTGTGTAAATCTTTTGTTGCAGATCAGAATTGCACTCAAGGATTGGCCTGAAATCCAGAAATTTCAGCTGGATCTGCTTGACTCCCAGCATTATGATGCAGCCTATATCCTTAGGAGACTGCGCCTTGCCAGAGCCTTCCATTTCACAGCAATGCCAAAGCTAGTGAGTTATTACATTAATGACTTATATTTTTAAATAAAATACCCTCATCTTTCCATGCCTGACAGTTCAACAGCACCCGTGGTTAGCTCAGCCTTGAGGCCATGAAGAGCTTAGAGAATGTTTGAATGCTTCTCACCTGAAAATATTTTTTCAGTATCTGATGTTCCTAATAGATTTGAGATGTCTTACCATTTGGGGAAATTAGTCTGGGTGCTGGATTAAATTCTTAACTAGAGAATAATTTGTGAAAAGTGCTGGCTCTGAGCATGTGACAGCAAAGTTGGTGAGATGGTTTTATGCCTTTCATCTCCTGATTGATGGATATGCAGTA
Source organism: Brachypodius melanocephalos (assembly GCA_013398615.1). NCBI lineage: Eukaryota > Metazoa > Chordata > Aves > Passeriformes > Pycnonotidae > Brachypodius > Brachypodius melanocephalos. Next base: position 44,227,228 of record VZSR01000520.1, on the reverse strand, counting down.
GGAATTCTCAAGAGGAGGTGCCACCTGAAGCTTTCTTTTAGGTTACAAACATTGCCTCTTGTTTTAGCTGACCTACAGAACTAAGAAGAAGATTGAGGAAAATCATTTTAAAGAAGAATTTAGGGACCCGTATAACAGAGTGAACAGCCTCATCACTAATGATGTATTGGAGGTACAGTAACCTTTAAACTACAATTAATCAATGGGGGTGTTTTGTTTTAATTTCTCTTTTGTCCAAGAGCTGTAACTTTTCTAATCAGCACAGTCTTGTCCTTTGTCAGGCTCTTGTGGAAAGCAGACTAAGGTAATTTTACCAGACACTCAGAAATGCAACATTTACTTTGGAAGATTTGTGGTACCTTTTTCAATACTGAAATATGCTCTAATGTTTTGTGGTTTTGCCTCAGTAAGATGTAAAAGGGTGTAAATGGCTAATTGAGACTTAGAGAAAAATGGAAAATGGGGGGAAGCATATTTGTCTGCAGGTTGCAGCTGGAGGATTGATACTTGTGGTAATATGAATTTACTTATCTGCAAGTTTATAGTCTTCTCTCATCTTTATTTCTAGTTTCAAACCTTGGGTTTTTTTATTATATGATGCATTTTGTAAAAATCTTGAATAATTCACTCAGTGAATATCACTCATATAGTGAATATTCACTCATATATATATATCACTCAGTGATAGAACTTTCTTTGCAGGGTTTTTTCATTTATTGCTGATATGTCAGTAAGGTTGACTGCAGTGATACAGAAATCTGTGAAGTAAAATGTTTCCTTCAAAGAGAGGAATATAAAGCACAGTGTCAGAATGAACCCTGTGTGAACAGTAGCCCTGAATAACCTTCTTAGTTTAAATAATACTACATACTCTTTTTTTCTTTAGCTTATTTGATGAGTCAGTCTTGGTTAGCAGGATTTCTTGGCTTTAAAACTCAAATAATCTAACCAGAAAAAGTTTCTAACATTCCTCCTGGTCCAATGCTCTCCTTAGAATGGTTTCTGTAACCCTGGGTTTGTACACTGAGAACTAAAATTGCTTTACTGCTGGAATCTTCTTTTCATGAAAGATGCTTTTAATAATTTCAGGAACTGGTGAATATTCACGACCACTATCAGAAAATGAAGTGTGTCATATCAGCTGACAAATCCCAGCCAGACAAGTCCCTGAGCTTGATAAAAGATGACTTTGTGGTTAACCTCAAAGACATAACCTTGGAACATCAGGAATGGCAGCAGAACAGAGGGGTAGGTACTACCAGCCACTGTGCTGTGGTGACTCAGGAGGTTGGGTGAATGTGTAAAAACTGGATTTCTTGGTGTGATTACCTCTGAGATGGTAAATCTCAGACTGAAGGAGAAGGAACTGTGGCACTGGAGGCATGGAAGGCTGGGGCAGGGATGTGGTCTGGAAGAAAGGACTTGTGGGTGGTCTTGCCTCTGGGATACCACAGCTGACTGCTGAGAGGGAAGCCCTGAAGGTCTGGCCTCATGAAACAGCTCTGTAACACATTTCTGCATCAAAGAAAGGCCACAGTGTAAGGTGGATCTAGAAAGTGCATGTGTGTGAATACTTGTCTTGTTTTTTACAGGTCTTGGATTTTAGCTGTCTTGTATATGACAGATGTTTAAAGAAAAATGCTTTTCTTCCCCACAGAAATTACTCCGAAGTGTTAAAGAAACTGATGAAACAGAAAACGAAAAGAAAGAGGAGACTTTGCTAAAATCAGAGGTAAGGAAACTGAAGTACTTTGGTGCATTGCACAGGCCAGGTCTGTTAATTTTTTGACTTCAGATTTCAGGCTAAGCAGTGTAGGTCGAAGTTTGATAGTGTCAAAATAAGTTCCAGGATCAGCTGGTGGGGCTGGTTGCTTGGTTTTGTTTTTAACTCACATTGTTTTCTATTGAGCTGTGAGCATTTACTGCTGTGACAGCTTTTAGATGATTACAATAAAAAGTCTCTCTCAGGTGAGGCGGAAAAAGAGCTGCATTTTCTCAGCCAAACTCCTTTGCTCTTCCTCCTGGACTTTCAACTTAAGGCAATATTAATTTTTATGCTACAAAATTGTCTCGTGTTGTACTTGTCTGCTTATTTCTACTTTGAATTTAAGTAAGATGTGAAGTTTCAAGTTTGGTTTTTCTCCTCCTGAGCTTTGTAACAGTGAAGGCAACCAAAATTATGCTCTGTCTTTTTAATGAAATTTGAACTTTTTTTTTTCCCTTGAAGTACCATTTTGGTGGCATTGAAATTATGTAGAACTAATTATAGAGTTACAGCTGTAGTGAGATATTGCTCGAGTGGTTGCCTGATGTAATATCTCATTTCAGTACTGCTATAATGGAATAAGAATCTTTTCTGACTGGACTCTTGTTTCTTTACAGGGTTCTGAAAGAGCAAGTGCCCTGGCCAGAATCAAATACAGGTCTTACTGTGCAGCTGTTGAGGTGGGTATGAAAATGGATTGTAGGGATGTGTTTATTTTTCAAAAACAGTTTTAACTGCCAGTTTAATGTAAATGTTGGGTCAAAAAAGGAATGAGTTAAAACTACATTCTGTAATTGAGTTTTTTGAGTGTTTTAATTTTCATAACACAGCAGGGAAACCCAAGGTGATGTTCTTGTTAGATTTATGGGACAATGCAGATAGGGCCTGTGCTTGGGGGAGTTTCATTTACAGGGTATCTTTTAATGTCTACACTCTGTTTAAGTAGATTTTAAGAAGAATGTATAAATTAAGAGGAATTTTAAGAAGATGTATAAAAATACCTGAGAATTTAATTGCTCAGATTCCTTGGCTCTTAGATACTGGAATCTTGAAAGATGCCTGTGAAAATGGGACTTGGAAGTTTAAAGTCAGTTGCAAGATCTTGGAAACTTTGTTTCAATAGCTTCTTCCTTAAAAGAATATTGTTTGTCTTTTTCTTGACAGTCCTATGAGAAACATCTCAACTTTCTCTGTTTATTAAAATCTCACATTGAAAAATGTGTCATTAAATGAAACAGAGCTCTGGATTTTATAAGTCCAGTCTTGTGTATGTGCAGTGATGTTTTCTAGGCACTTGAACAAAACGTGATGGTAAGGAGGCTTTACAGAGCAGCAGTTTCTGGAAGTGTTTCTTTTGTGTAGGGGGATGCAGCATGGTGTGGGTTGGTAGTAACAGAGAATGGATTGGGAATTAATGAATGTTTCATTATCTGCATTTTAATTATACACCCATTAAATCATAGAAGGGCATAGTCCTGTTTTGGACAATGAAAAACTGAAGAGCAGCAAGAAGTGGAAGTCCTCCCTCCCTCCCTCTCTCGACTCTTCTGTCCCTTCTCCACCCTGACATCACGTTGATGCTTTAGTCCCTGCTGGTTTGTCCAGTGACCCACAGCAAGATCTGGCTGTAGAAGTTGAGCTTTTCTTGTGTGATTCAGGTTTCCAGATCCAGGAGACATCGCCAAGTGCAGTTGGAATCCTCTGAATCGGGATCTGGTTGTGGGAGGTCTCCAGGTCGAAGCAGAAAAACCAACAGGGGACCACAGCCAGCAAGGGGAAGAGGTTCTTCAGAAGTTAGAGGTACTTCTCCATTGCATCCATGAACCTGGGGAGATTGCCAAGGTTTATCCATTGCTTTGCTAGCTGGGTTAATTTCGCTGTTGACCAGTGGGAAATTACTTTTCCTAAGGAAATTCTCTTTCTGATAGCCAGCTTTTCAACCGATAGAAGTTGCTCTGCTGTCTTAATTTTTTTGTTTACTCCTTATTTGTTTTGGGTTAAATGTAACTAAAAAGCAAAATGGTTTTGAATTGTCTTTATTTTTTTGAATTACCTTTATTTTGAGGATGGGGATTTGATTTCAAAGTTCCAAACTCTGTTTTCAGACTTGCTTAGCCTCTGCTAGGGAAAAAAAAGTTACTGAGGAAATTAATTTCTCTTTAGAGATGAGCATTAGGCAGTGTTGCCTTTGCTTGACTTTAAAAGAGTAGATGAAATATTTTGGAGCAGTAAGGACATTTTGAATTATTGAACTGAGTTGGTGATTAATTTGCTTTAAATTGGTAGTGTTAATTACTTATTATTGAAGGTTTCTTAGTGAGCAATATAGAAGGTACTATGAAAAGTAGGTTTGTCTACAGCATTTGACAGCATCTCAGGAGAGCAGCAGTGAACAATCTTTTAACTACTGGATGAGGGATATAGAAGCAAAAAAAAGCTGACAGTTTTTCCTCAAAATCTGTGTGCAGGTGAAATGCAAGTGGCAAAGGAAACCATAACTCAGCATATCGGGATGCCAATAATTACAGAAGAGGACTCAGATGAAGGAGGTACAATGACTGGAATTCCAGCAAACCAGTGACTTGCTTTTAAATATCCTTCTGCTGTGTTTTTCTGAAACTAAGGCTGATATTTTGGATCATGTCTTGCTGCCTTGCAAAAGCTAGATTTGGGTTTAGCCTGCAAATTGTTGCGTGAAAATTGAAAACTTTGAAAAGCCATAGCAAAATCCCAAGAGCATTTTTTTTTCTACACTGATTTCATCGTAGTGTGTTCAGAGTTAAAACTGGTCCAGTTTAAAGGAGTCTCATTCTTCTGTAATACAAGTTTGTCTTGAGGAGTTCCATTGTGTAGGGAAAAGTGATTTTTTTGGTCAGTCACTCACTTGCAGAAGATGCCTGTTCTGGTAACTCTGGGAGCTTAGGAAAGCACAGTCCTTGCTGCCCTCACCTTTGCTGAGGAGACAGAAGGAAAGTTCCTCTCTAGCCTTAATTTCAGCTGGACAATGTTTCATGGACTGAGCTCCAGTACAGCAATAGCAACCTCTGGTGTACTGGAAGTTGTCTGACATGGTTGGAGGAGGAGCCTGGGAACTGCAGCAAGAGAGTGAATGGCTTTGCTGTCACTCAGGTTACTGGAAATAATGTAATTTCAATTGGGAAGCAATGGTAAAGAAGATTGCTCAAAGTTTACAGTGGAGTTGCTCTGCAGGAGCATCAATGTTGCTCTGCAACTCAGAAGCTTCAGGGTCTGTTCTCTGCTTGAGAAGAACATGGCAAAGTATAAAGAATCTGTTGCAGTTAATTTGCTATCCAAAACTGTATGTAATGGAAGGATGTTTAATATAAGAGGTATCTAATACAATTTAATACATTTAAATATATTAAAATGCATTTTTAGTGACATATTTATATTTTCTCATTTTAGAAGCAAAAGAGCATCTCGTAGTACTGAAATGAGATTACATTCTCTGGTTACTTTTATTTGTAGACAGTGGGAATTCATTGAATTTTAAATGGTCAGATTGAAGATGCCATGGAGCATTTAATATTGTACTTTGTTTACTTTGCTTTCACTTGTCCACTTGTTGTGGACAAAAAGTTTCTTCCTAAATCAGGAACATTCTCCATTTCTCAGAATTTTTGGTAAATTCTGAAGCATTAAACATACCCACCCATAAGCAGTCTCTTCAGATGTTTTGTGAGTATTCCATTTGTCAAATTTACAGCAAAATCTGGAAGATGTTGGTGAGGAACAGAAAGCTTTTAAGATGGAATAAGTTTTGAAGTACAACATTCATCAATGGAATTTCAGTTGATACTTTGAATGATAGTGTGCTGTAGGATCTAGAAACAGTTTTTTTCATATTTAAAAAACATGGAGAGAGTGACTGGGAGGGGATCTCAAGAGCTCATCTAGTTAATTTCCTGTGCTGGATAGAATTAATTCTACTGGAACAGTTCCCATGAGGGAAGATGGATTTAAAAGCTTGTTAAAAAAATCCCTTCTCTTTTTTTTCTTTCAGAAGTATCTCTCTCCAAGAGGAGAAGATGTTAGAGGATCCAGCTGGAGAAGCACTAATGTTAATTTTAATGACAAAATGAAAATGTCAGAGGTAACACCAAGTGCTTGTTTTGGATGTCTTTGAACATAAAAGAAACGTGTGGAACCAGAAGCACAGGTGATGCTGGAATACTGGAAATGACTGGAATACTTCAGCTGTCTCATGGTGCCTTTATTCACCTGGTGAATGCTTCCTGTTGGAGACCAAAGTTGCTGTGTCCTGGCTGGGATGGAAAGAGAAGGCTCAGAAAATATTTGCCCATATCAGACATGTCTGTAATCCTTTATCTCTGAACATCAGGTTGTTGACTGTTGAAAATTTGTGCAATAAGTTATTTTTCACAGTTGACTTGCTCCATTTTATGGTGTGTAAACTTCACTGTTTATCATGGTTTGATCCCACACATGTGGCAATGAACTTGATGATAAGCTTTTTGTGCCCTGTCTCCAGCAGATCTGGAGTTATTGTGTATTCAGATGGAGGGATGGAAAAGGTGCTCATTAATTCTGCAGATAACCCTAAGCTGTACAAGGGCAGGGCTGGGATTCAAAATGATCTTTATAAATTGGAGGAGAGTGAAAGAAGTGGGTGCAGAAATAAACGTGGGTCTTGGTATTGAGAACTGGGGAAATGTTTGCTTGGCAACAGTGCAGCAGAATGAGCAAATGGACTGAAAATCATCAGCTGGAGCGTTTTCTGTAAATGCTAAAACCAGTAGAATTTGTGTCACTCAGCCTTCTAAAGCCATAGCCTTAAATATCCCCATCTGACCACAACAGTTTAACAAGAATGTAGAATTACTCTCCTTGGAATTTCTCCAGTTGATCACAGCTGTCCTTTCTAGAAAGGCCAAAGGAGTTGTGTCCTTTTCTACAAGAAGAAATAGAAATTAGAAATTTGAAACGTTTTGAATACAAAAGGAACCTAAATTGAATTAATTATTTTGGTAGTATGATGCACAAAGGCCAGAAGAATTGAAGTGCTCTTACCTAGAAGAAAAAAAATATTTAAAAGGAGATAGAAATGGTTTTACCATAAAAACTTTCCATATAAAATGTGTTGCTTGGCAAGGAGGAATGGGCCAAAATGACAAAGAGGTTGGACACTGGAAAAGCTGATGATAAAGTGCCAGTATTGCACTCAACCTTGTTAATGAGAAAAGAGGAAACACTTTGTAATGAAGGCAAACCTTACTTCACTGTAAACTGAACAGTCAGCTATTCAGTTGAGTAACCGAAGTCTTGATATTCTAATCCAAAAGTCACTAATAGCCCAGATCTAATTATTATAGAAAGAGAATACTTCCACACAGATTAAAAATCCCTACAGTGGTAACAACACAGTTAAAGTCATCATCCATGCATTTAATTTCTACTCTTTTTTTCTGGTTTATCGTTCATTCTTCCATTGCACTCCTTGGCCTGAGGTTGGGCTTAAGCTGTGGATGGAACATGCCTCAGATGTGGTCTTCTTAAAAGGACTCATCTGTGGCTATAAGCATTTTGGAGGTATCATTTCTGTAAAGTTTGAGCAATTTGGTTTTATTTGGGTTTTCTGGCAGTGACGATGCCTGTGCTTTTCTGTTACCTACACAAACCCTGCCTCTGTGCATTTTTTCTCCTACTTTTTGGTGAGCAGGTACAAAAAAAACCAGAAGAGACCTCAAAGGGAGACTTAATCAGCTATTTTTGCTCAGTAACATGTTTAATACTATACCCTGCAGTGGCACTTCTTCATAACATGAGCATTTAATTTGCTTCTTATACCTTTGAGCTATCCCAAGAGCTGATTAAGGGGTGGAATTTGTCACAATTTTTGATACTCAGTGACATGAGTCCTCCTCTGCAAATGATTTACAAACTGTGCAAAGGGCATGAGGATGGGTGCGTTGTTCTGTAATTTGTTTATAAAATTACACATGTAAAATGGAAGTCATGATTAAGAATAATTTTAGAACTGCTGACTGTATGCATGGTGATGTTTCAAAACACTAATCCTGAGAATTTAGAGGCAGCTGTAAGCAGAGTTTCACAATGCTGGTGTAATCTTTAAAAGACAAAAATCCCTTGCTGCACTCTGATGGGCAATTACAGGCTTTGAAAAACAGGAGAGGGACTTCCTAAAATACTTCATTGAAGCAAGCAGCTGTCATTAAAAAAACCCCTCAACAATAATTCTGGATTTCCAAATAGCAATAGTAGTAGTAGTAGACTTTCTGGGATCAATTCTCTTCTGGTTGTAGCCTCAGCTACTGCAGTAGTTAAAGTCAGCAAGGAAATTTAATCTCTGTAATGCCAGCCTATGACAGTGGCCATATGACAGTGTGGATCTGGATGTTGTTACAGTTTTGAGAAATAAATTAAATACATATGGTTTGGCTGAAGCTTCTCTGAGGTAGATGCACAAGTGTCTGTTCATCCAAAAGTAATCACCATTTCTTTGGCAAAGCTGAAGGATGCTTTTAGTGGAGGCTTGAGCCAGTGCTCAGTGTTTGCAAAGGTATGTGGGTGAGAAAAGCAAAATAAACCCAGAACACCTAGAGGTGATATCAGTTTACAGAATCACAGGGTCAATTATCTTGGAAAAGACCTCTGGCATCATCGAGTCCAACTTTTGAATGATCCCCACCTTGTCAACTAGAGCATGGCACTGAGTGTCACGTCCAGTCTTTTCTTGAACACCTGGAAACTGTTTAAATGAAATTATACAGTATATTTTTTATTCTTATTGTTAAGGCAACCAACAAGGTCTAATTAAGTCAAAGTAAGTGCAAAAGGCTGGACAAATTAAGCTCAAATACCAGCTCGGGAATGCTCCAGTAAGCAGCTGTGCTCAATCTGGAGGTTTTTGCAGCCTTCAAACTTAAGTTTAAACAGCAATATGAGAGTGATGTGAAAAAATTCCAAATGCCATGGATGACAGGAGATCTGTGTGCGTGTAGCTGAGTGTCAATGTAGGAATCACCTCTAGAATAACTGGAGAATCCTGCAGTTAAAGGGATTTTACTGTTTGTTATAAGGCCAAATTGTTAACTGTGAAATTAAGTCAATTCTTGTTGCTACCATTTGCATGCCTCTACTGTAGTGAGCACAGAAAACAATTAATTAATCACCATCTGCATAAAGACACACTACAAAGCTGGAGAGACTGTTCCATTCTAAACCCTTTCTTTTTCAGACTAAAATCAAAAGCAGTCTGCTTTCTTTTTGTTGCCTTTTTTCTTTTTTTAGGATTCTAAGGTAGACCTGATCCCAAAGGACTAAAATATACTTTGAGGTTTATTCTAGTGTTATATTTACATGTCTTATGTAACAGGACCCTATGCAGAGTGTTTGTATTCTCTTATCACATGAGACATGCATAGCAGGTTTCTTCAAATGACACTGATATTTTATCCCTTCTTTTCTGGAATGTTTCATTTTGAAGTTCATTCTACATCTGGAGTTGCCTATTTAGATTTTACAAAGCTTGCTAAGTGGCTTCCTCAGCCCGTTTTCATCTTGGTCCTCAAATTTGGGCACCCGATTAAGCCAGATAATGGAATATTTCCCTCCTCCATGTGCAGCCTAACATTTGGAAATGGGACTCTTGGAGCTTCATCAGCTACAAGGAACTGAAAAATGTGCTCAGCTCTGTCTTGCTCCTAGCACTTAGGAATCATAGCAGATCTTGAGATGGATGGGACCTACAGCAATCACTGAAATCCAGCTTCTGGCCCAGCACAGGATCCCCCAAAGGTCACACCGTGTGCCTGAAAGCCTTGTCCAAATACTTACTGAACTCTGTCAGCCTTGGTGCTGTGCCCACTGCCCTGGGGAGCCTGTTCAGTGCCCAGCAACTCTCTGGGTGAAGAACCTTTTTCCTGATACCCAACTTAAATCTCCCCTGACACAACTTCAGGCCATTCCTTTGAGTCCTGTCACTGAGCACCAGAGAGGAAATCAGTGCCCGCCCCTCTCTTCCCCTCAAGAGGAAGTTGTAGACTGTGATTTGGTCTCCCCTCAGTCTCCCCGAACCTGAACAAGACTAAGTGATCTCAGCTGCCCTTGTAAGGCTTCACCCCTGGAGCCTTCACCATCTTTGTAGCCCTTGCGTCAATCTCTGTGTTGTGACAGAGTTTGGCTGTAACAGAAACCATCAAGACAACATTATCTTCCTGTAACAGTCACCAAACTGCTTCCTCTTTAGTCACAGCAATGTAAACCCTGATATGGGAAATAAGGCAGGACGTGAGAGCCAGCCCTCAGCTGAAAAGGGTTATTGGAGATGGGGAGTAATTTGGTTTTTTCTTACAAGAGAGTTTCAAAACCCACTTATAAGTGTGTTTTGAGAAGTGAGGTACAATTAAACCCGAGAGCGAGGCTCCGTGCACGCTGCCGAGCAGGTGATCGGACACGGCCGCGAGTTGTCACTGTCCATCCCGGCGGGGGTGGGGGTTGCCTGTTGTATCTCACAGGTGCTACCAACCCTCAGCCCGGTCCTGACGACCCGTGAAAAGACGCGGGTGCAACATCTGGGAAGACGCAGCGCAGCCCTTACCCTCCCCAGGCTGCATTTTGGGGGTGAAATGTGGCCGAGCCCCGGCCCCCGGGAGGCAGCGCCGCTCCCTCCCTCGGCCCCGCGGCCGCGCCCGGCTCCCCCCGCTGCCCGCGCCGGGCGGGGATGAACCGAGCGGGGCCAGCGCGCACCCTCCGCGCTGCCGACCGCGTCCCCGCGGGCTCCGCTCCCTCCGCACCGCCTGCGAGCGCGGCAGGGCCGGGCCGCGGCCATGGACACGGGCGGTGAGTGCGGGCGGTGCCCGGGGCGGGGGCGGCGGCCGCGCCCCGCGATGGCCCGGGCTGCGGGGAGAGGGATGGGGCAGGGAGAGGGATGGGGCAGGGAGAAGGATGCTGATGGGAGCGGGATGGTGGGGGGAGCACGATGCCGATGGGAGCGGGATGCTGCGGGATGCAGGATGCTGATGGAAGCGGGGCAGTGAGGGATGAGGGATGCTGATGGGAAAGGGGCACTGAGGGATGCTCACAGCCCCGGGGATGGGCACGGTGAAGGAAACCGGGCCCAGTTCCAGTGGCCCTGCCGCTGGGGAGCCTCCGCCGCGGGGTCCGGCGGGGTGGCAGAGGGAGGTTCGGGGATCGCTGTCGCCGTCCCCGGGCCGGCTGCGGGCGGTGCCCCTCGGCCGCTGCCCGCGGGTCTCACAGGGAGTGGTGGCGGGGTGTGCTGCCTGTGTGCTCCTCAAGGGAAGGGTTCGTGTGCACAGACACGGATTTTAGGGAGAATAAAGGAGTAGGAAAGCCGGCTTTCGAGACATTGGTGAAGAACAGGTGTTGTAATCATGGGGGACTTGTCTGTGTCTGGGAGCCTGGGAGCTGCTGGATTTTCTTACCACAGCATAATAGAAATGATTTGAGGGATGATTGCCTCCAGATTTTTGATTGATGAAGGGTGTTTGGATTGATGGTGTTGCTGACCCACCCTGGCTCAGCTCGTGGCTGTGACAATGGTGCTGCTGCCAGGTATTTCCCTCAACATTTCAGCTCACAGCACCGGCGAGCTGCTGAAGCTGAACTGCTGCTGTTAGACACAGTCCTGGCAGTCTCCTCCTGATACACTATAAAAATCACAGATTTAATGCCTCTTGAAGATTGCTGGGTTGATTTTGCTACATCTTTTGCCAGCTTTGGGGAAAATAATCACGAGAGCCTTTAAGAGATGCCAGGGTGGCATATAGCAGGATATAAGCTCTCAGGAAAAAAATCCTAGGCTCGAGCTTTTTGTTAAAATGATTGGACTTAGTCAGGAATTTAATTTTTCTCCCCCTTTTGCCATTTGGTGGCATTCCTTTGTGTTTGCTGTTCCTCATTTTCTTTCAAGGCTGTGTCTCTAAGGAAGGGTCATCTCAGGCAAGGCCCAGGCTGATGGGTGGAGTTGAGGATTTTCCACAACATGGAGTCATTTGGTGCTTCAGCATGGCCTTGGCAGAATTAGGAACTAACCTGGTTTGTTTAGAGTAGTAATAGTACATTTTTTACCTGACAGAATCTGTCCTTCCATGAGTTTTTAAAACAGGGATCCACATCTGACAGTTGATTCCTCATCTGTTTGACAATTGCTAAATGTTTTGATTGAGAAATAATAACCTGAAATGAAAAAGACTGGAGGGAAGCCTGATGTTAAAGTGAATAAATCGGCATTCCTTGGACTGGATGTACTTGTATTAAATTCCACTTAGATATAAACTATGATTTTTTATTGAAATGGGAAAATCTGGATTGTTCTGTTTGGCTTTATATCCAGCCTCAGCAGATGCCAGCCTTTCTTGTACTTGTATGGATCAGTGGCATACTGGGGGTAGGACTGGAGGTCTGTTTTGTCTGGGGAGCTTTGGGAGGAGCAGGGGCATCCTGAGAGCTCAGGTAGTGCCCACTCCTGTCCTTGTGTCAGAGCTGTTCCTCTGAGAAAGGCAGAAGAGCCAGAAGGTCTCTTCCTCTGTGATTCTGGGCTGCCAGAAGAGGTGGCAGTGATGACTTGAGGCCATCAGAGATACATTTTACAGCTATCTGCTCTGATTTAATTGCTAAATAATTCATAGCTCCTGCTGGCTCAAGGATCAGAAGTGAGGCAAGTTTGGTTTCCAGTAAGTCTGGCTTCAACTCAATTGGAAATGAGTTTAGCTTGGACACAGTTCAGGTCAGTGCCAAACAGAACTGTGGATCATTTGACTACATTTCTAATGGTTTTAATTAAAGGTGCAGGAGCCAGTGCTGTTTAGCCCTTTATTGATGATCTGGATGAAGGGATTGAGTGTGTTGGTGGCAGCATCAGTTTGGGTGGGAGTGTTGATCTGCTAAAGGGATGCAGAAGGCTGGATTGATGGACCAAGCTCAATTTATGAGACCACCAGGTGAAGTGCCAAGTCCTACACCTGGATCACAAGAACCCATGAACCACCAGAGGCTGGAAAGCTGCCAGGAGGAAAAGGACCTGGGGGTGTTGACAGCAATGAACATGAGCCAGGTGTGCCCAGGTGGGCAGGAAGGCCAAAGGCATCCTGGGTTGTCTCAGCAATAGTGTGGCCAGCCAGACCAGAGCAGGGATTGTCCCTCTGTACACTCACTGGTGGGGCTGCACCTCGAATCCTGAGTTCAGTTTTGGGCCTCTCATGTCAAGAAAGAGCTTGAAAGGCTGGAGAGTGTGCAGAGAAGGGAAAAGAGCTTGGAAAGGGCCTGGAGAACAAGTCTGATAAGGAGCAGCTGAGGGAGCTGGGAAAGGGGCTCAGCCTGGAGAAGAGGAGGCTCAGGGGGGACCTTCTCACTCTACAATTCCCTGAGAGGAGGGAGCAGCCAGGTGGGTTCGGGCTCTGCGGGGAACAAGCAATAGGACAAAGAGGAAATGGTCTCAAGCTGTGCTAGAAGAGGTTTAGATTGGAGATTAGGAAAAAAAAAAATAATGGAAAAGGTTGTCAAACATCATGACAGGCTGCCCAGGGCAGTGGTGGAGTCACTATCCCTGGAGAGATTTAAAGGATGTACAGATGTGACACTTGAGGACATGGTTTAGTGATGGGCTTGGCAGTGCTGGTTGGGCTTGGTGATTTTGGAGGTCTTTTCCAGCCTAAATGATTTCATGGTTTGATGGTATCTTCATAATATTAAGGTCATTCTGTATATTTTAAAATCAAAGATCTCCCAAGAGAATAGATTTAAAAGCAGAAATATACATGTGACTCTTCAGAGTAGATTTTAAATACCTGAAGTATATTGACTTCCCTTTGAAAAGTTCATCCATTACATCTTGGTTTTGGTTTTTCTTTCTTGTTTCATTTTGATGCAACGTTGCCTAAATTCTTGCTAATAATAGACCCTGCATCAAATCTGGCTGTGTTGAAAGCAAATCTTAAAAAAAAAGGTCTGCTTTGTGGAAAATATTGATTGCACTTGTGTGTTCTTTTCTGAACATGTGAAACACAGGTTCTTGCACAAAGAGCCTGTACTTGTGCACATGTACCTGTCCCTGTGAGAAAACATTTAGGTACACAGTTGGACTTCAAAGCAAATTGGAGAATATTTAAAATCTGTTTCCTTCCTGTTTCAATTCAAGGGGTGGGAGGGGTGTTCTCCAGGGATGCTGCCTCTGAGGAGAGTTTGTTTTTCACAAAAATAGGCACCTTTCTATGTCTTGGAGGAGAGGGTGGAGAGGGTTTCTCTGAAGGACTGGGCTGCAGTTACAAAGGTGCAGAGAGCATTCAAAAGCCAGAGGGCTGCTGGGCTTGTGAATCCTACAGCCAGGCTTATAATAACATGTTTAGAGGTTTGAAGACAAGAGTGACTTTCCAAACCAACTATTTTTGAAGTTGCAGGGTACCTTAAACCTGAATGTATCCCTGTAGCCCTGCTACTGCTGGCTGTAGCACAGGTTTAATGTGCCTGGGTCACCATGAAATGGTCTCTGGTCAGTGCAGAGGGGTGATTATGGGAGGTGCTGTGGCTGTGGTATGGCTGAGGATGCACTGGAAGCACTGTGGCAGCGAGAGCTCTTCCAGCTGTGTCAGATTTTGGAAAGTGCAGCCCTGTGCCTTGCCTTTGCTCCAAGTGATGATGCCAGCACTTTCCTGAGGGGCTCATCTGCAGGAGCCTGGGATGTTTATTTGCCTTCTTGGAGCGTTCTTTTTCTTCCTGTGCACCAAGTGAGTTCCATCTGGGCACGTCCTTCCCTGGTGCTGCTCAGCTGTAGAGAGATCTCTTAAGCAAACAGCAGCAGTCGTGATTATCAGGGGACATTTCTAAAAACATCAGGCAGCTCTGCTTTGAACAGCAGCCTCTGATGTGCCTCAGGTAGGTTGATGCCATGGCTGATGGGGTGGAATGGGCATTGAGGAGCCTTTGTGTCCCTGTCCCATTGGTGTGATCTGTTGTTGATGGCTCTGGTTCTGCACAGGGGCAGTTTGATCAATTATTCAGCAAGAGCTTGAGTCTAAGCTGTCTCAGAGCTGGCAAGCCACTGCCTCTACAGCTTGGTGTGGCTGGATGTTATTTAAGCACTCTGGCTCTGCACAGACTGTTCTTTGTGCAGTTTTGGGAGATGAATTCCCAATCAGAGGAGAATATGGTTATCAACCAGATACATACACACCCAGCCTCTGACAGTGGCTGTAATCAAATCCAATTGGGCATGTTCCAATCAATCAGGGGTGCTAAGTTATCTGTGCCGTCTGGAATGAACTTCTTGGATATCTTCCTTTTTATGTTTCAGATAGATTGGCTTTGTGTTGGAGGGTTAAATGGGTGGGCAAACAGTTAAAATTGCCAATATTATCCACCAGCAGCTGCAGGGCTTGGTTAAAACAATGAAAAGTGACCCTGTGGCAGCCTTCTCAGTGGGCATGAGGGAGACAAGATGGCATTTGTGAAATCCTGAGAAGAGCAGTGCCAAGAGGAGATTTGATCTCAAGAGCAAAGTCTCTGATTGCATCAGGAGCAGCTGAGAGGTTGAGGAGGACAGTGTTAGCCAAAGAAGGGGTGCTGGGAGGGTGTCACAGAGCCCATCCTGCACACAAACCCACAAAATTACCATTGTGCCTCCCTCTGCTTGTGGGATCATGGAGCAGCTGGGTGGCATCTCCTCATTAGCACAGCCCCCATTTCTTGGAATAACCTGTGTGGTGAAATAACCTGCGTGGTGCTCCCTGGTGAAATCTCCCAGTGAGAGCAGTGCAGGGTCCCTGGGTGGCTCTGGGGAAGGGCAGGGATGGGATGGGGCTGGTTTATTTTCTCTCTTAGGGTACCTTGGACCATCCTGACCCCTCTGTTCCCCTCTGGATCTTTCATGCCTCTCTCTCTGCTCCTTGCAGGAGGCACAGCTGGGATTTCTGTTGGGATTCAGCCACAGAATCCTAGAATGGTTTGGGTTGGCAGGGGCCCTAAAGATCATTTAATTGCAACTGCTCTGCCATGGGCAGGGACACCTTCCACTAGACCAGACCTCGCTCTGATGCTGACTTTGAGACTGTGGGGGTTTTGCTTACCCTCTCTGTTTGCCTGTGCTCTTTCTAGAGTGCTCAGTAATGAATTATTATTAATAATATTAATATTATTATTATTTAGTGACTCAAATGCACAAGACACCGGGTGTCTCCAAGGAGTGTGGAGTCAGTCCTAATTAACCTTCATTGGCTTTGATGGGGTTTGAAAGCATCTGGGAACTTGCAGACAGTGCTTACTCCTACAGCTGGCAGGTGTCTTTTTAAGATTGCTGTTTTTCTAAAAAAACCCCAAACAAACCAGGTTTGCAGATGCCAGGACAACTTATTTTTGGGTCAAAACCAGAGTTTTCAAATACTTAGGCACTTCTTACAAAAATGTGGAAAATCAAAATGTGGTTTATATCTCAGAAGTGTTTAGGGAGCATATTCAGATAACATACATAATTTTTTTTTAAAAAAAAGTCCCCCAAATGTTTCCCATTACATTATCCTGACAACTGAGTGCTTGCACAGTTGGAACAAAAAAGTTTAGTAGCTGAACAAAACTCCTGTAATTTTAGCAAAGATCTAAAGGCCCTTTTGGTGTCTCGCTGCAATTGAAAGAAGAGAGTTTTTAAAAGAGTTTATTGCTCTTTGGTGTGGTGCTTTCCCTTTTCCTAAGCATTATTTCTTCCAGTGTGGGGAGAGGGATTCCACAAATAGAAGGCACCTACACAATGCTGATTCCTGCTGGTAATGTGAATTTGATCTCAAGATAAGCATCTGGGCCACTGTTTAAAGGAAATTTTTGGGATCTTGAGGTTGTTGTCTGCAGAAAAGCATTTGTTCTGTATTTATCAGACAATGGCAGGGGTGGCATGAATGTTCCAGAGTGGATATTTCTTCTCCCTTGTTTCCCAGTGGCTTTTTGGAACCAACGTTTTCCATCAATAACTTTTGTTGGAAGCATTTAGGAAGGTTTGTTGTCTGAAACTCGTTTTGCATAACATGCCTTGGTTGCGCTGAAAACTTTGAGTCAACCCTGAAGAACAACACAATCACCATAGAAATCCCACAAAATGCTTCACATGTGGGTGGGTTTTGTCCTCTTTCTTGTTTTGCAGCACTTGAAATCTTCAGAGTTTCTCTCCAGAGGAGTAGATAGAAGGAAAGAAGGCATTTTTTAAATTACCACAAGGACTAGAAGGTTATTTGTTATAGCAGCTGATATTTTTGCTTCATGATTTACTTCAGATCTACACATTTAGGTAAAATACCTATTATTGTTTGGTGAAGGTGTAGATTTTAGTTGGTGAAGTTGTTATACTTGCCTTTAAAGTCTTAAAAAATGTGCATGATCCATGAAAAACGCATAGAGTTACAAATTATTTTATTTTCTGGGTGCAAAAGTGACTTTAGAATTTCTGTAACATCAACACTGCAATTATATTCATTGGGCATCATGTGGGGGATACAACTGTGCTGGGAGCCCTGCTGGAAAATTAGTGCAGGAGTTTCTGTTGCTGTACTTCAGAGTAAATGTTTGTTGAGTTTTTACTGAAGCTGTCAGAGATGAGATGTACAAATGCTCACAGCATTTTGCAGCAGTGCTTTGGGTTTTGTTCTGCAGTTTGAATGACTTGGTTTGCTCCCTGCATTTCAGTATAACATTAATAATTGTTTCCCTGGCTTAACTTGGATTTTATATGATTGTTGTACCACAGACTTTCCAGTGGAAGCAGAATGCATTTCATGCTGAAGTCAGAAGACAGCCTGTAAACAAATCAGGGTGTATTTCTATTGCCATAATTGGCTCTGGGGAGTTCTGCTGTGTTTTTGGAGGCAGTTCACAGCGAGGGATCTGACAATCTGCAGGTTCTTCTGTCTGTGCTGTGTCTCAGAGTGGTCACCCTGCCTGGCTCCAAGAGCTACATGCCAATGTTGTCGTGGACTGAACCATGTGATGTGCACCTAATTGTGTATTAATTACACATTTATGCACGCTCATTACATAAGACTCATTCGTTAGGGACACGTCAGGGGTGGAAAATAGTGATGCCATCACCCAGTTACAGAGTCTTGACTATACCTGATGATATTCTCATTTTAGCCCAAATAACCTGACCTTTTTCATTACCCAGGAGCCCAGGCCACATGATCTGATCTGTCCAAAACGACAAAACGACCAGAGAGCTGTAATGTAATAAAGACAAATGGAAAGTTGTACCTGAAGGAGGAGCCCTCAAACTGCACGGTCTGTGCTGGTACAGCTCAGTGTGTCCTGCTTTGGTGCTGCTCATGGATTTCCTCTCCATCACTGGGGCATGTGCTCTGGAGGTCAGGTGGGGCAGAGGGGGAAGGGGATGTGCTGTTCCCTGCCACTCTGAAAATTGCTTTAGGTATGTCTGAGTCACAGAGTGGTTTGGGTTGCAAGAGACCTTGAAGATCATCTTGTTCCACCTCCCCTGCCATCCCCTTCCACAAGGCCAGGTTGTTCCAAGCCCCATCCAACCTGGCCTGGAATATTTCCATAGGTGGGGCAGCCACGGCTTCTCTGAACAACCTGTGCCAGGGCCTCAGCACCCTCAGAGCCAAGAATTTCTTCTTAACATCTAATCTAAACCTACTCTCTTTCAGTTTGAAGCCATTGCTCCTTGTCCTATCAAGACCCACATCCCTCAGGCTCTGTGAAGATGTCATGGTGACAGTGTTGCCTCTTCCTCCTGGGCCCAGGCCTCCCAACCCTGTAAGCTAATGTTGAAAAATCAGTAGTTTTAAGTGTCAAAAAGCACACTCATCATCACTGGCCTCTACTCTGCTTACCTCTGGTTTCCAAATATTTCTCCTGCGAAAACACGAGCTAGAAAGAGAAGTATAAAACTGAGTTCATCTTCTCTTTTGTGCTGACTTGGGTCCAGTGTTACAGAGTCAAGAAAAGCACCAAATAAGTTAAATGTGCTAGCAACTCTGGGAACAGAGCTGCAGGTTCCCCCTTTTAGAGGAAAAGGAGTAGAATAAAGATTTCCCAACAGGCAATCTCAAGGGGGTATGGAGTGATTCTAGTGGACACACTTGTTTTCAGTGCTTCCACAGCAATGACTGTGCAGGGTGTGTAATCATTTATTTGCCCTCCTGAAGGCACAAGGGCAGATCTCCAGAGCTGCTCTTTTCCCCATTTTCCTTCCTATTGCTGCCTTGCTTTTTTTGGTCCAGTTCATTACTCTCTTCACCTCCCCTATCTCCCTCCAGGGCAGTGGAAAACTGAGAGCTGTGCTTGGCTTACACACCCAAGAGCTGGAGACCCCGAGGGAACGTTTCCTTCCCAGATCCTGCAGTGACATCCACGGGGAGCTTTTGTCACACCTTAAACAGAACATCACACAGATCCAGGAACCTGCCAGGTGTCTCCATGGGAGCCCTGCAGCCTGTGTGGGTTGCTCTAAGTCAATCATTGTCAGAGGCAGAGCAGCATGAAGGGAAGATGTGCCCCTTTCCTGGGCTGGAAAGAGGAGCCTTCACACCCCTGAGCTGCTGCCCACATCCTCTGTGCTTGGCAGCAGCAGCCAGTGGAGCATGAGGAAAAAGTCAAGATTGCCTTGGGTCAGGAAACTTTCTCAACAATGGAGTTCGCTATGGGCTTGTGCTCCTCTGGCCATTCTCTGTGGGCCACTGAACATTTAAAAGGAGCAGCTCCAGCAGGGTGGGCTGAGGGATAATTCTCCAGGAGGACCCCACAGGCCAGGCCAGTGAGGATGGTGGGGTTCAGATCATTCTAGGCAAAGCCACACCAGGGCTGCCCCAGCTTGTAGCCATGATGGAAGGGAAAAGTGCTGCCCACATGTTGCTTCATCTCTTTAGTGACAGATGATCTCACCAGGAAACGTAGGCAGAAGTTTCTGTGCTATGGGTTATGGGGAGGATTAGGTATGAAAGAGTTCTGCTGTTTTGGTTCATGCTGTCACGGTTTCTGTGAGCAGGTGGGTGCCCAGGGAATTTTAATGCAAAAAAATGTCAGATCCCCTAGGATTAGGTGTCAACTGACTGATGATTTTGAGGAATGAAGTCTTGAATTTGGCACGTAAAAATAGCAGTTGCGTGGGACTTCGTCACCGATTTCCTTTGAGAACCAACCCTTTTCTGAGAACTTTAACTTTGGGATTCTGCTGGTGTTCAGTTCTAGTATGTAAATATTCATTCACCAAATCTCACTCTCCTGCACTCTGCCCCCAGTGCCTCCCTGTAGCATGTGCTGTGCTAATGGGGTGACAATGGGTTACATGTTGCATAATAGGGTGAGGAGTGTAAGGCCTGAAGTTCACATGGCTGGAAATATGTCAGTACCATGATAATCACAAGGTGGCAGCTGTCTTACCCTCTCTTTTTATTTTTCTTTTTGAAACCCACTGCACTTGTTTTATAATTACTTGGGCTCATTATGAACGCAAAAATAGCTCCTCTATTTAAAGAGAACAGATGGTTTTTCTAATGATTTTTCCTTAAGATTGAATGAATTGTGGTTGAGTCAGAAACTGCCAGCCCAGAAACATATGTTTTGATTAGAGAAATACTTGATTACGTTAATTGAGTGTGACTCAGTGTGATGTACACTTGGCCAACCTAAAAGCTTTCCAACTTTGTCCTGGATGGAGACTGCAGAACATCTCTGAGGGCAGAGGAACAGGGAGGGGAGTGCAGGTGAAAATGGATAAGACAAAGGAATGTAACACTTTCTGGAGGACTGGGAAGCATTTAAAACATGAGGACACATTTGTCCATCCATATCTTGCTCCTGAGAGTGAGGTCTTTGCTAAGAGCAAACTCCTTCCAGTTTCCACCTGAGAGGCCTCTGAATGAGCCAAGCTCTTACCCAAATTAAGAGATAGCTGAGAGTGGTCCTGGGGACTCAGTCTGGAGGAGAGAGGCAAAGAGAGTAAGCTGTGGAGTAAGTTTGCCTTTGGGAGGCCTCTTTGTTGTGAGAGGGAGCAGGGATTTGGTTACACTGAGCATTGCTAAGCTAAAGACTTCAGAACTGTGTTTGTGACATCCAGGAGAGCATGGCTTTTAGCAGACAGGTAATCTTTCCTGACTTTAATAGGAATGGAGATAGAAAATCTCCTGAAGGGCTCAGTGTCACTCAAGGTGCTTTAGTTAGGCCATGGAGTGAGTTTAACGTGCTGTAATTTCTGTGCAAGCTCAAGCTTGGTGGGACAGGGTACAGCAGAGATGATGTGGAGCTCAGTGAAACAGGTAAACTTCAGAGAATAACCCTAAATCTCTAACTTCTTGACTATTTTATGGTGTTTGCTACAGACTAAGGGATTGTGATGCCTCTCTGAGACCTCTGTCCTCTTCCAGACGCTGGCATGTAGCCAGAAAAACTCTTAAGAGACGTGTGCTGTGCTCCTTTCCTCTGTGACTACAAATGGCACGCACAAATTGCAGTCCTTGATGTTCCTGCTGTAATCCAGCAGCTGGTCTGGGCAGTGCCCAGGACCATCTTCTAGAGATTTCATCTCCTGTGACTCTGGAAATCTGGATATAAACTCAAACCTCTCTGAGAGGGTCCCAGCAGTCCTGGTTTTGTAATTCCCAGCTGTCTTTTAGCAGCTGGGCAGTCATTCTTTTCTCTGTTTTGCTTTAGCCCCAGCTCTCCTTATTCCCTTTTCCCTATGTGACTCAGGAAGCAGAGACCTCCTTCCTCCAGACCTGGTCTCAGTGTTGCTGCAAAGGTCAGCAGGCAGCTGCTAATGTGCAGCAGGAGGGTGGCTCAGCCACTTCTCTGTGCCCTTTGAAGGGTTCTTGGTGTGTCTGGGTCCCTTCAGCCACGTGTCCTGGTACGTGCTTGAAATGAATCATCCCCCACAGCATTTGTGCAGTTTGATGTGGGCAGTGACAAACCAAACCAAACAGGTCCTGTCCTTATTTCATCCCATTTTTGTGGGCAAAACTGTGTGTTTCAGGACATCAAGGCAGACACCAGGTGTTGGGACAGTGTGTGGGGGTGAAGCAGGAGGCCTGGAATGATGTGCAGAAGATGCTCTGCCAATCCCAGAGGAGAAGGATGAGATGTACCAGCCCACGCCCTGTTACAGGGGTGATGCAAATGTGTCCATGTGGCTGTTAGGATGTGACATTGGCAGAGATATTTGCTGTAGTTTGCTATGTCAGGGTTAAGGTGTGCTTTATTCTCTCCTTGCTGGATTATGAATGGAAAAAATTATCACAGTCAGCTGCTTGAAGGTGGGTATGTAGGTATGATAGTGAGCTGTGTTGAAGGATCTTTCATTGTGAATCTGAGAGAAAGGAACTAAAACTAATTTAAAATCTAAGCAAAGGACTCACAGGAGCAATATCCATCTTCCTCTAGCACTGTACAGAGTTTGGATGCAGCAGATCTGGGTGCAGCAATTTTCCATCCTGAAAGGACCAGGTAGATTCTTTGTCCTGTGATCTGAGTTACAGGAATAGTTGTGCCTTTGAGGAAAGGAGCAAGTAATTAAAAATACAATATTCATTTTTCTCTTTGTTAGCATCTTTATTTCTGTAGGAGATAGAGATATTGATATTGGTAGTCCTTCCTAAAAGGCAATACTTTATTTCATAGATGTGCCTTCCTAAATAGAGGCAGGGACGGGTGAAATATTCTCCAAAAAACACTGACAACCACCTGAAGAGTTTGAATCTGAATTCTTGTCTTCATTATTGGCCGTGTCTCATATCTGGTAGACAGCACTCCCCTCTGTGGTGTGTTTAGAGCCGATTTTGTAAGGATTTTTGCCTAGATGCTGGAATGAGAAAGTGAGAGAGGCTCTAGAGGGCAGTGCAGCATCCCTGTGCTGGGAGTGCCTCCAGGATTCGTTCATAGGAATCTTACTCTGCAGGATGATTGCATAAAATAGATAAAAATAAGATAGAATTAAGCAATGATTTTTTGTTATTTCAAAGAGAGTTTTGATTAATGAATTTTTTTTTGTACCAAGAAGATTTAGCCCTCTTTTTAGGGGAGCTTTGAACATTAGACTGGCTGTACTAATTTTGAAAAGGTTTTAATCTCTTTTTTAAAAAAGTATGATGTTTGTGTACGATTTAAGGAAGCAAACAAACCAAAGCTCATCCCTCCTGTGCACCTAGCAGACTCCATGTAATAACTATTTGTTTTCACACTGATTTTCCCCTTCTCCAGCACAGCCTTATAATGCAACACATCCTTTGACTGGATGTGCTCCTGTTTCCCTTGTAGAGAGATAAATCAATAAATCATTGTGTCAGCACAGCTTGAAGCAACATTTCCCTGTGCTGGAAGGTTTTGAATTCACTTCAGGAGGGAGCTCAGATGTGCCACACACACTTGCCTGCTGATGATATTCCAGAGCTGCATCCAGGATGGCAGGGTGGTGATTGAGGGTTCAGCCTGCTCCTCAGGATGTGGAGCCACAACCTGGAGTCTGCTCCTGCAGTCAGAAGGGGTCAGTAGCTCCTTGCTGCCCCACAGAGAGCTCATATACATGGTGGGCTGATTGTTTAATGAGCATTTGGCATGGGTTTTTTAGCTCTGTGAGAGAGTTCAGGTCTCCAGACTGTGGACTGTGCTGCTCATGTGGACAGGGGGTCACTCAGTGCTGGGCATGGAGGAGTGTAGGGGTTAAACAGTGGTTAAACAACATGTCAGTATCTAAAAATTGGCCTCTGATAGGTCCCTGTCCTTTCCACAAGAAATTACCAGGTCCTTACAGGGTTACAGGGAGCCGTTTCTCCTTCAACTAAAACCCAAGCTGTGTTAACCCATGACAATGAGCCAGTGCTGAAATCCAGCAGGGAGGTGTTTAACCAGGACTTTGCCACCAACACCCCTCTGTAAGGCAGCACAGGAGGGATTTCTATCAACTTTCAAGGTGACAATACTTCCTCCAAATTAAAATCCACTGCCTTTCACAGCAAGAGAGAGGAGATTGTCCCCAGCAGTTACTCTGGGTGAATGCAAAGGATCTGTATGTGGGCTCAGCATTGGATAACTGATACTTCTGAAATACGAATTTGTTTGTTTTCTGAGTAGAGTACATCTTGTTCATCTGTGCAAATCAGAGATGATGAGAGGAAAGGAGGGGCTGAGGATAACAGAGAGGACTTTATATAACTAAGGTGAAAAATAAGATGATCTCATTTCCACCTGAGGGAAGGAAAATTGCTTATACATACTTCCAGAAGAATACTTTTTCTTTTTTTTTCTAAAGGCAGTGTTGCCTCTCTCCCTTCTATCTGCTTTCTTTGTTTTCTTCAGTCCTGCCTTTAAAGGGAAGGTACATGAGACCTACAAATGCCGCAGTTCTATTGTGACTTATTTCTTTTTGCAGCAGTACCTATCTACCTTTTCTATGGTTTTTGGAAGAGCTGCTGCTGGTGATGTTTGTCCAGGTGAATTGAACAAGTTGCCTGTCAGACAACCCTGGTTTTCAGACACTAAAATGTAGAATTTTCAAGTAAGAGACCTGTTGGTAACAGACTTTGTGAATCAGACCGTCTGCTGCCTGATGAATTCTGCATAGGTACTACTGTAGTACAGATTACTGCTAATTTATGTTTGTACCAATTAATTTCCCAATGTGTTCCCTAATTAAATAAGGTATGACTGTAAAGCAGATTAGCAGAATGATGCCAAATTCCTGTCTACACACTCTCCTTCTGAATGAAGCTTGTTATTTCCTCTATGGTTTAAAACAGAGCCATGTGTGCTGTCTTCATTTAGATTAAAGAGCATGAAATCACCCTAATTTCATACTGTTATTATTTAAGACTGCTTTGATTTTTGGAGGAGGGAGATAGCCAAAGGGCTTGATGCCATTGAATTGATGTGCTGCAAGTTCTTGTCATTAGTATTTCTTTTGTGTGCACGCTCCTTTAAGATAAGGGACGTCTTTTCTGCTTGGTGTTCTCACACAATTCCTTTGCCTGCCTGATGCTCCAGGTGTTCAGAAGTGTATGAATAATAGGGAGGAGGTGTTTTATGTTTCCTAAAATTTGAGAGTCAAAATATGGTTGGTGGCTTTCAAATACAGTGGTGCTTTTTATTGCCCTTTTTCCCCTGAGTGGTTTGGCCTCCTGTTAATAGGGGTGATCTGCAGTGAACTTGGCTGAATTCTGCCTGTTTTAACAAAAAGAGATAGAGCCCTCAACACCCTCTAAGGAAAGGTTCAGAAACTTAAAATAGATTCAGTGTAAGCAGTGTCTGGGCACACAGAAAGTTAATTGTTCTACTAATGAGAGATAGCTCTGCCTCACTCAGCTCGGTCAGTTGGGAACTTAGAGAAGAAAACATGAGATGACTCTGGGCCCTAAAGATTCTGCTGGTGTCAGTGCTTTTGTAATCTTTGCACTTCCAAGGAGAGAGAATGATCTGGAGTTTAATATTCTCTCTCTTTTTATACTCTCATTAAAGCTGTGCTTGTGGCTTTCAGGCTGGATCTGATGTAACCATCACAGCTCCCTGACTTCACTGGCATTGCTTTCTACTCTGGAAGATCTTACCAAGGTTTTAAAATCAAATTCAGTTCACTTGAGCAAGTTGTGAGTGCTGTTCCTCACCTGCTGGGGCTACAGGCATGTGCCAAGTTCAGAGAAAATCTGAGCAAGCACCTGAAATGGAAAGGCAAAGTTGGCAGCAGTGCTCGGGAAAGTACAGCGCTCTCCTGTATGGTCTTGTTCAAGACACTCATTCCTCAGATAATGCTGGCTGTTTTAGCGCTGAGAGAAACACGTTTTTGTCCAACTTGTGAAAAAGCAAGATGTGCTTTCATGTCGTGTGGCAGCAGGGCACATCCACTGTCAGTCACAGCGTGGCAGGAAAGCTCCTTTCCTCTGCTGGGCAGGTGACATGGGGGAGAGAGAGAGGGAATCCGATGCTGAGGGTGGGAAGGCAGCACCTCCTGGGAGGCCCTTTGGTGCTGGGTCCTGTTCCAGGGAGCCCAGACTCATCAGAGCTCTGCTGGGATGGTGTGAATTGCTGCTGCTACGTTGGAAAGTGCAAGACAGGGGCTGGTGGGCGTCACGAACGCAAACCGCTCTGAGACTTGACGAGTCTGCTGCAGTTTTGCCAAGATGAAAGGGCTGGCTCCTGGCTCATCCCCTGAACCTGTCTGCCAGTGCTGTGGAGTTTGGGAGCCACAAGGGTGGTCTAGACAATTTGCAGGTGCTGTGCCTGCCCTGGAGTTTGATGCAGTCATTGCTAGCTTGGGGTGTGGGAGTGGGAAGAGACAGAAGGAGCTGCCTGGCCAAGCCATCATCTGGCAGGAGGTGGATGTAGGAGCCATCCTTGAAGCACTGGCAAACACAGAGGGATAATGAAGTTTTCCAGTCTGTCCCCGTGGGGCTGTGGTGGGAAGGGTGGCTGCAGCCAGAAGTAAATCTGTTTGGTCAGCATCTCATCTCTGACAGCAAGCAGTGCCTGGTAGGAGCACAGCGGCAGGGCTGACAGGAGATCCACTTCTCCTTTCACAATTCCACTCAACTTTCACAGTTGGCATTGCCCAGCCAGGGATGGGCACCCCTGCTTCCATCCACCAGGATTCAGGGATGCAAACTGCAGGCAGGCAAGGTCACACTGCTTTCCTGTAAGTGGCAGGCATGTGCAAAGTGTAATGGATAATTCCATGATGTCAACGACCAGAAGCAAACGTCTCGCAGGGTGTAATTGGTTTCTCTATAGTGTCAAGTGCTTTTATGTGTTCAGCATAAATATCTTTGCATTGATTGGGAGAAGAAGATAAAAATCGATGATTTACAACACTGAAGTGCTTGGAACATGACATTAAAATGACTCTGGGAGACTTAGCTCATAGGGGACACAGTAAATACTCAAGAGGTACAGGAAATGAAGAGACTCTTCCCAAGTCCTGAAACCAAGTAATAAATTTGATAGATGCTGTGTTTCTCTGCCTAATGGATTTTAATACTATTCTACTTTCTTTTTGTAGAATTACTCTCTTTTTTGTTGTTTAGTTGTGGTTATTTTTTACTCTTATCTGTTTGGATGTTTAGGACCCCAGGCTAAACTGAGACATTATTATTTTCATGAGGAAACTCTATAACTTGAGCAAAATGGGAAACAAGTCCTTTTTTGGCTGGCTTTGTACACTAAGCACCAGGATTGTGTCATGAATTATGAGTGCCAAGGAGCACAGATGATCACAGAAAATAAAACTGGACAGGACCACAGATCAATCCCTTTGCCCCACATCCAGATGAATCGTATCTAACTCACTCCTGACAGATTTTCTTGCTGCAATTTAAGCACTGGGTCTAACAGATACAGAGATCAGATAATCTCTCTTCTGTCCATAGTGATTTTTTTTATTTCACCTTTCTTTGTATCTCCTTGTGTCTCACGTTTTTCTACAGACTTTTAAAATAATTATTTTTGTATTTTTTACTGGGCATTTAAATTCTCTCCCTTTTTTGCCCCCAGTAAGCTCCCAGACATGAGATGCAGTTACAGTACTTTGATTCCTTCTCGTCTAGAAAATAAGACACAGTGGTTTTTGATGGGAGTATTTATATGCTACTTTTACATTAGTCAGGAGAATCCTCACTGTCTTTCATTGCTGGCAGCAGCTCGTGTGATGAGCTGTTCCCTGGAGAGGATAAATGCTCTGAGCTTCCTAAGGAATTGCAGCCTCTTGTCTGGGAATCTCAACTTGACTCTGGGCTTTAAGGTAGAAGGAGGAAAAAAAAAGGCAAATTAAGGCTGAAGGATTCCAGATCTGCCTGGTGCAGGAGGCCATGTGATGAAGTGTGCAAATGGATTGCTGGTGTGTGTAGCTGAAAGTCAGGCTCTGTGTGCTTGCATTTATGTGAGGGCTACAAAGCAGGGTGTCTCTGAGGTGCTCTGCTGGCACTGTGCATCAATATCAGCAAAAGTCAGCACAGAGCTTTACTCTGTTCTTAAAATATCTATATGTAACAAGGCCAGGAAACCACATGAAGGGAATTGACAATGATATTTTCAAGAATTTTCACTAAGATTGCATGCAGCTACCTGCAGCCACAAGGTGAAGCATCAGCTAGATCCAGTGTCACTTTCTTCCTCAAACCTAAATTGAGGAAGGAAAAACTGTTTGCTCAGGACTTTCTGCCTCTTCAGTGCACAGGTCTGACTTGACTTTGGCTGCCTGCTCTAATTGCTGTTTAATGAAAAAGCTGTAAAAGCCTCTGGAACAGCCAATAAATCAGCAAAATGTGTATGGAAAACGTAAAAAGCGTGTGCATTCCCAAAGTGACGTGAGAACAACAGGGGATGCGATAACCTGAGATCTTCTGACCTTTTTACCCCCAAATCTCTGTGGGGACTCCTGTTTTTCCGCCTGGCTGTTGGCAGAACTGATGATTTCTGTCTCACCATCTCCTCAGCCGTGCACTGCCTTTGAATCCAATCCAGCCCAGCTCTGCTCCTCTGCCAGGCAGGCTGCTGTGGGTAGTGCTGACTGTACACTCCATCCAGAACTGCCAGGAAATTGCTGCCCTAGGGTGAGGCCAGGAATACTATTATTGTTAGGTTTTTAAGGAACAAGTCAAGGCTGTTGCTGAGCTGAGGGTAGAAACATGCTGTGAACTGAAATAATTAACACATCTTTGATCACAGAAGTAGGGATTGCTTTCTGTGTGGCTTTATACAAAGTTAATGGGAAAAGTGAAAGGTGTTAATCTACCTCTTCATTAACATAATCCTTCAGACTGGCCATTTAGGTCCTGGTTTCTGTTGGTGTGTAGCCTCTTCCTGTGCCTTTCCCACTGCTCTTGCTACCTTTTGGTTTGGTAAAGAGTGATGCTGGATCAAGGGTTGAATAAATTTATGGCAGTTCAAAGCACAGCTTAGGTGGTCCAACCGTGCCAGTGGTGAAATAAAACCCAGCAACAGTGACCTTGTGCTGGATGAGCACCTAGCATGGCACGTGTCATCCCAGCCTACTGTGTGCAGCCATGGTTTGTTTTAAACTTGGATTGCCAAACACCAGCCCAGATCATGAATATCTGCTAAGAGCACCTGTTAATTATCATGCCAAGGGATGATCCTGCAGGACATGGCAGTGGTGGGCTGCAGGGGTCATCTGAAGGCAGTCAAACCCCATGTTCTCTCTGCGGGGAAGGGGATGGCTGTGCATGCAGCTGGAGGGTCAGACTGGCTCTCAGCAGGGCTGTGGATGTGTGCTGTTGCTGAGGGGTGAACAGACAACTTCTGCCACTGCCCAGGCACACACCCTGATCGGGAGCAGTGGTGTGGGCTCTGCAGGGCTCCAGGCTGCAGCAGGCTTCCCAGGGAAGGTGCAGGGCCTGCTGATGTTATTGGGGTAGCTGTAGATGCCACTGATCCCCTTGGCAAACCTCCCCCTCCCTGAGTCGTGCCCCCCTGGCCTGCAGAGCAATTCCTGCCTGATCTGACCAGTGATCTGGCCTGTCACTGCAGCAGCAGCTCCTGGGTGCCACTGGGGAAATGTGCTTTTGGCTCTCTGGAGGGCAGCGAGAGGGGTCATACTGGTTCCTCCTGTTCTGCCCTGTCAAGGGAGCTGCAAGGCCCATTCCTGGTGAGTGTCTTGACCATTTTAATGAGCCAGGTGTGCAATGGGTTGGCTGATGTGTATTTGATTTAATGGAAAGAGTGGAAGAAATTCTTCTTTATCTGACACTGTTTTTATTCTTGCCTGTCTGTCATCATCTGCTTCTCACTCCTGGTGTCTCTCACAACCCATGGGCAGCCAGGCTGGGACCACAAACCCCACAGTGCTTACCGTTCTCCCTCTCCTGCATGCCCTAGAGAGGGAGAATCACTCTGCAAACACACAGCATTGACTGGGGACATCTGCCCAAGCAAAAGAGTAAGCAGAAGTAGTAATTTTTGCAAAGCTGCTGAGGGTTTGGGAGAATGGGAGTGGCAGATGAGAACCTTGCCCTCTGTGTCCCAGCAGTGGTTGTGTGAGGTGCTCTGGGGTGTCCCTGCCCCAGGCAGAGCAGCCCCAGCAGAGCAGCAGGCAGGGCAGGCAGCATTCCCTGTGGGCGCAGCTCTCCTGTCCCTGCAGACCTGTCAGGAAAGCAGAGGAGAAAAGCAGAACTGGTGTCTGTCCTGGTTTCCTGCCAGCACCTGCCAAGGGCAGAGGCAGCACAGATGCTGCTGGTGGAGGGCATCTGCTTTGGAAGGGCACAGAGATCCTGTGCAGGGAGTCAGCATGCTCTGAGCCTGTCTGGAAGGCTTGGCTGGAGGAAATGAGGTTAGCAGAAGCAGAAGTTTCTACGGCTTGCCTACCAAGCGACAGCCCAAGTTGGCCCAGGATGCTGGAAACCACTTTTGAGCCTGGGCACTTCTCCATCTCCATCCAATCTGTGCAGCAACATGCCACGCTAGAGAGCAGGAATGTGACTTTCCCTGGACCTGTCTTGTAGAAGGTAAAGCACCATATGGACGCTGAAGGCTCAACCTGCCTGCAAAAGGTATCTGAAGAGAGAGAGGAAACACGAGGCTCACATCTTTAAAGATAAAGAAGAGTGTGTGGGTGCCATTTCCTCAGCAACTGAAGCTGTTGCAGTGTCTGATCTCTCTGTGGTTTCAGTCTCTCTTCAACAACATTTCTGCTAAGGGGGCAGTTGGGAAGAATTTTGCTCCGTAATACATTTTCAAGGGAGATCAGATATGACATCAGAATGTGGGGTTTTTTCTTGTTTAGTTTGTATTTTGTCACCACATGCTGATTTGATATTTTTGATTTTGTCCATGAGATTTCTGCTTTGAACTCTGGAAACACATTCTGATACAGCTTTAGGGTTTTTGGTGCGGGTTTTTTTGTTTGTTTTGGTTTGGGCTTTTTTGTTGTTTTTTTTGGGGGGAGGTGGTTGTTTTTTTAATTTTTCATCACTCTCTCTCTTCCTTATTAATGTTTTATTGTACTCCCCCCTCTGATTTTGCAATACCTTAATTTGAGGCTCTTTAGACTCAGCTATCTAACGTAGAAAGTTTTCCACAGGCAGAAATCCATGGGAAGTGTGGGCACTTAAAGCTTAGGAAACTTGAGTCTTGAGGTGGGCAGACAGAAATTAAAGTGCTTTTAAGTCTGGAGAACTTCTGGAAAATGTTATCTCCCTCCCTCGCTGTCTCTCTGTGATTTGCAAGATTGTGGAAATTCAATTACGGGAGTAGCTGTGAACACAGCGAATACAGGGGGTCACTTTTTGTTCCCTCACAGTTCAGGATGACAACCCACACCATTAAAACTCAGTGCACGTGTACTTGATATTAAACAAATTGGATGGCTCTGAGATTGCTTATTTCTTCCAGGGATACAAGGATGAATTGAGCCAAGGCAGTTTGCAGCCCGGCATGTCTCAGCTCAAGGCTGCTAATGACGCATCCTAGAAACACAGAGCATCAGCAAGTCCTTTGTACTTTGCTAATATTTTTCCTGCAGTAACACGAGCACAATTACAGCTTGGAAGGATGGGAGTTGGAAGGCTGGAGGAGATGAAAAAATTTCAAAGGGAAAAACAGGGTTTCACGAAGTGGAGGCAGGGAGTGGAGGGAGGGTGAGGGAGCAAGCATCTCTAAATAGTTGACAGCTGCCTTTAAAAATATGTGGGAATCTGGAAAGAGAGGAGTGGAACAGCTGCAAGTGTGTGCAGGGTTTATGGAAAGAGGAGAGCAATGTGCAGCCTGTGAGAGAAGGAGCAAAAGAGCAGAGCTAAGCAGGAATCCATGGAAGGGGTGAGAGAAAGTGGGGCAAAACCAGAGTAAAGTTGGGGAAGAAGGAGATTAATGCCAAGAGATTTTCAGGAATGGGTATGAAGTGTAGTGCAGCTGATGTAAGAGCCTCTGTCATGCCTGTGACTCCCGGAGGGGTGGAAATTGCCACTGTCTCCTGCCTGTGGTCCCAGCCTGCCCTCCCTCCCTGGCTTTGTGTTCAGATTTATCGTAATAAGAGATCAGCCTTCCAAAGAGAGGGTCATGGGGCTGGGCTGAGGGATTAGAGCCAAGTCTCCGACCTCTGCACATATTGTAATGCTTGTGAGCCATTGACTCATCCTCTTTATTGGCAGGTTGATGGATTCCTAACTAGGTTGTTAGTGACATCTCAGCGTTGCTGCCTGAGATGTGCCTTTTGTGTTTAAACTCTGACTTAGAGAAACAAGTTCATTTCAGGCTCTTTGTGTTTCTCTCCTCCTCCTTTTCACAGCTTTTACTTCTTTAAATGTAGACTTCTTTTGACAGATCATCTCCATGGTAACTAACAGGACCGGGCTGCCTACAGAAATTGTAGTAATAAAGTGGTTGGTTTTTACACATGATGAAAAGATGATGAAGCACAATGATAGGTGATAAAGACACAGGTAATTGCTCTAGAATAATATTGCTGCCAAGAAGATGACTGAACTCCCACACAGAAGATGAACAGATGGTGTATTTATTGAAATTCATAGGCTGAGGGAGGAAAATGTAATTGATGGCTGTGTAGGTTTTGTTTCGGTTTACTATGTTGTGAGCAGAGCCGGGAGAGCGGCGTGCCGGCAGATGGAGCCCGCATGCAGAGCCACCGCGCTTTCCCACTGGAGATCGGAATTCCAATCAGAGCCATTAAGGCAGCAGAACCACTAATTGCTCTGATGCATTTTGCTGGTTTAGATCTGTCACACAGCCCCGGGTTGTTTTAGAAAGGGTGTAATTCTTTTGTAAGGGCAGTGATGGTAAATTGCATTAGAATACCGGGAACATGGAAGTAGAGCCTGGAAAAATGAACACATGCAAAACATGTGCTCAGTGAAAGTTTTTCCAAGACCAGGTGTGTGTCTGTTTTAGTGAAGGGCAGCTGTAGCATGTTTGCTAGCCTGATTGCTGGTCTCCTGGTATGGCAGGTCTGCTGTGCAGAATCCATGGGAAGGCAAAGCCCAGGGAGTTTCTTCTTGTTAGTCAGTGTGTGTTTTCAGGTATGAGTTAAAACTGTTAAATGTGGTGCTGAGGCTTCAGTGAAAATGTTGTCTGCCTTTGCATGGCAGTGCTACAGATCTGGTTTGAATGATCCCAGTGTAAGGAAGAAGCCCAGAGGAAGCCACAAAGCTGATCACAGGGCTGGAGCACATCTCCTATTGAGACAGACTGAGAGTTGGGACTGTTCAGTTTGGAGTAGAGAAGGCTCAAGGGAGAACTTTGAGGCCCTTCCAGTGCCTAAAGGGGCTCTGAGACAGCTGAAGAGGGAATTTTCACAAAGGCATGGGTGACAGGACAAGGGGGAATGGATTTTAAGAGGAGGGTAGGTTTAGAACAGATGTAACTAGGAAATTTTTACTCTCTGTGTCGTGAGGCACTGACACAGGTTTCCCAGAGCAGTGGTGGACTCCCCATCCCTGGAAATATTCAAGACCAGGCTGAGTGGGCCTCTGAGTAATCTGGTTTAGTGAAAGATTCCATGACCATGGCAGAGGGGTTTGAAAAAGATGATCTCTAATTTCCCTACCAACATAACCCAGTCTCTGATGGTATGAATACATCGCTGCTTTGTGGGGTGGTGCAGAGGTCCCAAATGTGGAGTGCTGTGGGATCCCTTGCCACAGGGCTTGGTGCCTTCAGGTGCCCCAAAAGATTACCTCAGTGCTGCCAGAAGAATATGAGTGTCCATGGGAATCAGGCTCTGAAAGGCTTCTCTCTGAAAACTGCAAATAACCACACCTAGAGCAAGGAGTGCCAGCTTTGGAGCCTAAAGATTTTTCTGTATGGGTAAAAAACTAACAAACTCTACCTGTTGGGGGAGAAACTCCCTTGGGAGGAGCTGGCTGAGCTAAAGTGCTGGTGGCTGTCTTTCTTGCAACTCCTCTGTGTTCAGCATCTTCAGCACCCCTGTTGTGCCCCTGCTAACCCCCACGGTTCTGCGATTTATTGCTGCTAATGCCTGGGTGTTGTTTAGTACAGCGTGTGATTCTCTCTTCCTCTGCAGTCTGGTGCTGCTTTATTGATTGTATAACTCATTTTCTCATCAAGTTCTGCAAAGAAATCACTTCCCACTTGGGTTTACCTCCAGTTGCACCTACTCTCATGTTGACTACGTTTGTAGATCTTGCATGCAAGGAGCTTTGAGAAGATGTATAGACACAAGAAGTAGATTTTTCTTCTTACAATGATAGCGCCAATGAGAATGAAAATAAATATGTAGGTAGTATGGAAGAAACTCTCTCTCCAGGACACTTTGCCCCAGTGAGGAAACTAAAAGTTTCAGGTTCATCTCTTGATAGTGTTTGTGTCAAATTCACCCTTCCTTTTATTCCTTCCCTTCAGATTGTCAGGGCACCCACATCTTTTTTGGCACCTGTAAAACCTGATTTGCATGCAAATTGCTCCCGTTTAGGTTGAAACATTTCTGTCATTCTTCTTTCCAACTTCTTCCCTTTTTCCTGCAGAAAATGAGGGGTGGAAAAAGTTACTTAAGTGATACACCTTCTTCATGCAAGATTAAACAGAATTGCTCTGGAAGTGGAAAGATGTGCTTTTTTGAGACCTGTCAGGCAGCCAACAAACAGAGCAGTGAGTTAGAGATGCCTGAAACATGCACTATATAATAAAAGAGAGAATTAGAAAAGGGAAAAGGGAGAATCTGAGGACTGAAAAGAGACTGACCTACTGCTATATCTGAGCTGTTAGTTGAGTGCATGGAGCGTGGTTGGAGTCAGATTAAGCCAGCCTGGTGACTGTCATTGTGATGACTGGTTCCTAAGGAGCCTCCTGATTTATTCTCATCCCTGTTGCTAAATCCAGGCCCTGCAAACCTCACCAGGGTGCCCAGCAGGGTCTGAGGGACCTTGGCACCCTGCAGGACTTCCCTGGAGAAGATAGCACAGGACATCCTTCAAAGGATAAGCCTTGCTTGAGATAAAGGGCTGGATTTTTTATCTTGAACACAGATTTGTCAGGTGTCTGGTGACCAGAGTGCTGCCAGCTTCTCTGTCAGCCTGGCTTTTATTGCTGCCCAGCTGCTGGCCTCTTTTCTTCCTCCTCCCAATTCCTGCTCTGCCCTTCACCACTAATTGAGTGTTTCAGGCAAAGCTGGTCAAAACATTTTTATTCAAAACTTATTTTGCTGGCAGGCAAACTTGGCAGCATCAAAGAAAAAGATAAATAAAAAATACTGTAATTTTTCTGGGAGAAATTCTCATTTAAAAGCTGGAAGTTGAACTGTTGTCACTCAGTTGAGGGGGAATACATTGCCAATTGCCTTTTCTAGTTTATCTTCTCACCCTTCTTCCTTCCCTCCCCACCTCTTTTTTCTCTGCTTGGCTGTGTTTCCCTACTTGTGCCAGAAAGTTGAGGGAATCTAGGCTGACATGAAGGCTTTCTCTCCAAGTTGAGTGTTTTTCATTCAGAAAGCAATCAGATGTATTCCAGCTTCCCTTTCCCCTAAATGTAATGGTTATTCTTGGGCTGGTTTCTGCCTCAGATAGAATCACAGAATGACATGAGAAGGAAGAGGCCCACAAGGATCAATGAAGATGGACTAAGGTTTCTGTGGTTTCCATCAGGGCAGGTAACAGCCAGTGGGGCAGGGCTGGGCTGGTGCTCTGTGCACTGGTTCCCAGAGCTCTCCATCAGGCAGCAAAGCCCATCCATTAAACTCTCTGTGTCTCCTGAGTGTCCCACTGCTTACATGCACTTGGTGGGGGCTGAAAGAAGAAAGATGTTCTGCCGGTGCTGGAGTGATGTTACCTGGTCAGGAGAAAACCACTTTAAATGTTTATCCTTGGGATGGAGGAGACTCCAAGCTGGAGGAGAGGATTCTGGTGCCCTGGAAGCACAGGATGGGTCAGGTTGGAAGGAACCTCAGTGGGTCATCTTGTCCCACCTTCTTATTCCAGCAGGGCCATCCCAGTGCACACAGCAGATGGCTTTGGAATATCTCCAGTGAGGGAGACCCCACACCCTCTCTGGGCAGCCTGTTTCAATGCTCAGTCACTGCACAGGAAAGAAGTTTTCTCTCATGTTCAGGTGGAACTTCAGTGCTTCAGTTTCTACCTGTTGCCTCTGCCCTGTTGCTCAGCACTGAGGAGAGCCTGGCTCAAGCTCTTGACACCCCCCCACCAAAGATATTTGAATACAACGATGAGGTCCCCTCTCAGTCATCTCTTCTTGAGGCTGAACAGGCCCAGCTCCCTCAGCCTTTCCTCATAACAGAGAAGCTTCAGTTCCTTAATCATCCTTGTGGGCTCTGCTTCAACCACCCCAGGAGCTCCTTGTCTCTCCTGTACTGAGGAGCCCAGAACTGGCTCTACCCTGCTGGCAGAGAATCCATCACCAGAGTGGTGACCTGTCTCTCTGTGCTGCCTGGCATAAACTGGGAGCACCTCAGGAAAACCAGGATGAATAAGGATAACATTCCAGATTAATGCCCCGCCCTAGTTCAGGGGTGATCTGGCACTATGGAATAGCCGTGATAATCCTGTAAAGATGAGTTGCAGGACCAGGGCACTGGTACTGATTGTTGTGTACATAGCACACCAGTTGGATGATGTGGCCCTCTGTTAGTTGATTAGCAGTGGAAATTAGCTTTCACATACCATTCTTGCTGGGACTGCTGCCTCTGAACCTAAAGCAAATGATCAGAAAAGGTTTTCAGACAGGTAAAGCTACTGAAGAAAGTTGGGGTTTTTTGATTTACTGAGTGAAAGCTGCAAACCAAGCAGTTCATTTTTTTTACAGTTTGCTAACACCTTGGAATCCTATGGGTTCAAATAAATATTAAATTTAAAAATAATTTTAAAAGTTAAACAAGAAAGCTGTGGTGCAGTGCCAGAAGAGTGGTTGTGCTGTGTCAAAGCAAAGACCTCTGATGCTGGCTGGTAGCAAGTACCTGGGGAGAATATTTAGGAGCAGAGTCTGGCTTTCCCAGTTTCTGCCAATCAGCAGCTTGGGACTTTCTAACCCAGACGTTATGTTTGATGGCCTGTGGTGAACCCACTTATCTGTTTGGTTTTTGAAATAGTTATGCTTCCAGGCCCTGCAACATCTGCAGCAGTGAGTTCCATAGTCTTGTGTTGCATGAAACATTATTTCTGTGTGTTGTGATTTGTACCCAATACCTGCTCATTTTGTTGTGTGCTCTCTGGCTGTTTTCTGTGCAGTTACAGTTCATTCCTTATTTTGTCACCTCCACAACACTTATTACCCCCATTTTATTACCCCTCCATCTGCTCTGATCCCATAATTACCTCTTTATTTGACAAAATTAGGTTTTTTCCTTGAGCAGAAGCTCTTGCAGACCCCTCATTACCAAGTCACCTGTATCAGCCTGGTGCTATTATGTGGTATGTCTACTAAGTCTTTTAAGAAGTCTTTTAAGACTTCTACACTCTAGTGAAGAAAAGGGAGCAGTATGAATTTGTAATGGCAATGCTTTTTGTGGTCTTACTAGCTCTCATAATGTTTCTTTATTTGCCTTGTTCCTGAGCACCGAGCTATTTTCAAGGAACTATTTGGGCAGTCACCAAGATCCCTTTTCTGGGTGAAAATAGTCCTGAATTATATCCTTCATCTTCTCTGCTGGTAACACTGGTGCAAAATTTGGCTTTCATACTCTAGGCCTCTCATCATGAGTGTTCCTTGTACACCATCACTGGTGACCCTACCAGCTTTCAGAAAGGCGTCCTATTTCTGCAACACTCGAAAAAGAGCTGTAATTAAATTTTTATGCCATTACAAAGTTGCTGACCACAGTTGTTTTTTGGTCTGCCATCCTGTGATTCCACATTGAACTTGACAGAAGTTCACCATCTGTTTGTCTTTTCCTCCTCTGAACATGATGTTCACATTCTGAAGGATAGTTTTTTCCTGGTTTTGGCTTTACTGTCAGTAACTGACTTAAGTTACCATTCAATCCCAATCAACAAATCGATTTTTTGGGTCCTTTTAGAATATTTTGAATTAATAAGTGTCTTGATGCTTTCCTATGGTACCTGTACATGGTCTCTTGCAGTATTTCTGCCTTTCCACCTATTTCTTAGTAATGCTACACTGATTTTTATGTCGTTCTCCTTTTTCAAATCCAGGTTTGTTACTTAGATTTCTGTGGGCTTCTTTTTTCTTCCTATTGGGTGTTGAAGAATAGCCATTCTCATGTGTTGCTGGGGACAAGTTCCTCTTCTATTACAGATTTTCAACTAGTTATTTATAATGTCTAAAAATACAGTGTTTTCAGCACCCTGTCAAGACAGTTTCCCAGTCTCTGTGGTAGAACTGTAGTTTCAAAGCATTCCTTATTTCTATCTCCATATCCAGTCACCCTGTGGACAGTGTCACAATCTGGTAGGTTTAAAACTAATCTTAATCTGTGGTTTTTTAACACATTTATTACACCATTTCCCCTGACATTCTCCTGTGTCTCATATTCAGGGGTTTACAGCTTCCCACAGGGTTTTGTCTTGCCCTGAGCCTCCTCTTGCTGTGTCCCCCCTTTGTGTCTCCTACCCCACAGCAGCTCCAGTCTCTCCTGTTTGGAGGTGGCACCACAGTGAGTGCAGCCTTGGATGTAGTGAAGGACAAGGGAGAATGGCTTCAAACTGATGGAGGACAGGCTTAGATCAGAGGTTGGGAAGAAATTCTTGACTGTGAGGATGGTGAGGCCCTGGCATAAGCTGCTGAGAGAAGATGTGGATGTCCCATACCTGGAAGTGTTAAAGGCTGAATGGAGCTCTGAGCAGCCTGGTCTAGTGGAAGCTGTCTCTGCCCATGGTAGGGGTTAGAATGGGATGACCTTTGATGTCGCTTTCCAACCCAAACTAGTCTGGGATTCCATGATCCACAGCTGTGGTTGGACAGCCAGCTGCCTGGGGGACACAGGTCCTTGCATAGAAGAAAAGTTGCTGGAACGTTCTCCTCTTGTGCTGGAGCCTTTGCTGCAGGTTTTGATTTACATCTCTGATCTCCACCAGACATTCACCTAATTGAGTAGATTGACCCTGGCTCTAATGTAGCAGGCAATTAATCAAAGGCTGACTAATCAGCTCTCCTCATGGCTGGCACCTTGCAGAGTCTGGGAATCACTTACATGCTACTCTGCAAACCAGTTTTATGCTCTGAGATTTACAGCCAGTTAATTCTATTGAACTCTGTAGATTTACTGTAAACTTCAATTATTATAATCTCTGAAACATAATAAAAATTCCTTTACTTAGCTACCTTAAGTGGTAATTTAAAAACTAAGTTTTGTAGCTGTTTTAACTAACTACACTCAGGAGTTTGACCATAGTATTAAAATTTAGCTGAAATCTGTCATTTTTCCTTGGGCTTAAATACCCTGAAAACTGATTAGCGAAGTCATAGAGTTTAAACTTATTTTTCAGTGTTTAAAAGTATTTTCTTTTCAAAGCTCTTAATTTTGATCTAGATAACTTCTGAAGTTTGACGCTGCTGAAATGCAGAACCTGATTTTTGAGTTGAAAGTCTCATTTGCCAAGCTGCAGCAGTTAACAGCCATTCAGTGATGTTGACTGACATTTATTAAGAGCTTTAAATTGAAGATGCACTGTGAAATAAGGCAAAATTAAAGCAGAATAAACATCTGCAAACACTTACTCCTCCTGCATAGCCAAACTCATTTAGGTAAGTGTGTTTTGCGCTGGGGAGTTTTGAAGCAACGGGCAGTGCAGGGATGCAGTTGGAGGCTGTGGCACTGTCCCAAGGGCAGCAAAGCCACTGCTGACATCCTCGTCAAGAATGACATGACGGTGATTTTTTTTTTCTCTTTTTCTCCAGCCAGGCCTATTTATGAGCTCCTTGCTGATCCTTTGAGCCCGATTCTGAATTCATTTTTCTGCAGGAAGAGGGTAAACAAACTGCACTTTTCTCGTTTGGTTGATGCTGAGTTTTTCTGATGCTCCAGAAATCACCTCTGTTCCCTTTCTTGGAACAAATGTTCAAATCTCTTGCTTACCAGTGTTAACACAATTAAATAAACTAAATTGCTGTGGGCAATGTTGGCTGTCTCTTAATGTACCCCAACTTTCTTTTGGTTCTTTTTCTCACCGCCATGGATATCATCTGATGATTTTTTCCATTGCTTTCATATTGTTTGGTGTATGGACCCCAGACACATTCACCTCTGCTATGTTTGTTGTTTATGATCCTTGGTGCCTCTATTGTTGAAGCTGCCTGCTTCGCTTGGCTTTCTCTTAAAGACTTTTGTGTCCTTTTTGTCACTTCAGTGACCTGAAGCGTGTTGCTAACAATGAAAACACAACCGTTTTTGCCCTCCAGTCAAATCCTGAACTGAACTACCTGTGCAACTGCTGGTGAATCCCCTCTGTATATTTTTCTGCAGTTAGTCCTGTGGCTGTCTTTTCACTGTTTTACTTTATTTCCATACTGTTAGATAATTGTATTGCACCAGCTCAATATAAGAGGAGTTGCACCAGCTCTGGAAGCATAATTGGTTTCTTTAAAGTGAAACTTTTAGGGGCATAAGCATTCTCCAATGTATCTGAGTTTCTCTTCAGCATTCCTGAAAGTTTTTGAGGATCACTCTTCTAAAATCCATTGTTAATTATTTATTTGTATTTATTGTATTTATTTCTCTGCCCTCTTCCCGTCTTGTTTCAGAGCAGGCTGGAGCTGGGCTGGGTTGGCATCCTCCTTTCCCCAGTAGCCCAGGATGTGCTCCAGGCAGTTCCCTGCCACACGAGTGCTGAGCATGGACAGATGACAGTGCTTGTGCCATGTCAAGGTTTTGGAATAACAGTCCTGGTACTTTGAGCTCCTTCTTGGCTGTCTGTTTTAGCTCATGCATCTCCAAATGCTTTCACTGTGCTCCTTTTCCTCCAGTCTGATACTGCTGCTTATCAGTGTGGCTGGGATTAGGCTGTAGTGTTTGCACATGGCAAGGGTTCTAATTAGCTAAAGTCACTCTGGAGACATTTTTCTCTTATTTGGTAATGTTCCCAGCCGGCGCACATGTTGCTGTTTGCTTTTCAGATTGTTTTTCAATTCCTGGGATATTTGGTTCTATCTCCCTCATCTCTGTCAGGAGCACTGTTAGGTGGGCATTTCCCTCTCTGCCTCTCATATCACTTTCCATGGTGGAGTGGTGGCTTTTGCCACCTGTATTCCAGGTCTGTTTGTCACATTTGTCAACCTACATTGCTTCCACCCATGTGCTGAGTCAGTATTTGTGCTCATGTTGGGTTCCTTCTCTAAGTACAGCCATTGCCTGTGACTTTGCTTGCATTTTTGGAGATTTAGATCTGCTCTTGTCTGTACTCTTGCTTGTAACCACAATATTTCTATTTAGCTTGATGTTGACAAGGTAGTTTGTGGACTCATTCGCAAGGTGAAGAACACTGATAATTTCTTTCTTGATTTCTGATCAAAACCTACCATTTCTCTAGGGAGTTCCAGCCTTCCTTCATCTCCTTTGCAACTGTTGTGATTTTGGTTGCATTTCTGTCAACAATCTCTTTCAATGGTGGATTTTTCTTTTATATATATAAAAAAATAATCACTCAGCTTTAATTAGAAAGTCAGAATCCTTGCCACGGATTTTCAAGTCTCTAATTAGGCTTGAACCACCCTTGTGAACATAGCCATTTCTTTGGAAATCCACCTCATATGGAGTTTGAACTGGCCTGACTGCTTGCTTTTTTTTTAGGGGTTTGCCTGCTCAGTTGTTCTTCCTGGCCATCCTACTAAACTGAGTGCTGGTCCAGGCTTCCTTCTTCCCACCAGCAGAATAAATTGAGATTGAAAGAGAAACCCTGGAGTTCTCCTGAAACTCCTGCAAATTTCTGTGAACTGGACCTCTCAGATCCACTTCAGAGGTTGTTAAATTAGTGGGAACAAGACTGGAACAAGTGAGTCGTGAGGTCCAAGCCTGGGGTGAAAGTCAGAATTGAATCCAAAAACCCATTTGTAAAGTGTACAGGAACACAGGACTATGACTGCCTGGCCATCAGGCAGCACCTACTGGAAAAGCCACAGGGAAATGATTTGATCAGATTACTGCTTGATAATCTACATTTTCTTTATTTGCATACTTCAGCAAGCCAGGTCAGATTTCTCTACTACAGGCTTAGCGGCCCCATGGATTTTTTTCATATTTTGGACTCTAGGTGAAGCTAACCCTTTCGTTTGTGGCTAATGGCTCACAGCCTCATTTCAGTTGGTTTTCAAGTGTGGTTTCAGGCACTTGGTCTGTGCTGCTTTACGGAAATTTTAGTGAGGAAATGCTGTGGTGTCCATACATGTGTTTAATTGAAACACTGCTCCTGCTAAGACACTTCCCTCCTCCTCTGGAGTTCAGGACCTTGTCATCTGTTCCTGTCAGCAGACAGCAGGTGAATATGGCTTGGGCAGGAATGTGTTGTGCAAATATTTCTGCCTTCACTCCTGTCCAGCACAGGCACATTCCTTCCAGTTGGCCCTGAGCAGTGAAGTACTGGGAAACACTGTCTGACCTCAGCAAGATGTGCCAGAGAAGTTTCACTCAGATATTCATGCCTTGGCAAGAGGAGCACACTGCCCTGAGCTCTGTTTCATGAGCTTTTCTAGTTTCGGGGCTCTTGACTCAGCGACCTGACTCTGTTGCACACAGTTTGCTCTTTAATCTTATATTTCTTTTGAATGAGACTTGGGGCTGAGAAGGGAGAATAACTGGACTTTAAGTTCAAGCACTGGGAGATGTATTTGTTTTTTGCAAGTCTAGAGATCGTTGAGGAAGGCTTAATGTGCTGAACAAAGTGGAATTGTGAGTTGTTGGTGTTTGTGTGCAGTTTTATTGCCATCCTGCCTTCCCTGCACATTCATGCTCTGTTCAGCCAAGTTTACGTCCAGCAAATGCTGCAGCAATAATTGTTTTGCAAAGAACTACAGTGAGAATGGTAAATATCAGGTAGATTGCAGATATTCCACAGCTGCTGCTCTGTGAGGGAATTAAATCAGCCACACCAGCATAAAGCCTCTTTTTTTTGGCAGAACTGGGCCGTGTCAGGGTTGATCTCTCTTTCATGCCCAGGGCAGGAGATGCCTGAAAGGGATCTCACTGCTTGGCCAAGCTGGAAGCACATCCTGTTGCTGGGGGAACAGCCATTCCAGTGGCTCCCAGGTGAAAGGATGCTTGATCTTTGGAATAATGGTGTAAAGGTTTATGTGAAATACATTGTCTGGGTTTTTAAAATACCAACTTGACATTTAGTGAGACATAAAGGGAATATATCTACAGTTTAGCTAGTGGTTGACAAATAATAATAAAAACTGACTACATCTGAAAATGTGTTTGAATTCCTGCCAGTTGTGCTCTAGCTTTTTTAGCACAACAGTTCTGGAAAAAACAACCATAGAAAGGGCAATTTTGAGTTGACATGGTTGAGTGTTTATTCTCTTAGCATCATTGTGCTATTATTTCTGGATTACTTTTTTTTCCCCCACTGCATCTTTGTAAATGAAGGTTTCAAGAATAAAGCAAAGTAAGAACTTCATGTGGGAGATAAAGAAAGGAAGCTGAGTGCATAGGAATCAGAGTGGGAGACTTGTATGGTCACATTTCCTTCCATAGATGTGACAGTCCTGATAAATTCTGGAGAAATTTGAATGGAACTGGATAAGCATCCTATTTCCACAGAAAACATGTTGGGGCTACAGAGAAAGTTGCAAAGGGAAGAGTCCCTTTGAGGGGGGAAGAGAAGCAATGGAATAACAGAACAATCATTGGGAAGAAGTTTGGAGTAAGCAAATTTTCTGGTGCAGTAAACCTGGGTAAACCCTACTGAACCTGAGACCTTATTTTCTCTTTGGCAACTCATTTCACAGCCTCCCTTCTGGAGCTGCTGCTTGGACATTTATTTTCAATCATGCAGCATTGGAAACACAGGGAACGTGCAGGGAATGAGGCTCCCACAGATCTGCATGCCTGACTGTGCAGGCAGCCTGGCCCTGCAAATCTTCACTCTAAATTAGCAGGGAAATTTCCCCTTGGCTTAGCAGACAGCAGAGAAGCCCCTTGGGTGATGGATGGATGCAAGGAGCTCACTCAGCTGGCTCCAGTCTGACATAACCAGAGTTGGTGTTTCCCTCATGGCTCTACTGTGCTCCTGTGTATTTCCAGCCAGAACTCCATGGCTGCCACCTCTTGCTCTGGCTCTTTGTCCTGGTTTAGGGCAAATTTGGGAGGAAACCTCTGAATGGGGTCCCTCTGGAAAAGCAAACCCAAACAGCCCCTCCACCAACCGCTCCGGGAGAAAATCTCCTCAGAGAAAAGTGGAAAAAGGTATTTGTTTAACAAACAAAGTGCTCACAAGCACTAAAAAAAACCGAAACAATAAAATCTCTGACCACTCTGAAGAGATATGGCAGATTCAGAAAGTCTTTGCTGTGGGTGTAGCTCAGCTCGCTCAGTCTCTTATCAGTTCCTCCGGCGCTGGAAAATGCCGAGGCCTAGGCCCCAGTGGGCCGCAGGCAGCAGCTCTCAGTGCTCCTCTGGGTTCTTCAGTCCAGGAAAGGTTTAAACAGTTCCAAGAAAAAGGAAAAAAACAGTCCAGGGAGCTTCTCTGCTGTAGCTAGCTAAAAACTAACTAAGACCAAAGCAGATCTCTGTCCTGCTGTCTGTCCACGCCTGAGACGAACACAGTCGAGGAGCAGAATG
Organism: Brachypodius melanocephalos; assembly: GCA_013398615.1. Lineage (NCBI taxonomy): Eukaryota > Metazoa > Chordata > Aves > Passeriformes > Pycnonotidae > Brachypodius > Brachypodius melanocephalos. The sequence continues at coordinate 44,182,808 of VZSR01000520.1, read as the reverse complement.
CAGAGGAGCGGGTGAGTTTCTGAAAACAAACCCTGGGCTGCTTCTCTCCGCACCTTTGCTTTCAGAACCTGTCTTAAAGGTGCAGAACCCAACATCCAGCATAAACAGAACAGATAATTGGGGATATGAGCATCAAAAAGTCACCCCAGGACACTCATCAGCCGTGCCTGACGTGGGCACCCCGGGGACAGCAGTGACTCTGGGAACAGCCCTGCTGGAAGGCACATGTCCCCAGCAGTGCCTCTTCACCAGGGCTCTGCCCATGGATCCATTGGGATTCTGCCATGGACAGACTCATCTAAGTCCAGGGGACTGAAGTTTGCCCGATAAGGACTTTTCTTCCTCCTCTTGAGTGCTTTCCGAGTAGCTTTTATTTTGAAGATGCCAGTCTGGACTGCTCTTGGGGGATCTGCCAGGCAGCTGCTTTTAGGAACGAGATCATCAGAACACCTTTTCTTTTTCCTTTTTTTTTTTTTTTTTTTTTTTCCTTTTGGGACAAAAAAGAGTTGCATTAGGAGCACCTGCAGAAAATTGCCTCAGGGAGCAGTTTGCCTTAGAAAGGCAAGATATTGCTGAGAGCAGATTAGAACCAGCTTACAAATTGCTGCAGGCAGTGGGGCCAGAAGCCCTTTTGGTTGTGAGCAGCCACGTCTGTGTGCTCCTTTCCTTCCCCTCCTTTTCTGTCCACCTTCCCCATCCTCTCTCATGTTTTGGGCACTGCGAGTAGCTGGATTCAGAGGTGTGGTTTTATTTTATAGCTTTTCCTTGCTGTTTTTTGAGGATCATCAGGTATTCTAGAAGCTAGAAACAATACTTTTACACCAGTAAATTAATTGCTGGGAAGAGCTCCAGTTTCACTACACAGAGACCTTTTGCAGGCAGAGGCTGAGGAAGGATTTGCCCTGAATGTTGGGGGAAAATGACCCTTCTCATACTGGGATTCAGAACTACATCCAAATTGCACATTCGAAGTAGCAGTCGTGTAGAGAGTGAAGAGAGAATGTGCCTTCCTTAAAATTTAAGTTAACTTGGGATGCTGTTGGATCTGGTCTCCAAATAATGGGATGGGACTGCTGGGAGTTGTTCCTGAAGTTTTATTGCAACATCAGCCTCATTACAGGGTGAGACAATTAGAAGATGGCAACAGCTCACATCTTGCCAACAACAGCCAGAATTCTCTGTGTTACAAGGCCTTCTAAAAAGTTTTCTAACCAACAGCAAATTGGTAAGAGCTTACAGTCATCTGCATGAACCAATCATTAAAACTACACATACACCTTATATCTAACAATAGATACTTGTTTCATATTTCTTGTTACTCAGGAACTTTTTATACTCATCTCTAAACAAAGCACAGAGCCTCACTATTAAAATTTTCTATTATCTTGCTTGACATACTTTTCTACTTCCTAAAGTCTAACTCTACACAGCACAAAAACACAGTCTTATTGTTCCCTATCCTCATTCTTGTATCTTTTTAACTTTAGTCCTACGTCCACACTGCTGTGAGGGTTATCTGCTTTTTCTATTTCCCACAGGATGCACTGGGATCAGTGCTGTGCTTACACTTTTTGCTCTAAACTCAGCTTTTACCTCTGTGTAAAACCCCATTGGGAAGCACAGAGCTGCTGGCAGAGTTTTCCTCCCCGGAGATGGAGCAGGGCCTGGCCCCAGGGTGGGCAGGGTTCAGGGAAGGAATAACTGGCTAAGCATGGCAAGTGCAAGGGGCAGGCTGTTCCCTTTGTTTTAGACTGAGTGATCCTTACTTTGCCCTTTTACTGCCAATCTATGGGAATCCAGGATGGGAAAGGCACATTTCCAAAGTGGATCCAAAATACTAATTATCAGACTGTGAGTTTAAGCCAAGTAATAAATAATATCTCTGTACAGAAGAGAAAATCACTTAAAATTTCCAATTTCCTGATACATTAATGACTTTTTTTTTTTTTTTAGGCAAATTTGTCAGCAAGATAATTGTTTAAGTAAAGACCTAGCACTCATAAGGTGAGAGCAGTAAGAAAGGTGAGGCAGTAGTATTTAAATAACCCCTTTTAGGAAGTGGCACAGGCTGCTTTATCTCCTTTCCCTGGCTCACATTCCTTTGGTGGCTGTCACATGTTTACCAACCAGCAGCGTTCCTTCTTCCTTGAGATGTTAAATCAACAAGCACATGCAGAGAAAAGGGCAAGAACACCAGAACCACTCCTGTTTCTCAAACTCAGGACTGTGCCTCTCTTCAGCTTTGCCCAGCTGCTGTGAATACTACAGATTCTAAGGATTTAGCAGACTGTCCAAGGAAGAACACTTTTCTCATAAACAACATATTTCAAAGCTTTCTTGGGAAATTCCATTTCTGGTTTGACTCATCTTGCTGCTTTATGTAAGTGTGATTAGGTAAGTCCCGTGTTTGGAATGCTTTGGGGCTATTTCTTGGTGAGAAGATAGCTTTCCTAGTTTGTTGCTTTGGAGACAATTTCCGTCTGAAAAGAAAATCCTATGTTACCGTCACTTCTAACTTTGGATTTGCATGCTGCTTTGGTTTTCTTGAAATACAAAGATCTTGAAAATTGCAAGGAATGAAATAGGAGTAAGCCTTTTCTTCTGTTTTCTGCTTTGACATTGTTCTGTTTCCTGCTGTCATTCCAGATTTTATTTTAAGGCAGTAGTAGACCATAATTCTAGATCCATAATGAGTAACAAAAGTGCAAAGTATTTGCATTCCTGTGAAGCAGAGGACACATCTGATTGCTGTGCAAGGGAAGCCATGGGTGTTTGCAGGTGTTTGGGACTGAGACAGGTTCAAAGTAAAAAAGGAACTTAATGTAGCATGAGGGCTGTGGGAGAAAACAGCTGAAGTGATCCTAATGAAATAGTAAATGGATTGCATAGCTTGGCTCAGTGTGCCTGAAAATATTCCAGGAACAGGCTGCACTTTATTCTTGTGGTCCTTTATGTCAAGTGTTTTGCACAGGGCGTGTGTGGATGTTTGCTCACATGGGCTGGGCTGGAGCATTGGTGCTGCAGAAGCCCTTGAAGTGCACAGAATCTATTTCAATCCATCTCCATTGCATCTGTTCTGGCTAAGAGACCCCTATATCTGCCTCCCCCTTCCCATCTCCTGGCTCTGAAGTGGCACAGCTCTCCATTTATCCCTGGGAGCAGTTGGACATCACAGCTTTTGCACGAAAGAAACTCTGGGTAGATGCTTTGAAACCCGTTAATGCAAATGAATCCTCTGATAGAACTTTGTGGCTGCCTGCATCTGGAGAAGGCCCTTCCATCTGGAGAAGGCCCTTCCATCTGGAGAATGCCCTTCTTCCAGGTCTTCAAGTGCTGGGGTCCTGCCCTGCATGTTGTTTTTACAAGGGAATTATGGAGGGTGACTTACAACAGCTGTTTTCTCTGAGATCTTTCCTGCTCCCCATTAAATCAGTGACCACTCTTCTTTTTTTTTCCATTTTCCATGTCCTGTAGAGACAGGTATTTCAGGGATATGTACCAGGGTTCATCTTTCATTCAGTTTGACTGAACTTTTCAGTTTTTGGCTGAACTCAGGTTCAGTAAAACTGAGGAGTGCCTGGACTAGAAGAAGATATGATGCAGGAAAGAATAAATTGGGAAGGCACACATAGGAAATGAGTTGTTTCTCCTGGCCATTTAAAATGAGCTCTGCTTCCCTCTTTCTTACGCCTGCAGGATTTCATTGCCTTGCCACAGAACCCTGGGTTAGCAATGACTTCGGTCCCTTCCTTTCTCCCTTCAGTCCCTCCCTTTCTACAGCCCTGGTAACTGGTTAACTGGTTTATACCTGTGTGGAGAGAGAAATATTCCCAGGGCCATGCTAGAAGGTGGCAGAAACTGCTCAGTTCTTCACTCAATTAAATACATGACTCTAGAAACTGCTGACATTTTTCCCTCCCACAAGCATTTGTTTCAATGGCTTTTGTTATTGTTAGAACATATTTTCTCAGGGTGTAGGTCACTCGGTCGATACCAGAGGCCTACAAGTCTTCCACAATGCTCTCTCTCTTTGAAATCATGCCCTGCTTTCTGAGCAGCAGCCTTCTGCTCCAGGCCTCCCTGGTAAATGCCAACAATTCCTCCATTCTGTTCCTCAAGAGCTGGAGCCTGAGGCAAGCCCAGATCCCAGAAAGCTGTGATGGGGCAGCTTCTCCTGTGCAGACACCATCTGTACCAGGTCAAAACCCATCTGAGGACCCCTCATGCCAGTTGTAGCAATTCCAGAAGTTCATCTGGCAGCAGGCAACCTGTGTGGAATAAAACTCCATGCTTTTGGAGTTTCTGTGAGAGAGTTTTGGAGAATCTGTGGCTTTTGGGTTTGGAGAGTTGTGGATTAGTGTCCTCTGAGATGCTGCAAAGGATGATCCAAGAAGAAGAGGAGAACCTGAATGCCAAAGCTGAGCTTGCTGCTCGAACACCCTGATTTCTTTTGGCAATTGCATGGAAAGGTCACGGTCAGGGCCACCTTTGGTGATGTAGCTCTGGTGGTTGTTAGATGGAAACTGGTTGTTCATGGATATGACTCTCGTCAGCACCACACAGAATTTCTAGTGCCAGCAGCAGCAGCAGGACTGTAGAACACTCCTCTCTCCCTGCTGCTGCTCATGCCTCTTTTTGTGTCCCCTTCGTTTGCTAAATGCCAGACTGGTTGTCTGGATTTGTGGCTGGGCTTAAATGCAGGGGCCAGAAACCTTTAGTGGAATTTCATAGAGGCTGGTCTGGCTACTCTAAAAAAAAAACCAACAAAAAATCAATGACTGGTCATTCTTTCAAGACAAAATTAGCCACCAAACTGCCCCTTTAGCAGTGCCAATTAGAAGTTTTAGAAAAAAGTAGGTGTTCTGTGCTGCACTTTGGTGGCAGTCTCCGATCAAGGAAGGTTGAGAGGCATATGCTTGCCTCTCACTTTTTCTTTTTGGTCAGCGGTTTGCCACTGCTGGTGCCTAAATGTATTTAATGGGAGGTGAAAAAGGGACAGAGCAGCTTCAGAAGGCTCAGAACAACTAGCACCAAGGGGATGTGCGATGCCAACATTGGAAACTTTATTTTAATTCCAAAGGTCAGGGGTTAAGGCACGGATTTTGTGAGGGTGCTGAGTGTTGAGTGCAGGTGTGAGGTTGTGGTCCCTTGCCACCCTTCTTCTCCTTTGGTACCTGCCAGGACATGGCCTACAAGGATCCAACAAATAACAGGTCAAGGAGGAGCCAGGGCTGTGCTCAAAGGGTGCCCTGCTTTCACTGGCACGTGGCCTGCTCTCCACAGATGGGAGATCGTCTAAATATTAAGAGATTTGGTTTGATTAGCTAAAATCTCCTGTTGGCAGCACATTTCCAGTCCCTGGAGCAATGGAGATCAGACAAGTTGCCAAGGCAACACACAGCCTTCAGTGAGAGGTTTACTGTGGCGTCGTCCTTGGTCAATTGATGGAGTAGGGTTTATTTAGGTCTTTGAAAAAAAACCCCAAAGCTGCTGTCCAGCCTTTTGCTGTGATGAGTCATTGTGCCTTGGGTCAAATTGGTGAAACTAAGAACAAGGTTTTGTGGATGAGAAAAATAAGTACAGGAGAGCATAAAGGTCCCAATTAGATTCCTCTTTGAAGAAGGTGAGAGCACTTCAGTTCTGAGTGGGGACAACTTATTCTTTTTTATCCCCCCAAGTAAGTTAAACAGCAACTGACATCCTCCTTTCTCCCCCCTCTCCTCCCATTTCCTCTCTCCCCCAAATGTAAAATACTTATTTTTATTCTCTAGAGGATTCTATGCTCACTGTTTAATTCTTGACTCATATCAGAGGTCCTTCCAGTTTGACCTTTTGTCACTGCTTTGCTTGTTGCTCTCTGCTTCTTTCTCTGTTACAGAAGCCCTGGTAAATGCAGCTTATAAAAGTTTCCACTTCATTCCATTATTCCTCCTTTTGTATCATCTGGGAGATGAAAATTTCATCGTGTCACCACTGAGGCTGTGGCATGCATGGAAAATCACTGAGTCTCTCGTTACCTGTTAATTGATCTGGATCCCAAACCAGAGAGTGCATGGGGACAGGAGCATCTCTCACTGTGGCTGTTCCCTGGATTTACTTACGCAGCAGAATTGTGCCAGTGGTGGGCACAGCCACCTCTGAAATTTTGGAAGGGACCTGATTCAATGCTCTCACAAGCCAAGGAGGGAAATGACATTGTGCTGAGTGTCAGGCCTTAATTTGTTAAGTTAGTAAAGGTTTCTGTTTTAAAATAATTCTGGCAGTGATAGGAAAGGTTCCAAGGCTACAAGGATAACAGGATCACAGGGAGCTGAAGGTGGTTATATGGGAGACACCATCAGAGTGCCCCTTTTTGTTCCTCTCAGTGTTGAGATGAATGTGAGTTTTTCTCAGCAGTGGATACCCTGTTAGTTCAGGGGCAAATCACTGTACAAGCAAGACTTGCAAAGAGTCATTGTGTGGTTTAACATGGGGAGCCAGGCTGGCATTTTCTGAACATGCAGGTGCTGTTCTGTTTTGAGTGTGGACCTCAGGTGGTGTCATGTAGCACAGGGAGAAGAGAAAGAATTGAAAAATAACTCTAGACACTGCTTGCTATGAGAGAAATTCTGACCCTCTATATAATAAAACTGAGGCATGAACTTTATAGACAGTAAATTGCGTGTAAGAGGAAAAAATTTTAAAGGGTGGAGGAGCCTTTAAAAGTCTGCATTGACATCCTTATTTATTTATCCTTTTTGAGAGGGTGGCAGCTGATAGATGTGTCACTGCTGCACAGTTATCTTCTTTCCCTGTCTCAAAATACTGCATTAGTGATACCATGGCAACAAAGAAGTTGTCTTTAAGTAAAGGGGAAAAAAATAAAGCGTGACTTCAGTGTTCAAGGAAGGTGGCAGACTGACAGCCCCAGTCTTCCCTTTCTACCAGTAAGGCAGTGTTGGTGTCAGCTATGACAAAAGGCATCAGATTATGATCTCTGTGTTGTGCTGTAAATGAAAACAAACCTGGGACATGATCAAAGACAAACCTACTACAGGGAGAGCAGGCTGAGAACCTCCTGAGAAAAGATGCTCTTGTTGGACAATTAAATTCTGTTTAAATTATGCATTTTTCTAAGGAGTGCATCACCTTGAAAAAACTTCACTAGACCCAAGTTGTGCCCCCTTTCAGGATGGAATTTTCCTCTGAGCAGTCTGGGAGAAATAACAGTGATCCCTTGCTACAGTGGTAGTTTTTTCAGAGGCTGGAAAGTCAAGGGATATCTGGAAGGGTCAAGTTGAGATCTCTGTCCTGTTTGATTTATTTGCATTTGAGTACAGATCTCATCTCTAACATGAGAGCCCTAAGCAGCAGGAGATTGGCTTTTAGGGACTAGATTGTTTCATTTGCTCTAATTCAAGTTGTATTTATCATTATCACTACAGCCATTTTCTTGCTTTTCTATGTCTTAGGTGAAAGCTTCGACCTCCAAGGTTGCTCACTGCTTTGTATGATAGCTGGTTTTACAATGGAAAATAGTTCCAGAGGGAAAAACTGAGAATTTTGGCATAGCTCAGAGATTAGAGTGAATCTTGAGATGGAGAAGAAATGGCAGAGCAAACTCTTGAGTGTGAGGATACCTCATAGACTGTGGGCTGGGAAAGTAATTTTTTACCTGGTTCTAATTTTTCTTCACCGGTCTGGAGAAAAGCTGAGATGAGCAGTTGTGAGGCTGCAGGTTTCACTTTGATTACCTCAGCTGTGGGTCCAGCCCTGGGAACAAACCTGGCAGGGATCAAGGCCTGGATGGATGTGAAGTTCCTCGTGCTGTCCTCATCAAATCTGTCCAGCCCTGCAATGGAAGGGACCAGCTTTCAGCTCATGAGTGACAATTCAAGTTCTGTGCTGCTCAAATTCTCAGTCTCCCTGGCCCTGTTAACTTCAAAGAATTTTGAATCCCGTGCTGAACTGGAGCCATTTTTATGGTTATTATTAAAACTGCTGCTGAACCTCTGGATCACCCTTGTGAGTGACATCCACCAGGCAGTGTGAATTCTGCCTGTCCATAATGACATACCTCTGTTCCCTGCTTCCACCTGTGTTTGTGGTGTGTTTGCTTACAGATGGAGGAATGAGGAGAGAGGCAGGACTCTTCTGGATGCAGAATTTCAGGTGTCATTGTTTCGCAGAGGCTGTGTACTCACTGAGGATTTGAACTAATGCTCCACACTCATTTGAAACACATCCAGCAAAACTGATTCTTCATCTTTTCTAGCTGAAAAGTGCCTTTTGTTGAAGGCAGAATATTTCACAGAACCATGTGTGCTCAGTTACAGGTGCCATCAAGAGCACTGCTCAAGGCCAGGATGGGTTTTTTGCTGCTGGGAAAAGAGTGCTGCCACAGGGTCGTACATAGCAAAACACAGAGCAGCCTTTGTAAGGTGGAAAATCTGCCCTCAGAGAAATCCTTCTTGAAATTGGGGCTGTGGCTCCCACTGGTTGGCTGCTGGGTGCTTTGAGGTTTGCCCTCCCAGTGTTTGTGTCTTGGTCATTTATCTATAGCAGGTTCTAAGTGAAATCCAGACTGCATCCTGAGAATTCAAGTCTGAGTCCGGCTTTTATTTTGCTGGCTGAGAAAAATCCAATCTGCTGCTACTTCTGACCCCAATACAGGCTGCACAGCGAGCCAGGCTGAGCCCAAAGGGTAAAAGCTGCCCTCCTCTAGTCCTGCACCTTAGACAGGGTACTGGAAAAAAGAAAATATGTGTTTTAGGGAGAATTTATCTCAGGCCTTCCATTTCTAAGGGGAGAGCCCTTGCTAAATACCACTGCCTCTGTGTCTCCTGCTGTGCCTGATACGCCTTCAATTCAGTGTGGCCTGAATGTTTTAGGCACCTCTACTGAATTGCATCCCTTAGAGAATCAGAGGATGCAGCTCCCCAGTTTTTGGGCAAAAAAATGCCAATTCTGTGGCTTTTGTGTGACCCAGTGTGACTGAGAGATGCCTGAAGTCCTGTGACTGTCACCATGATGTCATCTCTAGACAAACCCTCCACATTTGGGTGAAAAGTGAGGTAATTCTAAGCACTGAAATGCCTGTGAAGATGGATGTAACTTTTCTTGATTGTTCTTTTGGGTCTAGCTTCCACCCTTTGGGGTTGTGCCTGTGCCATGGCTCCCATCCTGTGGGGCAGTTGTGTTGGTGCTTCCTTGCTTCAGACGCCTGCTGGGGGGATAAATGCATTGAAGCCTGCAAGGTGTTTGGGTGGCTCTGTGGTGGTAGAAGAGAGGGAAATGAAGTGGATTTACTGCCTTTGAGACATTTGAAATTGTGTGCCTATGTCAGAGGCCATAAGGGCAGCTTAAATCTTTGAAGATGCCCTGCAAATACATCAGCAGCAGCTACAAGTGGGCTCATTCCTCCACCCATTGATCAGACAAAACTGGCAGTCAAAGTAAATAGAGGTATAGTCAGGTCACAAGTGCCTTTCAGTTCTTCATCTTCCTTATATAAAAGGACTGGAGAACCTCCTCATTCTTGCTATCTGTAAATCAGCACATAAAAATAAAATGTGTGAAACCTAGCCTCTATGCAGGGCAAGTCCTCCTGCCTTGGATGGGAATTTCGCTCCTGCTACAGCCCCAAATGTGGTCTGATTGCGTTTCTGATAATGTATTTGTGGATCACCTTGAGGAGAAGAGGGGGAGTTATACAACTGTTCCCTCACAGTGCTGTTGGAAAGGGTCGGGCTTTGTCTCCTTTGAAATAGATATCAGGAGAGAGCTGCAATCCTGTGAAAACACACATTTATTTCTGAAGTGTTTTTGTATTGTGTGTGTGTGGTGCACATGAATAGAATTGCCACCTGTTCAAGGCTGATAAGGACGAGCAGTGGTCATGTTCTTGCAGTTTGCTGTGTGAAGAATTGGCACCAGCTTCCCTCAGTCTGAGTTTATGAAATGCTGCGTGCAAGGAGTTGTTTCACCATTTGTGGCACTTTTTGAGTTTGCATAATCGAGGATTTGTCGGAGATTTTTCTATAATGGATACAGTGTTAGCCATGGCTTCTAAAACCCTTAACCTTTTTCTTCTGTCCTGCTGCCTCAGAAAGATCTCATTAGTTATCCTATTCCTTTAGGAATCCACATATGGCATTACTTTCCTTGATAACCTTGGCCTCAGCCTGTGAGTGGGCAAAGTGACAAGATTCTGGTACCCACGTGCTTTGGGCACAGAGTAGAGGAAGTGACTGAGAAAGCTGCTTGGTATTTCCATTGCACCCAGCAGGGAGCTTGTCCTTGCAGTGGGGCTGCTGTCATCGTTCCATCCCACATAACTTCCCTTCAGGATCTGTTGAGCCTTGCCAAGCACAAGGGTGGACTTTGCTGTGCTGTGACACTGCTGATAGGGGTGAGAATGTGTAGATATGCAAGTAGGTGGAAACCCTCTAATACATCACAATAGTAATAATAATAATAATGTACACTTGTACTGCCTTGCAGCTTTTGCTGGAACTTCTGCCCACGCACCAGCCTACTTGGTTCACAATGCAGTGTGCATGCTAGACAATTAGTGGCTGATAATGAAAAATGTCATGGGAACCAGCAGGAAAATCATAGCTTACTCCAAATATATAATGAAATGTAATTAGCACAGACAGCAAAACAGACAATTTATGGTTTCTTTTTTTTTTCATAATTAAGAAGTACCAGTAAACACTCCTTTTTCAGGAAGTTTGGTATCAAATGAAATTAAAGAACTATTGTCTGGAATAGTATTTTATGCAGAATTTAACCCTTGCACAGTAGCACGGATTAAGATCTTGCTAGCTGCAGACTCTCCAAATGAATCTACTGTGGAGCTTCCTGTGTTCATTCCCCTGGCCATGGTCCATCAGGAGAGGCCAGGTCTGGTAGCAAGATTGCTGTGAAACCAGCTACAACCCGAAAAACCCAGCTGGATTCAGTGCATGTAACACTGTGGCCAACACTTCCCTCTTATTCTCCTGGACAGACTCTCCCTGAAGTAATCTTGTAGTGTGAATGTGGCTTTGAGGAGAGACCAGAGCAGGAACAGCATTATAATGCCTTGTGCTCCCTCTGTCCTCTCTCAGATTTCTTCTGTTGACCTCAGCTCCATTTCTGATCTCTTTTTACACTGCACCTTTGGTTTGCTCTTGAGCAGAGGCCAAGGAGTGTGTGCAGTTGTGTGGCCTCAACCTGCCAGGAGCACAAACACCATTTCTTGCCTTGTGCTCTCAACCAGAGCAGCAGAATGAGTGGACCCACTGTGGCACTGCACAAAAGCATTAATTTCTTGGCTTAAAAATGGGTAAATGCAGAGGGTCCTGGCTGAATGTTTATGTCCCAAAGCATGTGATGGTCAGCACCTCCCAGGGTTTAGACCAAGAGCTGAATGCCTTACTAAGTCACATTTTCTCTCTCCAGGCACAGTCTGTCATCCATGGGTGTGAGGATGGACATTTTACCCATGTGAAAACTGACACATTCCAGCAATGCAGCACGAGGGATGCGTGTGCATTTCTGCTCCTTTTCCTCCTCAGCACCTCTCAGGCCCAGACAGCCACCACAAGCCAGAACAGAGCTCTGCTCATAATCAGTTTTACATCCATTTCCCTGGCACAGCCTTGGTTTGGAGTTTCAAATCTTCAGAGAAAGCTCTTCAGCTGAGGGTTGGGAGGTGTGATCAGGACTGTATGCAGGTGCAGCACATTTTCCTCTTGATGATGGAGAAGCAAATTGTCCCTCCTCCAGAGGGATTTGAGCATCTAGCTGGAGCCAGGTGCAGTCTGTGAGGAAGTGCTCAGGTGCAAACTCAGCCCCCGCTAAGAGACATTGTGGTACAAACTTCTGGTATCTGGCACGAATACTGAGGTTGGGGAAAGAGGAAATTTGTGCATAAAGCCATGGGACAGGATCCATGAGCTGTGTTTCTTTGTGCTGCAGAAATTTCAGTCATCTCCTTGTATTTGGACAGACGACGTCTCTCTTTAGGAGAGATGGGAGAGCTGCTTTGTGCCCACAGTGAAGGGAGGTGGAGGATCTGAGGTAGGTTGCTGATGGTCTTTTCCATGCAGGAAGAGTCTGTGCAGTCCCTTCTTGCCTGTGCTCCCAAAAACTCTGCCTCTGTGTGGACAGTTTTTAGTACTTGGCTTTGAAATCTTTCTCCTGGAAGTTGATGCTGGACTTTTGGTGAGCTCTGATAGATGGTACCTTTTATATTTTTGCCCCAAGGAGAAAGGGAAGGTGAAAAAGTTGTGCCAAGTCCTATGTCACTGAGCTACTACTTTCTTATTCCTCTGTATCTGACCAGGAAACAAGAATTTGATGGGCAATAACATTTTTGTGCTAGTCTGAGTTACTTTAGAGCAAATACAGAGCAGGTAATCATTTGTCTCCAAGCTTTCCTTCAGGATACCTGTCTAGTCAAAGATCTGCTTTTTCTTCTGGGGTTTTGCAAGGTACTTGAAGGTCTGTTGGGGAAAAAGGGCCCTTTGAGGAATTTCTCTAGCTGGGGATTGCGTAGTGTTTCAGAGCATGTGCTGAATAATTTATATTTTAAAATACTGGTGTCTTGTCTGTGGCCTGTCTGCGAAGGGAGACAGGTGTCTGGTGTCTCCTTGGACTCACAAGATTTTTATGAAATAAAATAAATAGTAACAGTAGTGTCCTTGCTGCACACATCCTCTTGTGTGCTGAGATGTAGTGATCCCATGTGTTTTATATATAAGGTAGAGCATTATCCTTTCTACTGCTTATTCTGTGCTCAAGAACAAGGCAAGTCAGTGATGGGATGCAGCCAGGCTTTCATGTATATTCTGGGCTTATGGCTACTTTGATTTATACTCATTTCCTTTGATTTATCCTTGTCTCCAGCAGCCATTTAATGGTGACTTCAGCAGCTGAAAATAGCCAGAGTCGATGTCTCACTCAGCCACTCTCACATCCCCAGCCCTGCTCCTTGGGCTGAGGTGTGAGGGGAAAATGGGTCTGAGATGTGCCAGCCAAATTATCTAGGGAAATTATCTATGGCACCAAATTGCAGTGCTGGCAGGCTCAAGGACAGGTTGGATGAGGCTCTGACCATTCTAGGAGGTGTCCCTGTCCCTATTAGGAACACTGGAACTAGATGGTCTCTAAAGTGCCTTCCAACCCAAACCATTCTGTGATGCTGTGAACTGTCTGTGGCCGTGCAGAATAGAGCAATGGAAGTGTAGACTTCACCCTGTTGTCATTTAAGCTCTTGTGATTCAGTGCATATTTCTGCTCCTTCCTCAGGCTGGGATGAGGAAGGTCAGAGCCACCTCCAGAGTTTGTGTAACAGGTGTTCCTCTGGGTTCAGCCCCAATCACTCATTTGTTTTGCATGTGGGTTGCTGCTATGCATTGGTGATTTTTGTTTCCAGCTGAGACATGTTTGCTTATATTAAATTAAGTTTTTTAAATCCCCTTGGTAGCAGTCATATGGTGCACTATCAAGACTGTAACTGGGGACAGTGTAGCTCTTCTAGCCCCAGCCTTTTGCTGAGTCAAGTCTTATAAATTCCCTGTTGGATGTTCCACAGGCAGGACTGGCTCTGTTTACTTCCTTTCATCCTGCTCATCTAATCTGTGAGCTGCAGCTTTGTAATCACAGGCATCCCTGGTGTGCCACTGATGCTGCTGATGTTTCATTTTTATGGGGTCTTTGACTCGAACTGAGCATCTGAACTTCACCCCTTCCTGGTGAAGTAATTACCAGGATAACAAGCCAATTTTTTCTTTGCAGATGACACTGAAAGTTTTTGACATGTGTGCCCTTGCCACCCACATCAAGTGATGTATGTAGTATTTGTCCCTTGTTTTGGCATTTTGATATGTGTGAGAGAGGTGAAATGGCTTTAAAAGCTTTTTGCTGGCGCCTGTGGTTTGTTGCAGACCCAGTGGTACAGGGCAGAACATGATAAATTGAATTCAGGCTGTTTCCTTACAGTTTGACATAGGGATGTTGAGGTACAGGGCTGGGACATCAGCTAGTACAAAATCACTGTGCTCGTTACCTGTGGCCACACCTGACACTCGAGGAGCCAAACTGAATTACCTGAGCTGGAGGCTGATTTTTATTTTTCCCCAGAAATTTATAGTAATTATGCAGTATGGTAATATACTTCTTACTTAAGTGTAGAGTAGCAGTTGAACGAGGATCACAGGCTATGCATTAACCTTCTTCTTAGTAAATGTAATGAAGTTAGTGAGTACTATTATGTTTAATCTGATTGTTTTAAAGAAAATACATAAATTGCAAAGGAGGTGTTGGTGACTTAATGACCAAATATTCTTTCTTGGCTGGATCTTTTTTGTAGTACAGTGGTTCTCTTGGAGCTGGTAGAATTCTGCATTCCTAAAAAAGTTTATTAAAATCAGTTGTTGTCTTTCCTGTGTTGGAATTCGTCCTGTGACAGAAATTAAGACCTCAACTGGAGCCAAGTCTGTGTGATGTACATCCTTAGCAGACCAGATCGATGTGTTTAATGGATGCTGTATCCAAGCCCAAATTCTGCTGGATTTCAGTTCTATTTCTTCTGCAAAGAGGATGGAGAAGCAGAGCCATGTATACAGCTGTGCTTAAACCACATCTTTCCCTGGGCAGTTTTTCCTGGTTGTGCTGATGGTTTCTTTTTTGATTTTCTGTTCTTAGTTACTCCTGAAGGCTCTGGGGGTTTTTTGTCTGCAGTTGGAGCCCTCATTATCCTCCCTGCAGTTCTCTTTCTCTTCATCAACAAGGAGGTCTGCTGTGAGGAGAGAGGTGGGCTCCCATGCCTGGAACAAGAAGGGAGAAGAAATCACTGCAAAGAAAGGTCCAGAGCTGGTGAAGGCCTTGGTGAGTGTCACAGTATTGCACTGTCTTTGATGTACAGAGTCTTCTGGAGGTTTTGATTGCTGGGAGGACAGACACAGCCCCATTTGCTGTTTCTCAGGTTGTTTGTGTGGAAAACAGTAGGATCTTGGGTAATAACCTCCCAAATCTGATCATAAGGATATGCAATTGCTACCCGCGTTCCCATTGTCTTTGTTGTCTGGAGTAATGTCTTGAAAAGTTAAAGTCAGCACTGGGGAAAGAAGCATGCTCCCGGCTCTGTCTGTTGTGGGAGTGTTTTGTTTATTCAGTGAGGAGCAAAATGTGAGTGTTTCTGAGTAACAACTGTGCCTTTCTGCTCAGGAAGGGTATGCCTGTCCTGGTTTCTTTGTAGTAGCTGTTACACGCTCCTTCATGTGTTTGTTGTGGTCTGGAAATGTTATGTCTTGTGTAAACCCATAAGCCCTGGAGTCAAAACAACTGGGAATTTTACTACGTTAGAAATAGAACATTTTAATTTTTCTCTGCCATCAAAAATACGTCTGTTCTGGTAACGTTTGCGACTGTGAATTTGGTAATTTCTTCCAGTATTTGTTTGTAAATTTGGATCTTATAAGTCTATAGCCACTGAGATAGTCAACCAAGAAGAGGCCTCAGAAGCCTCCCAATTGAGAGGTCTGCTTCTCAATGGTTCAGTCTTAAGGGCAGAAGAACACAATCCAAAACATAGAGCTCGTACAAGGTTGTTTTGTTGTTCATTTTGCCTTGTGCCTCAGCGTGGCTGTTGCAAAGGACATGATCTGGTTGTACTTTGAGGCTCCAGAACTCATGGACAGTTGAAGACTTGGATGCCATCTGTGGTAGGAACTCAGTGGGACTAATTCTTGCTAAATTCATTAGTGAGCCAGGGACAGGCACCAAAAAGGTACGAGTACAAATGGTACTTGAAATTACTCCTACCCATGCCCCTCTCGACTAAAAGTCCTAACTTCAGTGTTTCTAAACAAAGGCTATGGGGCTTTTAAAATAAGTTTCCTGTATCTATATTATTTTAAAGTCTTTTTTCCCCTTCTCTTCGCCTCCCATCAAGTGGTGTAAAAATGTGGCTTTTATTTCAGTTTTTAAGATGACACATCTCCCAGGAGCGTGTGGGTGTTGACATTCTATGGAGCTGTCACAGGCTATCATGTAAACATGCATTTGCAATGCTTTTTAAAATGTGAATTATTAATAAACATAGTGGCTTGCTTTTTTGTGTGTGTTTGTTGCTTCCAGATTTTGAAGGACAAGAAATTGCTTCCCAGCTGACACTCTCCATGGCAATTTTCGTTTCAGACTGAATCTCATGTGTCTGAGTGATAAACCTTTGAAAACATGGGCTTATAATGGAAACACTAAGTCAACTTTAACTACAGCTGTGCCATGCAAGAAAAATACCACATACATTAACGAGGTGCTAAATCTGATACGGCAGAGGAATGTGTTGTAATCATTAATTACAATGGGAGCTTAAAGCTGGAGTCTGCTTTTTCCGTTCAAATAAAATCGGCTTGGCGAGTCGGAGCTGAGAGTTATTTAAAAATATCACCTCTATATTTAGTTTAAATTTCACCATGGTGTCTTGGTACTTGTAAAGTCAATATGGAATCCATGTGTAGGAAATGCCAATGCTTTTAAAGGACAGCAGCATGAGGGAATATATTAAACCCTGGGCTACCTCAGTGTGTCATATGGCGAATGTACAAACCTGGAGGCTGAGCTTGGGCAGGGAAGCCAGGGAAGGCTGCTTCCAGCATGGTGAGGGAGCTCTCCCAAGAGGAGTGTTGACAAGCAAGAGTTTGCTTCAAATTCGGAATCTGGCTTTGCTGGGTAGGAATGAGCAGGATGAGGAGTGTTGGCAACATGCAGCTTGGTGGTTTGCATTGACTTTTCCTCTTCTCAGCTTTTTTCTTCTGAGCTGTGCGTGTTGCAAGGAGATCCTGATTCCGAGGACTCTGGTGTTCTTTAACATGCGGCCCACTAATGGTTTCTCTTCCCAGTTCTAAACTCTCAAATCGGGGAAGGATTTTTGATTCTCCACATCTGGAATTAAGAGTGCTAGGAACATATCTATCTAAATAGGAGAGATGGCATTTTGCATGACCGTGACATCTGCTGTAGGATGAACCCCCACATGCAACAGGTGAATGAAGGCTGTGGCCTGGGGTGTGTGGGTTCAGTGCATGAGCTGCTCCTCTTGCCCTTGGATCCAGCTGAGTTTTGAGCTATCTACCAATGAAGAAGAGAGCTGGTAGAGAAACATGAGCAAATCTGTCTACTTTGCAGGTGTGCAGGGTGACATTTAGAAAATGTACTGTAAAATGTCAGAGCCTCGTTGTTGTTGTTGTTGTTTTTGCTTTCCTGTATAGAGTCTGACCTCAGAACAAGGCAAGTGACAGAATGAAATAGGTGTTCCCGTCAACATGGCTCTAGGATACATCTGGCTGGTTTGTTCCTGATTTAATTTTAATTGTGCAGTTTGTGTCTCTGTGGAGGGACAAAGATAAGGAAAATATCATTGTGGAAATGAAGATTTCATTGAAAACTTTTAGGAGCATTTAGAACAAAGAATCTTAATTACTGGGACAAAATGGGTGGCAGATTTTTGGTACTTTAGACCTGTATGGATCCTGTTCTTGACTGGTTTGTTGATGTTAATGATGAATGCATCCCTTGAGCAGGGATGTGCTGCCCTGATTTCTTCTCACTCATTTGCAGGAGTCCCTTCACTGGGAGGGCTGGAGGTCATCTGGACACAGCCAGCCTGTATTTAAGATGCAAGAGAGAGCTCAGAGCAGGCTGCAAAGGTAGCGAATGTGGTAACCACATAGCTGGTAGGAAGCTGGCACAGAGCGTATCAAGCTTGCTTGGCTATGCCCAAGAACATGCAGAAGGAAGAGGTGGTGGCATGAGACAGTTCTAGTTTTTCTAGAATGATGTAGAGCCTTTATAAAGGTAGTGTGCAGAACTCTTTAGTGAGGGAAAGATTACCTGCCACACCTTTAGAGTCAGCTGGAGTGGTTCTTCACAGCATTGGTGATCTTTCAGGCACTGGGAGAGTGTGGATGGGAAATTGGCCCTTGAATCATCTCTCCGCACAAGGAAGGAGGAACTTCTCTTGAACTGAGGCTTGAGAGAAGTCAGTGAGATCTCATGTGAGACCTTTTGATGCTGTGATCTTTTGGTGTCCCTGTCTGTAGTGTGAATTTTGGGACCAAGAGGAGGTGGTGATGCTCCTACACATGGTGTTTATAGTGTTGGGGGAGCCCCTTACTTCAAAACTTCATGGGTGAAGTGAATTTCACAGGTGTGTGTGACAATGCTGGGCCAGCCTTTTTGTGAAGAGCTGTAACCAACCATATGCTTCAGTGTTGTGGCTCAAGAGAGTGAAGGGTCCTCTTCGTTCTACACCATAATCTTTTCATCATGATGTGACCTGAGACTGGGAAAGAAATTATAGCTTAGTACACTGTGCTTTACATGAAAACATTCCAGTTGTGCCTTGCCCTGAACACTTGTTGAAGATGTACTCTTGTTGTGTGAAAACAGCATAAATATGGTGAGGTTTGAAGGAAGATTTTTTTTTTCATTTTTCCTTCTGTTTTATCAGCCTCAAGAGCACTTTCAGTTCATGTTCTCAAGCTGTTCTACACAGCCACTGTTCCAGCCTCTGGGGCTGGCTGCACACTTAAAATAAATAAACAGAGATGCAGTTCTTATATAAAGCACTCATCTCCCATAGCTGAGGCTTTAAGGAAAGCACCAACACCTCTAGCACTCTCCAGTAAAGGGCTGGAGTTTTGGCAGAACTGCCTGGGTGCTGCCTTTCCTTGTCAGTGCTGCCCTGGGCCCAGAAGGGCCCTGGGGACCCATCACATGCAGTGAGTGGGACTGTCACATGCAGCAGAGGCTCAGAGTCATGTTTAGAAATAAGAAACGTGGGTGAGTGTGACAGCATCAGTCTGGCTTCCTCCAAAGTTGTGGAAAACCCAGAGGTGTACTTCTCCAAAGAAATACAGTTGCAGCTGGTCCTTTTAACTCTGGTGCTGAGTACCCAGTAGCTCCACTGTCCTCACCAAGGGCAGGTTGAGAGCGAGCCTGAGGTTGTTTCTGTCACCCAGCTGAGTTATCAAGTTCAGATTCCTTGACCAACCAGTGGTAGGAAGGAGAGAAGCTTGTGGAAGGGAAGTTTCTCAGTCCCCAAATGAAGCTGCTCTTCTAAATTGCTTTTTCTCTCAACTGCTTCAGTGGAGGCACTTAGGAAGAGTGACTGGCCATGGGACAGTGTGATTGCTGCTACTGATGCCTGCCCTAGATGTTGGGGAGCCTGGTTTGCAACAAGCTGAATTAAGTGAAGAATTAGATTATCTGAGGGGGCAATTCCTAAGTCAGTAGGGACAACTGCCTGCTCTGATCTGTGGCCCCAAATTCCTTTAAATCCTTTGAGTCTCGGCCTGGTTTTCCCAGGGACCCCTCAGCCTCCCAGCATCTCTGGCTGGAGTTGTGGTTGACTTAGAAGAGAGAGGAGATGGGAGCTGCAGGCTCAGTCCTGTGTGCCCAGAAAGATGGATCACCAGGAATCATCTACTGTGTTTTTGTCTCCCAAACAGCACTGTCTGCACTGCTCTTGGTGGTCCACACTGAGCCATTCCCACAGGCTCTGTAAGGATGGAGTGTGTGCGTGGGGGAAGGAGTAACAAGAACTGGGTGACTCCTCTAAATGTTTCTAAAATAACTTCATTTTGTTAAACAGCTAGACATGCTCTCCCACTGCTAATTTCCATGCAAGCAATTGCTCTGATTGACCCTGGTTTGTTCACTTGCTGCAGACTGGGTAGCACAATTGCAGGCGGGGTGGAGCCTATGGGATCTGCTCTGGGGAACAGCGTGACAGCACAGGTGGGTGGGTTGGAGTGGTGGTGTAAATTGGTGTTTCTCCAGCCTTTTGAACTTGTGATTTCCTTTTGGCTATTCTGTCTTCCTGCAAGCCGGTGAATGGCAGCAGCTCAATTAGGGAACTTGCTGTAATTTCTGACTGCAGGTTTCTTCTTTCATTCCCCTAATCCAGTAATTACAGATGTTTCTCACTCTTTCAGCCTGAAAGAGCACAGTTGCCACTACTAACACCACTTTTCTAATACTCCAATGATTTGTGAATTTCTTTATGCCCTTTATGTAACCCTCGGCTGGAGAAGTATAAATGAAGTTATTCATTGCTGCTTTTTGTACAACCATTTGGCATGGAACAGTTAGGGGCTTTTTTGTGCCTCTGGTGACAAGTAGCTCTTTAAATGCAAAGGGCTTTATTTTGATTTGAAGGATGTGGCTGCCTTCAGTGGAGTGACTCTAGATTTAACACCAGTGCCAAGTCAGAATCTGAATATCCACCTGAATCTCCAAACCAAATATTATGGCCAGGGAGGTGTTGCCATTCTCTCTCTCCTGAAAACTCCCCCAGGTTTTGTATTGATATTTTGGTGGCAATAATATCTATCTGTGCATCCAGGTATCCTCTGCTTTCTTCATGCCCTGGACTTATTATCACGAGATGAACACACCTCTTTTTTTCAGTAGTTCTTACAGTCTAGAAAAAAACAGACTTATGAAGAGGTCAGCACAGGAAATCACCATCAGCTCCTCAGTCCCGTTGTTGTTGGAGCTTCTGAGCACAATATTTGAATCCTGGTCTTCCAGGAATACTTTTTTTTTTTTTTTTTTTTTTTTTTTCCCCTTGAATTTTTCATCACGTACTCTGTATGATGGAGAGACCTGGGTTTTTTGAGAAAAGCTCCACAATTTTGAACGATAAATGTCACATTTGCATAATTCCCTTTTTTTCTTCTGCCTCCTTCCTCTTCTCCCCATCCCACTGAAGATCAGTAATTTTTGCCGTTGTTACTGACAAAAGGAGAGCATGAACAAAGGAACAAAAAGAAAGTAGGAGACAACATGGGGCTAAATATCCTGATCAAAACCACTTTTGTCATTTGGGTATCAATTTTTACAACTAATTTGGCACAGCATCACTAGCGAGCTGCCTGCAAAGACATGAGATGATTTGGGAGTGAGAAATAAGTCTGCAGGCTTCCTGTGCGTGGGCTGAGCCCCGTGCAGCCGGGTACATTGCTGTCTGCCTGAGCTCATCTTTGTTTTCTCTTCACCATTCTGGGGCTTGCAGGACCAATGGCTCTGCAGCAGTGGGTTTATTGCTGTGTTGATTTGTAGCCCGTGAATGTTTCCAATGAGATGTGTCTAATTTATTGGAATAAACCATTAGGTTTTCCTTCGGTGCCCTGGAGTTTCTGATTCACCAGCTGAAATTATTATCACAGAGCACATAGTCACTTAGAAAGTGGCTCTGTGGGGTTTTTTTTTTTGTGTGTGTTAAATTCAATCACATAAATGCCATTTTTATAGCACAAAATGAGCCAAAAAGGTACCAGATGTTCTGTATTTCTGTTTTGTTTTTACCTTAGGGACGTTTGGTCAGTAGTGATGCTCACAGCTGATGTGAACCTTGGGTACTGTCTGTGGACTTACCTCATAACTCTTCTGCAAGAGGCTCCAACCCTCTGAACAGTTTCAAGTGCACAGGCTGGGCTTGGCACTGTGACAATTTCAGCTGGAAATACATTTTCATCATAGTAATGTTTGGTGAGAGTGCAAGGGCTTTGCAAGCATCTTGTTGGATACAATTCTG
The DNA here is from genome assembly GCA_013398615.1 of Brachypodius melanocephalos. Classification (NCBI taxonomy): domain Eukaryota; kingdom Metazoa; phylum Chordata; class Aves; order Passeriformes; family Pycnonotidae; genus Brachypodius; species Brachypodius melanocephalos. The sequence goes on along the minus strand of VZSR01000520.1, from coordinate 44,161,234 downwards.
GCAACTGCAAGAGGAGCAAAGAGTCCAGATTGTTCCCAGAACCAGGATAGAGGATTTCTTGGCCCAGTGTTGCTGCTGCCTGCCTTCATCTGAGTACATTTCTAATCTACCCTCTGCTGTTTTAAATGTGTATTTTAATTGGGTTCTGGCTCATTACATTTTTCAGAAGCTCAAAAACTCTTACCTCTCCAAGCCTTCTTTATTTCCCCCTTCTGTGAACAGCCTTACCTTTTGCACAGATCCTTGATGTTCTGATCTGTGCCTTACCTTTTGCACAGATCCCTGATGTTCTGGACATCAGCTTAGATTCACACCTTGTTTTAGCTTTTCCCCCTAAACTTGAAGCAGAAATTCTTATTGGGTCAATCACACTGCTCTTCCTTGAAATAAAGCTCTTGCTCATGGATAGGATCCATTTTCAGCCTGTGTTCTGCCTGTAAGGGAGGAGTTTGGCAGAAAACTTTTCCAAGGGCCAAACAAAAAGTGATGAAGAAAAGGAAGTTTGTGCCTACACTCTGTAACAGCTTCAATAAGGGAGACATTAAAAAATGCACAACTGATGGCACTTTTTTTAGGAACCTACCTATCAAGAAGATTGAAAGACACTTTGGTAATATTACAAACCTCTGCATTGTGGTTGTGTTTGAAATTCTGGTGATAGTCTACTTTTTTTAGCAATACAGTAATTGCAGCTCTCAATGGGAATGCTACTCGGGAATAATGATCCTATCAAGACAAGGGAATATAGATTGTAGTAAAGGTTATGATGGTTTCTGTGAGAGGCTTAACATTGATCCTTTGAGCGATCAGATTTTCCAGGAGAGGAAAAAAAACCCAAAACCCTAACCACTTTGAGTTTAGCATGTGATTTGGTGTGAAAATTCTTATGGGTGGTTTCAGAAGATGGAACTTGAAGTAAATTTGCTAAACTGCTTTTTTCCTCTCTCTTGTTTGATGAATATTTTAAAAAGAAATGGATTTTTTTGTTATTTCCCACACATTTTATACTTCTCTCAGTTCTTTTAGTTGTTTTTTTTTTTTTCCTCTTCCAATGCAAGTCAAAACTGTTAGAAGAATCAAAAGTAAAAATCCATTATGTTGAAAAGGCCACGTTGTGAAATATATCATAAACATGCTGTTAGAGCAGTGTCTCCTAATTAATGCAGAGAGCTCCTGGGAAACAGCAAGCCTGTAACACAGCTCATCCTCCTTTGATCCTCTGGTGAGTTTGTAAAATTGTTGCCCGCCTAAACTTGTCTGCAGCTTGTTACACATTTTATCCATCTGCTGCAAGAACGAAAATAAACCATTTATAATTCAGCTGAACTCCAGTTGTTCAGCATATCTCCGTATCACTGTCTGTGGAGCCTTTAGTAAGAGGATGGTAGGAAAAACAGAGCAAAGGTGAAGCAGAGTCAGGCACCCTGGAAAAGGCATTACTTTTGCCTCTAGAGATTATGTAGGCATTGGGCTGCAAGTTGCACGTGTGAGTTGCAGGTGTTACTGCAAAGTGGTTTAGATGATTCGGTGAAATATGCATCATTGCCTATTGTCTACAAACTGGAATCAAACCACTTGTTGGGGTTCCTAGGATTCAATCCAGGCAAATGTCCCAGTCTTGGCTGGAGTCATGCATGTGTATACATGTGTGTGTGTCATGTTCTCCCCTAGCCTACAGGCAACTGCTTGGTATATGAAAGTTCCAGTTTTATCTGCTGCTTCAGATGACTGAGTGACCACATCCAAGCTCTGCAGGTGGCTGCAGATCACTGCTTTACTTCCCTTACTGAAGCAAAATCTTGTCTTGCAAACTCCATCCATCTTTATGCCTGTGGTCCCAACTTCCCTGTGTCAGAGCCTGTGATGTTTGCCTGAGCCAGGTGTAGCCAGCCACAGCATCCAGGAGTGGCATAGCTCTGTTGGACCCATCAGGTGTTAGCTCCAAAATCTAATAACAAGAGGAGCTAATTATTCCCCGTGCAAATATCACAAGGCTATGTTCTGTTGATTTTTAGAACATGATCAGCACTTCATTTCAGCACACACATGTTTTATCTCCATCAGTTAGCTATCACTTCTGGATGCCTGCATCCCTCTGGGGGCTACTGCCGCTGTGGATTTTGTTGTTGAGACAGAGGGAGAGCATTGAGTGAAGTTTTCCTTTCATCACAAACCAGAGATTCTTTTGCTCTTGCCTGTAAATAAATGTCAGGTTAAACATGTATCCAGTATCTAGCACTTACCCACCAGAGTTTTTCTCCTTCCCTGCCTGGGAGAATCTCACTGTCAAAAGCATCTCCTCCCAGTGACTGTTCTGGTGCTGTGATTTACCAGCAGCCAATTCACATCATGCTGGACATGGGCCCTTTGGAGCCTCTGATCTCTTTTGGTCTATGAGAAAATCAGCTGCACAAAGCAGAGAGGCTTTGCCAAGGGCAGGGTTGGAAAGAGGAGAGTCAGGGAAGGGAACAGCTCACCTGGGAGGTGAGGCTGTGGCACTGCCTGTTCCTTGCCAGAGATCTAATGCATGTCAGGGAGCTTTACCAGGGTCCCAGGGGCTGAGTTGAGGTTTGGAGGCTGCCAGATGGATGCTGGAACAGTGTGTGCCCTGAACCCAGGGAGTTTGTGACAGCCACAGCTTTTAAAATGCCTTTACTAACCCACATCTATTTACTGCCCTTGTTAGGGCTGCAGCTCCTAGCACACGCTGAAGCTGACAATAAACCTGTTGGAAGTGTCTGCAGCATAAATCAACACCACTGAACAAAATTATTGGGCACAGGTGTTTTAAAAGTCGAAGTCCTTTTAAGTCACTGATCTTGTGTCTAAAAGAGCTGCTCACCAAGCAAAGTGGGATCTCCTTGGTCTGTGCTCCATTTAAAGATCCACAACACTGAGATTCTCGCTACATTTCTCTGGAGATCATTTCACAGGGTAATACACGTTGCTGCTGAGCTTATTTTCTTGCTGTTACACTGCACTTACTCTTTTATACTTATATTGCTTTTAGATCTCTCAATTCAGCAAGACACTTATATTAATTTTGAAGCTTCTTTTCAGTTGTCTTTTAGTCTAAAATCTGCGCCTATTTAATTCTTTCTTCCTAAACCCATCATCCTATTCGTAGGTTTCTCGTTCTCAGAGTTCCTTAAAGAATATCTGTCTTGTGATAATGTGGGAAGATGTATATCGGGCAAAAAGGCATGCTAACTTTCTGCAAGTTATGTTTTTATTTAGAGTTTAGATGATTTTTGAGAAAGCATCATCTGAAGATGACACCAGTGTTTTTGTTAACTTGCTTCTGTTCCCAGTAATTTCATACCTATAATATTACACCCACTCTGTTTGGCCTTTCTGTTTTTTAATTTTTATTTCTGTGAATGGTGAAACAGCTCTGGGCTATGGGCAGAGAGAGTTTCTTCAAAGCTTTTCTGGAGTAAAGCATTTGAGATTCTTGTCTGCCATGGGCTGCTTCTGCAAGATTTAGGCCTGTCATTTTCATCATTCAAAACATAATTCTCCCCAAATTATCTTCCTTTCAGTTTTCTCACCTGGCTGTGTTAATGCTAAGGAAATTGGAGCCAGGAAATTATTTGAGATTTTTGGTTGCATGTTGGTTTGTACCTTTTTTTCCTCCAGGTCTGTTGGCAGCTGTAACCAGAGCGTGTGCACTTCAAAAAGTTACTTGTGTTCCAAGGTTCTTTGTTCTTATTTTTATCTAAGGTTTAGCAATTGAATAAAAGCTTTCCAGATCTCTGCAGGAATATGTGCAATTTGTCCATCATTTCTGGATTTCTGGTGGTATTCTCAATGGGTAGAAGTGCTTTTTTTCCATTTCCCCCTCTCAGTTCTAGATGTCTTACATAGCGTGTCGACAGGTGTTGATGGACAAGCAATTTACAGTAATTTCTTGTGGTGCTTATTCTGTAGCTCCCTGAATTATAAGTGACATGCTGGCAAAGCTGAACAAGTGATCACCAGACCCTGGCAGAGTGTTAAACATGGCTTCTGAGGCTGCTCAGAGTCTCCTCCAGCCACTGTCTTCTTGGATGTCTCAAATATACGAAGCGATCCAACAAGCAGGGGACTCCATATCTGCCTCTCTGCTGAATTTGAGTGGAGTGGGTCATAAGCCAGAAGAAGAGAGGACCCAGGACTTGGAGAATAATGGAGGTGTTTATGAGGATTATTCTGAGGAATCAGACCTGGACCTTTGGGATGAGGACTATTTCTATCCTAAAGAAGACAGCTACATTGGAGGTCCTGATTTTGCTTCACAAAACCTCCCTCATGGCTCTGACGCAGGTCCACAGAGGCAAAAACAGGTTAAAAATGCCAGCAGCTTGCCAGAGCAGAGAGTGGACAGCAACAGGTCCTCGACGACCAATGGATCCTACTGGATGGCTGAAGATCTCCAGCTTCTTGATCGGCTTCCTCCCATCGCTGAGGAAGAAGGTGAGCCCTCTTTGAGGATGGGAGGTGATGAGCACAGCCTCAGCTTGGGTGGCTCCTTAAACAGTGCTAATGGCACCTTCCGCTGTGCAGGTAAGCAGCTGGCACGAACCCTGACTGCATTATCCAGGCCTTTCTTTTCTGCTGTTGATTTGATTTAGTTGCTAATCTGCTCATTATGTTCTGCATTGTCTCTGTTTCCCACAGCTAAAATAGAACTCCCCAAATCCCAGTGAAAAATCTAACCTTTCCAATTCTTCCCTCCTCTGTGAGACTAATCTCATTGAAAGAAGTGGAGATCTCCAGGGTGAAATGCTGTGTATTAGAAGGCAATCAGGCCCTGTTGCTGTAGCCGGGGGTGTTTTGCTTCCCCCCCGTTTAGTTTCTGGTAGCAGGACCCTTCAAAGGGAATGTTTAGCCCTAAGCCTTTGCTTTGAGAACCATCTGCGTCTACATCATTGCTATTAAAGATATATATACATATATATATATATATATATATATATGTATGTATGTATGTAATCTCAAGCCTTGTTTCTTTGTGCCAGGAATCTCAAGATGTTCCTGTGCCATGTGCTGTGAAATGCTGTGCTGAAAAGCCAGCCGTATCTCATGATTTTATGGATGAAAGGCTCCCAAATCGCTCTCCTCCCCTCCCACCGCCCCCACAGGCTTTTCAAACAAGATTGAAGAGACAGCAGGGAGGAGATTATGGGAAGGAGAACTGAGTTTGATATTTTCAGTTTTAAATAGGCCTAACTATGACTTCTGATCTTTAAATGACAGCAGGAGTGTTTTCAGGGGATTGTGCCCGGAACTGAGTTCCAGCCATATGACTTGTGCTCACTCAATGTTCCCACAAGTGTGGCTGGAGGTTTACTGGGTCACAGAGGTCTGATGGAGACATAGGTCCAGAGTACACCCAGGAAAGCTGCTGTCCTGCTGGCACCATCCTTGGGTCTTTTTGGCATAAAGCTGCTCTTTACAAAGAGGAATTCCCCCCTAGGAATGGGGATAAGGGTGGAAAAAGAATGGGCAGGACTGGATTCTACAATATGGAGCTGATGAAGAACTTGAGACTCACTGAGGATCTACAGAATTTGGCTTCAAATATCTTTTTTTTTTTAAAGCAGGTGGTAGATGCTCTTGAAAATATCTGTTTTATTATGACCAGGAGCTTTTCTTCACTCTTGGCTTCTAGGGAAGTCTTACATATTTAGCCTTTTCTGTGCAGACTGTGGAAGATCAGCCTGTTTGTTTTTGTGTTTAACTGGAATATCAGGCTGAGAGGGTATAAACCTTGATGGTGCTCTTTAATGACTGTAAAATTAGCTCTTTTCTTTATTGCTATTTCTCACTCCGTTATGGCCAGGGAGTAAATAATTAAAAAGCACTTTTGGTCTAGCTGTTCTGCCTCCCAAACTGGGACTGCTTGTTTTGTATTCCAAATGAAGGATTGCCAGTTCTCAGATTAGAGGTCTCAGAGTTGTATCTCTTGGAGCACAACCCCTGCTACCTTCTGATACCCGTGTACATTGCCTGTGCCATGTCCTGCCCCCAGGGTTTGTCCATAGGCACCGAGCCAGTGCTGCAGGGCTGGGTTTGCTGTGTGTGCTTGGATTGTGTGACCAGTGCGTGCACAGAAGTCATGGAGCAGGGCACCAGGAGTCCATTCAGGGAGTGCTGGGGCCCTGGATCCTCTTGGACAGGTGCTGTTCTAGGGCATGACCTTGTCTCCTGCAGAGCCTGCAGCCCTCTGCCTCAGGAGGGGCTGTTGGAGCAATTCTCAGCAAATCCTGGGGCTCAGCCAGGTGCCAAGTGCATCATTCCTAGGGCAGCCTCCTGTCACACCTTTGCTCACGATGGGTGGGAGGAAAGGTGGTGAGCTCTCAGGGAAGTGGGGGCCAGGAGTGAGCTGCTGTTGCTGTCAGAGCTGTTTGTCACCTGCAGGGACATCTGAGATAGGGGGTTCTTAGGAGTGGCAGATGAACCAGATGGAGTTTCCTGGTGAGAGACTTAGACAGATGCCAGACTGACCCATCCCTGCAGACCAAGGGAGGATCCCTCTTGACATCTCTCCCAGAGGAGAGCACCTACCGATCAAGTTGCTGTTTGACTCTCTCCTTATTTTCTGGCTTTCCTTCTCCCTAACCTTCCTGGAGCCATTGTGGACTCAAGGTTGGTCCCACAGAGCTCCCAGCACCCACTGTGCTGCTTCCTGGAGCTGTCTGCTTCCCCACCAAGCACTCCAGAAAGCACTGCACAGCTTTTTGCACCTTAGGGAATGTCATTCCAAATAGCCTCAGATAGACTTTAATCCTTTTATCTCTGCAATGGGCTGCACAAAGGGCCATCCAATGGTCTCAAGACTTCACAGTCCCAAAGTTGGCTGTTTAAGGGTTAGAGGGCTGGGAACTGATACCTTTTTCTCTCAGAACTAAGTTGTATAATGGGAGAGAAAGTGCTGAACTGTGATTTGGAAATGTCTTCCACAGACCCTTTGATGTGGAAGAACTCATTTCATTCTTCTAAGTGAACTTTCACTTTCAAAACACACATACTCTTTGTATTTTATTTTTCAACTCTTTATTTCCTCTTTTTCCTTTAGATTCATTCTCTAACATCAAGAGTGTGAACTCCTCTGATGGTAACCTAGACATGCAGAGAGACTATAATACCCTGGCAACTTAAATTTTCAGTCATGGATTAAAATGATCAAGAGAAGATATTCGAGGTATCTTTATTTCTGTTAGCTTTTTACCTAACCCTAAGTGACAATGTGAGTGACACATGGACTTGCTGACATTCAGCAAAGCTGTTCACCAGCATCAAAATGAGCTTTGAACATTTTTCCTTCCATTTGGCAGTTCCCCCCCCATCTCTGCAAAATACGTGTTTCCTGTTTATCCTTGTATTCTTTTCAGAACATTGCATCTTGACTTTATTTCACTTAATGTACCATATTTCTCTCCACAATAGAATATTTTAAAGCTAAATTGGCACAAAACAGTAGCAATGCTGAATGCTTTTTGTTGCCATGGAAATATTTCTGGGCACTTACTGAAGACCTGGTTGCCAATAGTAATGTAACAGAGAAAATAGATATGCTTCATTTAGCAGCCACTGGTGATTAAAGAGCCACAGAAACCTGTTACAAGGTCATTCCAATATACAGTTTATTTGGTTTAGGGGGAAAAAGCCCTGCAGCCCTAGGTGAGAATAATTTTGTTTTAAAAGAGGTGCAAAACAAAATCCAGTAGATGTTCCCTTCTCTTAAAATGACATCTGAGATGAAATAAAATAACACTGTAGTTAAAAACCATCACTACTCCTTCTCCTTTTTATCAAATATGTTTTTGATCCCATTTTTGCCTCTTTGGAAATGTTTCCTGGCTCCCAAAGTAGATTTTCTTAGGCTCTGGAGCAGTACACACATTACTGAGAACCTATTTTAGGCTTAGAGATCTAGTAAATTGTTTGAGCAATGAAATTCTTGATGTTTTAGGTCAAATGTCCATCAAACACCATGAGGCAGGTTAATAAATGGGTGCAGGTTTGGCTGCTGCCCAGTGCTGGTCTGTAATTAAATGGTGGTAGTAAAGTTGAAGCAAGTCTTCAAACAAATGCAAGGAAAAGTTGTTTTGGTTTTGTTGTTTTTTGGGTTTTTTTTAAAACTTTGGATGCTTTTGATTCACAGTTTAATACTGAGAAGGTAGCTCAGCAGGAAATATTGCAGTGCCAGGTGTTTGGCTTAAGAAGTGAATGATGGCAAGGCAGAGTCTCCTGTGTGTGGAGGCTGCTGCCACCAGTGGCAAATCGTGTAGCTGCGAATTTTGCAGAAACAGATGATCTTGCTCCCTCAGACTCTTGCCCACTGTTTAACCTCAGTGTTTGTGACATAGAAAGTGTCTCACAGTGCAGAGCAGGGGGAGAGCAGCCTTTGCATCCCCCCAAGGCTGGGATGATGCTGCTCAGCTGACTGGGGGTGGCTGCCAGATCCATCACTGCACACTTGGCTTAAGAACTGGAAAAAAAAAGTAAAATCCAAACCAACAAACAGTGGAGAGAGAAACCACATCTGAAAGTAGTGCACTGCAAGTAGAAGGGTAGAGGTGACCAGTCCTCCTGCTTCCCAGCATGAATCTAAAGGGGAAAAAGGCAGCAATAATGAAAAAAGTGAAGAACAGCAATGACCGTGCAGTGAAAGCAAGAGGGCTTTAGCCCACATCTCCCTCGGGGCTGTTGTGCTTTGCAAACAAAAAGCCAAAGTTGACCATGAAGCTCTCAGCCTCACCAGACACTGCCCTGAAAAGGCACAGCAAGGGGACAGACACAGCAGCAGAGCTGAGCCTTCTGAGTGAGAGCTGAACTGTTTTTGCACGGTGGGTGCTGTGGTAGAAGTCTCCCAGGCTGTGTCTCACTGCTCTCAGCACTGGTGTAATGCATAGGTGAGCTCAGACTTCCACTGCAAGAAGCCTTCAGAGATTTTTTTCTCCCCCACAACCTCAGTGCCAGTTAAAATGTTGCATTTCAGTTGTACTAAAATATTTTTTATGGCATTGGAATGCTAGCAAGTGTGACACCCCTGTCTAGATGGATGACTCGTTTCCCTCAGCACATGTGTGAGGGGAAGCACACCTCTGAGGCTGTGGGAATTTTTAAATCTAGAAAGCACTATTGTATTTACTTGCCTTGGCCTCCAGCTTAACAGGGGTCATTGATTTTTGCCAGTAATTGCTGTAGGAAAGGAAATTATTCTTTCTGCTCTATATGAACACTCCTGACCTCACTAAATGACCCTTCATACAGGCAGGAAATCCTAGGCAAGAAGCGAGATTTTCATTAGGTCCTCTAAACCCATATGGCAAAATATATCTATTAGGAAAAGATGTTGATTATGGATAAATTAAATTTCTGCTTGAACTTGAGGCTAAAATAGATAGATGGCCAATCTCCACATTGAGAAGTGAAGTGTTTATGAATTTTACCACCTGTCTGGGTATGGAGCCAGCCAGTGTTCCAGCCAGAATGTAACCCTATAAAAATCAGTGCCTGTACTCCAAGAAGGACGTTTAAAGAGGATACACTGAATCAATACCACCATGAGGACTAAGGGAATGAAAGCAAAGGCAGACAGGGGACAAAAACACTTCAGAGAAAATACTCCTGGCAGCTTGAGTGGGACAAAGCACAAATGTGACCAGGGACATGCATCTGGTCTCTGAAGAATGTGATACAAGCCCATGGCTTTCTGAAGTGAAGTGGAGACGTGAGCTTGCACTGAATGTTTTCTCTCTGGGAAACTCAGAACCACTCAAAATGTTTGTGCACAGACTTTTGTCCTTGAGAAGGTGGTGCAATGTTCCTACTAGTACTCCTTTGCAGTTTTGTCTCTTCAAATTTTCAGATTGTAAGGGATCTTTGTGCAGGATGTCACATGTGAGTGGGGATGGGGGAACACAACAGCCTCAAAAGGAGGGTGGATTGTGGCATGTCAGCTTTACAGCTGAGGAAGTGAAGCCAAACAGTGGTTCAAACCACAATTTCTCAAAGGTTGTACCTTTGCCAGCTCTGTCTTGGGCCTGTCAGTGTTGCTGTTCATCCTCAGTCAGTGATTTTTTGACAGAGTGTCTTTGTCAGCCCACAGTGGATCAGGGGTTGGGTTTTCACCAAATTCCTCGTCTGGTGGGCAGAGCTCCCTCGTGCCCATCTCCCTGGGGCCATGGGGAGGGATGCTCTGTCCAGGAGCGCTTGTCATCTGCTCTTGTCATCTAGAAGGTTGCATAAGCTGTATAGTGAAGGATTTATTGGAGAGGATGAGATGGGTTTTGCCATTCAGTGCAGTTACAGAACAAATTGTGTGTGAGCGTGTGTGTTTGTGCGTGTATTTTCTGATCCACTTTTGCTAAGTGACATCCTCTTCCCACTCTCCATATGGCAGTTGCGACTCTATCTTCCTCTGGGAAGGTTGTTTAGGACTCAGGAGACTTCATTTACCAATAAACAGCATCTTGGCAGCATCTGGGAAGTGCTGCCTTCCTCCTAGAAACCCTGCCTCCTCACCTTTCCTCTCCTACTATAGGCGAGGCAGGTGTGAATGATCTCATTGTGTTGTGGTGGAGGTTACGTGCAGGCAATACTAGCAGCACTCTGTGCAGAGCTGGAACATAGTATTTCTGTCTGCTGACACCAGCAGTACTACTGCCTGTCTTTATTTTTTCTTTCTTTTTTCTTTCTTTTTATTTTTTTTTTTTTTTTTTGGTGCATGTGTGGTTTTTCTTTTCTGTTGCAGTTGTTGCTGGCTTGGTGAAAACATGGATATTCCACCCCTGTTCCCTTCTAGCCTCTTTGCAATGCTTAACCAGCACAAAACTCACTAATTTAAGCTTCTATAAGATGGGATCACTCTGCCAGAAAGTGAGCTGGTGGTGATCTTCACCCTTTGCCAGACAGGGGTGTGGATATGAATTCCCTTGTGCCCAGGTAATTTTTGGCTGTTTTAATGACCTGGTGGCAGCAGCCATCATTTTGAAGAGCCTCACAAACTCCTCAAATAGCTTTAGTAACCAAGGGGAAAATCAACTTTCTGCAATGAAAGCAAATAGGGAGGTTACAGTCATGGGGGTAAAACTGTGTAGTTTTAAAGACAGGGAATGTCACTGTTGGGCTTTGGGGATGTTGCAGGTAATGATGAAGGTGTGGTTGGGCTGTACCTCCACAGATGCTGTTTGTGGGATTCTCATGCAGCTTCCACAGACGGGCTTAGGGACACTTCATCAGCACCCATTTGTAGACCAACAAGAGTGACTTGGCTTGAATCTTAAATCAGCCCACTGCAAAATGTGTAGAAAATCCCTTCCTGTGACCATGAAAATAGCTGGTGCTCTCATGGCATCATTGCACTACCTAAAAGTTCCCTCATGTCCGAGCAGGTGCTTCCCTGACTCAAGAACTCGGTACCCCTGTGAGATAAAGCACCCCTGGAGGGGCTCATGAGGACTTGCCCCCACAAGATGGGTGTTTGGAAGAATTCCCCTCAGGCTGAGAGGGATTTAAACCTGTGCAGTCTATACAGCATAATTGTTGTGGGAGTATTTCCTAGCAAATAATGAGACTGGTGTTGCTGGAGAGAAAGCCCTGAATCTGGATTAATGAGAGCTCTGTGGTTTGCTGGAGCTCTGTGTCTCAAGGTCAGTTTGGGGGTTAGACTTATTGCCATAAATAATGTAGCTACAAAACCCTCGGGTCTGAGTTTTGCAGTCGCCGTTTATTGATGTAAAACTGCAGCTGAGATGGAACATCCTTCCCCTCTCACACAGCTGAGCTGCTCCCCAGGGCTGCCCTCATGACCAAGACAGTGTCTGGTGCCTCAGCCCAGCCCAGCAGCCCCTTCCCTGTTCTTTTGAACTGGGTGAGTTGGCCATGTGAGTGCTAAAACCATAAGGAAGGGAAGAGGGGTAGGGCAGAAGGACAGGGCTGTTCCTTTTGGGTGACACCTTCAGTCCCAAAGGCGTGTGAGCCATGCTGCACCACATCCCACCCACTGCTGCTCCCAAAGCTGCTGATTTTCCCAGCAGTGCTGCTGTGGTGTTGTAGTAAAGGGGGACTGTGGTGACTCAACCCTCTGGCAGCAAACAAAGTTTCAATTAGAAAAATTGGTGGGAAAATAAATATCTGCCTCTTTGCAGTGCGGTTGTTTTCCGTACCAAATCCAAACAAATATCTTTTCGAGGGAGCTCATTTCCACACTGTTAATCGGCAAACAAAGGCCTGTGGGTGTGAAGTTGATGGCTGGGTGCTGTGAATGGTGTGTGCATACACTGGGTTCCGTGTGGAGTGGTGAAACCACTTTAAAGAGGAGCAGAGCCAATGACCTGAGTTTTATGGATGTTTCCTTGGCCAGGCTGGTTTCTGCTAGCTGAAAGTAGCAAATACCAATCCAGAGAAACTTCCTTAAATATGCTGGGGGAAGTTTAGGAACTGACTCCCTTGCTTAAGAGGAAGTTCATATCCAAGCCAAAGAAACAAATAGAAGAAATGATGGATGGGTAACGTGAAGGAATTCAACCCGTTGTGGTATGAAAACTACCAGGAAAACTGTCATAAAAACAATACTGATGAGGGGGAAGCTCTTTTGGAAGGAATGGACAGTGTTTTCTACTTCACCAGCCATTGGCACCCAGCAGTTTGTTTATTTTCTGAGCCCATGAGCATTCCCAGGCTCACACCCCAGAGCACACCCAGCTCCACCTGTGCCCTGCAGTGTAACATGACATTTGCTGACAGAAGAAGATGCTTTTCTGCCTCTGCAGCTGCATGTTTCCTGCACACAGCCCAACCTGAGCTGCCAGGAAGGTGCAGGCTGACTCATGGATGTAACTGCATCCACACCAGGGGCTCTCCTGGATTAGCAGGATCTCCCACAGTGTGTAATCTCTCTTTTTCTTCCACTCCTGCACAAATCCTGGGCCTGTGGTAATAGAACCCAGTAGAATAAATGAAGCCTGACTCATACTTGCTCCACATGTGAGATGTAAAGTAGGTGATTGGGAAAATCAGGGATGATTGTGGTTCAGCCTCTTGGCTGCCATTTCCTACAGCTATGGAAGAACCTTAGGCAGCATAGTGAGAGCCAGTTTGACGTGGAATCCCAAGTTCCTATTTTTAAAATCCAATTTTGTGAGTAGGAAAGAAACAACAGGAAAATATGCTGGTTTTCGTGCTGTTTTCTGTGGGCAGTCCTCTATTTCTTTGCACAGCAGTGTGCAGAATTGGGATGTATTGCTCTGACTGCTGTATTGTTTCACTGTAGAGGTAGTTAGAGCCAAAAAATGTCCTTTTTTTTTTCTGATTACTCTATTTTTTTGCTGTTTTGTTCTCTTTTCTTAAAAATTATTTTTGTTGTAAATATCCCCTGGTACAAAGGCTTGCGAGTTGTGATTCTCTCCACCTGTATTGCATGCAAAACACCCAAATAAACTCACCCTGGGGAGCTTCCTAGTTGGTTTGGTCGTGGAATGAGGACAGATGGGGAGGCAAAAGCAGGGCACCCTCAGCAGAGAGGGACAAACCTCACCTTTAGCACTTTACCTGGTTGTTAGACCTGGTAGGAAGGAGTGAAAACACACAGGGATGGTGCAAGGAGAAAGCCAGTAGGTGTTAGTCAGGGGTGTCCTGTCAGTGTGTAGGAGCATGGGTTTACTCCAGCATTTTTTGACACATTTGGGATCTGAGGGAATGGCTTGGATTGGGTGCCCTCCTCCTTAGCCAAGCCTAAATCAGGCAGGTCTGATTTGTGCCTCAGTTTGAATTCCCAGTTGAAGTGGCTGACAACAAGAGCAGGAGGAAAGCTCCAGACTGGAAACACGGAGCTGAAGGCACTGAGGAACCGACAGGAGCAACCCCACGTGTGCTGCTGCGTGTTCCCTGCACAAAATGTTCCTCCTTTTTCTGAGAAGCCCTAACAAGTCCCTTGTTTGCCACAGACCTTTCCAGTTTTCCAAAGGAAAGCTTTTCTTTCTGTGCACAGTTCTGCGTTTTGCCGGGGTGGGAGCTGTTGCAGATCCCAGTTCCTCTCTGTCATCCTGATCATGAAAATTTTAAGGCCAGGCCTGTGTGGCTTCTTCTGTAAAAGCAGAGAACACAGCAGTGAGTGCTCCTGGGATGCTCTGGGTGTATGCATTATGCATAGATGTACTGATATTGTCTTGGTTATGTGATCAAATGCTTTTTTTTTTTTTTTTTGTGTACTACTCCTGCTTCCTTCAGGGCTTGGTGATGTTCCCATTGAAACTCTCACTGACTTCCATGGAGCAGAATCAAATCTCTGAGATGAAAGTGGACGCGCAAAGGCAGCACTAAATGTACAGGAAAACCAGAAATCTGGCATTTGGAAAGTTTCCATTGTTCAGACAAAATGACTGTTGTTTGTTGCTGTTGTTTTTTTAACACCCAGGCAGACAGGATGTACGCATTACCTCTATGTTTCACACCTACATGATGTATTTCATCTGGTAATTTCTTTTCTTGGGTAAGCTTGGAGAAAATGATAAGTTATTCTTTCTACTTGGTAACACTGCAGAGAATTCTTGAATTATTTATTTCATGCATTTTAGCTTGGTGTATTTGGATGCCTGTAAGCTAACTTTGTAGCTGACTGGGTGTTTGAAATTTCTAAATAAATAGTGGTAGCTTGAAATACCTTGCCAGAAAAAAAAGAGGTCACCCTTCTTCTTCCCCCACTGTCTCCCCTGGGGAAAAAAAAAAAAAAATTAGAAATCCCACATGCCTCGTTATGAGCAGTGGGAAGTTGATTTGTAAAACAGATGCTGCATAGAAGTAATTGAGTTGAAGTTGCTAGAAATATGTATATGCTACACAACATCTGCAGATCTCAAGATGTATTCATTATCTTCCCAGAATTTAGATTGTAATTACGGGCCCTTTATTTAAGTTTCCATGGTGATGCAGAAAATGCTTCCCCCTTGTCCTTTGCTAATCAGGCCACTTGTGTGTTTGAATGGTGATCGTTTTCCTCTCCCCTGGGTTAAGTTACTGTTATTAATACAGAGATATTAAGTTGACAGGGAGCTGTCGGCTGCTCAGGCAGCGATTCAGCAGCAGGAGCACCAGGCTTTTGCTGCAGATTCCCCAGTGCCACCGTTTAATTAGCCTGTGTGCTTCCAAATGTTTGTGAGGAAGAGCAGCCACTGTCATAACAAGTGATGCAGCCGTGCCTTGGGGATTAGGGGAAGCTGAAATCAAAGTCAAGCAGCCAATAATATATCACACCACGCCAAGATTCTCTCCTCCATCCCTGCACCCTTCCCCTGCTCTCCTAGCAAAAGGGCTCTGCTGTGTTTTGTAGGGTCAGTGCCCTGACAGGAGCTGTCCAGGAGCCCTGCATCCACGTGGCCTTTGCAAAATATCTTGTAAAAATCAGAATTTCACATTATATTAAGGCACATTTATCTGAATTTACAGCCTCGCACCCGTGGAACTGGGATTTTAATGTTACAGTTGCTTGAGAAAACGGTGAAAGGTGTGGTTTAATTACTAAAGATGTTATTTTACACAGGATTTTTAGAAAGTTGTTCAAGTGAAATGTGGTTAAACTGGGATGATTTTTTATTTTATCTTAATCACTCAAAGGATATACACATTAACAGAACTTTATAGCATTTGCTGAGCAATTAGATAAATTTTGCAGAGCTTACATGGGTTGCAGGTAGAAATGCAGGTATTAGGATGAAAAAGAATGTTTATTTTTATGTCTTTTGATTATTTGACTGTATCACATTCAGGCCATGGGGTTGTCACAGCTTGAAATAATTTTTATCTATGAAAATTTCAAAGAAGGTTATTTTTAATAGCCTACATAAAAGTAATCAAATTTTACGACAACTGGTCACCCACCATTTACAAACTAATGTTTAAATTTTTTTCCCTTTTATTGGAGTAGGAACACACCTTTTTTCCTCCAACTGGGAGCAGTTTTCCAGCAGGAAGAGCAGGCTTGTTGTCAAACTGTGGCACACCAGACCAGAGGGTCAAACCTATCAGTGTGGTGACCTGAAAGGAGTTGGATTCTGCTGGGATCAGCTGGATTTGGTGCTTTGTCCTGGGAGAGGAGTGCTGCCTCCTCTGCAGGACCAGGCAGATTCATGGAGCTGTGGCAGCTCCAGGACAGCTCGCCATTAAGTTTATACTGCAGATTTTTAACAGATCCAGCAGAGTATGTAAAAGCAGCTTCCAGTTTCCTCATCTGAGGCTGATGTTGGGTTTGAGGTGGAGGAAGGTGCTTTCCCTCCTATGAAAAACGAGGTTCACTTTCTTGGCAAAATTTAAAAAGTTTAATAATAAGAAAATAGGAGTCAGAAATAAAATAAAGGGTTAAAATGGCTGGGTGCTTGGAATTCAGCCACGAGCACACCTTTCATCTTTGGAGGTTCCCTTTAAATACCTTTCCTATTACATCACCCGGTTGCACATTCATAGACCATTATGCATATTCATATTTTTCTAGCCACTCCTTGGGTCCGCCTTTTTAGAGCATGTTTGTTTCTGGGTTGTGGTTTTATTATCACCTTCAGTTTGGGCTTTGGTCCATACTTTCTTCAGATGGCAGATTCTTCATCCTGTGTTCACTGGGTGTTATCAGACAGACGGTTCACTCATAACTATATCAGCTACCACTGCTACCATGTCTAAGTTTTTGTTAATAACAGAAATAAGAGAAAAGTTATTTTAACATTTTACATATAACATTCATCTTAGTATTTATGAAAAGCCAAATTTATAATATGTATTTATGACACTCCCAAAACGGGAGAGCCTCCCTCTCCACCTGTTTGCTCAGCTGCTGGGCTTTGCCATGGAGATTATCAAACTGAGTCCTGGCAACCAAATCATGCCCTTGGTGCTGCAGGATGAGCAGTGGCCTGAGCAGCTGGGCTGTTCACACACAAACCCCTGTGTGCACAGTGACTGCTGCCACCCCACAGATCCCAACACCCTGCTGCTGTGCTCCCCTGGTGCTGCTGGCAGAGACATCAGCAAAATGTCTCTGTGTTTCCATCCTGACCATGTAGAGCGTGTCCTGAGCCCTCCTTGCCCCATCTGGAGGGTGTTCAGCACTGATGATGTTCAGCCATCCCCCATGCACCACGGACTGCTGGCAGCAACAGGGCGAGGGCAGCACAGGGACGTGCTCAAATGCCTCATGTTCACTTTTAGAGGTTATAATTTACACTGGTCTCCAGAGCTCATCTGCTGCTGGCAGATGGAGCCAGCAGTGCCTGTTAGCCATGTGCCATATTTATGTGTTCATGGCACTACCCTGAGCAGGTTACAGCTGAGTTGCTTTTTTTTGCACAAGAGAAGTTCTCTCCCCACCTTAGCAGGGGCTGCAGGGGAATGGAAGCATGGAAAAGTTTTCAAGTCCTTTGTTTACTACTTCGTCTTTGCACATGCAAATGATTTTACAAGTGGTTCTTCTGTGTGTTGTGACTTTGTGTTTTGCTCTGTTAAACATCTTTGTTAAAAAAAAAAAAAAAAAAAGGTTAACATGCAGAGTTGAGCAGGGTCTAATAATATGTAAATGATACTATGACATCACCAAGCTTTCCAGAGATTTGGAGAAGCAAATGATTCTCAAGGTCATGCTCCAGTCCTCCCAAAATCTTTGGTCACTTCTCCTCCCCAGAGGGTGCAGCTGAGGGTCAGCAGTGTGCTGTGTCTCTGGCTTCTTGGCCAGGAGCAGCAGACTGTCTAAAGCCTGAGTTGTGTTTTTCTCCCAGTGAAGAGATATGAGGAGGAGGAGGAACAGGCAGCATCTTCAGGCAATAACCATGATGTGATTAAGCAGTTTGAGACCTCTGTGTCATGGTCACATAGCTTTTGATCAGAAGTCTCCTAACAAAAAGTAGGTGTGGAGTGTAGACCCAAATTCAGCCACTTGCCCTCCAGCCACAAGGAGCGTAGGACAGAGGTGTCTGGATGCAGAGGTTCTGCTTGCATGGAAAAAGGTTAAAAAAGTTGGAGTCTGAGATCTGTAGCCTCAACACAGAGATGCTCTTTTGCTGTGGACAACAAGTCCTAGTTCTTCCATTCTCTTACTAAACCTGATTTTCTGATTTTACCTGCAGCTAAAATACTTGGAGGGAAATATCCAGGTTCAAGACTTGCTGAAGTCCATTAAGATCTTCCCATTAATTGCATATTGGTATTGAATTCTGTTTCCTTGACCCACAGGGATTCTCATGGATTTTTATTGGAAATTTTTCCAGAGTAAAGACTGCAGGACTTGGTTGTAATTATTTTTTTAACTGTGCCACATAAGTCATCTCTTTAGCAAGCCTTTTAGCAGAAGCTGAATGTCTCCTTTTGTAACAAGTTCACAAACACAAGGTGAATATTGAATGAATTATGCTGTATCATTTGCCAGTGCATACACCAAATGTCAGGCAATGACAGAAACAAAAAATTTATGGCACAAAAGGGAAGAATTTTATGATCTTCCATGGACTAATGTAATGACTCTTTTATACAAACAGAGATGAAATGCATTTAAAGACATAGCTATTTAGAAAATTGGCTTGAACACATTCTAAAATCTGGAGAAGTTCATTAGAGGGAAGAGCCATAAAAGTGCCCTTTGTTTTTAGCTCAATAGAACATTTTAATTTTGAAATATAATTGCTTGAATTTAATGCACCTTCCAGTTAGATCATCTGAAGATATGTCTCTCCATCTAGCTCTTCTGGTACAACATGGTGCAGAGTTGCTCTCACTTTTATTTTCAGAGGTACCTAGCTTGTGCCACCATCACAAAACTTGAAGGTTTGTGGATGTAAAGCCATCACTGTGCTCCAAAGGTGTATCACACACTGTTCCAGCTGAGCAGATCCTCTGGGTGAGGAGGATGAAGGACCTTTTGGAAGTGCTGAGTCCAGACTGGGATCACGGCATGCTCAGACTTTGCCTGAGAGTTCTCTTCTCCTTGTGTACTCTTAGCAGACCTTTTACACGTATTGCTGGTGGTTTTAATTTCTTACATAATCCAAAATCTATAGCAAACTCAGGCACAGAGCAAAGCTGAGCATCTTGGAGAGCCCTGAATAACTTCTCTCCCACTCAGACTTGGCATATGGCAGCGTCTTCTCACATTGTGTTCTTACAGGAGAGCTTCCTTGACCCTCTGCTTCTGCTTTCACTGTCATGACAGTCTGCACTTTGGACTCGTTTAGCTTTAACTTTTCACCTGTTGGAAAATCTTTGTAGTAACCTGAATAGATCTTGGAGTGCTCACAGCGTGAAGGAAGTGTTTGGAGGATGCTCTGGGGAGTTGAACGGGCTCGAGTGCCAGCTCTGCCCACAGCCTCTCTGCAAATCACCCTGTTAATAAAGAGCCTATTTTAGTTCTGGAAACATGGAGCCTTCTCAGACTATTACCCAGCATGTGGTAAATTAAACAATCTTGGCCTGATTGCATAATGTCACTTGAAATTTAAGATCCTTTTTCTCTTTAACCCCTAAAATTTACAAGCCATTTTTGTTTAGATTTATTGTAATTAGGTAATGATTCTGCTCCTTTGAGGCTCTTCCAGGACAATATTTTAGCACTCTTTTGGTGGCTAATTTCAAAATAACCAGGGGCAGGAGCACTGCTTGGTCTCCCTGTGGGTTTGTCTCAGTGCAAGGGGTGCAGGGGTGCTGCAGAGTGGTTTGGAACTGGGGCTGTAGCAGGGACCAGGCAAGGGGATTGCTGCTGTGTCAGGGCAAATATGCCTCAGACCCATCTAAAATCACATTGCTACAAGCCATAGCTCTGCTGTCTGATAGGAAGAGGGGTTTGGAAAATTACTGCTTGTAGCTAGGAGGATTTCAAGTCCAGAAGTACCTAGGTCCACACTGAAATCCTTTCTTCCTCTGGACTATGTTTAAACAGGTTCATAACTTCCATCATGAGTTTAAATACAGTTTAAAGCAGGGATCTAATTTCTGTCAAATAAGAGACATGCTTTTTTTTTTTTTTAAATGTAAGTGCAGTGATTCCTTAGAGTTCACACAGCAAACACAGCTTTGGTCAGCACAGGTAACAGGCACACATAAATTCTTCACCTGTGTTTCTTGCTGGTTAATGAACTACGTGGTGTTAATTTAGCAAGATCTACCAGTCTCCACCTTTTAACACTGGCAGTGGGTTTTAGGAAGTGATGAGTCCTCTTAGGACATTTCTTTGGCACAATACAATGATTCATAGAACTGAGAGATTTTGTGTCATTGGAAAAAAAAAAAAAAAAAAAAAAAAGATACTATAAATTAGCCAGAACCTTTTCCTGCCACTGTGAGGAGGGACTGCACAATATTTTCCAGCCTGGTTTTCAGTGTTTGATGTGCCAAGCATTCCTTGTATCTTTGGAGAGATGCTTCTATATACCATTTCCTGTTAGGGTTCTATTAGGGGGTCATGCTCATCCTTTCATCTGACAGCTTTTTCACAGCCAGTTCTCCAACGCTGAACACAGGCTTTTCTGATTTATTGGTGATTTCTGCTACTCAGTATCCCCCTTGCCTCTTTCCTGGATTGTGGACATGTGACTTGAAAGGGAAAGTTTGGGAGGCAGGATTCTTCAGAAAAATCACGCTTTTTCATTACAGTACTATCTGCCCTTAATCTTGGAATTGTCTGCTGTTCCTCTGCAGGGACTCTTGGCTAATTAAAGTTCAGATAATGCTATCTCAACCCCTGTCCCTGATGCTGTGCTGTTTATTCACATCAGGTATTCATAAGACGGTTGACATTTTCTTCCTTAAAGATCTCTCAGGTAAATTACAGGCATTTTACTGCTCTGACCTTTTCCTGTACAGGAGGAACTTTTGTTTTCAACACTTATTTTGTGAATATAACGTTGGAGCGGATGTAATTGAAGAGGTGTAGTTGTTCTAGTCTGTATAGTTGGTCTATTACCTGTAATGATCATCTAATGCTGGTATTTATACGTGATTATCTCTTACCAAACTGCTTTAAATTTAAAGAAAAAGCCAGACTGTTTCACTGATTGGTTTGGGTGAATCACCTTTTTCTTTACTTCCCCTGAATACTACATTTGCTTTCCTAACACATTCATTTTGTGCCTGAGTCTCAGGGAGATGGCTTGCTCTATTAATATATTTCTGGAGTTCTCCTGTTACGGGTAGACTTTTATGGCTTTAATGTAGTTTTTGAAAATTCCTCTATTATTGATCTAGATATTATCCCAGCAGGAGTCAAACCCACAAGACAATTGTGTGAGGATAATTTCTTACTACAGAAGCGTTTTATTCTGAAAGCCTGCTGTGTGGTGTGTGCTTTGATGGATGACCCACTGTTTAAATGTGTATTAGACATTGGCTTGCTAATTAAATGCCTTAAGGAGTGCCTGTATCCATTCAGTCTCAGTAAATGTGGGGAATTTCTGTTATTTTATTTCTTGTTTATGCTTTTATGTTGAGTTCTTTCTGTTTCCTGACTGTAAAGAAGAAAGGGAGTAATGGCAAAAAAAAAAAATTACTTTCTACCCTCACTCCAGACTTTCAGCTCAGGGCAGAGGTGAGACAATGAGGGCTCTCAGTTCAGAACTAGGTCTGCCAGATAGGATGATGAGGAGAGGAGATGGGTTTTGCATTTCAGAAGGGAGTGAGAAGAGCACTCACCTGGAATTTGAGAGATGTGAATTTGGATCCCTCTTTGCTCCTGAAGGACCATCTCCCATGAGGAAGAGGGCCATAATTACAAAGCTGTGAGATGCTCTCAGACTTCTTGGTTGAAGTGCCTGTGCTTGAAGAATTTTACTGGGAGGGAGAGTGGAGATTGTTCATAGTTGAAGAAAGGGGATAAAGTTATTCTCCTAATTTCTGAGTTCTTAAATTGAAAGAGCAGCCAAGGAAAGGAGCAAGCACTTCTGTTCACCCGCAGGAAATGTTTCCTGAGTATAATCCCCACTCCTCTCGTTGGAATTTTGTGTGTGTGTGTAGCAGACAAGCATCAGAAACAGTATATTTGCTGCTAAGGCCAAACATAGAATTTCTTCTACTCAGAAAGATTTGGGCTTTTTGTTCTAAGACAGAGGGATATGTAGAGGATCATAGAATGGCTCAGGTTGGAAGAGACTTTTGAAATTTATCAAGTCCAATCCCCCTGCCTTGATCAAGTTATTCAGAGCCTCATCCAGCCTGGCCTTGAACATACCCACAGCTTCTCTGATCAGCCTGTGCCAGTGACCTCACCATCTCATAGTAAAGAATTTCTCCCTTATATCCAATCTAAATTCATCTGTTTCAGTTTAAAATACTTCCCTTGCCCTGTCTCTACAGGCCTTGGTAAAAAGTATCTCTCCATCTCTCTTGTAACCCCTCTTCAAATATTGAAAAGCACCAAGAAGGTCTTCCTGATCCCTTCTGTTCTCCAGGATGAACAACACCAAGTGTCTCAGCCTGTCCTCATGTAAAAGGCATTTCAGCCCTCAGACAATTTTCATGGCCCTGCTTTGGACCTGCTTTGACAGGTCCACATCTTTCCTGCCCGAGTCAGTTCCCTCAAGATCCTGGAATGCGTCTCATCAGGTGCCATGGATTTGTGAGTGTTAAAGTCCCTCAGAGGGTCTCAAACCTGACCTTCTCCTAAGATGGGTGGGACTTCATTCCTCCAGTCCCTGCCTGGAGATTCATGGACTTGAGAGATCTGGGACAAGCAGCTGACAGTGAAAACTGAGACAGAAAATGTTGCTGGGCACCTCAGCTGCCTCCATGTCTGTTGCCACCAGATTCTCAATCTCATTTGTCAGACAGGGAATATAAACACTGATTCATTTAACAAGAGCAAACCAATAGTTTTCTATTAAACACAGCAACTAATACTATCTTTTTAAATTTGAATTTGAGACCAAATTTGAAGAAAATTAATGTTCTTTAGTCGTGACCTTCGTAGGAATAAAGAGACTCGTGGCCCTTCTTGAGCAGGGGAGTGGACAGGATGACCTCCAGAGGTCCTTTTCAACCTCACCTCCTTCTGTGAAACCTTTAAACCCCAAATAGCTCTGTTTGCAAAGGAAACTGCTATATTTTCATTGCTGTCATCAGCTGTCTGGAAGCACAACTCATTCTTTCACTGTGACTGCTTTTTGCTTATTTGAAAGAGATGGAGGCAGAACCCATCTTTCTGTGTTCCTTTAGCAAAGCTTATCATGAGATGCATTAGGAGGAGGAATGTCCCTGGTTTTCTTCTGGAAGTGCTTGCAGAACACATCCAAGGCCAAATCATGACTTTTTTTCATCTGTGTCCCTGGACATGCAATTATCTGTGCTGCTCCATCCAGAGAGCTCTCACTGATGCTTTTAAGTAGAGAAAAGGTGCCCTGTGTTCATAATAGAGATTTCAGTGGTGTAGAAAAGGAATCTGTGGTGTGAAGCAGAGAGGATTATTTTATTCTCGTTAATGAAGCTTACTCTAGCCCATGGAATTTGTGCATGTAGGACAAAATGAATTAAAACCAATAAAAGCAGTTAGGAAATTAGGTAGCGCATCTCCCCTCAGTTGTTCTTGGGAGGACAATTCAGCCCAAGCATGGGATTTAGGGATTCCTGGTTGGTTTTGGAGTTGGTCATACTGTTCCAAGCTCTCAGGGATGGGTGAGAGGGTAATGCTGGCCTTCTGTTATGTCTGTGAAGCTGCTTTCCTCACCAGCACCATGCTCTTGAGCATAGTATTGACTCCTATCATTTCCTCCTCCTGCACAGGAGGAAATTGTGATACCTGTTCATCAGGCCTCTGCTGTGCTTTTCTGTAGTTTGATTTGTGTTTTCATAGAAGAGATTGCTTTGGGGCTGCACTGGAATACCCCAGACACTCCAATGATACTTGCACTTTGTGGATAACTTTTTCAAGTAAAGGCAATGGGTTTTTCAGTTCAGGATGGGGTGAGAAACAGCCATGGCCCCTCCATCAAAAGCTGGTTTAAACAGGATTGGTTCTTTTATAGGTTCAGTGCTGGAGGAAACAGAAACTGTCTACTGTAAGCACTGGGGATTAGGGAAAAGTTAAAAAAAAAAATAAAAGAAAGGAGAGAAAGGCGCATTTTGCAAGGGGGAGGAATTTGTTCTAATCTCTCTGAAATTATTTTCTTGTTGAAAATTGTTAGATCTGGATGGACTAAGCCAACTGAGTTACCAAGACAACCTCTCCTGTCGTGAAGATGACCACGTATCTGTTGATTCAACAACAACAACCAGGAGTGAGGGCACTGGGCAGCACAAAGGGCCTGGGATGGAGCCCAGGATTGGGGATGGTGTCAGCCAGTCACACAGGGAAGGACGTCTGGAAATGGAGACAGCATTTGCCAACCAGGGATTGGAAAGAAATGATGCTACTGACAGCTCATCGGCTTGGAGCCCTGAGGTACAGTGCATTGTCATTTATTGCACAGGGTGAAAGCTTTTGGAGGATATTGGGGGCCAAAAAAGGGTAGAGGAGAAATGAAGTGAAAAATTGATCAGCACGGTGCAAGGTGATGGTACTCCTGTGTGCTTGTGTGCATGACCATACACCTCTTCCTTTATGTTTCCCCTTTTTTCTGGCATTTTACCTCTTGCTACTAACACTAATTCACAGAAATTCTATCATTGCTTGATTTCTGACTGCAGTCTCTGAACTGCAATTGGAACTTTAGCTACCCAGCAGCATTTACTGCCATTTAGCAAAGAGCTCTCTGTGGTGGCCCAGGGCTTGGTCACTGGCTGTATATGCAGGGTGTGTGTCCCAAGACATGGTATGTGGTTGCTGGATCAGATCTGTGTCTTTTTCCAGGTAGTTTCCATGACTTAGACAATGGGAATACTCTGAAAAGCTGGAGGTAGCTGCTAGGGGTGGCCTGTGACCTGGCCATATCACCATAATCTGGTCCCCGTTGATACCAGGCAAACTTTTAGGGAAGAAGAGAACCTGAGCCTGTTTTCTCTTAGTTCTGCACTTTTATTTTGAAACCTCAAGGAAACATTTCTGTTTTTAAGGCATTATAAACACCTGATGACTTTGCATCCCCCTATTCTCTCCTAATCTCTCTGCATGATGTGTTGATTTTCATTATCTTACCACAGGATTAAATTTCTGGAAAAATATCAGCCTGCATCAGGCACATTAAAAGAACAGCACAAAGGTCATATCTTCTGCCTGAGTTAAAAGAGAGCTATGGAAATCCATACCTTCATGAGACTGTGAGCAACAGGGCTTTGAGGGAAGGTCCATGCCCTTGGAGCAGGCAGTTCAGAGCTGGAAGGCAGCTCCTTGGTGCAGATGCTCCAGCCCTTAAGGGGTATTTGGAGCAGCATTTTGGTTTTCTGCACAACCCAGTCCCACAAAACACCACACACCACATGGGGGCTGTGTATGACAGCAGCACTGCCCTGTGTTTGCTGTGTTTCTGACACACACTGCTTGTCTGCCCATCTGAGGCTCATTTCTCCTTTTCCGTGTCTGATGTGCTTTGCCACAGTTCACGTGTGCCGCAGTGTCTCCAGCGTCCTCTTGTATTTCTTTGGAATGCATGGCTCATTTTACTCCTCTACATTTTAAAAATGCAAAGAAGGGTTCCAGCATACTGGAGCAGAAATGCCCAAGACACAGTTTATCTCTTACAAGCAGCTTCTCATTCAGAGGTATTGTGTAGATTAATGAAAGACTTTTTATTGCAGGAACTAAATGTTCTGACATGCCAGAAATGTCCAAGTGTTATTATGCTTCACTCAAAGGACCTCTCTTTAGAGACAGAAATGGTAATTTTATGCCCCTGCAGTGGAACCACAAGTACCATTTCAAGCCTTGTCCATAATTAGCTGCTCTTTCAGGTTTCTCTGGCAGAAATGGACTTATTTTACTTAGTGGAGTGGATGTTGGCTGTCCTGAATGACCGGGTTAGATGTACAGTATCAATCAGGATACTTGGCCTGGCCTCTCAGCAATTGTGCTGGGAAGAGGGAAAGAAAGAAATTCAGATGAAGCATCTAAACCCCAATCTTTCCTTGGATTCCAATTCAAGTGTCTGTATAACCAACACATTCACGAATCACTTGCAGCTCAGCTAGGCTCTGAAAGCAGAGGGGAATTCTGTCAATGACTTCCACAGAAGGAGGATTTGTACGTGTGTAGCAAACCTGCATGAGGGTGAGTCCTGAACACACAATGCTCTCAGAAAGGGCCAGCCTGTGAGGTCTCCAAAGCTTGGTTTCCCATGGAAAGCTTACTGCCAAGGAGTTTGGCATTTCTCTTTCCCTCTTTGCCTCCAGTTCGTTCAGTCTTCTCCGCAGTGGATCTGGCCACAGCTCTAATAGCACAATTTGAGGTTTCCTGAAATACAAATCTTTTCTAGCTGTTTGGTCAAAGTGCAGCTATCTGACCTTCAGTCTGCCTTACACACTGCCAGAAGGTGAGATACTAAGCCCTGCTGGGGCAGGGAAGTGTCTCTTGGATTTTCATTCCTGTGGGTTTGTGCTGATGCACTGGATTTCACATTTTCCAGCTCAGACATGTAGGTGGAAGAAAAGTTATGCCTCAAGCACGGTTGTCTCCACACCTTAGCAGTTCTTAAATGTGCCTTGATTCCATCTCCTCAACAGCAAATGCACAGATAAAAGTCTGGAGGGATTAAAATGTGGAGGAAAATATGAGTCAAGCACAATCCCATCCCATACTGAATATTATTTCATCAACAAGGCAGAAATAACTCGACTGCTACACAGGAGCACTTAACATTTTCATAACACCATGCTCACTCCAGGCAACCTGGCCTGCCTTGCATTTTTGTTTTTAGTAGCCTGCTGTTCATACAGAAAGGTGTTTCTGTAGCTAAGCAAGTCATTTTGTCTGTTGTTCTCCCTTTGACATTACTTCTGCAAGACGAACAACAGCAGGTCTCTAATCTGCACACTTGGACTTCCATGTTCATGTGCACAAGTCTTAAACACCTCTGAAAATGTGAAAATCTGGAGCTTTGCATGTCATGGCAGATGAATCTGAGCACTTCAAAAGTAGATTGACAGGAAGTAAACAAAAATTTTCATGTTTATCCCAGGCCCTGTTTGAGACACACCACCCCAGACACTTCTGAAGGGACTTAACACCAGACGTCCCATAGCCCATCATCTGTTCTCTGAACAAAAAGATTCCTGTGTTGGAAAGAAGTGTTACTTGAAATGTGAAAAGAAGATAAATGTTTGAGGAGGAGGGTGACTCAGATGCTGGTGACAGGCCTTAATTCACCTTCTGGCTATTAACTGAAAATCTTTCCCTAGTACAGTGTATACTCATGTTTAAATACAAATCATTGATCACTATAGCAACCCCTTTATCATATGAAGCACATTCTAGCTCTAAGATAAAAAAGCGCTGTTGAACAGAAATCCACACACCCACTCAGAAAAGGGTAAGGTGAGCAATCCATGGCTTTATCTTGTTTTATCAAGATGGCTTTTGTTTTAAAAGTAGGTAAAAGATGGTGTGTGAATTGGTCTGCACATGTTGTGATTGTTTATTTTGAATTTTTATTCTGAATGTATTAGTACCCAAACTGAACAGAAGGAACAGATGCTTCTCTTGAGAGATTTTAGAAGGGTATAAAGAATCAATATGTATTTAATCAGACAGCTTTTCCCTATTATCATTGCTTTAGCTGTAGGAAAAGTATTGAATTATGGGTTAGCATCTAGAAATGGAATTTCCATTCTACAAGAAATTCTGACATCGTGATTTCCTCTTCAAATTGAACGCAGTGCCTAACTTTTTTCAATTTCTAGCAGAACAAAATATCAAAAAAGTTAGCTGATTTGGCTGGATTGTTTGATTTTAATAATGTAAAAAAATTCCACCTTGAAAAACAATTCCAGGGTATGTTCAAAGTGACAGGTTAAGTAGGTCAAATTGTTTTGCTACTGCCTCAATATTGACATCAGTGAAATGTAAAAATCCCTTTGTTTAGTTTTTCTCTATGTAGAATGTTTGCCAAATTAACCGTCTCCTGCAAAACACTTAAATATTGATGAAACTTTTTATTGGAAATGTTTCAACAAGTGCTGTTGCTTACTAGAGTGTATGGGGACTATTACACAAAATCAGGCAATTAACTATGGTTGGCCTTTCCAGAAACAGTGGGATCCATATTTCACACAGCAACTGCCTGTACTTGCAGGCACAAGCGAAGAGAAGAATTTCTTTTTAAATGGAGTTGGAATCACAGAGGCAGCTGAACTCCAGTGGAGGTTTTACTTCTTCCTTCTCTTTGCAGGAGCACAATGAAGTGAACAGTGTGCCAGCTCATCACGGTGCCCATGACCCCATCTGCAAATGTGGTGACCTGGATGTCATCTTCACCTACAAACCCTCGAGTCAAAAGCTGACAGCCACTGTCCTGGAGGCCAGGGACATCCCGGACAAGGACCGCAGTGGGGTGAACACCTGGCAGGTGCACGCTGTCCTGATGCCAGGCAAGAAACAGAGGGGCAAGACCAGTGTGCAGAGAGGGCCCGTTCCTGTCTTCCAGGACAAAATCACCTTCAGCAAGCTGGAACCCCAGGAGCTGGGCAGCCACGCCGTTCGCTTCCGCCTCTACGCCGTGCACAGGATGGTGGGGGAGAAGATGATGGGGGAGCAGCTCTTCTACCTGAGTGGCATCAGCCAGGAGGGGGAAGTAAAGGTGACACTGCTCTTGGAGCCAAGGAGTAACCTCAGTGTAAGTTTGGGGAAGGATGGAGCCCATAAAATTGTTTGTTTTTCGGTGTTCCTGAAGTCCTTCATTCAGGGCTGTCAGTGTGCCACTGGCGGATCCGACCTGCTGTCATTTAAAAAGTTATCAGTAAAGGGAAGCACAAGGCATTGCTTGCCTGTGCAAAGCTGTGTTTAATTAACAGCTCAGCTAGCAAGCTTACACAAAATCATGTGGATCTACTACATCTGCACAAGTCACCCCATGCCGTGCTGTTCGGATACAGAAGGCTGGTCTGGGAACCACCAAGGCATAATTAGTCTTAATTTCAATGAGGGCAGTGGTTCTTGTGCACCACTGTGTTGGCATTGCCAGTGCAAAAGCTACCTCATTTGGCCCTAGATACCAGCTTGTGGATCTCCACTGTGCAGTTTCCATCTTGCCAGAAATGCTTAGTAATGTTCCTCTACATGAAAGATGGAAGTGCAGAGGTGGGTCATGTGAAGAGGAGCTGGCTGTGCTGCTTCTTAATTTTCCATGCACATCACAGTTGTACCCAGCTCTGGCTATGCCAATCAATTTGTGTAGATGAGCTCTGTCATGACTCATTGTCTACAAAAAGCTCGGAGAGAGGCTGTGCATGTGAAATGAATAAAACATCCTACTCCAGGTGAAGTGGGGAATAGTGAAAGTGTTGTGGTAGCAAGGAAAGAAAGCAAGAAAATGCACAGTACACGGCCAAAAACTGCCAAACTGAGAAGTGTATTCCATCCAAAAGCCATTATCAAGGAGATGTACAGAGCATTAGTGTAGTAGGATGTTTGCTTATCTCAGAGGCTTTGATTTACACTCATGATAACACTTTCCTCAGAGTTCCTCATCTTAAAAGAGAAAGTTCAGGGATGTGTTTTTGTAAAAGTGACGCTCTGATCCTTCTGGTGCCCTGGCATAATTAATTCTCAGTTATTGTAATTTCTTAAGAGAGATCTGACTAAACAAGGCCACGAGCTATAAATTAAGGAGGGGGGAGGAGTGGTGGATGTCCTGATGATTCTCTCAGTGCTCTTTCCCTGCAGAGTGCAGACTCTCAGCTGAGTCTGTCAGCAATCTCTCACAGTGATAGCGCTTCCTCAACACAGTCCCTGTCGCATGGAGGGGTGCCAGAGCTGCTCGTGGGGCTGTCATACAATGCCACTACAGGGAGGCTGTCAGTGGAGATGATCAAAGGCAGTCATTTCCGAAACCTTGCAATTAATAGGCCACCTGGTAAGTAATTTCACTGCTATTAAATGGCACCGTCGAGCCAAAATTTGCTTTTTAAAAAAAAATTCTTCCTCAGGGTACTCAACTGCAGCGTTTCTGAGCTGGGTTTCCTTGCAGAGCACCTGATTGAAAATTAAGTGTTATTTCAGATCCATGTGCTGATAAATATTACAGGGCAATTTGTGGGAGTCATATGAAGGCTCAGCTGATGGGGCAGTAATAATCAAATATCTGTTTTATTGCTCATACCTTTACAATATCTGATTATGGCAAAAGTGCTGTTGTACCCAAAGCACAGCTTAATTCTCAGCAGATCCATTAAAAAAAAAAAAAAAAGAAAAAAAAAAGCAAGAAGCATTTTCCAATGTTTAAATGTTACCATGCGACCCACAGAAGCCCTGCCTGGTGCCATTAAATGTTTCCCAAGGCTACACTTGGTTTAGACCCCTTGCTATGCTGTTGGGTGACCTGGTGCTCTGGGCCCTTTTGGGACCCTCCTGCTGGGAATTCTCCACTGCTGCACAAGGAAATCTTCTGCAGAAAGAAGATTTGAAAGTTGTTGCAGCAGCTGAGTTCCCTTCCTCCAGTCCTAAAGGAAAAAACTAGAAATTACCTCAAAGTAGGTTTAGTTGGTGTCTGAGCTGCAGTGGGTCCTTGAGAAGGATGGTGCTGGTAATGCCCATGATAGAGATGGAGTCACAGTCACCTGCTTGCTGCTGGGATGCCTCATTCAGGGGTTGAACAGCAGTGCTCCATTCATCTCCTGCTGTCCTTTTGCCTCCTGCCTGGAACCAGCAGCTGATGGCAATGTGAAACAGCACCTGTTTGTTTGTTGGTGTGTTTGCTTTCTGTGATGTGTGCCTGCTTGTCAAGGCAGGTAAACCTTTGACAGTTCCTTGCCTCCTCTGTGTTTGACAGAGTATCTTGAGCTGCAAAACACTGAAATTGCTTTTGCAAGATGCTCTGCTCTTTGGTTCAGATCTAGCAAAATATTTATGAAATATTTCAGTGCATGGATGTGAAAACTCAGGTTTTTCCACTAAACTGTACTCAAGTAGATTACAGCAATAATCTGTGTCATCAGTCAGTCCCTTGAGAATTAAGGGAAAGTCTGTGCAACATTAAAACACCTGACCCCAGCCTGTGCAGCCCTCACTGTCTTTTATTAGCTGTGACAACATAGCTTTCCACGTGGGATACTTAAAAGCATGTTCTGCTTTGCATGTACATCTTTTAATAAAAGGTTTTAAGTTGGGATCTTTTTTAGTAATTTAAAACAAAGGTAGACTAAGGCAACTGTGCCCCAGCAGGAAGGCTCTCCTGTTTATATATGCTGCAGAGTAGATACATTATAAAGTTTTACTCGTAGAAATGAAATTGAAGTAGTCCCAATATAGGTGCAAAATAATTTTCAGGCATCTGTAATGCTTACTTCTTTTCCCCATAAATGAAATTTCATCCTTTCTGTATCCAGGTGAGACAGACCAGTGTCAGACCAATGTCTCTCAGAGCTAGATCAACTTTTAGGTGAAACACAGAAATCCGTAAATTTCTATAGGCAAACTGAACCTATCAAAATCTGCTTCTTTTATTCCAAGTCAAATTGCTGCTCCTGCCTTCTGAACTGTTCTTCTGTGCCTGTAAAACCCCCAGTAGTGTGGTGAGAAAAAGAAAATGCAGTGAAGCAGAAACTGAAAGAAATTAAAGAGAAGGAAGGAGACCAGCCCTTGTCTGAGTGCTGGAGCAGCATTTCACTGGTAACCCCTCTGGCTCTGCAGAGCAGTGCTGCCAGGGCCACTCTCACCATCTGAACATGCTGCTGGCTGAGCGAGATGCTCAATGAGTCCTTCACAAGGTGAAAGCTGAAACTGCTGAGCCCCTTTCTGGAGGGCAGCAGAGCCCTCCTGTTTTCTCAAATAGGTCCTATTTGGGATTCCGTTGTTCAAGGCCCAGAGGGAGTGATTTCTTTAAAGTGCCATGGAAATTTTGAATATAATAGCACTGTGGAACATTTGAATACCCAGCCTAAACTGCTATTCAGGGCAACTATTTATAGTAAGACTGAGAGAAGCCAAGAGGCAGAATCCCTCTCCATTCCCAGCCCTGGATACACAGACCCTGTACAGGACCCATCCTGTGAGCTTTTGGGAACAGCAAAGGAGTTTTGCACAATAGCAAAATCTCCAGCTGTGCTTTTTGCCCATCTTGACCCTCTTCCCTGCCACCTGTAGACCCACACCATGTGTGCTGCCTTCTTGGCATCCTTGCACAGGAGGAACTGGACTGGGGCATTGGTGATTTTATGTGTTAAAGACTGAAGAGGCTGAAACAAATGGTTTTCTAGATAAGAAAAGGGAGATGGTGCATGTCTCAGTGTTTCCTGGGCACATTTTCTCCTTCACTTAAACCTTTAAACTGAGTCAGGTAAATGTCAAAGTCATGGGTGCTTATGTGGGTAATAAATGGGTTAGAAAACAGCTGAGCAGCTTAGAGAAACTTAAATTGTGCAGGCAATATCTTCTCTTCAGGTCACATATGAGGGATTTAAGAATAGTTTGGTCAAGGATAAGTGTCCAGGTATTGTTATGGGGTACATGCTGAGTTATGGGCCTAAGCTTACAATCCCTGATCACACAAATAGATCCATTATCACTCAGAGCACTTAAGAGCACTCAAGAGTATGGCTCCAGCATCGGACCATAAATTATCTGGGTGTGCCAAAAAGCCTCGTGCAGAAAAGCATCTACAGTTTTGTCAGATGTGGACACTGTTGGTATTTTAGTGCTAGTGGCTTGTGTGCTGTGCCCCTCATTCTCCTAGCTTCTTGTAATAATCATTAACCTGTGCTAGCATTTTGTAGACATTCATATTTTGGTCTGTGGTCTTGTATCTTCTTAGGACAAAATGCAATGTGCTGGTTTAAAGGGTGTTTATTACTAAAAAAGAAAGTAACAAGAGAAGCCTACATCACTGGCAGAAATGTATTTAAAAATTTATAGCCAGATACATGCTATGTGCATGGAAGTAATACCTTGGGATCACAGTGATGGGCCAGGAATCATTTGAGCTAGTCAGTGCATAAACACAAAGCACAGAAATGTGTCTGCCCATGTGATGCTAAACCTTCATCAGCTGCTCTGCTGGGTGCAGCTCTGTCTCCTCTAATCCAGCCTTCCTTCTTCTCCCTTTTGCATTTCTTTTGGGATTTATGTCTGTGTGTAATGCAATGTGAGAAGAACTATTGTGAAGTTATTCCCTTGCCAAAGAAAACTCCTCCAAGCTTTTCGGCAGCTGCAGAATTAATCACACATAATAATTGCATCCTTGCATGATCATTATTATACCAGCAGCATATTAACCCCATTAAACAAATACAATAGCACTGATGCTGGAAAAGACAGGAGGGGAGAGAACAAGCTATCAGGATTTCTATGGGGAACAAGAGAAATTCTTGAAGTAAAGATTTGTCTGTAAACAAACCTCTACCTGAGCCACAGGTAACAATACCAACAAGTACAGAAAATGCTCCCATTGGAAAATTGAGGTCTTTCCACTAGGATCCTATCTTCTATGGGATCAGAGTGCTTGAAAGCCATTAATGGATTTTGTTTTGTTTTATTTTATCAGCTTATTTTTGAGGGAAGAAAAGTTATTATCCCTGTTACATTCCTGGAGAAAAAAGGCACTAGATAATTCCTTTAATTACTTTGAAGCAGACCAGGAAGCTGAATAAGAGAAACTAACTTTTTACCTGCATATCTTGCTCTGAACAGGGAACTTGCTTGAGCTCTTAAAGCTTTGTGATTCATGTTCCCATGTCATCAGTAATAGAAGAGGGATCTGTGCCAGGCTGGGATGGATTCAGTCCTCTAGACATTGGATAACAGAGCAGTAGATGTGCTGGGAAGCTTCTTGCTGCTGAGTGCTTGCCAGTCAGTGACAGTAAAGTTGTAGAAAACCACCTCTCCTTCTGCACATTTTTGTTGCCCATCCGTGCATACAACTGGAATAAGCTTATAATAAAAACAGCTGAGGAAGCTTTGTTCTGGGTGGAAAAGATGAGGCCAGATGCAAGAAGCCCCAGGATGATGTCTCAGTAATGAGCAGTTGGGCAGTGAGGTGGAAGTGTGGATGGGTGTAAGGTATTGCATGGGGACACAGGTGGAATTCAAACAAGATCTGGATGGACTCAGAGCCACTTGGGAGTGAAATATCAGGGTTATGGTAAATAGCTGCAGGAAAATGTCAACTCAAGAGTCACCAATAGTGGTGAAAAAATCCCCCAAATTTAAGGTGGAGAAAATGGAAAATTGGTATTTGATTGTAAATACATATTCACCGGTGTAATGAACACCGTGTACAGTTCTGTCTTCCTCTGTTTGAACAGAATATGGCAGAACTGAAAAGATGTGGTGAGGAGCATTGGAGACAATCAGGGGAATGGCAACAGCTTCCAGTGAGCTGTAGCTGAATAGACTGTGCCTCCTACCATGCTACAACAAAGGGAGATGGGGGAGGATTCACAGAGGTCTCTAAGTGTCATCGAGAAAGTGAATTGACAATAGTTATCCACTGTCTTCTCCTGATACAAAACCAAAGGATGGTAAAAGGAAGCGAGGAGGGAGCAGGCTCCGAAGAGGAGACAGCTCTTCACCTACACAGCTCTCACTACAGAACGTCATGGATGCTGGGAGCCTGCTTCAGTTCTGTGCAGCACAGGAGAAATCCACAGAGAAAGTTCCACAGAGGATTGTTAAACACAAAGCCTCTAAATGGGGAAGTTCTTGAGTCACAAACCGCTGGAGACTCGAGAGTATTTGTGAGAGAAGCAGCCTACGCCGTATTTTCGTGGATTTATTGCTGTATGTGGCACTGGGCACTGTCAGGTGGATGGACTGGCTGGGTACAGCCCTTCCCATCACATGTGGGACCTGGGACTGAGTAGGCTTAGGGGAACAAGTGCCACAGTCAAAACAAGTGAGAAATGGACTTTCAAGGAGAAACTGTGAGGTTTTTTTGCGGGGGATATTCCATAATAATTAGACATCCAGGGATAGTACGTGGTTATCCAGTAATGTTTTCAACAGCTTTAGGTTTGTAAAAGGTCTGTGAAAGGCATAATCTGTGATACAGTTGCTGAGTATAGAAATGAAGGTCTTTCCGAACCAAAGGATTGCATCTGAAATGGACAGATGGTGAGGCTCTCCCACTCCCATTGCAGTGAACAAGAAAATTCTTACCCTCCCAAAAGAAGAAGAAGAAAAAAAAGGCATTTCTACCAGAGTGGAACAATCCCAAGTCCAAATTTTGGCTAGAGCAGAATGTTTAGAGAAAATCTTCAGTGGCACTACGGAGCAGCACCGTTTGCAGGAGATCTGATTCACAGGCTGTGTGATCAAGCCATGCCCGTGGCCACTGCTGCTGGAGGTGACAAAAGCTGGGCTTGAGCATCCTGACATCCTGCTGCTCCCCTTGCTTCCTGATCTGCTCGGCTGTACATCCCTGCTTTCTCTGGTAAAGCTCCAGCCCCCTCTCTGAGGCAGCAGCAAAGCACTAATGTGGAAAAGAGCAGAAATGCCCTTATTAGAGGAGAGCTATGCCGTGCATCTGGAGAGGTGTCTGTGCTCTGCTTTAGCTGTGTCAGCCCAGGCTGAAGCTGCACCTCCTCGGGGCTGGGGAGTGCAGGCAGGTGGTGAACTGGCTTTGCAGCCTGACATGTGTCCCAGGAGAGGGCTGGGGCTGTGGAATGGAGTGGACATGGGATGTAGAGGCAGAGGAGGATCACTGAGCTCCGAGGTTCTCTGGAACCAGCTTTCCTTCCTGAGAGACCTGTGCAGTTGCTCCCAGGGAGCCCTGATCTACTGCCCCTCTTGCATGTCACTGATGCCAGCAATTCCCTCAACAGTGCTTCCAGGGAGCAGTGCATTCTTTTCTGCTGCATTTTAAAGGCACTGCTGGTCTCTTCTCTGGTGACTCATGTTGTGAAGGTTGCCAGATCCCAACCTCTCCCTTGTGAGAGAGCTGCCAGCCCTGGGGAGGGAACCTGAGAAGAAGAGGCTTGGTGAAACAGGGAAAGGAACGCTGGCTTCTCAGCAATGTAGTAGGCAGCTCCCAGCTTTTGTATGATTTATACAGTGGACCATAAACTGCCTTAATCCAGATTTTCATGATGTGGGGTTGGGATCAAAATCTTGGGTCTAATTCTCCTCGTTTCTATTTTACTGATCCCGCTGCAGTGAGCCCAGTTTAGAGTCTGAATGTTCAGTGTTCTGCCCCACTGCTGGTTGAAAGGGGAGGCAAATCCAGGACCAATGGTCTTCTGGGCCTCAAACTGGGACCCCACATTGAGCTGTCTGTACCCAGCAGCACAGAGCCGAGCTCTGGGGCAGCTTCGCCACGCAGTGCTGCCGTTTATTATGTAGGCTGGGCGCGTGGGCTTGCCAGCTGGGGGAAATTAAGCTCCAAGCCCAAGGCTTTCTTCTACTGCTGCTGTTATTAGTCTGGATTGCAGCATGCTGACACGGTTATCCTGCTTTTGGAAATGAGCTGGCTCGCCTGGAGCGCGGGAGGGAAAGTCCGCACGGCGCTGTGCGGTACCCTGCGGTCCACGGACGTGAGGGGTCAGGAGTCTCTGGTTGTTTACTTCCTTTCTAAATATAAATTCAAGCAGAGGGTTGGACTCTTTTGTATTTGCAGTGCTCTCGCTCAGGGGTCAGCTTTGCTAATAATGGTGGTGCTTAGTGCAAGTGAAAGCAGAAGGCACGCTATGGTCCCTGCTCCAAATACAGGAATGCATAAATTACAGTTGATTATTCCCCTGAGTTGTCATTATCAGTTAGTTCCCTCCAAAGAATCATGACAGAAATGGGTCATTAGAAGAATCCTGGAAAAACTGATTGGCTTTGCAGATGATCTCTCGAGAGGTGTTTGATAGTTGATGGAGAGAGAGCAGTCTGCATGAGGAGAGGTTTACCCAACCCTCTGGAGGAAGAAGATGCAGCACTAGCCCAAAACGTATCTGGCTTCTTAGAGCATTCCTTGATTTAGTGCTTTTCACTCTGGTATTCAATGCTGAGATGCTGATATTTTGTGTGTACATGAACATTGTCCAGTCCACTCACACCAGAGAGGCAAGATGAGTTCAGAGTAAAAATGCTCTGCAGGGAGAACTTCTGTTCCAAAACCTGTAATAGAAGGGAGAGCCTGGTAGATGCGCTGCTAAAATTGGGCTTGGCAAAATTAGACTTTGTTCACAGACTTTTGTGTAACCATGGGCAAGCTGCAGTCTCAGACACTCCCAGATATTGAGAGGTCTCACTGTTCCTCATGTCAGTGAGATGGGTGCCTGAACAGAAGGTGAGCACTTAGGCATTTTAAGGAATGTCATCCCTAATCTCTTTTCCTTTTGTGCTTGATGGAGGTGGCACAAAAGTAAACACTCTGAAGAGCACAGAGTGCTGAGACACCGCGGTAATGAGGCCATTACTGAACCTGAGCGTGTAATTAGATGGAAAATGTTTGCCTTCATAATGAATAGATGCTCTTACACATACATTCCTCAGTAAATCGTCAAGTTCATCCTTGCCGTAGCTGCACTAATTTCACTGTAGCTGAGGATGAATTTTCTTTGGCAAAGTCAACAGGAGGGGAGAGCTTTCCACCCCAGAGGTCCAGACTGGACCACAAGAAAAGCTGTGTTTTCTGATGAGATACCTAAAAAGATGCTGCAAAGAGCACAGTGCAGGAAGGGAAAACTACCATCTTAAAATTTAGTTAGTGAAGCAGAATAACAGCTCAGCCTCATATATACCATCTCTGCAAAGAAAATTTCAGATGCTAAATATATGATCCACACCTACTCTTTTATTTCTGTTCAGGCAAGCTTGATTCTTTTGGCTTGTAAAATGCACCCAGTGGAATAAACTTGAGGAGAATTAGCAGCCTGATTTAGTTGTGACTTGCACTGGTTTTGTGCCTGTGTTTTCTTGGGGGTGAATAGGGCTCCTGGGTATTAGCTCTGCCTTGAGAACAGTCTCCTTCCAGCCTGATCCAGATGATACATGCAGAGTCCCCACCCACCTTGGTGTGGAATACACAGGGTCTTGATGCAGAATTACGTAGAAATCTGAGGTACATTAAAGAAAAAGCCAACTTTTCTGACTTTAATTCACTGGTGGTGTGCGGCTCATTTTTCCTCAAAGCCAGCTATGTTATCCCTCACTTTCAAACGCTGAGGCCTCAGTCAGTGCCGTGACATCCCAGAGTTTATGGCTGTGAGACACTCATCCATTCATTGCCTGCAAAATTAACTGGGACATGCTGAAACAGTGTCCTGTGAGATGTTTTAGCTGTGGCACTTGCTTTAGTGTTAACACCTAAATCATCTGTAATGGTATCACTGTCTGCTAGATCACTGCTGAGTTATAGCATCTGCTTTTTTGATTATGAATTGGTTGACTCCTTTGGGCACTGTTCAGATGAATGTGCCTGCAGTTAGGTGTGATGAATCCCACCTGAGCTGCCAGTACTGGTGAAAGTCAGAAGGAAGGAGGACAGCAAGGTATACTAAAGTTAAAATCTAGACCTCAGTCCTCTCCTTGTCTTCTTACAAAAAGAGATGCAGGCATATATGGGGGACCTTTCCCTAAAATAGCATAGGGAATGTTGCGTTGGTTGTGAAAAGAAAGAAAAATTTTGAAGTTCAAACAGAGACTTGTACTAATTACCTGCTTGTTTGTATTTAAAAATCAGCCCAGCGGGATTCTTCCAATATTTTGAAATCCCCTTCTCAGGAAAAAAAACAAAAAGAAGGGAGGAATACATTTTTTAAAAATCCATAAACCCCCTACTTACCTTTATTTCCAGGGAGTTCCCTAAAGTCTAGACCAGCAGCCAGGACTTACACATGAGGAATGCTTCATTGTGGTTTGTCAGTGCCAAGCACAGTGACATCCCTACAAATACTGTAGGAGTTGTGTCTGGTTTCACATTGAGTCAAGCTGGAACAGAGGGTCCTCTCTTGGGCTTTGTGTTCCTGATGGGTCTGAAATTGTTACAGATTTCAGTCCCTCAGCACTGAATATTAAGGTGGAAATTAGCCCACCTTTCAATAAAGGGGGTTTGGGGTTTTTTTCCTTCCCTGATACAATCAGGAAATTGAAACAAATCTTTGCCTTTCTGTGTGACAAGCAGGTCTTTGCTGGCAGGATCCTCTTCATCCCCAGTGTCAGGTTGGGAACCAAGCTGGCACCCCCAGCTAATGGCTGGGCTGAACTTTCCCCGCAGTAACTCGATAGCTGTACAGCTGTGCAGGCTCACAATTTGCTCCTTGATTGTCAGCCTCCTGACAGCTTTTTCAGTGGAACAGTTTGAGAGGAGCGGGAAGCCCTGCTTTGGAGACGTGGAAGTGTTTTCACACCTGAAGTGTAATTTCACACCTTGTGTTGCTCAGCAGATAAGTGCGTAAAATAGCACATCAAACGGGAACAGAAGAGGATAGAAATGCTGCAGACAAGAGGTGGAGGCTTGTTATTTATTTCCTATCTTCAGCACACTCTGAAATAATACTCACTTGCAGGAACCCGGGCACAGATTACGAGGGGGTTAGCAGAGGACTTGTCTAGCCAAGCAATCTGTCACTGTCACGTGCAGAGCAAGGTGAAAACTTACACTGAGCTGGGTCTGTGGAGCACTGGGAGCTCTGACACCACAGTATTTGCAACCATGAAACACTGGAGAACTGATTAATACAGGAGGCAGCAGGAATTTAAAGAGTGGCTTTACAGGAGCACTAAATTGGACCATCCCCTTTCCTTGTATTTGTTCCTAAGCATGTTTACTCCTTGTATGGACTCCTTGTGTGGACTTAAACTGTAAAATTGAGCTTGAGTCCACCAAAAAAGTAATTTGAGAATTTGGAAAAAATGTGAAACTATCATGGGAGATCAAATAATTTCATTGTTTATGCAGGGTTTTTTCCCCTCCTTTTCAAGACCCTTATTTTTTTGGTATCTTTTAACAATAGAGCATAGAGAGTTGGTGGAGAGGGAAGGGCAGCCAAGGGAAGCCTGGGTAAAACAGCCCCAATGAAGCTTGATTGTGAGGGAGAGGAAGGGAAGGTGGAGACACCATTTGAAGTGGAGAATCCATAGAGATGCTCACAGTTTTGCTTAGTCTCACACAGTTTTGCTGGGACTGGATACCTGATATCCTGTTCTTAGATAGAACAGGAGCAGGGCTGAAACATGCATCAGTTTTCTTTTCTCCCCAGCTGAACACAGGAAAATCCAAGAGGTGTTTTCATCTTCTGCTTCTCATCCCATGGATTTCACCAGGGAGCGTTGTTCACTGCAGACTAAACTGCTCTACCTGGGTGGTTTTTGGGGTGTTTTTTGACAGCCTGGGACATTTCATTTAGCCTGTCACCTGCACCAAACACATCATTTCCTCTTTTTTTGCCTTAGATACCTATGGAAAGCTGTGCCTGCGCAACTCCGTGGGTCAGGAGATGTCTCGCTGCAAGACCTCCGTCCGCCGGGGACAGCCCAACCCCGTCTACAAGGAGACTTTCATCTTCCAGGTCGCCCTCTTCCAGCTCTCAGACGTCACCCTGCTGATCTCCATCTACAACAGGCGCAGCATGAAGCGCAAGGAGATGGTGGGCTGGATCTCCATGGGCCAGAGCAGCAGCGGGGAGGAGGAGCAGAGCCACTGGCAGGAGATGAAGGACTCGCAGGGGACACAGGTCTGCAGGTGGCACACACTGCTGGAGTCCTAGTGCTGGCCAGGGCAGCCTGCAGGTCCTGGCACAAAGGGCTGTCTCCCCATGTTCTCTGCTGTGGGAAATGGATTTGTAGCGAATTCTCAAAGTTTGATAGAAGGGGCACCAATTTTGTTGGATTATCCCTATTTCTGACCCAGAGATGGGGCAACTGAGAGGTGTTTTAAAGACTTTTATTCCATTTTCAGTCTCATGTGAAGGGTGAGACAGTATAGATGTTATAATTCATGCCATCACAATCAGAAGCCAACTATTTCCTAATTACAATGCATTATAAGCATTTCTTGGCCTATCAGCTTTTGCCATACAATGCTGTAAATGCCTTAAGGCCAATAATCTAAAATTATCTCTCATGGGTCCTACTACAATGCATCTTTCATAGTTCTATTTCTCCAAAGCATCTAGCCTATTTGCAAGGCCACCCTTTGAAACTTGTTTCTAGTTCTGTTTCTCTCTCAACAGTGTCTGTCCTATTCCATGGCATTTCTAAGCTAGCATTTTTTATCTCAGAGTTTTCATACAAATGCATACTACGTGAGCCTTCTGTCAGGCTTTCACAATTCTCTACAAATCCATTTCCTACACTCTGCCAGCAGAAAACAGCTCTGGCAGACCAGGCAGGCAGCTTTAACCTGCCCCCTCAGTGTCAGCAGCCATGG
This sequence comes from Brachypodius melanocephalos, assembly GCA_013398615.1. Classification (NCBI taxonomy): domain Eukaryota; kingdom Metazoa; phylum Chordata; class Aves; order Passeriformes; family Pycnonotidae; genus Brachypodius; species Brachypodius melanocephalos. The sequence continues at coordinate 44,119,850 of VZSR01000520.1, read as the reverse complement.
GTGTCGAACGTGGCAAGTTTAGTTCTTGCCTTTCCAGTTTGCCCTCCATTTTCTACATCCAGATAATTAACCCTGGTGAGAAGCAGTGAGAATACCTGCAAAATCCTTTTCTTGGTCATTGTCTTGCTCATTTTTTTCATAGGCTTAATCACCACAGACTGATTCTGATGTGATACTGTTTTTCTTCTGGGGTAAACGCTCTCTTCCCTTTCTCCCCTTATTTATATTAATGAAGTTTGCAAATATTCTTGCCACGCAGATAGCTCACAGAAAAGCTAACCTGCATGCAGATCACATCCTCTCCCTTTTATTATCGTGTTTCTAAGTCCTAGAAATAAGCATTTGATACCACTGTAGACTGGATGATATATTTTTCAGGCAGCATGAGAATGCACTCTTGAATTCTCTGTCAACTTTTAAGTGCCTAGACATTACTACTGTTCTCCTGTACTAGCAATTGATATAAGGACTAAATACTACTGGTATTTTTAATTAGGCACCTGTGCACTTGTTAGCCTGCATTGACATAGGTTTGCACAAGAGATAACAAGCATTAGTTTTATATTGCATTATACGATGCATGTTTGGATGTTTACTTGAAGTTATGGCTTCTGTCACCACAAATACCAAAAAAAAAAGACCAGAACAAACTGCACAGCCACCTTTGTGCCTGAATCACTCCTTTCTGCACCATTTTGCCCACGTGTTAATGTGATTTTTAGAAGTGAGGTTCATTCAGAAAAGCATTTCTGTGAGCATTAGAGGAGAGGGCTTCAAATCCATGGTTTTTCTGTGATTCAGCAAAGCACAACTCAGTTTGCTGAGGGCTCTTCTTCAAACCTCCTGTAATACCTCTTTGGGATATGGAAGGGGACTGGTTTTGGCATGCTGAGCAGTAGAGGATGCCAGACCATGTCACCTAACCTTGGGAAGGAGCTCTCTTGCAGGCCAGGAATAGGATCCAGAGGGGCTGCTGGCTCTGCTGAACTAGCACTGGAGAAAAGAATTGTGCTTCCTGCCTCCAGCTGAAAGCAATGCAAGGAGCAGCCTTGCTGGATGAGGTGATGACACTGTCACGTGGTTACCTTTCAGACTGCATTGTCCTTTTCCATTTTAATCTCTTTTCCTGTCTCTGTTAGCTGAAGTCATGGAGATGATGGATAGAGGATGTGTCTCAGTCTGCTGCTTGCCTAAGTGGTTGTTGTTGCAGTGCTGTGTGTGACACAAAGGAGGATGTTCACCCTCGGTGGAATGTAGGCAGTGAGGTGCTGAGATCTCAAACGCTATCAGCTGCCCAATCTTCCATTCTCCACACTCTCTGGGAGAGGGACTGTCTTTTCTCCGTTCCTGCTGATGACAGCAAGGCACAGGAAATATTTTGCTGAAGAGGTTTGTCTGTACTGAATCACTTCATGGTTTGTTTTTGCCATTTTTGGAGACCTGGCACCAAATTCTGTCTCCTCCTGCACCACAGCCACTTCCTTCACCTCAACGGTGCTGTGCAAACCTAACTAATGCAAACTTTGGCACTGGCTGTTTGACCAAAATTGGTCCTTGGTGCTGGCTTTTGTCACATCCAGGCTAGACAGGCCCTGAGGGCACAGCTATGACACTCACAGGTTATCACTGGGTGTCACACAGAGGCTCTGTCTGTCCTCAGACGGAATAATCTGCACAGAGAAGCACTTCTGGTACAGGTGATACAAGTTATTCTACAGACCACGCTCTTGTATCCTCTTATCACCTGTCTGAGCATCATTTTTCCAGGGAGACTGGTGGTTATCCTATGCAGGAGGGTTCTCCTCCACTGTCTAGATAAGCTGTCACGTCTGCTTTGCACTACTGGGACTTTGTAACATAAAACAGATTTTAACCCAATGCACCTCACCCAACAAATACATTTTTGACTGCACTGCTAAAGCTGCTGTATTACCAATGCAAGAAAAAGTGAACAACTGATGGTAACCAGCAGCATAGAATTTCATTTATCATACACTTTTCTCCTGGAGAAAAACAAAAAAACACAGGAAACAGCCCAATTCAAAAGGTGCATTTGCTGATTCCAGTTGTTTTCCAGTCTCTGCATCTTTTTTTTTTTTTTTTCTGTCTTGGACTGCATAAAATGTATATGCAAGTGTTTATAGTTAATTTTATTACCTGGAATGTGTGTGTAATAAACTTACTGAGATTCTCTTCAGAACTTCTTGAACCTGCAAAGTCTTGCCTATGCTTCATGATTAGCTAAGGAAAAAGTGTAAGTTCATAATACATTTCAGCAGTGAACTGGAGATAACCCAGATTTATAACAGCATGATTAAAAAAAAGAAAAAAAAAAACTAATGAAAAAGATAATTTTAAAAAACAATGAAGTACACTGGGTTTGGACTTCCATGCTGTTTTCACATTAAGATCTTTTCGGAGGATATGGCATTAAGGGAATTGAATTTTAACGTATAATTTCATTGTAGAGTTTTTGGAGTCAGAGGAAAGCAAGTGAAAACAGCTTACTTAGGATAAGTTAATACCTAAGCATGTATCAAAACTTTGCTGTCCAAGGGAGGCAGGTTGCTGTGTCCTTGTTTTACCCTTAAATTTTATCAGAAAATTTTGGAGGGAGGGGGCAAGGGCTGTGGCAGGACGACCATTGTGTTTTTGGAGCTACCGCTAGAAGTCTTGGCACATCCATGCCTTGAGAAGTCTGTTTGTAGGGTTCTTGATGTTCCTGCTAAAGCAATGGAGAAATTTAGGCATCTCGGGACAAACAAGGTGCTGGGGGTACTCATGCTTGCCAGCTATATTTTGGGATTTTTATGGCTTTTGTGGTTTATTTTTCCTTCCATTATTGACTGTCTGTGAAATGGAGGCTTTGCAGCAGCTCCGGCATATTCCAAAGCTCCTGTAGTTCTTTCCATTGACAGATTGAATTAGTCATTGCTAATATTGATACAGGCTGGGCTTGTGCTCTTGTGGTCTTTCTTGTGTAAACACCACTGCCCTTTTAGTCACTGCTTTAACCCCTTGTTTCCTTTGGAAGTGGCTGACAAGGAACTTTTCCATTCCTTGGGAATCCTCTCAGTTGAGTCACAGATGGCTGGCAGACCCCGTGCTCCATTGGCCTTCTCCATGTGGGTGCTGATGCCCTCTGCTTCTGTGGGGTTCCAGGGGGAGAAGACCTCTGAGAAGGCCATGGGGATTTCAGGGAGCAGGATAGGGATGGACAACCTGGTTCTGGGGTGCTTGAGCACTTGCAGATCTAGATTATGGGAGTTTCCTGATGCACTCATGTTTTCTAAGATAATTTGTTCCCTTTCGACACCGCTGTTTGTAATCCCTTTATAATTTATTTGAATTTTCTTAAAAAAAAAAAAGAAGCCTGAAAATATGGAAAGGGATTAACTGTTAAAGTGTTGTGGGCAAGTGCCCCAGATACATCCCTATGTCTTGAGCAGCATTGTTCATTTGGTTGCAGTCTGTTTGTTCCTTGTTCTCCCCCAGCCAGCATGCCCCTGCCCTGCCACGCTCTCTGTTTCTATTTTATTTTTTCCTTTTTTTGATGTTTATCGACAACAGAACAGGGTGATCTCATCGTGTTTATGTTCCCCATGACAATGGTGATCTTCAAGTGATGCCCACAGGAATGAGCTCCTCTTTTAGCCCACTGAGCTGCAGCAATCGCTCACTGAAGAGCCCATTTGCAAAGGCTTTATCCGGATGATCTCCTCCATCCTTTGATTTGTCTGGGTTTCCTTTTTACCTGTGTCTTTAATTAGCCGGACCCTGCTGTGGCCTGCTCGCTCCTGTTGCTCTGCCTTGTCTGCCTTTCCCTCCGGGGGCAATGTGGGTTGTGCAGCTCCCGGGGTCCGTGGACAAAGCTCGGGTGTATTTTTAGCAGCTGCAGATCCCGAGGAGTTATTTGGTGCTTTACACAGCCGGCTGATCCTCAGTCATGGATGTCGTTAGAAGTTCCTGGATGCACAGATCCAAAGGCTGCCAGCTGCTATTGATCATTCTCCCAGCACAAAGCTGAAGGTGGCAGCTTGGCAGAGGAGCAGGCATTTCCTCTGGTGGCAGTTCATTCTCCCCTTCAGCTGGAGCTGGCAGTGACCTTGGAGCTGGCGTGCATGCAGAGCTTGCTTTCCGCTCCCATATTTATCATCGTTTTTAATCTGTGTGATCACAGCTCTTCGTCTCTCTGCCTCTCGGCTGCCTTCTGCCCTTCAGCACGAAAAGTTGACTGAAAGCCTGAGCAAAGAATGTGGCCTTCTCCATCATATTATCCCTCCCCAAAGGGGTCGTCTTAAAGTAGTGATGCTCCTGATCAAGACCTTGCCTCCCTGCTCTCCTGTCCCCTTGTGCAGTTTGAGGTTTGTTGGTTGGGCTGTGACACTTAAATATTTACAGAGTAGTGACACCCATTCACCTCGATGTGGACCAAGTTAATGACAGAAGAAACAAGCTGTTCTGTATTTGCCTTCTTCCTTTCCTCACGGGCATTGTGTTCTGCAAAAGGACAACAGAGCCTGCAGGAATTAGTATGCAGGAACATCCTCTTTCCATTTAAAATGTGCTAAGTGTGATGTTTGCAGCTACGGTTTGAGGGGAAGAAACAAAGCAGCCAGGGTTTGTAGAGAAGCTCACACTCTGAATGAGGCAGGTTTTTCCCTCCAGCATGTGATACCCCAACAAATACATTCTCATATCCCAGGAAGGGCTGCTGGCTCCGAGCTCATCTGCTTCTGTGATACAAGCAGCCAGGAGCTGACAGATCCCAAAGCTTGGAAAGGCATCCAAGATAATTCCACAGAGCTGCTCTGGGTGTTTATTTGGGATCTGGGGAGGATTTAACAAGCTGTCAGGCAAGAAATGAAAACCCCAAGCAGTGATGGGAAGGTGGTGGCAGGGGAGAGAGGCAGGAGGGGAAGGCTCTTGGTGTGCTTTTGGTGCTCGTGTAGAGCTGGGAATTTGCTCACTCCCTACAGAAAGCAGCACAGCCGGGCTGCAGTGGCACCAAGCCTGAGCTGGGACCCAGTTTCTCTGCATGACTCCTGAGCTCCAGATCTGCTGAAGGCACACAGCTTTTTTATTCAGCGCAGAGTGAGCTCGCGTCTTCCTGCAGCCTACACTGTGGGCCCTAAGAAATGAATGTGTAAATATTTTGTCTCTCACAGCAGCCCAAGGTCATCTTTCTGGAACAGCAAACAGGCACAGAATCCAAAGAAGATCAGTCTGTCATATGAGTAAGGTTAGCATCTGCACTTACAAATGACAAAGGCTATTAATCCTCATGCTGTAATCCCCAAGCTGTTTGCCAGCTGGCAGCAGGAAGATGCTCCTGCTCAACCTACACAGCTATCCATGTTTTTTCACCTTTATAAAACAGATATAGGTCAATACTGTAGCCTGGATAAAAAACTTGGTAGGTGCCATTCATCTCTTTTGGCATTACAATCCTTCTCCTCTCCACACAAACCCTCTATACAACTGGAGGGGTAAGAGGAAAGCTCTGTGCTGGGCTCTCCCTGTGCTGCTCCACCAAAACAAAAGGCTGAAGGTGAGATTTTTTTCCCCCTCTCCTCTGCTCTTGGGTTTGTCCTGGGTGGATGAATTTTGAGATGTCTCTTCAAAGCTGAACAAGCTTAGCAAAACTCTATCAATTAGACAGGTCTTTACACCCAAAGCAGGGAAAACCCAGTTTTTGCAGAAGGCAAACAAAATTCCAGAAATGGGACTTCTTTGGGTCTTAATTTGGGAACCTGCACACCTGCGGGTATTGCCTACCACAGGAGCACAAACCCTTGAATCCTCTGAGGTATCACTGGTGGAGCAGAAGGAAGACTGCAGGTAGTGATGCAGGTAGGCTGTGATAGTCTGTGATCTCACACACCAAACACTGTACAGTCACTGTGTTGCCCCCAGGGAGTATTAGGCAGCTGGGATTGGAAATAGCTGGGGAAGAAACACAAAAGCCAGACGAGAGCTGTGAAACTGCACTCAGACCTGTTACTTGCTCATCTCTCAAGGAAATTGGAAAGCAATTTTTTTTTTTCGCTTTAACAGAAATCACAGCTGCTTTGGCAGCTGCAGGTGTGAGGAGCTAAGGATGTTTCCTCTTCCTTTTTTGTATTTCCTCTGGCTGTAGTGGGGGACATCAGATAGACACCAAATACTCTGGAGAAGTTTGTTCCCTGTAGTGTCATTCCCAGTGTGGGTTGATCTTACTGAGAAACAAGAGACAAAAAGCTGATATTGGCCGTGGGTGAAGAACAAGGAGTCAAGGTTCACACAAAAGCAGGATTCTTCCTGAGCCCCACAACCATTAATTAGCTGTGACCTCCAGGGAAGGCACTTCATCGTGCCAAATACCTCCCTCTCCCTTCATTTCTCTTATGGTAACACTGGAAATTTCTCTCTTCATTAGCAGCTAGGAAAAGAATCATACCATTTTTCCAGCTTTCCTCATCCTTGTTGTCTCATTAACACTTTGCAGGTGCTTTTCCTTCAGGCTGTCTCCATCACTGCATCTCCCATCCTCTCATTACCATCTGCAGAGGTCTGGTCCAAGGCATGTCAGTGCCTGGTAGCAATATTTTATGTTCATGGTGCTCGGGATAAAACCTGTCCTCTGATCCCTTGTCACTACGTGGCACCTCAAGCACAAGGTTCCCAATTAAACTGGTACCACATCTCTCCTGTATTCCTCTGCTGGCATTGCTGTGGTTTGTGTCTTGCTGGGCTGTATTCTCAGCTGTAACTCCATTGACTTTCTCCCAGCAGAGAGTTTTGTTTGTCAAGAAGAGTAAATGAAGTAATCACTTGGTAGACTTAGCATTTAAATACTGTGTGACATTTATATGTGTGTGTATATATAAATGGGTTTTTTTATGGGAGAGTGCTGCGGGGCATTTGCATGAAGCACATCTCGATGTATATTTGACTGTTGATTTAAATACACGGTATGTAATAAGTTATTTTTAGTGTGTATTGACTTCTTTCTATATTGGAACAATATACCATCTCTGGCAGGGTTTTGTTGTCTCTCTGTCGAGGACACAGCTGGACACTGCAGACACTGAGGTGTGTCCTTGTCCTGGTTCCTCCTTGTGCTCCATGAGGTGGGAGTTGTTCCTCCTCAGGAGCTCTGTGGGTGGACAGACATCATTCCTGCGGTTTATTGCCACAGGACAGTGTTGTGAGCCTCCTACTGCATCTCCCTCCTGATGTTTAGTAGAATATTTAATGTTTCTCCTCTCTCTGCTGTCATCTCCTCAGCACAGGGAGCTGGTTGGTGTTCAGAGTGATTCAGCCCCGTGGCTGAGGGAGTACCAGCAGCAATGGAGATCTCAGCTCCCGTTTCCCATCCTGAGATCACTGAAACACAGAATGGTTTGTGCTGAAAGGGACCTTAAAACCATCCCATTCCAACCCCCTGCCATGTGCAACATACCCCTAGACCAGGTTGCTCAGAGCCCTGTCCAACCTGGCCTTGAACCATTCCAGGGATGAACATCCACAATTTCTCTGGGTAAGCAAAAAATTTATCTATAAACTGTTTACTTAAAAAAAAAAAATCACAGACAAATTAATAAAAATGCCACATCCCTAACTTCTGTTGGTGCAAAAGCAAGGCCTCTAGAGCTTGCATTTATTGTTGAATTTTTTTTAAATGGTAAATAAATCTGTTAAGGGAGAACTTTTCCTACTGTGAAGGTTAAAAGAAACAAATTCATATGTCCTTTTCACTTTTGTAAAGTTCAAAGATTTGCACTGAAATTTGTACCTTGAATCTGGTTTCTGGGTGGTGAGAGGCCACTGGGATGGTGTGAGCATTGTTTCACTTGCTGGGTATGTGATTGAAAGAGATATCTGGAGTGCAAAACTATGATAAAAAGATGAAAAATACAAGGAAAAGATGTTTGGGTATTCAACTGGAAAACTGCTATGGGTTTATTCTTGGCTTTTCATGTAGTTGACAATGAAATATTTTTTATTCTACTTAAGTGCTAACGTGCGTGATCATACAATATATTGCCTCTTGATAATTATATGCTGCGTTAGGAATACTAATGTCTAGATGATATCTGACTGGGAAAAAAGTCAGCACTAAACTCAGCTTCTGCAGAATTCTGGGCTGAAACTCCCCCTGCACACACACACACAGCTGTCCACACCTTAGAAACAGTGTTATTTTGTTATGGAGAATGCTGCTGTTACAGGTTTTATCAATAAAATAGAAGCAGATGGCTCATGTAGACATGCAAACCCAGCGTATCTTCCTTTTTGTTCTGGCTGTGGCAGAACAGAGTGAATATGCATCCAGGAGAGGGGGACATGTTGTGTTCAGAACAGGGATGCAGGAGCCTGGTGCATAATGCAGGACTGGGAGGAATGGGAAGTATCTGCCCTGCCCTTGGTCCTCCTGTCCATCCACATGGACACAGGGGCCCTGTGGCAGCAGGCTGGGGTGTTTTGGGAGTGGAAGATGTT